>CM024755.1:178674615-179274615 GCA_014218235.1 Colocasia esculenta | reverse complement strand
CAATGGGTTTCCCATTACCCGATGCATCCAAAAAAGAAAGGTTACTGTCTCTTCCCAGGTCAAAGCATAAGTGTCGACCCACTTCATTTGGAGCCGAAGGTTCAGTTCCTTAGTCTTGTTGAGAGGGAGGAAAATATATTAATGTTTATTATTATAGTACAATTGACCATTCACTGAGGAGGACATCAGAGAGGAATTTCATATGGATTCCAACTCCAGGAGCAGATGGGATTTCCTTGGTTTCTGTGAGCAGCTTTTAGAGCCTATCAAGGGAGATTTTGTGGCTGCACTCAAGGCGTTTGAAGATAGGCCATGGGCTATCATTTCAGTTCTAAATTTCTACTCCTCATTCCAAAGAAGGATAACGCTGGAGAAATTGAAGGCGATTGACCAATTGGCCTCCTCAATGGTAGCTGCAAAATAATCATCATGTTTTTTTTTTGAAAAGTGGATAGTACCACTAATTTATTAAAAGGAAGAGAGAATGTACAAATATAGGCAAAATAATCACCATGGTAAAGGATATTGACTAATTAGTAGATGATAATTGGCAATCAATCTACACTTAATGCAAGGAAGGAGTAAATTAATGCGGGAAGCTCTAAGGTCAATTCACTTATTGTCAGTGCCGAAGGGTCATTACATGTATCACTGTTCTACAAAGAACTTATACATGGAATTCTATTCTGAATAGGCCAGCAGTCAACGATGGGCTGAAAATTTGGAATTCCATTCTGAATAAGCCAGCACCCAAGTTAGAGAAGTTGCATATGCCCTCAACGATGGGCTGAAAATTTGGTAATGCAGTGCAGTCAGTCAAGTGTTTTGAATTTTATGTTGTGCCTTAGGCATAAGAACATTCTAAAGATGACATTGGACGTGAACCCTAGGATGGTTGGCATGTTTTGCCCCAGTCTACTCTAGTGCTGTCATGTCAGTGAAGTCATCAGTTGTTTCACCTGTGAAGGTATAGTTAATCTGTCATTCATCTTATCCATGAGTTTTAGTTCCTTCTTGGTAATTGTAATAGGGAAACAAGTCAATGATTGCATGTATGGCTAAGGGAAGGCTGTTCTGGCAAAATCCTTTGGCTTTATGCTCTATTTATGCATTCTGTCTCGGATCATGAATTCTTGTTGGTCTTTGTATATTCCTGTGAGGCTATTCATTATCCAGTTGCTCTTATTAGTAGTTGCAATCAGTTTTGGAAAAGGAGTGCTAACTGCTAACAAGCATTCTTAACTTTTGGACATCTATGACATTGCAAATTGTGTATATGTTTCTTATAAGCTTCTAGTGCATTTTACATCCCAGAGCAAAGGTCATATATTAAAAATTCCCATTTTTATATTCCTTGTGGTCAATAACTAGTTTACCAATCCTCTACCTGTTAATAACTCTACTACTCTCATATTGTTTTCTCTCTGCAGACAGATGCAGCCCACAGCTGGACTTGTATGGATCTTTATGTTTTTGCAACCCCGTATAGGATAATGTGGGATTACTATTTCTCTGCTCGGGAGCATACATTAGAGATCCAGTCATGGGAGGAACCAGCAGAACTGGACTATGTCTGTTCTACAACCTCAATTTCATTTATCTTTGATATTTTTCATGATTCTGTATCGGCTTGATGATGTTTTGTCTTGTGTAATCAGGTAAAACAACATGGACTAGCCGTATTTCTGATGCCATCAGGGATGCTTGGAACTCTACTCTCTCTAATCGATGTCTTGCCTTTGTTTTCAAATACCATGTGGGGGCAGAATGCCAACTTAGCTTTTCTAAAGAAGAATATGGGGGCATCATTTGAAAGACGTCCTCAACCCTGGCGTGCAAATATTAGTTTGTCAGATATCCATTCAGGAGACTTTTTGGCTATTTCCAAGATCCGTGGTCGATGGGGTGGTTTTGAGACTCTAGAAAAATGGGTAACAGGTTCATTTGCTGGACATACTGCTGTTTGTTTAAAAGATGAAGATGGCAAACTTTGGGTTGGTGAATCAGGGCATGAGAATGAAAAGGTACATATTGAGCCTAGTTGCTTCGGAGCTTCTCTCTGGTCTCCAGTATATGCAAGTACTCAACTAGTTTCTGGGTTAGTATAGTAAATCCTTCTCTTCTCTTTTGTACATTTGCTTACAGGGAGAGGAAATTATAGCAACAGTTCCTTGGGATGAATGGTGGGCAGCGACACTTCAAGATAGTTCAAACCCGCATATTGCATTACTTCCCTTGCATCCTGAATTGCGTGCAAAGTTTAATTCAACTGCAGCATGGGAATATGCTCGAAGTATGTCAGGGAAACCATATGGTTACCACAATATGATATTCAGCTGGATTGATACCATTGGGGAGAATTATCCACCACCTCTCGACTCCAACTTGGTATGTTCTTCCTGAGTAGTTGTCCCCTCAATGTGTAGTTGACTTTCTGTACCTCAGTTCTAATCTCACATTTCTTCATCGTTCTAATCTTTCCTCATCATCTACAGATATTGTTCCTTCATTAATCTTGTGATATGACCAATAAAATTCTGCAAAGTTTTGATTATCTGATTTTGAAAACTCATCAAGCTTGTTCTACATTAATGTTGGACATAAACAAAACTTTTATTTGTAATGTTGATTCTCTGACTTACTTATCAAGCTTGTTTTATATTAATGCTATATATAAACAAAACTGTACTATGTAATGTCCTTTTCAATTTTCAAAGATGGCAGTTATATATCTTTTGAGGGGAAGATGGAGCAAGAAACAGAAGGAACAGAGAACGGGGTCTAGATGAAGTGGAACTAATGGAAGGATTAAAGGAGAGATGAGCTGCGAAACATGGAGTGGGCTGAGCTGAAAGAGATGTCATACAGATGATGGAGGACGAATGGATGATTAGCAGGAGCAGGGAAAAGACAGCACTCTTTCTGGTGGAACCTGACTTGGTCACAGCAAGGTCTGCGGTTCTGATTAACAGGAGCAGGGAAAAGACAGCCATCTTTCTGGTAGGACTTGTCATGGTCACAGCAAGGTCTGCAGAACCAGAACTGGTTCTTGGACTGGTGGGGCTTCCAGTAACCAGAAGGAAAGAAAAAAAGAAGGAAATGAAAGGAAAAGGAAAAAAGAAAAAAGAAGGGGGGGGGGGAGGGAGAGAGAGAGAGAAGCCCCAGTTACAGACTCTAAAAACCTCAATATCCCCCTTGAGGTCAAATCCCTCAAGGTTGATTTAAGATCATTCAAGATCTATTCGCAGAAGCTTAATCTCATTTCTTCACGTCATGAACTAGAGTATTTATGAACCTTAGAAGAACCCTATCAAGTCTAGCCAAAGCCATCAGGGTTTTGATTAGAACCCATTTAACGTTACCAAGGGGCATCTGTCAGATGGATCTTTAGCAGATCTTCATAGGACAACAAATCCAATATTCCTTACCCCTTAACTAATATCTTCTGGTAGTTTAGTCTACGTAACCCAAGGAAATATGTCTGTGAAATTTTGTTTGATTCAAAATTGTGACCCCATAGGTTAGACCATGGTGTCTACCCTACTAATTCAAATCTGTCCTAGTGGCCACCTGCCTTTGATCTAACTGTCTAATTCAATGTAAACCAATCAATTCGAGCCTCATCATTCCCCAATTCTAGGAAACTTAAAGTGAACACTTATACTCTCAAAATATATAGTCAAAATAACATCTTATGTACCTTCCATCAGATCATGAATCAAACCTAACATCTTATGTACCTTCCTAAGGTCATGAACCATAACTCCAAACCACTCAACTACTCCGTGAGCATTGTATCTAATTTAAGAATAATTTGAAAATATGTTTAACACCTCAAAAAACCATCATGACAATGAAAACTTGTTCAAAGCTTAAAACCTTTCAACAACTCCTGAATCTTGTTGAAATGTCTTCAATATCCAACAACCTAATCTAAAATGACCAAGTCACCGAAATAACTCTAGGGCATTAAAAATATGAAATTTGACATCTCTAAGGGAAGTGAGATTTTTTTTCTTCTGAAAATCACTAGAAAACTCCTGGGGTAATGAACATTCCTAAAAAACGACCAAAATTCTTGAAACTGTCTATACTGCCCTTGCATTCTTAAATCTCCAAGGAGATTCTAAAACTGACCCTCCTAACTGATGAAACACACCTTAAATCCAAAATAGCCGTAATATCCTTGGATCACTAACCAGCCAAAATTCTGGAAGGGTTTTTTTTGCACATTAGTCCCTATAAACTTAGCTAATTGCAGATTAGCCCATCGTTATCATATTAATCCTTCAAAATATCTAAATCTTGCATATCAGTCCCTACCAGAGGGACTTTTCTGCAAACTTTAGAGGTTTTGAGGGACTAATATGATAATAGTTAGATTTGAGGGACTAATCTGCAATTAGCTAAGTTTGTAAAGACTAATATGTAAATAACCCATTCTGAAAATGCCCTTAAGCTTTAAACACTTGAAACTTTAAAAAACATGTTAAGACACCACAAAACCTTAAAGAACCCATTGGGGGCACTCTTCTTTCAATATTTCCTGGTTTTCGTGGCTCGTTCTCTTTAGACTTCAGAGCATCATTGTGGGCATTGGCAGTTGAGCGAGGATTTTCACTTATTAGAGCAGTAGGTGGGGATGGTCCAAGTCTTTGATCTCTAACTGGTGATCTAGTTAGGTAAAGTCTAGGACCAGTTCCCCTTTCTTTTGGAGATGTTTATGCATAGTTCATTGTAGTATTTATTATATTTAAGACTTTAGTGGTGCTTTATTTTACCTCTACCATCATTGGTATAATCATGGAGAAAGCAATATGTCATACTGTTGGAAAAGTGGAGTACAGAGCCTAAGCATCACAGTTTTTCATCTGTAGTTGATGGAAGGAGGAAGAAAGAATCTTTAGGTGTTGTATTACAAGTATCAGTTCTTGCGTTAGCATACTCAGTGTGCATTTATTTGAATAAGGATGTCTTTGGGTAGTTCAATGTTTGTCTCTTACTTGGCTGATTCCAAGATATAGCTTGAACTCATTTTAAAAGAGTATCAGTAGAACTGTGAAATGGCTTCCATGTTCCAGTTTGCTTCTTTTTTCTTGTTCAATTGAATATGATGTTTCAGGTGTAGAGTCCAAGGAAAAGTGATTTCTTTTTTTAAAATCCAGGATACCTCCTCATCAAGTTCCTGTAAAAACTCTTGATTCTATTATCGTATTACTCTCTTTCTTACTGCCACTCGGTTTACGAGTTATAGGTGATTTCTGTCCTTTCTATGTGGACAAGGTTACAACCATCTTATGCGGCTAACATGTTGAATGAAGCCCTGAACAAGCGCCTTGGAACAGAGGTATGTGCTACTCATTTCATCAGTGGAGTGCATTCATGAAACTGCACTGTTTGTGATGTATATGTTCCTCTTTCTTCAGGTGTTGTGTATAAACATTCAATGCTCTTACCTATTTATAACTTTGCTTTCATGTACACTTGAGGGTGTCCTTATGTTGCATGGAAATTTACCAAAGTTTGCATTTTCGGCCCTTTGGATAATAATCTTATCAGTATCAGCAATTTGCCCAATGCATTAATTTTCTTCTGAGTTCTGATATGTTAATTGGCCCCCAGAGACATCATTTGTGTGCGTATGTACATGATATTGCATATGCATAGATGATCTTAAACTGTGCTGACGTCATTCATGGATTTGTTAGGCTGTTAGGAGAAAATATGCCACTCTGCAACTACTTACAATGCATGGAAAAGCATAAGCTCTAAGGAATATTGTGTCCAATGAAAATTGGAAGTAAAGAACGGGTAGACGCAGTTGGTTGTTTACAGTGAAAAGGCTGAAAATTTTAATATAATTCATTGCTTTGTATGGATTCATGGTCAATCCTTATCTATGGTATAATTCTTTGTCAGTGAGAGGTTAAAATTTTCACCAAGAGTGGTCATGCTTGGAGGCTTGGGCCAGGTTTTTCTGGTTCATTTTGGTTGATGACTGTTAATTTTTTAATATTGGATTGGACCTTCCAACTCAAAACCTTAAGGTGATGAGTGGAGAACACACCACTATTATGAACATGAGATATTTTGTCCCTTTTCAATGTGAGACTATTCTAACATGCCCCCTCACATTCAGGTTTTAAGCTCTGTTACGTGGACCATAAACAAGGGGTGCACAACCCAGATCATACCTTGGGCTTTGATACTGTGTTAAATTTTTAATATTGGATTGGGGCTTCCAACTCAAAACCTTAAGGTGATGAGTGGAGAGGGCACCACTATTATAAATACAAGAGAGACTTTGTTCCTTTTCAATGTGGGACTATTCTAACAATGATCAGGACTTTCGTTGTTGGATATTGTATCTTGGGCCTATAGGGTCTTGGTCAAGCATGGTAATGAGATGATAAGCTTGCTAAGTGATCCATGGTATGCTCCTCTGTTTTTGTCGAGTCTTTGCATCTTATTTATAATAGTTCTTTGAGGGTTGGTTGTTGCACTGCCATCAATTTACTGGCCACGTTTTGAGACACTTGAGTGTATTTTCATTTACAAGGTACTATACCATTGTGTCTGAACCAGTGATCTCACTCTTATATACAACCTTGGATTTTAAGTTATGATTAGTTCTTAAAGAAAATTCAATTTCTAGGAAATTCATCACAAGATTTGGAGCAGACTGATGATAATGGGCATTATGGAAGAATGGGGATGTATATCAGCTGAAGAGAGGGATAGAGTCCAGAGGCTGCAGAGTATAATGATGCTCTTCTCTAGGAGAAACATGCTTGCCGCACCGATCATGGGATGGATGGCTTGGAGAGGAAGAGAATAACACTTCCTACATCCATGGCTTATCATCCAGTGAAGGGGCATTCTCCCTCATGGATGTTTGAATGATGGAGACACCTCTTCAGAGTGGAAGACACTAGGAGGCTTGTGCTTCATTACTACTCCGATTTTTTCTTTGAGTTGGAGTAGAAGAGAATGGTGATTAGACAAGGTCATGGGAGACCAGTGATTGTTTGTTTTTCTTTTTTTCTTTTTCTTCTTTTCTTGTGGGGGCGTTTACTTTTTGGTAGATACTAAGGGGGGATTGTGTACTGGTATGCAGGACTTTTGAGGAGCTGGTAGCATAATCAGGAGCATTAATGGGACCGTTCTGGTTCTTATTCCTAAGAAGGAAGGATGCTAAAATGCTTGTAGGTTTAGGCCCATTAGTCTCTTGACTGTGCCTTCGAAACAAATTTCTATTTTAACTGCTACTAGATAATATACCATTCTGGATAAATTGGTGAGTTGGAACCACAGTGCCTCCACATGGGGAGACAGAGACAAGAGAACTTTCTGGTAGCCATACCTCATGAGTGCATTTATTCAATGAGATAATGATTCAAGAATTACCTTGGGATCAAGATTTATTCCAAAGGAGGCAATCATAGTGCATGTATTGCTTGAGTGCCCCTTCTCTGTCTTAGCTTGGATGCATAGCTTGAATTAAGACATACCTTACTTCAACTAGGTCTTGTTATATCGCTCAATCAGTGCCCCTCTACCTTTTTCCCATAGTGGAGAGAATTGTGTCATCTTTATTGGCAGGTGATGAACAAGATGTGGGACATTGCTCAGAGCAAAGGCCTCATCAAAAGGATTCTCCACTCTTGCACTGTGTTTCGCAGGTTGTACACCTCTAATGATTTTGATACTATTATATTTGTGATGGAAGTGGAAGAACAGTTGGTTATGGTGAGGCAACTCATTGGCTTTTGGAAGAAACTTGTCTCAATGTGAATGTCGGTGAGACGTCACTACATCAGTCATAAGAGTGGGCCTGAACCATTCTGAGGTTGGAAGGGTAGCAATGATTATGGGCTACAAGGTGGCTTCCATTCTAGTTACTTGCTTTCATATCAAAGATTGGTTACTGTTATTCAGAATGTTTACAAAGAAGAGAAATGCTGCGTGCCCGGGCGCGGGATTTGCCTGGGCGCCCGGGCATTAAGCATTTCCCTACATAGAATGGCTGGATGGAAGGTAAGATAGTGTCATGTGGATGAAGACTGGTGCTCTGTAAGGTGGTTCTTTCTACCCTACTGTCTATTTGATATCTCTATTGTCGAAGGTAGTGGCTAGGAAGATTACCTCTATCCAGTTCATGTTTCTGTGGCAGGAGTGTTAACAGTGTCGACGGTGGCATGATATCAATGGGCCAGTGTCTGCATGATTTGGGAGGAAGGGGGAAACTTGTCATCAGAGATCTTTGCTTTGGTACTCCAACATTGTGCTGCTACCTATATGCCTTGGGAAGTTGGGACTGGGGAGGGTGGTTTATGGATGGAGACATTTGCTCAAAGTACCGCAAGTTCTGGAGCCAGGGACCTGGTTTCTAGTGCCATGTCTAAAGTCACACCTTTTGGAAGAGTATATTAAGTACTTGGGATATGTCTAGACTGGAGATACTCTTCTTGTAGGGGACGGCTGAAAGATCAAATATTACTCTCTGCCAGGATAGATGGTCTGAAACTGTGATTATTGATCCCTTGTAGGGCTCTAATCTGGTCCGATCATGTTTTTCTGGTGTTCGATGCCATACGTCAGAAGTTTTTGGACCAGAGGATGGAGGGAGGTTTTGGTTGGGTCATTCGAACTGGGAGAGGGTCCGAGGGACGATACCTTTCTGGTCAAGTTCTTTGGCATGATGGGTGTATATTTCTCACTTATACGCGTAGGAATTATTTTACTTAAATGAATTTGCGTACTGTCCACGTTGAGGATAAAAATGAGAAGCGGGTGTAGGAGAATGAGAGATTTGCTCCGTCTGACAGGCTAGACCGAAGGAACTAAGGCAGCATACAAAAATAAAAGAAGTTCTTGTGTCCCTGTTACCGATTACCTTTCAAAGCTGGCCACGTGGTTGATATCCAGTGACTCCAGTCAGACACCCGTGTCGTCATAGTTTATCATGTGTCCAATTTTCTAAAATTTGGTTGAACTGAATCAGTTAACCTGTAAGAGAATGTGTAGGGCACTAACAAGAGGAAAATGTATAATGATAAGTTCAATCCAGTTCTTCTCTATGTTTAGCAAAAGGTCAAGGGCTTAGTTAAAGTCCTCCAACTATAACTTACTGGAGGTGTATAAGATGTGAGTTCAATCCTCTTCTCCAGTTGGCGAGGGATTTGAAGTTTCCTTGCTGCTTTATGTTCTACAACATTTAAGGGAAAGCAACGCAAGTCAGTTTGTGCTCCATGAAGTGCCCATACAGGGCAAGATGGTAGATGGTTGTACTTGAGTGACCAGGAAGAGGTCAAGGATTCAATTCTCACTAGGAGCAGGTTTATGAGGAATTTTCAAAGGATGATGCAATATACTAGTTTTCCAACTGAAAAATGGTAGATGGTTGATTGACTGTGGGGAGAGAGGTGAATGTGAGTGAGACTGTTGGAAGATAGGGGGAAGGAAAGTTGGTGGCTCATGACCTCTGCCTATTACTGTCATGGATGTTGGACTGCCTGATCCTCTGGGGCAATGGACTGCAAACATTTCAATTTTCAATGAGCTGAGAATTCATCAATTGTGAATGTGCATTGAGGCAAAGGATCCAATAACGAGAGCACTCCAGGCAGCAAGGAAAGGGTCTGGTGGACAACAACTTGTTTCTAACTAGGGAGGTTGGGGTCCTTTTGTCAGTTGCAGAGGTTGATAGGAATTAGTAGGTCCTGTATCTTCACGTGGCAGTTAGAGATCTCAGTGAGTGCATGTTGAGTCAGATACTCACGAGTTTTGATGGCCTTCACGGGTGTAGTAGGATCTTGGACAGGTTGGTGCCTGGGGCGTGTGCTGCTTCATCAAATGTTTGAGCCATGGTTGTAAGTTTCAGCCGAAACCGAAACGTTTCGGTTTCGGCCTCGACGGATCCAAAACCGGACCGGAACACTGTTTTGGTCCGATAACTTAAAAAAACAATATTTTAGTGCTTTCGGCCAAAACTCGAAACTGTTTCTCCTGGAGGCCCAAAACGGCTGAAACTGCTTGATTCCTGATCTGATGCCCTTCATATATATATAATACATTATCGAATCCCTTCATATGTACATAATACCTCATTTACCTTAACATCATTTAAGTAAATGTTAGTATTTGTAGTGTTGAGCATTATTCTGGTTCAACCCGAAAACCAAACCGAAACAATGGATTTGGTTTGGTTTGGTTCTGGTTGAATCTTTAAAATTTTTGGTTTGGGTTCAAACCAAACCGAATTAAAAAATTTGTTTTGGTTCGATTTTGATTTTCTAAAAACCGAACCAAACTGCGATTTGATTCGGTTTGGTTCGGGTTCACTTATTAACTTATATTGTTGTCCTTAGTATTATTTGTCTTTAGTTGTCATTTGAGTTGGTTTATCCACACTTTTTGAAAATGATAGCTTTTCATGTTACACTTCTTGTTATATATGCAGATATATGGTGTCTGACTGTCTGTGTACCATAGAGAATGTGGGGAATATGAGTATTTTCTTTTAACATATATTTTACACGAGCTTGATGCACATGCTCAATAGTTCACATGCCATTTCTCATATATATATTTTGCATGAGATTTTTTTCTCCTATAATATTTATAGAATTTGATGCAAAGCAGGATCAGCAATTTCATGATATGACAAATACATGCTTACGGGTTTTGACTAAACCACATCGATCTAGTAGTGAGATTTATCGGTTATGGTCCAAACCGAACCAAAACAAATTAGTTTGGTTTGGTCTCAAAATCATTTGGTTTGGTTTGGGTTGGATTGAAGACTTAATGCGGTTTGGTTTGGGTTGAGAAAATTTCTCTTCAACCTGAACCAAACCAACCCATGCTCACTCCTAAGTATTTGTAGTTTCATTTACTTAAGATATTACATGTAAATAAGGAAGTACCCCCCATTTGAATCCAATAAAAATATAAAAAAAATCATCTCTTACCAATAAAAAAGTAAACTATTTCATCTAAAAAGAAAATCACGATTTTGGTGATTTCATCAAAATACCGACTTTCTAATCTCTCATAATTTGACTTAACTAAAAATTTTATAATTCAAATAAAACACATAGAATATTAAAAATTCAAAGTCCAGTGAAATAAGTCAAACATATATGACTTCTTCAAGGGAGTCACTTTCCTATTGACAATACTTAGTCTACTGTCAGTAGGAGAGTGAGTCCCTTGGAGAAGTCACATGTACATTTGACTTATTTTATCGGTTTTTAGTTAGGTCAAATTATCAGGGATTAGAAAGTTGCCATTTTGATGAAATCACCAAAATCATGATTTTCTTCTTAGATGTGGGAGTTGACTTTTTATTGGTAAAATTGTAAGAAATATAAATTTTTTGATATTTTTATTAGATTCAAATGTGAGTACTTATTTTTTTACATGTAATATCGTAAGTAAATGAAATAATTTTATTTACTTAAATGATATTTAGGTAAATAACCATACATTGAGGTGATGTTCAGGTAAACTATAATTTCTCATTAATCCAATTTATTTACATTCAAATTATGTCCACTGATTTTGATAATGTTTTGGTATTTTTTTAATAAATTTTATGATTTATTTCATATTTTTTTGGTATTTTTAATGGGTTTTTGCAGGTTTTGGCTGATTTCGGCCGAAACAGAAACCTTCGACCCGCCCGAAACTGACACCAAAACCGACCTTTCCATCCTTGGTTTGAGCAGGGAGGTGACAGAGGATATTCTTGGCAGCAAGCAGTTAGAGCTACGGGAATAGATCTTCTAGTTGAATGGTGGGGATCTGGAATGGGAGGAAGTGCTTGGAAACCAAAGACCTTCTGGTTGGATGTGTGTGGCATCCTGCTGCAAGTTGTGAGATATGGCATGTGGCAGTGGGAGAGGTAATCAGTTTTCAGGTTGAGGTGGATGAGCAAGGTCTGACGGATTCTAAGGGGTAGAGTGCTAGTTTTATTGGCCCCAGGTGATGTTTGGATGCTGGTGCAAGCTGAAGTTCAACATTGGGCTTTTGCTTTGAGGTGTGTCAAAGGTGGACTCGTAGATGATGGATTGGAGATAGCAAGGTTCACTTGGTTGGACGTGCAGTGGGGATCTGGTTGTAGCTTGCAAGCTGTATTCGAAAAGGGCTTTAGGGGGAACAACTGTAGGTGGGTGCAGCCGAGGAGCCCTAAACTTGGCGGACATCTTCAACCTTCTTGTGGGCTATGTAGTCAGAGGCGAGAGGCGACTGAGGCGATCAAGGGGTTGCCTCAGCCTCAAAGGCCTAGGCGATAGCCTAGACGATTGAGGCGATATATTATAAAGTAATATGTATAGTAAAAAATGAAAATATTTATAAATATCACCTAAATAGGTACATGAAACTAGTATATTTTATAAAATTAATCATTCATATATGCCAAATTATTGTATGACTTACTAAATCTATTCATTTCTATATGTAAAGTAACTAAAATGTAAGAAACTACATTGCAAGTAAATACAATGGCCAAGTGGGTCTCTTTATGGGCCAATATATGGGCTGAACAAGGGCAAAAAGAGGCGACTGAAGCGATCTGAGGTCGCCTCGCCTCATGGCCTCAATCGCCTTTGATAACATAGCTTGTGGGTAAGGGTGGACTTTGTTGAGGTGCACTTGGGGATATGTGTCGGTTTTGGTGGGTACCAGATTGGGAAGGACATTAACGAACACAGTTTCACAATGCCTTGTTTTAAGCTTGTGTCAGGATGGGTCTTGACTACTATCCTATTCCCATGTAAGACACTTTTTTTTATCAAGATTGAGCTTATTAGACACTTCCCTAATGTGAGAATAAAGATATTGCCGGTGGACAACCTTGTAGCCTTTCTTGTGGTGTTTGCCGTTATTAAAATATCTAACTATACTGACAGCAAACATCTTTCTCATTTGTTGATCTTATTTGATTTTGAGAAATTAATTTTATTACGTTATATATGCATGTGGTATAAAACAATGTCAGGCGAAGTGTTGCATGTGCACTATAGTTCTGAAAGGTGTACAAATCTGCACACGTAGCTTTCTGCAGTATCTTCCGGTTTTTCTGAGATATACTGTTCATTTTCATCTATCTCAGGATTTGAGTTTGCATCATATACTTGCTGAGACTGAAAAACGTGGTATGACATTGGATCACTTGCTTACAATTCCTGAACAAGATGACTGGGTTTACAGCGACGGAAAGTCAACAACTTGCATAGCCTTCATTCTTGAAATGTACAAAGAAGCTGGAATCTTTGAGCCATTCTCTAGCTCCATTCAGGTTACCGAGTTCACTGTAAGTAGTCTGCTCAATGGTGGTAAACAGTGCTGTAAATTTCATATGTTCTAGGTCAAAGAAAATAATGTTACATGTTGTCTTTGCGAATAAACTCCAATCTCCTATCCAACATCATCCTCGCCAGGGAATTGTCCAGCAGAGCATCAAGTTGCTGCTCTATTTTCCTACCTTAGCTCTGCTCGTATCTGATTCAACTTCTTGATATTGTATGTTAGCAATGACAAGGGAACCTAATATATATATATTTGTGCTTTTGCAGATTCGTGACGCATATATGCTCAACATATACGAGGACAACCGAACACGCCTACCGCACTGGTGCAACAACGAGGATGGAAAGCTGCCATTTTGCCAGATCTTAGGGGAGTACAGCATGGAGTTGCCACTTTACAACACCATTAAGCCATATGCCAATATGAACGAGCATTGTCCCTCGTTGCCACCAACATATGACCGGCCAGAAAATTGCTGATGAATTCACACGCATCCTTTCCAAGTAAGTACTCCCATCACATCCTAATTCATGTACAGCTGGCAGTGTTGCTTGTAAAACGTCGGCAACTCCCTCTGACTGATACAGTTCGGCCACGATGCGGTCTGTAAAACCCAAACAGAGCTGTATATTATATACCCCGTCATCGAAAGGTTGGTCCAAATGATAGAAGCTTCCTTTATGAGATCCTTTGAGATGGGGATAACTCTGCCAATATTTTTTATTCTATAGTAAAAAACAGAATCCATTTTTTTTTTCCGGTTATATGGTCCAGTGGCTAAATCACTAGGTGAAATCCATCCTATCTCAGGATCGATCCCGAGGTCCCTCCCTCCCACCCAACCCCCGTATCCACTACGTTTCAAGCTTTTCGTGGTTTTCGTGGTTTTGTGCATCCCAGGATCCACCCAGTCGGTGACATACTCTGATGTGTGTGCAAGGCAGCCACATTTCCATGAGTTGATACTCCTTTTTAAGTGTCACCACCAAAGAGTTTTTTTCTTTTCTTTTTTCCATCTTGCTTGTCACATCTAAGAGATGTAACACCTCAGAAACATTGGGGGAATGCACAGG
Organism: Colocasia esculenta; assembly: GCA_014218235.1. Classification (NCBI taxonomy): domain Eukaryota; kingdom Viridiplantae; phylum Streptophyta; class Magnoliopsida; order Alismatales; family Araceae; genus Colocasia; species Colocasia esculenta. The sequence continues at coordinate 179,260,225 of CM024755.1, read as the reverse complement.
AAACGACTTCTGTGACTGGGAGAAAATCTGTCTTCCTCTTGGGGCAACTGGCACTGCAACAGAGCACGTCCATTATGTTGTTCCTGTTTGATATGCTGGTGACTGGTGATGGAGGAAGTTTGTTTCGTAGATATGGAAATGGATTTTTGGAGATTGATTTTTATATATATATATATATATATATATAAGTTTGGATATGGACCGATTTAACGACGCTTCAATTAATTACATTCCATGTTTTTCTGCTGACATGAATTCTGCAATGAAGAGAATTAGGACCAAGATGAGTGTTTGATCTCAGAAAGCTACTTCTTAGCAACAGCTAAGATTCCCGGCAATAATAATGCTGGCTGCAATTATATGGTTTTTGTGAGTAGACATGGATTGGTGAATCTTTTCTTGCAATTTCCATCTTCCTTTTTCTCATTTCTGCCGAGCAAACCCACGAGGGTTCTGGAGCAGACTTCAAACGCATATCACAAGTAGCTGCCTACGATGTTGCCATGCGCAGTACTTTGCTTAGTTATATTATGTTCTACTACTTTTGATTGCACCCATTGATAGAATCAAAATTATCGTACAACAGGGACTGAAAAAGAGTCTTAAGAGGCCACAATGAATTATGATAGCTGATAAAAATTTTAAATATTTAATCGTCATCCTAATTTTTATAAAAATCGGCAGAGTGAAATGGATTTTAGAGAAAGTTTATTGCTGCTCCATGTTAAAAGTATTGCCTTATTTCTAATCTCTTGTCAGACTCTTTGTTAACCATCAAATTCTAGCTCTTTAAGAGCATGGTTTTTGTACTGTACTGTGTTAGGGAGAATGCGAGTCTTGGCACTGTTTGTTCGATCCTCTTACTTTTTATTTATTATTATTTTTTGAAAGTATATCGATTAGATTGAAGCGTACCAGTACAGTGCATTTCGATCCATAAAGTACTAGTAACTTGGCACCACGGTACAATTTACCTTGCTTTGGAGACTTCTTTTTGAGTAAATTAATTGCATGTCTTTCGCAATGAGAGAGACTTATTTTCAGATCATTGTTAGAAATAATTGCATCCTAGAGTCTGTTTTTTGGTGGAATTTATTTTCTGGTTTTTGCCATGTGAGAATGTCCTTGTGTTTTTATAAGACTTATTTCTAGTCCATGATCATGTTAGAACTTTTTTCATTTTTTGATTTTGCCCCTTCTCATCATTTTTATCTTCTTTCTTCTCTCTTCTTTATTGGTTAAAGTAAAATACATGTGACATTAAAATAATAGAGTACATGGCTTAAAGTGAAAGATATGACTTAAAATAATATATGAGTTAAAGTAAAACAATACATGATTAAAAGTAACACAATATATGACTTTAAAGTATGAGAGAATATGTGAACATACATAATATTAAAGTAAAAGAACATGTTTTTTTAATTAAATGTTCATTTGTTTTAAAGTAAATGTCTTAAGATAAAAGAGTACCTTTATGACATTTAAATATTTAATTTAAAACTAGTTAACATGTACCTTAACCTATTACTTTACTTTGGTATTACTTTGAAACCAATTAACTTCAACTTTAAAACTATTATCATTAACTTTAAAACTAATTAATATTTGCTTTAAAACTAATTAATATTTGCTTTAAAAAGGAGTGGGCAGTCAATCCACGGTGATGGCGGTGGGCGATCGAACGACGGCGACAAGCGGCTGTCACTGCTGCCTAGCACTGTCGGTCAACCATTGCCGTCGACTGCCCATTGCCATTGATCGGCCACTTGCTTTAAAGTATCTAATGTGAATGTTTAGATATTTAAAATAATATTTTGACGTGTTAAAGTATTTAAAGTAGTGTTTTGAAGTCAAATGTACAAAAGTCATGAAGTAGCATTTTACTTTAAAACATCTTAACATTCATTTTAGAATTCATAAATATTTACTTTAAGATATGTAAATATCTACTTCAAAAGATATATTGCTTCAAAAATAAAAATTACTTTAAGTGATGTCGTATTGTTCTTTAAACCATATATACGTTTACTTTAAATCATATATACTTTTACTTTAAAACAATCTATTATTTTACTTTAAAAATTAACATAGTTATCTTAATGATATATTAACGTACGGCGAAAGAAAGTGATAAAACACATTTTGTGAGAGATAAGAACAAATTAGGAATTAGAAAAACTAATGAAGAGAGGATATTAAATATTATTCTAAAAAAGTAATGACTACAAAATAGACTGTCCCTTGAAACTTTTTCAGATAGGACTAGGAAATAAATAAATGTCTTGTGAGAGACCTTCTATTAGTTTTCCTTTTCCCCTATTTCCTCAGTTGAAATTTGAAACCCTACCCTTCAACACATGCGCACCATGCAAAGAAACCAAAGTTGATCCGTACACCGATCGACTCAAACTTTCTTTGACATAGTTTGGATAGATCCATTCCGTATCGATCGGTTGACCGAAAACATCAAGTTAATTGACTATTTTTTATTTCTCTTTGAAGACTAAATAGACCATAAAATATGGATGTCAAATTACCACTATGACAAAAATTGGTCAACTGAGGAAAAAAAATTTGATCAACCGATTTTAGATTTTGACCTACTAGATATCTGGAGGCGCTCAATAGATGAATCGGTCGACAGATAAGACGAAATCGGTCGACCAATTTTAAACCCAACAGATTGGTAGTGTTGGAGCTCGCGAATGTCCGAGCACATGTCGAATCGACTGTACTGCTATGCTACGGTAAGGGCAAACTATGAAAGAAACTCATATAATATGCTGAAAAATTGATATTTCCTAAAAACTGCTCTAAAATGTACAAAGTACGCTCCCGAGTTTAGTAGCCATAAAAAATCAAATGATAGAATATTTCTATCTTATCTTTGTTGTCACTAGTAAACACTAGAGAGAGAGAGAGAGGAGAACTACGCTGTAGCGCAGTGGCTTCCCTCCTTGCCAAAATGGAAGGGGGGAAGCGGGAGGGCACGGGATCGATCTCGGGCCCTCTCCTCACCTTTCCCCCTCCCCCAACCAATTTACCTATCAAAAAGAGAGAGAGAGAGAGAGAGAGAGAGAGAGAGAGATGCGTGTTTGTTAAGAAATATTTATTGCGCTTTCAATTATACTTTTTAATCACTTTTAGCTCTTATTGGGTGGACATAATGTCCATGGTATATTGGCCAGATCCTAAAGTGTATTAAGTACATTAAGAAAGTATTCTTTTATGTCAGAGATGGGAAGAGCGGTGGCAATATGCATTGGCAGGAGAGAGAGGATAGTTTCTTAATAAGATGAGCCTAGTTAAGGATGACTTCTTTTAACTTATATATATGAGGGTGTGACTTACTAGGAAATATAAAAATTCCAAGTTCAATTTAAATATTATATGATTTCAAGGGATACTATGTAAAAATTCCCCCAAAACAGAAGCAGACGTTAGATACTTAGATGTGCTCCAAAGCTACATAATATCTTTGACACCGAATAGTTCAAAATTTCAAATCATAATATTTTAATATCTGGGTGAACAAGACCAATTGACCGGACTTAAATAGGACACTAGCTGAACCTTTATTACCCTTATGCCCCCACTTTTCATATTTTATTTACACATTTTTTTCCTCCTTCAGTGTGCTACTATATTTTATTGCTACAATTTATTTATAATATATTTTATATAATCTTAATATACATCTAGATAGCATAAGAAATATAGTAACACATAGTACACTAAAAAAAGTAATAGAAGGTATAAGATAAAAATATTATATTATATATAATAATCTCAATATATTACTACAATTTATTTATAATATATTTTATATCATCTTAATATGCATCTAACATAAGAAAAATAGTAACACATAGTACAATAAAAAAAATAATATAGGGTATAAGAATTAAGGGTATTAATTATATTATATATGATAATCTCAATATATTACTATAATTTATTTATAATATATTTTATATAATCTTAATATGCATCTAAATAACATAAAGAATATAGTAACATATAATACAATAAAAAATAAGAGAGAATATAAGACAAAAACATTTTAAGAAAAATAATACAAAAATAAATGAGTTAATCACTTTGACTTTAAAAACCAATAAAACAAAAAATAGGTTAGCATATTTTAACCCGTAAGATTAACTCTTGCGTTACCAAAGTAAACTGTAAAATTATGCTTAGAATTGAGTTGAGTTAATTCTAACCCTTTTCCAAACAGGCCATTGTTGCTAAGAATGGGGACATCCTTCCAGAAAAGTTAAGGCTTCAACACTTGTGGACTTCAAATAGTTCAAAATTATAATAACCTGAAATGTAAGGTTCCAAATGTTAACATTCCAACACCTTTAATCATCGCACTAGAAGATTATAACTTTGGAGTAAAGACTTTTAACATTTGGAAACTAAACTATGAAGCATGTATGGAATCCGATATTTGTGCATAAAAATCACAGGTTATTTTTCCTCAAATAAGAGGACTTGAAAAATGAAAAAAAAAACTTTTCAAATTTATTTCCCAGGATGAGGCCAAAGCTTTTGGCACTCAGATTAAAAAAACCGCACGTAGATCTAAACAAGAAGGTTAATGCAGACACTTAGAAAAATGACAGAGAAGCTTAGTCCAACTTCTAAACATAACCACACCAAGTATTTCACCTTCTGCTACAAGTAAATCACAGACAATATTTGTACTAGGGAAGCCATATCTCGGTAAAGAAACTTTAAAAACTAGCTCAGGTTACAACGTCACAAAATTGCAAAAATAAATGATGACACTTTGGCCTCCTTTCCAAGCTCCTGTCACAGAATGCTCCAGGGACTCTTCGAAGCCACTGCAACAAAAAAGATGAATGGAAATCATGTACTAACGAACAGCAACTTCCAAAATTGGAGGACAAGAACCTAAGAAACTGACGAACAGCAGCTTCCGAAAATTAAGGACAGGCCACGTACATGCAAAAATTGAAGATAGATAGCACATAGAATTAGTACTCTGTCAACTAATACGTGCAAGTTTGAGACATTATTAAAGGTTACCGCCGTATCTCTCAGCAGTGTATATCTATATATTGCAGAGGCACCTTTTGGATCTTCTGTAAAAAGCAACTAGCATGAAAAACTGGCGTTGCCAACAGTTTTCGTGATCTCTATTCAAAGTAAAGGGGAGGCTCGTGACTTGTAAATGTAAAAAATTAGTGATACATTGCTGAAAGCATGATAGAAATTCTACGCCACAAGTATTCGTGGCTTCTAAATGTAAATCTCAGCCCTAACACCAGTTGGCCTGAACTCCTCCAGATGTATGTGCCGTTCCATCAAGCATTATGTAATGCATTGTGTTAATGTATGTGGTGTTTCCAGGATCTAATGGCATGAAATATTAAGAGCCATCGATCAGGATAGCCACAGATTTTCATCTAGCATCCGAGCCATTATACCAGGAGAAAACATTTATTCACCGGAATTGGTAATGGATGCATATAAGATCACGTTTTGGTTTGCAACATTATACCTGGAGAAAGTGTAGAGACAATATAACATCCATGACGATTACACACTAGAAGACAACGGAGGTGAAATATCTCGGATAAATATCTTCTGAATTTAGCTAAAGTAAATTACGAACAGAAAGCTATGAGAAAAGGATCTACATGAAGGATATGAAAGCAAAACGAACCGAAAAGCCACATATAAAAGATACAGGATTGGAGAAAGGTTTCAAAGCATGCTCAGGCAGCAAAAGGTTTTGAGGACAGTCGAGTCCGGAGCAGCTGAATCCATAAACAAGGGACCATGATACAAGGGGGAAGTACACACTTGCAGCCTTAGCTACATTGTTCTGATACTAACAAAAATAATTCATTCAAGAACACAATAGACAGCAAGGTGCTCAAGTGCAAAAAGAATAAAAGAATAAATGTGCTCAGACAGCCAAGGGTTTGTCTTCAACTACTAGATCAGAAACTCTAGTCCACAATAGCCTCATCACAGCACAGCCTTAAAAAAGGGGAAAAATGGAAACATAACAAATGAGGAGAGTCGTAGACTTGGAAACCAAGAGAGACTTGAGCTGCAGTGACTAGAATATTGCAGAATATATACACTCCTCAACACAAATAACAACCATGACCCTATAAACTTAAATGTGGTAAGGATAACACTATTCTTCTGGGAAGGCAGCAAAAAAAAGACGGCATTCCAATGGGTTCCAGCATAGTATCAATATTATGACCCAAAGTTTGTCCATGATATGCTAAATTGAGCCTTCTAAACAACCAAGTCCAAAATAGCCTGATCATGGGAATTCTTACCAAACAGAAGATAAAGAGAACATCACAAATGTATATTTGGGCCACATCAATGTGAATCAAAGCTAAGAAAACTCACGAATGCATTTCATTCTAGTCAACAAAAATATAGGTGCGCTCAGACAGCCAAGGGTTTGTCTTCAACTACTAGATCAGAAACTCTAGTCCACAATAGCCTCATCACAGCACAATTAAGAGAAAGCAGAAAAGAAATAATAACCCAATCTTATGAAGAAGCTTTAAACTTGGAATGTTAAATGGGCAACCTAGACAAGGAAAAACTAATCAAATGGTCACCAAATAACTGCAGAAATGGAAGTTCAACAAACGGCATCACATTTATAGCAAATTGCAGACAGCTAAAACATGTTTACAACTCCCATTCTATCAACTGAAACTTACCAAGGCAAAACTGCATTTCCGACTCAAGAATAATCAACTAAGAAAGATGTTATGGTGGCAAAAGATAACTAAGCAATTACTTTAGTTCCCCACTCTAAATTCCCACACAAGCAACAATGGACAAGGCATTAAAAAATGTGAATACACATTAAGAAATATTTGATTGACTCTTAATCATCTTAGTAGTCTGGATTATATCACTCCATATCTCCAGCGGATTCTCAAATTAAATGTGGTATCCTAGAAATACCAAAGAGAGTTTTGTTTGTTATTTTATGAAGGGCATTGATCTCTTATAAACACATCGGAAACTAAAACTAAGTAGTGAAGTATGCATAAATAATACATGTGCTCAGACAGCCAAGGAATTTGTCTTCAACTACCAAATCATAAGCTCTAGTCCACAGTAGCCTCATCACAGGACAGTTTACATAACAAAAGAACTCTTCTTTGTAAAGTACAATGCACAATTGATTTACAAAAAAGGCAACTTTTTCCTAAAAAAATGAAATTTAAACAAGGAAGATTCAATGATGCCTAAAAAAGAGTAAAATCTACCGTATATACAAAATAAATGTGCTCAGACAGCCAAGGGTTTGTCTTCAACTACCAAATCAGAAACTCTAGTCCACATAAGCCTCATCACAGCACATTTGAGAGAGAGAAAAAGAGAGCCCTATCAACAAATAGAATTAGTAACTCCAAAAATAGATAACAGTGGTGAATGCAATAATGATCACATAAAACAGAAGAATGTGGGTCTGCAACCACGCCACACAGAAAATAGTAACTAATAAAGATCAACATATCCAACACATACTCACATAGCGAGCATTTTTCACTGTAAAATAAACACTAACGACAAGAATAAGTAGTCACCTCAAATGTTGCTGGGGTACATGAAAACTCTGACTTTAGCACCCTACAACACCGCAGATGATAAAATCAGCAAACGAAAAAAGACTCAAACATGATTAATAAAAATAATCTGAACCAGAAAGGGAAACACGTTAACAGTCCCAGCATCCTATCGCATACCATGGATCTGGGCGGAAGGTTGGACTTGAACTTGGCGCGAACGACGCCACTGTTCCCGTGGGGGCGCGCGACTTTCCCCCAGATACACCGGTAGTGAGATCCATTCTTCTTCACCTTGGCCTTGTAGACATAGGCCATGCGCTTCCCGCAGTACCATGCTACTTCCTCCTTGGTGTTGACGCCCTCGATCTGGATCAGGGACGTGTTCTCATATTGGTTCGACTTCGACCTGCGTCAGAGTCCCAGACAAGAAAGATTTCAGAACTAAATCAGAAGAAACTCAAACAGACAAATCGTAATCGGACTGAATGAATCGGAAGAAATCAAGAACACTAATAAAGCTCGTATAAAGAAAGAAAACCGAGAAGTGGATCAGGAGCTTGCCTCTTGTATCCGAGAATCGTCCCCCGGACGTATAGCCTGCAAAACAAAGATAAGACCAAGAAAAAAGGAACTCAGAATGAGAAAATAGATCAGCTTGGGAGATGGGTGTTCAGAGTTCTGCAGCTTCCCGCCGTGTGGGATTAGGTTTTTGGGTCCTGCCGAGCAAATGGATGCGGTAGCTTAGGTGTGTATTTGGGGAAATGGTTGTACGGACGGACGGACGGACGGGTGGGGGATAGGTGTGGGAAGAGAAGAGAGGAGGCTCCATGGCGGACCTGACGCGCTCGCCCTGTCGTCCCTTCACCATCTTCGCGGCGGCGCCGACTCCCCTGCCGGACTGGAAGATCCCCGGTGCGTCCGCTTCGTGACGACGGCGAGAGGAGGCCAAAACCCTAACTAGGAAGACGGATATATATAGAGAGAGAGTAGTGACACGTGTGACAAATTTATGATGTAGTCCCCAATACATGATATATTGTCAAGTAGGGGCGAGTTAATTTTTCTCGAGAAGTTTTTATGTCCTCTCGTGGCTGGCTTATCACTTATGGGATGGGTTAGGTTACCATTTTACAAGGAGAAATATTTGTTGTTTACAAAAAAATATTCTGTAATTTGATTTTAAACATAAGTGAATAAACATCGTTATCAATATAATAGTACGACCTACACCCACTTTTATATTTATTGACATAAGCAATTAAATATTTTGCCTAGGAAACAAATGTTTCTCTAAAAATTATACTCACGAGCAATATTTGCTGCATCTTTACATATAAAATAAATATGTGGTATTTTCTTTTGTTCTTGTGTAAATTATAAATTAAAATAAATATTTGGTCTCACTTTTTTCTAACAATAAAATTTATCAATTCTCGGTATCTGGTCATTGCTATGTGGATCAATCAATAATACGAGAGTGACATGACACTTTACACATATATATTTAGGTCTACAACAAATATTACTCATGATAGAAATATGTTTTTTCAATCGGCCTTGTGCCAACTCCAAATTTAAATTTTTGTTACAGATCCTAAGTAGGAGTTTTTTCCCCTGAATTAGTCTTAAGTCATGGGTTGTAATATTAATCTTCATTATAAAATTAAAAAGGTGCATATATGAATTTAGAAGTGTGAATTTCTTCAACAAAACCATCACATTCAATTATTGTGATTCTCAACAGCATTTTTTATTTCAAAGATCTCAAAAAGATGTCTCCTACCTCCACAACATCCTTTTTGTTTTCTCCCAAAACTTAGTAGTAGAAACCCAAATAAGTTCTTGGACTAAATGTATTAATATTATTTGAATATCTTCTTAATCATCACATTGATGACACATATATAAGGACTTAGTATGATCTTGGAAAACCATTGCTAAGTCATAAGTGATTTGAGAGAGAGAGAGAGAGAGAGTGTGTGTGTGTTATAAGGTATTAATACTAGTCCAACTTCATCATCTTGGTTTGATTTGTAAAATCCAAACTTGAATCTAAAGTAGATTTAAAATGAACAAAAAAATGCAATTTTCAAAATATCACTCTCTTTTTTGGGGGTTGAAGGTTCAGGGTATTTAAAAAAAATCTAACATTGTGGATTTACCCCCCTTCTCTCTTCTTACCTCTCCTTGATGACAAGATATGAATGTCCTCTCTTTGTTCAAACTAACAAGAAAAAGAATTTCATCTGTAGTTAGTATTTACTATGAGATCCTTTTTATACCCTTTTATCATAATTAAGAACAAATATTAAAAAAGTTCATCTTCCTCTCTCTCTCTCTCTCTCTCTATATATATATATATATATATATATAATGTTTCCTCCTTTTACGTTGAGACTAAATTATAAGATAACTTATTTTTAGAACTATAATAAGAAATACTAATAAGTACAACCATATAAGAACATTACATACATTGTACTTAAAAGTGCAAGCGATTTCGACATCAATCTTCCATTCTAGATCACTCAAGACTCATCCTAATTGCTTTGAAGCTCTATATCTACATAGAAAAGTAGTGCTTCCTCTTTGTCTATATAATGTCAAGATGGTCTACGTCTTCTTCTGACATGTATATATAGTCATATATAGGCTTTTGAGTTGCTTTGCGATGCTGGGGTGGTTCCCTTTTTCTTAAAACCCTAAACCTACAATATGAACTCTTAAGCTTTATTGGTTATTATTTTTTTTTGATTAACTTAAACTAACTTAAGTATTGGAGAATCTATTCTCCCGACTTGAAGGGTTCAAGTCATCCTCCACCATCATCTCTACCTTCACAATATTCCAATCCTACCTCATGGCCTCAGTTCTCTAAATACTTTGATGTTCCATATATAGATGGATTACACTGACAAATACTAAGTCATAAGGGAGGTTTTGTTCATGAATTTTTAGGTTTGGATTAAGTTGACAACCAACAACTTTTTTCTAGAAGGGAGCACAAGACTGTCAATGGATATCCGTTTTCTGATTTTTCGATTCATTTTCAATCTTTTCGTATTCGTTTTTTCGTTTTTGATTATTTTTTCATTTCATTTTCGATAAGATATAATTTTTATTTTATTTACAAAATATATATTCTTAAAATCTTATTTCTTAATATTAAAAAGCTTCAAACTAAGTTTTTAACTTCTCCTTAATTTGTAAACAGAATCTAATTAACTTGTCTCTCTTGTAGTATTTATTATACCTATTATTATCAAATATATCTCTTTTATCATCACTTCTAATGTTACATATATCTACTATTTGATCGTACCAAATATTTTCGATTACTTTTTGTTTCTGACCTGTTTCTGATTTTCTTATAGGAAATAGATGCGGAAAGTATCATTTCCGATTCCGACTCCGACTCCGACCCGTTGACAGTCCTAGAGCACATGAATGTAGTAGGAAAGGCAATCATTTTATTATGACACATATTTTTTCTCTAGAGACTTATCCCCAAGAACAATATGCATTTCCAATAGAATAGATAGAACTGTTTCACAATAAAAGTGTGAAGGAAAAGAGAAAACTGGAGTACCCAGTGATGAAACTTTTTCAAGTGCTGTGAGCTACCTTCTTACCCTACAATTCATCACTGAATTCTAAAGTGAGCCAAAAACCAAAACAATAAAATCAAACATTCACTTCTCTCTCATTTTTTTCCTCTACACACTTTCTTTTTTTCTGTGCTCTGGTATCTTCCAGATTCTACATATTACAGAAGCATTCATTTATGTGTAAACCATCATTTCTTTTTCTTGTCCTTATAATCTGTTTAGAGATTAGTTAGAAATCTATACAGATCTAGGATAAGAGCTACTCAAGACCAATGCATTGTGCAATTATCAGCCATATATGTAAGGAGTGGCTCAATGGTTAAAATTCTGCACATATGTTTTAGTGACTTTCAAATCCCCTTACTATAGGGTTGTAAACAAATCTGGATAATATCCGGATCCAATTCGCATTCTGTGGTGGCCGTTTCCTGCCACCTAAGCCCAAAACGTCAAAGCCCATCAAGTGCCTTCTCTACGACGTGACCTTCCCACAAGGTCTCACGTTTTCCGAGAGGATCGGATGGAGAAGAGGCCCACTCGCCAGCTGTCCCTAGCGAAGCGCTACCGAGCTCATCAGCAGGTGCCTTCCGAACAGCTGCAGAAGGCCTTCCGAACAGAAACAGTAAACTTGCTGCGCGGGACGGCCCCCAACATCGCCGAACAGCGGGTTCGCTCCCCCATGTGGGTCACCTGCTCGGAGAGCATCCCCAAAAGGGCACCACGCAGGCTCTCTGGCTTCCAGAACGGTTGTAACCGTCCCAGGCCACGTTCTCCACCATCAAGGGGCGTGAGCTGCCTGGCAGCCTAACGGACACCAGAGTCATAACTCCTCCCGTTATGCGCGTGCGTCAAGGCGCCTCTTCAGGCACGATCTGCCTAACGTTACGCACGTTGGCCTCTACGCCAGCGCCTATAAAGGCACAGGTACAGTACCATGCAACGGTACGTTCTCTTCCTTACGCGAACACATTCTCGCATTCCGAAACCCCCTGCCTCACAAGCTCTCCACTGACTTAGGCATCGGAGGGTTTCCCCGGTTTTCACCGGGCCTCCTGATCCTATTCTGGTTTTGCAGGTCTTCGTCCTCACCAGCAATCGTCTTCCCTCTCTTATTCCAGTGGAGGCCCGTTTGGCTCAGGTCCAAACAGGATTACACCACCACATTTGGCGCCGTCTGTGGGAAGCGGCGCTGCCATGGCTCGAGGACGATCTTCATACCAGAACATAGGAAGCAGGGCGACGAGGTCTCGCCAGTCACGAGGGGACCCCTGTCGCCGATCCCCTCCTGGTGATGACGCCGTCGCCACTGCCGGCGCAAACCACGACGTCCCGGCACCGCCGGCTGTTGCGCCTGCAACTGCCCTCGAAGTAGCGGAGCTTCGAGGACAAATGCAGCAGTTGACGGGCGTCTGCCTCGCCCTACAGGCCCAGTTGGCAGGGGCAGCGGCCCCAGCGGTTTCCCTGCCGCGTGAGCGACAGGCGGAATCGTCACATCGACGCTCCCGCGTCCCCCCAGCGCCGCAGGAGCAGCAGGCGGACTCACCGCGCCGGTCCCTCCGGGCTCCATCGGAAGAGCGGGCACCAGAGCGCCGCGGGCGCTCGCCCCGGCGTTCTATCGTCTCACCCCGTCCGCCACGATCGGTCGTGGGAGGCAACTCCCACGCCTCTGGACGTGGGGGCCCCGCCAACTCCGAGCAGGAGCTCGCCAGGCGTCTCCGGCGTGTGGTCGACCTCGAACGCCGCATGGACGCGATGGTTCAGCGTGCGGAGGGCAAGGCTCCAGCGGAGGACGACTTGGACTTCCGCTCTCCTTTCAGTAGGGAGATTCTGGAGGCCCTGGTCTCCTCCAAGCTCCCTCTTCCCACCATCGCGCCCTACGACGGCACTACTGACCCGGCCGACCACATCCACGGCTTCGAATCGCATATGGTGTTCCACGGAGCATCAGATGCGGCCAAGTGCAGGGCTTTCCCTGCAACCCTTAAGGAGACCGCCAGGGCTTGGTTTGAAACCCTCCCTGCGGGCTCTATCACCTCCTTCCGCCAATTGAAGAAGTCCTTTCGGGACAACTTCCTTGGTGGAAGGTCCCAGCCGCGGACGGCGGCTTCTCTCCTGACCGTGCGCCAGAAGAAAGGCGAGGCACTCTGGGACTTCGTCAAGAGGTTCCGAACAGAGGCGCTTCGCATCTCGCGCCTGGACGTCCCCCTAGCCACCAGTGCTCTCATCCAAGGCACTCGTGACGGCTTTCTACAAAGGACTCTCGGCGTCCAGCAGCCCGCCACCCTCGCCGAACTACTCTCCATCGCGCAGCGCCACGCGGCCTGCGAGGAGAGCCTGGCGGCGAGCAGGGCCGAACAGGGGGAGCAGTCGGAAAAAAAGCGACCTTCCGACAACGGTTCCGACCGTGATCGGAAGAAGGGACGACGCAATGGCGATTCTCCGCGTCGTCCGCGCCCCTTCACCAACTACACCCCCCTCACTGTGGCTCCCGAACAAATCCTGGCAGAGATCAGGGATGAAGCTTTTGTTCGGTGGCCCCAGAGAATGCGCTCCGACCCCCGGAAGCGCGATCAAAATAGGTACTGTCGCTTTCATCGCGACCACGGCCACGACACCTCCGAGTGCCGCCAGCTTAAGGACGAAATCGAAGACCTTATCAAGCGCGGCTACCTTGGACGGTTCGTGCGCCGGAACGAAGAGCGCCCCCGACGCCAAGACCGCACTCCCGAGCAGCCGATCAACAACGATCCCAATGGGCAGGAGATCAACGTGATCGCGGGAGGCTTCGGCGCAGGTGGAGAAAGCACTCGAAGCCGACGCGATTACGCAAGGCGAGTGCATGTCGTAGACAGGCCTCCGACTGTTCGGCCGGCCCCATATCCTGCCAGTCCCGCACGCGCACAGCCCGAGGAGGCTATAACCTTCTCGGACGAAGATCTTGTAGGGGTTACGACTCCGCACATTGATGCGCTGGTCGTTTCGGCCACCATCAACCACTGTAACGTGCGCCGAATTCTGGTAGATAATGGAAGCGCCCCCGATGTCTTGGCTTACGACTGTTTTGTCCTCATGGGTCTGCGAACCGATCAACTCACCCCTGTAAACTCGCCACTTTTCGGCTTTTCGGGAGTTTCGGTTCAGCCCATGGGAAGGATTCGCCTTCCGATTACCTTGGGAACGGCTCCGAAAGCTGTGACCAAAATTGTTGACTTTTTGGTCATCAACAACATGCCTGGATACAATGCTATTCTTGGCAGAGGTCTGATCGGGCGAATCAAAGCAGTGCCTTCATCACTCCACCAGAAAATGAAGTTTCCAACTCCGATCGGAGTTGGTGAAGTGCTCGGGTGTCAGCGTGAGTCTCGCCGTTGCTATGTCCTCTCTCTAAGAGACAAGCAACCACTCGCTGATCCAGCTCTTCCGACCTCCGATCAGCCTTCAACTAGTCGGGGGACGCCTGCCGAAGACTTAATCCCCATTCAGGTGGACGACGACTCCGAACACGTCTTGTACATTGGCGCCCTGTTGACAGAGGCCGAGCAGCAACGCTACACAGCTTTCCTGCTGGCCAATTTGGACGTGTTCGCTTGGTCTGATGACGAGCTTCCAGGCATTCCCCCGGAAGTCATGGTGCATCGCCTTCGGTTGGATCCACGAATCCCGCCAGTGCAGCAAAGAAGGCGACCCGTGAACCGAGAACGGCAGACCGTGATTCAGGATCACGTGACCAAAAGCCGAACTGTCGGGCTCCTCCGAGAAGCCCAATATCCAAAATGGATCTCCAATGTGGTCCTCGTACGCAAGCCCAATGGCAAATGGCGTGTGTGCGTGGATTACAAGGACCTTAATAAGGCGACGCCCAAGGATAACTTCCCATTGCCGCGCATTGATCAGCTGGTGGACGCTACTTCCGGGCACGAGCTCCTCAGCTTTTTGGATGCCTACTCTGGTTACCACCAGATCAGCATGCATCCCCCGGATCAAGACGCCACTACGTTCGTCACAGACCTAGGCTTATATTGCTTCACCAGGATGCCTTTTGGTCTGAAGAATGCAGGTGCGACTTACCAGCGGCTGGTCAACAAGATGTTCGAGCAGCAGATCGGGCGAAACATGGAGGTTTACGTCGACGACATGTTGGTCAAGACTCTTCCGAGTACCGATCACATTTCCGACCTCCAGGAGACTTTCGCAACTTTGCGAAGGTATAATATGAAGCTCAATCCAGCCAAGTGCGCGTTCGGTGTTCGGTCGGGTAAGTTCCTTGGGTTCCTCGTATCAAACAGGGGAATAGAGGCGAACCCGGAAAAAATCCAAGCCATACTTGAGATGTCCAGTCCGAAGATAGTGCGCGACGTCCAACGTCTGACAGGACGTCTCGCCGCGCTAAACAGGTTCATGTCCCGAGCAGCAGAAAGAAGTTTTAACTTCTTCAAGTTGCTCCGAGGCCCTAAAAACGCCTCGAAGCAAGGGGGGCAAGTACTGTGGACTGACGAATGCGAAGCTGCCTTCACTGAGCTGAAGGCATATTTGGCAGCCCCTCCTGTTCTCTCAAAGCCTGTGCTCGGAGAACCCTTGTTCGTGTACCTCTCGGTCACCGAACACTCCATCAGTGCGGTCTTGATCAGAGAATTAGGAGCGGCACAGTATCCAGTGTACTATATCAGCAGGGTCCTCCAAGAAGCTGAAAGGAGGTACCCCAGAGCAGAAAAGCTTGCCCTTGCTCTTGTCACAGCTGCACGGAAGCTCAGGCCCTACTTTCAGGCCCATTCCGTTACAGTGCTTACCGATCAACCGCTGAAATCCATCTTGCAGCGGCCGGAGGCTTCCGGTAGGTTGGTTAAGTGGGCAATCGAGCTGGGAGAGTTTGACATCAGCTTCCGACCAAGGACGGCAATCAAAGCGCAGGCGTTAGCAGATTTCGTGGCGGAATGCACCCTTCCGGCCGAGCAGGATCCACCGTTGGCAGACGAGCCCCCATGGGAGCTTTATGTGGACGGATCCTCTTGTGTCTCCGGAAGCGGGGCAGGTTTGGTCCTCACCTCCCCAGAGGGGTTAGAGTTCCAATACGCCCTCCGTTTCCGCTTTCCAGCCTCCAACAACGTCGCCGAGTACGAAGCCTTGCTTTCCGGTATCCGCATGGCTAGGCACCTCGGAGCCATTCGGCTTAGAGTCTTTAGTGACTCCCAGTTGGTCGCCAGCCAGGTGAGCGGACAGTTTGGAGCAAGGGAACCTCGCATGGCTCAATACCTCCAACAGGTCAAGAGCCAGACAGAGGGCCTCGTATACTTCGAGGTTATACATGTTCCACGGGAGCAGAACGCGCGAGCTGATGCGCTGGCCAAATTGGCATCTTCAGGTGACATCACCCCTTCTCGCTCTGTCTTCATTGAAGAGCTCGCCTTGCCGAGCACAGAGATTGATGTAGCCGCCATAGAAACGGGCCCACCGACCCCAAGTTGGGTGGACCCTCTCTTGGCGTACCTTCTCCGAGGCGAGCTTCCTTCCGAACAGGATGAAGCTCGGAAAGTCAGGATGCGCTCGCAGCATTTCACCCTCGTAGAAGGCAAGCTGTACCGACGGTCCCTTGCAAGACCTCTTCTACGTTGCCTCAACCCTGAGGAGGCCCTCGCAGCCACAGAGGAAGTCCACGAGGGGTTGTGCGGAAGCCATCTGGGGGGCAGAACGCTAGCACGCAGCCTCATCCGAGCAGGGTTCTGGTGGCCTTCTCTTCAGAAGGATTGCGTGTCCTTCGTCAGGAAATGCCCAGAATGCCAGAAGTTCGGAGTACTCATCAAGCAGCCAGCCGAACAGCTTCACAGTCTGTTCGAGCCGCGCCCCTTCGCCAGATGGGGCATTGACATCTTGGGCCCCTTTCCAGAGGCCCAAGGGCGCAAGAAGTTCCTTTTTGTGGCCATCGACTACTTCACCAAGTGGATCGAGGCCGAACCCGTTGCCACAATCACCGAACAAGCCGCGTGGAAGTTCGTATGGAAGAACCTTCTCTGCAGGTTTGGCATCCCAAGGGTGATTACATCTGACAACGGGAGACAGTTCGACAGCACCTTCTTCAAGCAAAAGTGCGCCGAGCTCGGGATCTACAACCACTTCACCTCCGTGGCTCATCCCCAGGCTAACGGTTTGGTCGAAAACGCCAACCGAACATTGCTGCACGGGATCCGAACCAGAGTGGAGGCTGCAGGTGGATCATGGATCGATGAGCTCCCAAATGTCCTTTGGTGTCACCGAACAACTGCTCGGGTAGCTACAGGGGAAACACCTTTCCACCTAGCCTACGGCTCAGAAGCAGTTGTACCTTTGGAAGTAGCCCTTCCAACCATCCGAACAACCCACTTCGACGAAGCCGCCAATAACCGTGCTCTCCGAGAGAACTTGGACATGCTGGGCGAACGACAAAGCGACGCCAGCATTCGCCTCGTTTCTTATCAACAACGGCTTGCGCAATATTATAATGCGCGAGTCAAGGAGAGGCGGTTCAACGTGGGAGATTTGGTCTTGCGCCGCTGTTCGGCTTCGGACCCCCGAAGAGCAGTCGGCAAACTTGCCGTCAAATGGGAAGGACCTTATCAGGTCACCCACGTCCTTGGGAAAGGCTCATATAAGCTAACTACTCCTAGTGGCGAGGCCATTCCCAGGACTTGGCATGTCTCTAATCTTAAGGCTTATCATCTATAAAAGCCTTCTTTCAGCATCCTACCTCTCTTCTCCCTACTCCTGTTGCCTCACGAGCATTTGGCATATATACCTGATCAGAACCCCCTTTACGGTACCCAACGATCTGCGTCTTACATGCAATGCTCACGAAGCTAACGGATTCCGATCCGAGCAGGAACAACCACAACAGGGAGAAGATAGAGAAAGAGACGCTACAGAAAAACTCGTAAAGCAGAGGATTTCATTTATAAGAAGTTCTTGTGCTTACAAACAGCCTTCCTTGGCCGATGTTACAAAAAGCGAAGTACAAGAAGACGTGAGGCAAGGGGATTAAGGAGCTTGTTCGGAAGGACCAGCATCCTCACCCGAAGAAGGCATCCGCCCAGACTGAAATTGTGCGAACCGCACACCATCTAAGCGGACATCTTGGGTACGGCGTTGACATTCCCGAACAGCAGCCTCGAAGGCTTCTTGGGCGCGTTCGGCCCAGGAAAGCCTCTCCCCCACCTCCTTCCCAGCATTGAGGCCCACTTTGTAGCAGCGAGCCCCATACTGCTCCAAGTCTTCCTTGTACTCTGGCCCAGTCTTATAGTCAGCAACGGCACGGGCCTCCGCATCTACTACTACCTTGGCTAGGGCGTCCTTTTCGGCCCGCGCCAAGGTAGCATCCAGCTTCGCGGCATGAAGAGCAGCTCTGAGGTCCTTCACCTCCTCCTCCAGCGCCGCCTCGCGAGCTTTATGCCTTGCCGAAAGGTCATCACAGAAGGCTACCTGCGCCTCGTAGAGATACCTCTGTCTCTGGCCCCGAACAGCTAAAGCCTTCAGAGTGGCCAGCGACTTGGACATTTCGTCCGCAAGCGCCTCTACGTCGACGTCGCTCAAACCATCTTCTGTCTGCCACTCCGGCTGGTAACCTTCCACTGACTTCTCCGGAGTCTGTTCGGAAGGAAGGTCCAAGCACCTTGCCAACCGTTCAAGACGAGAAGCAGTGGGGCTCGCAGGCAGCTCTCTTGGCGTATCCTCCATCCGACGAAGGGTCGCCTCCAGCGCTGCCACCGAAGGAACTCCAAGAGGTTCTCTCAGAAGCACCTCACTAAGAGGCCTTCGGTCGTCTTCGGACCCTTCATCCCGGGCAGCACCCGCAGCCTCCCCCCAATGTCTTCGACTCCTTTGGAGGTTGCTTCTGCGTTAGCAACCACCTCGGAGGGGGGCAGGGGGGGCAGGATTCTCCCGGTTGAAGTGGCAACCTCTTCGGACGCCCTCGCCGTTGCGGCCGCCTCCGCAATGGTCCCTGCTGCAGGAACCATTCCTTGCTCTGAAGGCGCTGCTGTCACCGCGCTGCTCGGAACCACCCCAGCAGGGGCGGAAACTCCCGTTGCGCAAGTGTCCTCCTCCTGCCGAGCAGGTGACGCCGTAGCTTCTCTGCTCCTCCTAGAGGATACCTCCGCGATGTTGCTGGAAACACCGCGCTCGGCACCTCCAGCATTGGAAGCACCGGAGGGCGCCCTATCTCTCGCGCAGGGGGAGCCCCCGGCTTCTCCACCGACAGGACTCTCAGACCCTTCGCTCACCAAGATGAGCCCCAGCTCGGTCGCCATCCTCTGGGCGACCTCGGGGCGAGTCGCGGAGGCCACCCGCGGCGCTCCCTCATCAGCCGATTGCACGGCCCTACTGTTCTTGCGCAGCAGCAACTGCGCCCCTTCCTCTTCCGCTGCGGTCCCCTCCTCGTCACTTGGAGGAGTAGCCCGGACTGCCTTCTGCTTTTTCCGAGCACGAAGCTGTTCTGCTTCCTCCGCGCTCTCGTCAACCAGAACGGGCCTCTTCTTCGCAGAAGGTTGGCTCGCTTGGTCATCTTTCTCCCGAGGAGCTCGGGCCCCAGCCGTTACCACCTCCTTAGTGGCCTTCTTCTTCAAGCGAATTCTTTCAGGCCCCTTCCCAGGAGCCTGTGCCTTGCTGGGACGCCCTTCGACTTGGGATGGGGCAACAAGTGCCGTTGTTACCACGGTACCAGCCGTCACTGCGGAAGGAACCCGAACAACAGCGTCGACGTCGTCATCTTCATACACCCTGTGCGCTTGCACAGGGATCCGCTCGGCGACCTCATCATTCGCCTCTTTATCTCGACCGGCCTCCAGCTCTGCGGCCGCTGCGCACAAAGAAGACAAGAGGAAGAAAGATTAGTATGAGGCCACCAAACCTAAGAGTAAAACAACCGAAACAGTATACTTACTCCATGGTTTGCTGAGCCCGTACTTGACGAGCATGAATTCGGTCACATACCCTTCTCCGTTCCGAACGCCTGCTCGGAGAAGTGCGTCTGAGGCCCTCGCCTCATCCTGGATAAGCTTCGGAAAGCTATCCTTCTGTGCCGTGCGAATGACCGTGGGGAACCCCCACTCAGCACCACTCCGGTGGCGCACGAAGAACAGCCTGTCCATCCAACCCTTGTTGTTGGAATACTTGTTAGACAGGCCGATGTGCATCCGGTCTGTTCGGTGTTTGGCGTAGTAGATGTCTGCCCCTGATGCCCTCGAGGCAGACAGCTTGAAGTGCGCTCGGAAGACGTCCGCCGAACCCCGGATTCCCTTCAACTTACAGACAACACCGAAGATACAGATGTATCTCCAGGTGTTGGGCGTTAGCTGTATCGGCGAAACGCCCCAAATGTTGAGGAGCGCCTTCGCCACCTCTGGCAACGGCAGCCGGAAGCCTGCCTCCAGATGATCCACAGAGAGGAGCAGGCAACCCGGCTTATTCACCAAGATCGTGTCGCTTTCCCTGGCGTCGACGATCTCGTACTCGTCCCCGATCCGGAACCGCTCACGGAGACCACTGAAGTGCCGGTGCCGCGGTCCGCTCGACGCCGCGACGGTCACCTTGCTCGCTCCGGCGACGGCCTTCCCTTTGCTTGCCATTGCTGGAAGGATCGTAGGGGGCGATGACGGCACAGAGGAACGGAGGAGAAGATGGAAACGGGAGAAGGCAAGAAAGCGCGAAAGCTAAAAGCTGGGAGGTCTCTGGGAGGCGTAGCTCCCTCCCTCGTCTCTTCCCCTCCTTATAAGGAAAGAGGAGGGAACGAAATTCGAGGCGGGCTTCAATCACCGCTCCTTCCCGTTTTTTGAAAGTGCCCCTTTGGGTACAGCGTTGGCGACCGTCCGAACGCGACGGCTGCACCTTAAGCATGGCGCGGTTTTGCACCCATCATGATGGGTTAACCGCCTATTCAGACTCCAGGCGACGGCATCCCGCAACGGACTATCGCATTAAATGCGGAAATGACGCCCTCGAAATGCTCGCTTCACCAAGCCGTTCGAGAGCGTGGGGGGGCAAGTGTGGTGGCCGTTTCCTGCCACCTAAGCCCAAAACGTCAAAGCCCATCAAGTGCCTTCTCTACGACGTGACCTTCCCACAAGGTCTCACGTTTTCCGAGAGGATCGGATGGAGAAGAGGCCCACTCGCCAGCTGTCCCTAGCGAAGCGCTACCGAGCTCATCAGCAGGCGCCTTCCGAACAGCTGCAGAAGGCCTTCCGAACAGGAACAGTAAACTTGCTGCGCGGGACGGCCCCCAACATCGCCGAACAGCGGGTTCGCTCCCCCATGTGGGTCACCTGCTCGGAGAGCATCCCCAAAAGGGCACCGCGCAGGCTCTCTGGCTTCCAGAACGGTTGTAACCGTCCCAGGCCACGTTCTCCACCATCAAGGGGCGTGAGCTGCCTGGCAGCCTAACGGACACCAGAGTCATAACTCC
Source organism: Colocasia esculenta (assembly GCA_014218235.1). Classification (NCBI taxonomy): domain Eukaryota; kingdom Viridiplantae; phylum Streptophyta; class Magnoliopsida; order Alismatales; family Araceae; genus Colocasia; species Colocasia esculenta. The sequence goes on along the minus strand of CM024755.1, from coordinate 179,238,602 downwards.
TCCCGTTATGCGCGTGCGTCAAGGCGCCTCTTCAGGCACGATCTGCCTAACGTTACGCACGTTGGCCTCTACGCCAGCGCCTATAAAGGCACAGGTACAGTACCATGCAACGGTACGTTCTCTTCCTTACGCGAACACATTCTCGCATTCCGAAACCCCCTGCCTCGCAAGCTCTCCACTGACTTAGGCATCGGAGGGTTTCCCCGGTTTTCACCGGGCCTCCTGATCCTATTCTGGTTTTGCAGGTCTTCGTCCTCACCAGCAATCGTCTTCCCTCTCTTATTCCAGTGGAGGCCCGTTTGGCTCAGGTCCAAACAGGATTACACCACCACACATTCGTATCTGATTAACCAGATATTATTCGTTTAACAAATATCTAGTTCGTCGGATTTCAGATATGAATTTTATCCGGATAATAAACGGAAAGGATACGGAAACGGATGATCCGCTCCATTTAAGATCCGCTCTGAAATAAAATTATTTTTGACCATTGGATCCTAAATCTAATGATCCATATATAATATATAACTATATAATATATCTAATGTTAATCTTTTGTTTAGAGAATATTTTTAACATTTGTACTTTTTTTAATTTTTTTAAAACTTTATATATATATTTTTATGAATTTTAGATCACTTAATATCTTTTATTAAACTTATATTCCCGAAATAGATAATATCTTTATCTACTCCGAATCTAAAAAGTATCCGATTAAATTATCCGCTCCATATTCGAATTGTATTCGGAGCAGATACAAATGATCTGATTAACTATTCAGATCGGAATAAAAAAAAAATCATATCCGCTCCGTATCCAATCCGTTTACAGCCCTACCCCTGACTCCACATTATCTTAAAAAAAATTGTGTTTCCGGAACAAGAATTGAACCAAGAAAAGATAAAAGTATCATAATATATCAAGACAAAATGAGAAAGTTTTGTTTTTGGGTTTTTTTTTTGGGGGGGGGGGGGGGGGGGGGGGGGCGGGCGGGGGGTTATGGCTAAGCTAAGATGATGCACCTCGTTAACTGCTGGCAACAGCACATAAAACTCCCCCTCCTCCCTCCTACTTGTCCACCCCCATCTCTCTCTCTCTCTCTCTCTCTATACTTGTCTGATCAAAACATCCAACTCCTCTTCTTAGATCTCCTCCCACCCTGTCTCTGTAACCTCTTCACAACCCTCCATGAACAGAAATAGAGATACAGATCCCTGCCTTCCTTTACTTAGTTATATGTGTATGTGCATGTTCCAACTTCTCCAGAATCTCCCCTATATATATATGAGTTTGATCAGAGGGTGGTGGTGTAGAGTTTGTGGGCTTCCATTCTCTTCTTCTCTTCTGAAACCCTTCTTCTGGGTTGATCATCTCGGTTCATGTTCTTCTGCATGCACCGCCTTGCTTGCCTGTGATTCTTCTTCTTCTGGTAATATTCTTGGGACTGCTGCAATGGCCGAAGCACGAGAGCTGCAGGCCAGCAAAGACAAGGCCATCGACGACTGGCTACCCATCACATCCTCCCGAAACGCCAAGTGGTGGTACTCCGCCTTCCACAATGTCACCGCCATGGTCGGCGCCGGCGTGCTCAGCCTTCCCTACGCCATGTCCGAGCTCGGCTGGTAATTAAACACAGCTACTAACTCTCCTCCGTGCATCACGTTCTTAATTTGATCTCTCAAGAATAACACAGACGCTTGTTCTTGATGCTAACGCTGGTTAGGCTGCTGCTACGTATGTATGTTATGTTTGTACGTACCTTGCAGGGGTCCGGGGATAGCGGTGCTGGTGCTGTCATGGTTCATCACCCTGTACACGCTGTGGCAGATGGTGGAGATGCACGAGATGGTGCCCGGGAAGCGGTTCGACCGGTACCACGAGCTGGGGCAGCACGCCTTCGGCGACAAGCTGGGGCTCTGGATCGTCGTCCCCCAGCAGCTGGTGGTGGAGGTGGGCATCAACATCGTGTACATGGTCACCGGCGGCAAGTCCCTGAAGAAGTTCCACGACACCGTCTGCCCCGACTGCAAGCAGATCAGCACCACCTGCTTCATCGTGATCTTCGCCTCCGTCCACTTCGTCCTCTCCCAGCTCCCCAACTTCAACTCCATCTCCGGCGTCTCCCTGGCCGCCGCCGTCATGTCCCTCAGCTACTCCACCATCGCGTGGGGCGCCTCCGCGCACAAGGGGAAGCAGGAGGGGGTGGAGTACGGCCGCAGGGAGCAGAGCACCGCCGGCACGGTGTTCGGCTTCTTCAGCGCGCTGGGGGACGTGGCCTTCGCCTACGCCGGCCACAACGTCGTGCTGGAGATCCAGGCCACCATCCCCTCCACGCCGGAGAAGCCGTCCAAGGGCCCCATGTGGAAGGGGGTCGTCGTCGCCTACATCGTCGTCGCCCTCTGCTACTTCCCCGTCGCCATCGTCGGCTACTGGGCCTTCGGCAACGCCGTCGAGGACAACATCCTCATCACCCTCTCCAAGCCCCGCTGGCTCATCGCCGCGGCCAACATGATGGTCGTCGTCCATGTCATTGGCAGCTACCAGGTAGGTGCTGCTGCATGCACGCACGCACGCTGGCCTTCACACATATATACAGAAATTTGATCTAAACAATGTTCTGATCATGTGGTTGTTGCAGATTTATGCCATGCCAGTGTTTGACATGATCGAAACAGTACTGGTGAAGAAGCTCCACTTCACGCCTGGTCTCACCCTTCGTCTGATTACCCGCTCAGTATATGTTGGTGAGTCCTGTCCTCTCTCTCTCTTATACATACATATGATCGTGATGAGAAGCTGGGCCTTCCTGTGTTGAAGCATGTTCTCACCTCAAATCTGTAATTTTCTTGGTCTGGGGTGCAGCTTTCACCATGTTCGTCGGCATCACCTTCCCTTTCTTCGGCGGGCTGCTCGGGTTCTTCGGAGGATTTGCGTTTGCCCCCACAACCTACTTTGTAAGCAGCAACACCCACCTCCCCGTCGAACTCCTCTCTCAAAATCTGCAAATTAACCTGCAGCATTGGCACCTGGACAACCATTTTAGAGAATTTGTGAAGAACCCTAACTAGTTCTAAATTAATCCTCAACACTGAGAATTTCTTACTAGATCATATATAGATCACATTCACACATAAACCAAAGTATCATATAGACAGTGGTGCTTCAAGCATTACAAGACGTGGGTCTCTGATTGGAACTGTTATTTTCCACAGCTCCCCTGCATCATGTGGCTGGCAATCTACAAGCCAAGAAGATTCAGCATATCTTGGTTTACCAACTGGGTGAGTTCAGTTCATCACCCTTTTCCATGGCCATCTCCTCTCCTCTCCTCTGAGCATGAAAGTTTACTTGGCTGACCCCTTCTGGAACGTCGTTGTTCTTGTTGCTGCTGCTGCTCAGATCTGCATCATACTTGGAGTGCTACTGATGCTCATATCCCCCATCGGTGGCCTCCGGCAGATCATCATCCAGGCCAAGACCTACAAGTTCTTCTCGTGAGCTCCTCCTCTTCTGGTTGTAGATATTACTACACGCCACATACATATATAAACAGAAGGGGGGCCATTTGAAGCCAGATAAAAGAAGAAGAAGAAGATGGCCCAGACCTGCAGCTCGTTATAAAGTGTGGTAGTGCTGTTTGATTTGATTGGCAAGAAAAACTGGAGGAACATCCTATCACAAAGAAATGACAGTTTCCATCAGTTTGCCACCTTTGGGAGAAATGGATGTGTCTTCCCTCGCTCATTCCTGTGTGCTGGTTCCAATGTAAGGGTTTATTGTGTTATATAAATTTCCTTTTGTGGGAAATGTTGAGTAGAAAGCCAAACAATAGATGGCTATGTCTTGCTTTGCGCATTCCTGTGTCCTTTTTACAACATTTGAGATGAACCAAACGACAGAAAGCCATAAAATACACAGAGAGAGGACTCCAAATATTTGTTTTTGCTTTTGATCCGTGCCATCCCTAAGCGCAAGAGATAACCTTTTGATCCCCAAAGAAAACAAGACATTGCGATTCTTATCCACAAATCCTATTTCAAACCATGCAACTAAGCATGGATGGCAGTTTTTTAGCCGATATATTTCGGTCGAAACATATCTGAAACCAGAGTCTGAAACCGGCACTGCCATCCTTGCAACTAAGGAGGTGGGTGTTCAATATCCTCCGAAACCAGCCTATGCCATTGCGAGTTAATAACTTCCAGCACTTGCAAGCTCAATTGATTCTGGGATTGGATTTTGTTGAGAATAACATCAACTTGAATACGATATCATCAACAAGACAATAAGTGCCTTGGGCATTAAACACCATCCGCATGAGCAGTCGGATAGACAATATGGATATATGTAGGAGAAAGATACAGGCTACATAAATAAAGAGAATGACCAAGACAGAAACATTATGTAAACTAAAACGTCTACAATGTTTAAACTTCAGTATTAACATTATTGAAAATAAATTAGCATCAACAATGATCACAAGTGAATACTTGTTACTATTAGAGAACAACCTTGTATACGAGTGAGTAAGCAAGACAAGGTCGTAGGCTACGAACATCTTCAGCTTCATAATGCCTTTGACCTTGGAAATCACTACACATTTGATGGTACCAAACGTCAAAGGAAAACACGTTCTTTTTCCTCTCATAAAGGCATCTTCGAAGGAACTCCTGTCTGACGTGGATATTTCTTCGGGGTTGCACGCTCCTTATAGCAGATGACAGCAGTTCGTTGTCCATGTGGCCCTTGGGACTCCACTAAGATAGCACGTAAAAGCTTAATTAGCTTTAATGCAAAAACATCTGGCGCTAGAACATGTAAAGAAGTGGAAAGAAGAGAAAAGGAAAAAGGATTTCCATGCTTTCTCTGAGAGAGAGAGAGAGAGAGAGGGAGAGGGAGAGAGAGGGAGAGAGAGAGAGAGAGAGAGAGAGAGCTCAACTTGCGGTTTAAACACGAATATCACTAAATTATGTGAAATCTAAACCCTAATTTAAAAACAATTCAAACTCCAACCTTAAGGAGATTCAGAACCTAAACTCTCAATCTCACCAGCTTGAGGTTTAAACACCAAAATCACTAAATCATGTGAAATCTAAACCCTAATTTAAAAACAATTCAAACTCCAACCTTAAGGAGACTGATTTAAAACCTAAACTCACAATCTCACCAGATTTAAGTCTCTAATGGCCACCAAGACTATTGACTCAATTTGCTAATGGGTTGGCTTTTAGGTTTTTCTCAGGAAAAGCCCCAGTTTTCTTGGAATTGCTCGCTAACCCTGGTTACAAGAATTGGTGGCTGATCCTTTATGCTACTTTTTTGGCGGTTTGGGGAAAGAGGAATGCTAGGAGTTTCCATAGGGAATCTAAAGTTCCTGATTTTAATATCGGATTCATTTGAGCTAGGGTTTCAGAATGGGACAAACTGATGTATAATGTGGATGCATCTTCTTTCTCCCTTTTGATTTTTTCGTGAGCGAGGACACCATGTAGGCATACTCCCATATGGAAGGATGTACATGAGTGAGTGTGGTTACTGTGGTAACTCAATTTATGCATGCCCCTTGGACAGCGGGAAGCAGTGGATTTTATCTTGCAATGCTTGAAGTCTTCTTTGGGAAGGGGAATTCCTTTGAAAAAAAAATGATTACTTCAGAGTCGAGGGTTTTATGCAGATACCGATTGGGCAGGTCCATGAGATGATAGAAGGTCAACCATGGGTTATTCCATACCTTTTTGTGGTATCCTAGTCACTTGAAGGTGAAAAAAACAAACGATATGTGCTAGATCCAGTTCTGAGGCAAAAGTATAGAGTGACGGCCCATGGGCCTGCTGAGCTACTAAGGTTAAAGCTTCTCTTAAATGACTTGGGTGTTTTCATATAGAATTTCCTTCAAAATTTGTGTGACAATAAAGTGGCCATTTATATTGCAAATAATCATGTGCCACATGATGGGACTAAACCTATTGAGGCATATTGAGACTTCATCAGAGAAAGATTTTACTTTGAAGAAATATGTTTGCCTTATGTCAAGTTGGAGGATCAAGTTGCGGATGTCTTCACTAAAGCCACGACTAAGAACCAGTTGATTTCTGCCCATATAAAGTTGAACATGATGCCTAACCACACAAAAAAGGTTGAACATGATGAATGTCTAAGCTCAACTTGATGGGAAGTGTAGAAAGTGGGGGGAGAAGTGCAACTTTTTAGTTTTCTTAGGTACGTTTTATACTCAGTTTAGTATTTATCTTAATTTCCCTGTGTAGGAGGGGTCATTATGTAATTATGACATCAGTTTTATATAAATAGAGACTGGGCCGGCCCAAGTTTGTGCTGCCAGTTATTGTTTCAGTTTCCTCTCTCCTGTGATCTGGTTCTTTCAGTTCCAAATATCAAACATAACTGAGAAGTTGCTCTGAATTTCACATTTTTGTCTAAAAGTTAGGGGACTAATAACTCAAGAAAAATTTAAGACAAGTTAAGGCTCAAGGGAGTATGTCGGTAATTAATAACAGCACTGGTAAACATTACTAAAATGTATGCCCATACACTACGTAGATGCATACCAGAACACAAATCTATGATGGAAGCTCCCAGCAGTCTCACAGTATTTTGCGCATTTTCTACTTCTTCCTGCAAGAAAAGTCATTAAACAATGACATTGAGAGAGAAAAGAAAGAATAGAGGAACAATAACCCAGGCATTAATGGTAATTCAAACATTAGATTTTTCATCAACCACATTCAAAGAACATATCTGCTGTAAGCAACAGCCTGGACCACATTCTCTACTTGCTTTGCCTATAATGAAATTTTAATCTAAGTACTAGACGTTTCAAAACAAAACAAAAAATGCTGTTTTATTATGTTCAATGACAGCATTTGACCTAGAAGAAGAATAAAACTTACTACAGCTTCCCACCCTGTGGCCAGATAATGTTTTAAAGATCAACTAATTCATAAATTCCGAAGAGAATCTACCTGAGGATCATAGCCCTTGGCAGCCACAAACAAACCACCAACACGGACCAAGGGAAGGCAGTATTCAGCTGCAACAGTTATACGTGTCAATAAGCATGAATCTGTATTCTTTTTATATGTATCTGATAACAAAAGATAGACATCAGCAACAAATCCAAGACCTAAAGTTCTCATTTCAGCAACAGCTCTTGCAACCGCTACATCAAATACTTCCCTGAAGTTCAGATTCTGGCCTACACACTGTCCTATAAAATATTTCAAAAATAGACAGATTAGTAGAGCAAATGCTAATTTCTTGAAAGCAAGAAGAGAGCATCCATCTTCAAGCAAGTTAGAAGAAAAAAGCCATAATGCCCAACAATTTTGAATTGAGCATTAGTATGAATAAATAATTTTCAACAATTGTTCCATAAAGACAGGGATCAAAAGGTAAACTATTCATAAGCAAGAATGAGAATTTTCGTGCACTTTTTGGTGAGATTTCAATTTAAAATAATTGGGTGTATACCTATCTGTGCTACAGTTTTCATAAACATGTATATGAAGTGTCTACCCAATGGGGGCATTACCAAAGGAAATATGATCTCCTTCCTTGCACTGGATCCAATGCATATCAACTAGCAACAGTCATTGGTTTCATGGACAACAATGATGGAGAGTGAAGGTAGTTTTCAAACAATTCAAGAATCTCTTACAACCCCCACAAAAGGGAGAGTGGAAATGACACAAGTGAAAGGGATAAATGTGCAGGTCGACTAACAACTCCTTTCCCATCTCTTTTGCATTTCTTGCTCCCTTCTCCCCCAATCTCCCTTCATCTCCTGATCTCCTTTCCATGATCTACAAGATCGGGGCCTTCCTTTTTGAGTGGCATCAACCCCACCAAACACAGTGGTATTCTAGCATATAATTTCTTCTTTCCCCAAAAATTGTTGTAGATTACACCCAAGGAAGAAAAACAGGGAATAAGGGGATCAATACACAGATTGGTCAACCAGAATCCCCTGGATTTGGGCCATTCCTTGCTGCCTTGATTTGGTAAAAACATGCCCTACTTTCCGTCTCAAAATTTCAAAAAATGACTGCAAAAAATGTATAAAGATGTGAAAATCCATTGTAAAATTAACACCAAATTGAGGACAAAAACATGGATTAGAAGTAAACATAAGTTGAAAGCTTACTTCTATTGTATGCTTATGTTATTTTTGATATGCTTAAACTATGCATACTCAATCCATCTCAAGTTTTACTGCCATCACATCAAATCTGATTTGTTCAATATAATCTACCTATTCTTTATTTCTTCATATGCTTTGGACAATTTGGCATTGACTGGTGATCACGGTAGCTTGAAAGTTTGTGAAGGAGAGAGGGATAGAAAGAGATGTTAGGGAGCAAATGGCACTTTGGTTATCATATGAAGGGCCTTGGAGCCTTTATGTTTATGTAAGCTCCCAATGCCCAACTAGCTGATGTTGGCCATTTGGAAGTCATCAAAAATATTCCTTTGTACTGAAAAAAAGTTGGGGGGGGGGGGGGGTGCTCAGAAGAGCCAGTAGCAGTATAATACTGTCTTATGGCTAAATTAAGCCAGAAACTTCTGTCATAATGGATGCTTTGGCATGAGCCTCTAACCTTTTAGGCTATTGCTCCTATTAAATATCCTATGACTCTATTACTATTGTCAAATACCTGAATTATTGTTAAAATATGACAAAGAGTTCATCTTCTTTCCCTTCTCAAAATCGGTTTCATTACTCGCCAACAAGCTAAAGTTGGAATTTAGAATCTCCATGAGCCAAAGCCAAGGTAAATCTTGCTAATCTGCATTGACCTGCATCAGTAGGTAGGCACCAACTTTTGCAACGACAAGCACATTTGGTTGTCAATTTACAATAATGTGTTAGTCTTTCTTAAGATGCTGATGCTTAAGCTTGTTAAACTGCAAATTGGAAATAATTTTTTCATCAAGATGACTAATGAAAGCTTCACTAACTGAAGAACAAGACCAAAAAAGTTCACCTCTGCTCTTTCATGTAAAACTTGCACATTTGACAAGCCAATGAGACCAATCACATGCTCCAAGAACAAGCACCTCTTTCGCATTGACTCCAACAGAGTCAATTTCCAATCTGCAACATTTAAATATTACCGGACAGATAAGTAAGAACTGAACTAAAAATATGGACCACAATGTAAGTAAAACAAGGATGTATAATCAAACTTGAGTAAAATAAAGAAAAGGATGCTCAATCCAAACCACCGAGTGGCCATCTCAGTTGTCCAAGAATGTGCATAAAAAGAGCTTATTCATTATTACCCTGAACAGTGGAACACTCATAAAACTAGAGGGTCTCAATTGAAAGTGCATGGCCAGGTGAATGGGGGTAAGTAGGGATTACATTAACATAAAAAAGAAATATAACCTCTGGAATTAGGGGTCTTCTGTTGATCCAAACCCATTGAAAAATAAAAATAAAAACTGAAAAGGGAAATGGAACAGAACATCACATGTAGTAACAAGAATAGGTTGTATCTTTAAATATTAGCAGTTTCTGCACGGTTGACTTGTCATTGAGCTTGAATTGTAGATCATTTCTTGCCACAAGGCAGACACAAGCTAACTCATCAGATAGCTTGACCTCCGATGGTCCAATACTTAATATGCAACAAAATTGACCAAGTCAGATCGTGTAGCTTTTCAAAGGGAAGCCTTAGGAAGTTCTAAACATGGACCCATTACCCATATGGTTAGAGAAAAGTGAGCCCATGTCGTCACAAAGTCATGCCAGAATTGGTATGATGCATCTCCTTTCTTCAGCTTTCTGAATATGTGTTTGATACATAGATGGTCAATCCTGCTTGGGATATTTCTCAACTGTGCTCTCCTTACTGCTGATTAGTATGGGACACAGTAACCAAATTCGTTAATCCTTATCAAGGTAAGACAGACTGCTTCAGATTTGGCAGCAGCTACCAGCCCACCAGCTGATCCAATTTCGTGGAGGATCATCTAGGATCACTGAGATAAGCCAGAATTGTTTCAGGATCAGTCAATCATAAGTGAATTCTTTTTGTATGAAAAAAACTTTTAAGTTTTAACGTCAACTTGGCCAAACCAGACTGATCTTAACTCATCCTATTCAGACTGGGTTTAGAACTGGTAATAACCATACACACAGAAATTAAGATTTGGCTAAAAATTTTGCAGCTATGTTGTGATCAATATGGAGACAAAGGAATAGTAGGGTGCTTCAAGAGGAATTTAAGCATTCTCCCACCATTACACAGGACTGTATCAAGGGTCTTCATGAATAGAGCTTTGGAGTGTTCACATCTAACATTGAATCACCAAATCTTAGTTGATGCCCGTAAAAGAGCTAGGAAAAGGCCTAAAATGAGATGGTGCAATGTTATTAGGAAGGACTTGGACTTCTTGAGTTTAAACACGAATATAGCACTTGATAGAAATCTTTGGCGGAAAAGGATTCATGTAGCCGACCCCAAATAATGGGATAAGGCTCTGATGATGATGATGATGATGGAGTCACTTTTTTGAGTTTCCAACCCAGAAACGAAAGTGGGTGGGCAAGGAATTTCTATAGGTTTGATTCATTAATGTTGGTATCTCAGTCACTGATTGATGTTGTCCTTATACCCCTTGGTACCTTTACATGGGATGGTTCTGACTAATTAGAAAAGGGTATGTATCATGTGGTTCTTTTGCCTCACCCTTTGGAGCGTGTTGCCCAAGTCATGAACTTTCTTCTGAGTTCATACTCATATTTGAATGCTTTATCTCCATACTGATGACTCATGGTACTACCCCTTTTCTAAATAAAGGATATAACTTGGGACACTCAAACCTGAGAAGCGCATTGTCTACAAAAGATTCTGGCCCTCTACTTCTTTAATTTTAGAGGCATAATGATAGCTAGATGATGCTGTATGCAGCTATTTTGTCTCCCATCATATTCTCTTCTCCAACATCATAATCAGCTACATAAAGCACCTTTTATCTAAAAAAAACACAGACGAAAGAATTGACATTTAGGAGAATCTACTCCACATAGTTTGCCATCTACAACTCCAAACATGTCTTCTCTCACCTCTCAGGACCATCTGACCAACCAGGTGAGTGGCTTTGAAAGGTAACCCATAGTAAATGATTGGGGACAACTTCTGCAACTACCATGCAGCAATACAACTGTTTGATTATCAGAAAAATTAAACTATATGAAAGGAAGTGAAACTTTTGAGACTCAGCCTTAGGGTTGGCCCTTTGCCCCATAATCATTCACCTGGATTTTAAATTATCCCCTCCAATCTAGATATTCGTTGCCTGTCTGATGTTTACAACACAATGGCTTATAAAGAAATATCTGGTATAGAGGGGCTATTCTGTAAATATAAAAAAAATATTATAGGAGTTTTAAAAATAGATAAAAATATAAAAAATGAAGCGGATTAATTTATAAATATGATTATTTGAATTTCAGTGCTTAGGTATAAAAGTCCGAACTTTACTTAATTGACAAAACCATTTTGTTCTTAGTCAAAGTACAGTCGAGAAACAATATGCCAGACCAGTAAGACACTGTTAGATGTTGGAAATGGGCCTCCCTCTTTCAATTACAAAATTTTCTAATATTAAACTTTAGATTGTGTTATCAAGGTTACAAATATTGCTCCAGCAAGACTTTTCAAGGAAAAAATAAATTGCTCCAGCAACTTGTCTTTGCAAATTACAAGTCTCAAGTTGATCATTAAAGAATAAACAAGAAGATAAGAACCGCTAAATTCAAATCAAGTTGCCAATGACAAGTAAGATCAAACGATATACATGCTGGGAGGCAGGGACATGACAAATGCTCTATTTACACGGGCCTTAGCTTAGAGCTTAGCGAGTTTCCTATAATTAGGACAACAAGAACGATCTTGTGGCAATAATAAAGAAGACCAATTTGAAATGCTCATCATACTCCGAACGTAAAAATAATCCCCAGATTCTATTGACTACGCCTGCAACAAAAGGTCTACTTTTGACAGAATTGAACATAAACAAATACCAAATTGGAAACAGTACCGTCGCTTGTTCCAAAGCTATTCTAAGAATGACTTTTTCATACACGATATCACAGAGAATAGTTTCCATCAATGTTCAACTTACCAGGGCAGGCGATGGCAAGGATCAATCCAGGGAGGCCGGGGCCGGTGCCGACATCGACCACACTCAGGCGGCCACCGTCGGAGCTCACAGGCCCACCCCGGCCGCAGCAACGAGAGACGTAATGCCTGCGCAAGGGCGGGATGATGGCCAGGGAGTCCTCCACGTGCCTGGTCATGACCTCGCTCTCCTCCGTGACCGCCGTCAGGTTCATGCGCTGCACCACACCCACAACCTCCTCAGTCGGACACGAACACAAACCCCCCGAACTCAGCCAAAAAGCCCTAAAGAAACCTCAGCCGAGTTTGCTGGGGAGATCCCCTACCTGGTTCCACTCCAGTAGAGTTCGGACGTAGGTCGTTATCTGCTCTTGCTGGAGAGGTGACAGCGCCCGGATGCCGCTGCCGGTGACGGAGGAGGTCTCGTTCCCGCCTGTGTCGGAAGCGGTGGTTGGGGGCCTGGCGGCGGCCGCTGTGGTGAGGAGCCCTGCTGCTCCAGTGGTGAGAGCTTTGAAGAGGGAGAGCGGGACGGAGCAGCGGCGCCGGCCGGGGCTCCGGGCAAGCGCCGGGGTGGGGGGAGCTGCGAGGAGCTTGCAGCTGCCACAGAGAGAGAACATCTCACACCATGACAAGAAAGAAGAGCTCTTCTTTGCAGCAACGAGAAGGAAATGGGATTTTATTTGCCCATATAAAAAAACCAGGAAATTATTATTATTTTCAAAAAGATTTTTTTAGATATTCTAGGAAAAATTCATGTTTTGCATTTTTTTTTTTTTACAAATTTGAATTCTTTAGTATTCAGTTTGGACTCTTTGCCTTTCAACATATCTTGCATCTAGATGAGATGGTGTTTGTCATGTACATGCTATAAAACGGTAAAATATTGTGATTTTTTTTTAATTTTTTAGATATATGCTTATGTTTGTTGTTAACATACTTGGGTTTTTCGATTACTCTAAATATTTGGGCTTTAATGTACTATTTCCTCACAAGAAAATTCCCCTTACAAGTCTATCACAGTTTCTCTTCTTTCTTCTTATATTAATATAGTGTCAAAAATACTTTGCCATTAAATTCCATTCAAAATATTAACACAAATATCTTTTGTCTCACAAAGATAAATAGACAAACCACACCCTGCTTGTGGAATGTGAATGTTTTATTTGCAACTCATGTCTCCATGACTTCTTCCTTGGCTACTACAATGCTTGGCTAGCTGTTCTCAATAAGTGTTTCCTATGATGGCCTAACACTAATGCAAGTTCTGAAAAATGTCTCATCCTTTTGGCTTTACATCCAATGTAAGGATCCACATCAAATATCTTACATGTTCTTACATACATACATTTTTCATTCAAAACAACTATGGCTCCTCCCCCTTCATATTGAAAAGAAACTCATAAGAAGTTAACCTAAGAAGGGGAGGGGGGGGGGGGTGAATTTTAGGTGGATACTAAAAGCACAACTCTTTTCACCAAACACAATAATTTGAGATAAAACCGACCAAAAATGAACAAGAAGAGAGGAAGGGACTAGGGAAAATCACACACAAAGAGAGTGATCTTAAAGTGGTCTTGACATCTTATACTGACCTACGTCCACTCCCCAAAAATGTCTCGAGTGCTCTCATTACTATCCACAATATATGAAGGTCCTAGCCCACCTATTACGCCTACTTGCTATGAAGGTGCAAACTCACCTCCCCTCATTCGATATAAAGATGTTAGCTCGCCTACCCACACTTGATATGAAGGTGTAGGCACTCCTCTTACAACACTAGATACAAGGGCACTAGGTCGACACAAACTAGTTAGACATAAGGGCGTCAACCGCCACAAAACCGTTAGACATAAGGACACTAACTCGTCACAAAATCCATAGCTATGAGGGCACTAGCTCACCACAAACTGAAACATATAGCCATAAGCCGAAGAGTAGTAGTATCTTCCTGATCTTAGAAGAGGATAAATAATAAAGCATAGATGAAACCCAATTTAGAACACAAGAGAATGACTCAAGAAGGTTTCTAGAAAGCAAAGTATGTTTTGAGGTGTAGACCCCTTTGATGTATCGAAGCCCAACACTTAGTGTGGTGGCTGTTTTCCGCCACCTAGGCCCATCGCGTCAAGGCCCATCAGCGCCTTCCCCTTCTGACGTGGCCTCCTCATACGATCCCACACCCTTAGTACGGATCAGAAGAGAGAAGATCCCCGTGCCGGCTATCCTTGGCGGAACATTGCCGAGCTCGTCAGCAGGCGGCTTCCGAACAGGAGGACCTCAACCCTGCTGCGCGGAACAGCCTTGGACATCACCTGCTCGGAAGGTCCGTCCAAAGGGCACCGAGCAGGATCCCTGGCCTACAGAGCGGTTGTAACCGTCCCAGGCCACGTTCTCCACCATCAAGGAGCGTGAACTGTCTGGCAGCCTAACGGGCATCGGAGTCATAATTCCTCCCGTTATGCGCGTGCGTCAAGGCGCCTCTTCAGGCACGATTTGCCCAACGTTACGCACGTTGGCCTCTACACCAACGCCTATAAAGGCACAGGTACAGTACCATGCAACGGTACGTTCCCCCTTACGCGAACACAACTCTCACATTCCGAAACCCCCTGCCTCTCAGGCTCCTGACTGACTTAGGCATCGGAGGGTTTCCCCGGTCTTCACCGGGCCTCCTGATCCTTCTCTGGTTTTGCAGGCCTTCGTCCTCACCAGCGATCGTCTTCCCTCTCTCATTCTAGTGGAGGCCCGTTTGGCTCAGGCCCAAACAGGATCATACCACCACATTTGGCGCCGTCTGTGGGAATCGACGCTGCCATGGCTCGAGGACGATCTTCATACCAGAACATAGGAAGCAGGGCGACGAGGTCTCGCCAGTCACGAGGGGACTCCCGTCGCCGATCCCCTCCTGGTGACGACGCCGTCGCCACTGCTGGCGCAAACCACGACGTCCCGGCACCGCCGGCTGTAGCGCCTGCAACTGCCCTCGAAGTAGCGGAGCTTCGAGGACAAATGCAGCAGTTGACGGGCGTCTGCCTCGCCCTACAGGCCCAGTTGGCAGGGGCAGCGGCCCCAGCGTTTTCCCTGCCGCGTGAGCGGCAGGCGGAATCGTCACATCGACGCTCCCGCGTCCCCCTGGGGCCGCAGGAGCAGCAGGCGGATTCTCCGCGCCGGTCCCTCCGGGCCCCATCGGAGGAGCGGGTACCAGAGCGTCGCGGGCGTTCGCCTCGCCGCTCTATGGTCTCCCCCCGTCCGCCTCGATCGGTCGTAGGAGGCAACTCCCACGCCTCGGGACGAGGGGGCCCCGCCAACTCCGAGCAGGAGCTCGCCAGGCGCCTGAGGCGCGTGGTCGACCTCGAACGCCGCATGGACGCGATGGTTCAGCGAGCGGAGGGCAAGGCTCCAGCGGAGGACGACTTGGACTTCCGCTCTCCTTTCAGCAGGGAGATCCTGGAGGCCCAGGTCTCCTCCAAGCTCCCTCTGCCCACCATCGCTCCTTACGACGGCACAACCGACCCGGCCGACCACATCCATGGCTTCGAGTCACACATGGTGTTCCACGGAGCATCGGACGCGGCCAAGTGCAGGGCTTTCCCTGCAACGCTCAAGGAGACCGCCAGGGCTTGGTTTGAAACCCTCCCCGCGGGCTCCATCACCTCCTTCCGTCAACTGAAGAAGTCCTTCAGGGACAACTTTCTTGGCGGGAGGTCGCAGCCGCGAACGGCGGCTTCTCTTCTGGCTGTGCGCCAGAAGAAAGGCGAAGCGCTCTGGGACTTCGTCAAGAGGTTTCGAACAGAGGCGCTCCGTATCTCGCGCCTAGACGTCCCTCTGGCCACCAGTGCTCTTATCCAGGGCACTCGCGACGGTTTTTTGCAGAGGACTCTCGGCGTCCAGCAGCCTGCCACCCTCGCCGAACTACTCTCCATCGCACAGCGCCACGCGGCTTGCGAGGAGAGCCTGGCGGCGAGCAGGGCCGAGCAGGGGGAGCAGTCGGACAAGAAGCGGCCTTCCGACAACGGCTCCGACCGAGATCGGAAGAAAGGACGGCGCAATGGCGATTCCCCGCGCCGTCCGCGCCCCTTCACCAACTACACCCCCCTCACGGTGGCTCCCGAACAAATCCTGGCAGAGATCAGGAATGAAGCTTTTGTTCGGTGGCCCCAAAGAATGCGCTCCGACCCCCGGAAGCGCGATCAAAATAAGTACTGTCGCTTTCATCGCGACCACGGCCACGACACCTCCGAGTGCCGCCAGCTTAAGGACGAAATCGAAGACCTTATCAAGCGTGGCTACCTTGGGCGGTTCGTGCGCCGAAACGAAGAGCGCCCCCGACGCCGAGACCGCACTCCCGAGCAGCCGATCAACAACGAGCCCAATGGGCAAGAGATCAACGTGATCGCGGGAGGTTTCGGCGCGGGTGGAGAAAGCACTCGAAGCCGACGCGACTACGCAAGGCGAGTGCATGTCGTAGACAGGCCTCCGACTGTTCGGCCGGCCCCATATCCTACCAGTCCCGCACGCGCACAGCCCGAGGAGGCTATAACCTTCTCGGACGAAGATCTTGTAGGGGTTACGACCCCGCACACGGATGCGTTGGTCGTCTCGGCCACCATCAACCACTGTAATGTGCGCCGAATTCTGGTAGATAATGGAAGCGCCCCCGATGTCTTGGCTTATGACTGTTTTGTCCTCATGGGTCTGCGAACCGATCAACTCACCCCTGTAAATTCGCCACTCTTCGGCTTTTCGGGAGTTTCGGTCCAGCCCATGGGAAGGGTTCGCCTTCCGATCACCTTGGGAACGGCTCCAAGGGCTGTGACCAAAGTTGTTGACTTTTTGGTCATCAACAACATGCCTGGATACAATGCTATCCTGGGCAGAGGCCTGATCGGACGTATCAAAGCAGTACCTTCGTCGCTCCATCAGAAGATGAAGTTTCCTACTCCGAGCGGGGTGGGCGAAGTGCTCGGGTGTCAGCGTGAGTCTCGCCGTTGCTATGTCCTCTCTCTAAGGGACAAGCAACCACTCGCTGATCCAGCTCTTCCGACCTCCGATCAGCCTTCAACCAGCCGAGGGACGCCTGCTGAAGACCTAATCCCTATTCAAGTGGACGACGACCCCGAACACGTCTTATACATTGGCGCCTTATTGACGGAGGCCGAGCAGCAACGCTACACAGTTTTCCTGCTGGCCAATTTGGACGTGTTCGCTGGTCTGATGACGAGCTCCCAGGCATCCCCCCAGAGGTTATGGTGCATCGCCTCCGGTTGGATCCCCGAATCCCGCCAGTGCAGCAAAGAAGGCGACCCGTGAACCGAGAACGGCAGACCGTGATACGGGATCACGTGGTCAAGAGCCGAGCTATGGGGCTCCTCCGAGAGGCCAGTATCCAAGATGGATCTCCAACGTGGTCCTCGTGCGCAAGACCAATGGCAAATGGCGCGTGTGCGTGGATTACAAGGACCTCAATAAGGCAACGCCCAAGGATAATTTCCCCCTGCCGCGCATTGATCAGTTGGTGGACGCAACTTCCGGGCATGAGCTTCTTAGCTTCTTGGATGCCTACTCTGGTTATCACCAGATCAGCATGCATCCCCCGGACCAAGACGCCACGACGCTCGTCACAGATCTAGGCCTATACTGTTTTACCAGGATGCCTTTTGGTCTGAAGAATGCAGGCGCGACTTACCAGCGATTGGTCAACAAGATGTTCGAGCAGCAAATCGGGCGCAACATGGAGGTTTACGTCGACGACATGTTGGTCAAGACTCTTCCGAGTACCGATCACATTTCCGACCTCCAGGAGACTTTCGCAACTTTGCGAAGGTATAATATGAAGCTCAATCCAGCCAAGTGCGCGTTTGGTGTCCGGTCGGGTAAGTTCCTTGGGTTCCTCGTATCAAACAGGGGAATAGAGGCGAACCCGGAAAAAATCCAAGCCGTACTTGAGATGTCCAGTCCGAAGACGGTGCGCGACGTCCAACGTCTGACAGGACGTCTTGCCGCGCTGAACAGGTTCATGTCCCGAGCAGCAGAAAGAAGTTTTAACTTCTTCAAGTTGCTCCGAGGCCCTAAAAACGCCTCGAAGCAAGGGGGGCAAGTACTGTGGACTGACGAATGCGAAGCTGCCTTCACTGAGCTGAAGGCATATTTGGCAGCCCCTCCTGTTCTCTCGAAGCCTGTGCTCGGAGAACCCTTGTTCGTGTACCTCTCGGTCACCGAACACTCCATCAGTGCGGTCTTGATCAGAGAATTAGGAGCGGCACAGTATCCAGTGTACTATATCAGCAGGGTCCTCCAAGAAGCTGAAAGGAGGTACCCCAGAGCAGAAAAGCTTGCCCTTGCTCTTGTCACAGCTGCACGGAAGCTCAGGCCCTACTTTCAGGCCCATTCCGTTACAGTGCTTACCGATCAACCGCTGAAATCCATCTTGCAGCGGCCGGAGGCTTCCGGTAGGTTGGTTAAGTGGGCAATCGAGCTGGGAGAGTTTGACATCAGCTTCCGACCAAGGACGGCGATCAAAGCGCAGGCGTTAGCAGATTTCGTGGCGGAATGCACCCTTCCGGCCGAGCAGGATCCACCGTTGGCAGACGAGCCCCCATGGGAGCTTTATGTGGACGGATCCTCTTGTGTCACCGGAAGCGGGGCAGGTTTGGTCCTCACCTCCCCAGAGGGGTTAGAGTTCCAATACGCCCTCCGTTTCCGCTTTCCAGCCTCCAACAACGTCGCCGAGTACGAAGCCTTGCTGTCCGGTATCCGCATGGCTAGGCACCTCGGAGCCATTCGGCTTAGAGTCTTTAGTGACTCCCAGTTGGTCGCCAGCCAGGTGAGCGGACAGTTCGGAGCAAGGGAACCTCGCATGGCTCAATACCTCCAACAGGTCAAGAGCCAGACAGAGGGCCTCGTATACTTCGAGGTTATACATGTTCCGCGGGAGCAGAACGCGCGAGCTGATGCACTGGCCAAATTGGCATCTTCAGGTGACATCACCCCTTCTCGCTCTGTCTTCATTGAAGAGCTCGCCTTGCCGAGCACGGAGATTGATGTAGCCGCCATAGAAACGGGCCCACCGACCCCAAGTTGGGTGGACCCTCTCTTGGCGTACCTTCTCCGAGGCGAGCTTCCTCCCGAACAGGATGAAGCTCGGAAAGTCAGGATGCGCTCGCAGCATTTCACCCTCGTAGAAGGCAAGCTGTACCGGCGGTCCCTTGCAAGACCTCTTCTACGTTGCCTCAACCCTGAGGAGGCCCTCGCAGCCACAGAGGAAGTCCACGAGGGGTTGTGCGGAAGCCATCTGGGGGGCAGAACGCTAGCACGCAGCCTCATCCGAGCAGGGTTCTGGTGGCCTTCTCTTCAGAAGGATTGCATGTCCTTCGTCAGGAAATGCCCAGAATGCCAGAAGTTCGGAGTACTCATCAAGCAGCCAGCCGAACAGCTTCACAGTCTGTTCGAGCCGCGCCCCTTCGCCAGATGGGGCATTGACATCTTGGGCCCCTTTCCAGAGGCTCAAGGGCGCAAGAAGTTCCTGTTTGTCGCCATCGACTACTTTACCAAGTGGATCGAGGCCGAACCCGTCACCACAATCACCGAACAGGCCGCATGGAAGTTCGTATGGAAGAACCTTCTATGCAGGTTTGGTGTCCCCAGGGTGATTACGTCTGACAACGGGAAACAGTTTGACAGCACTTTCTTCAAGCAGAAGTGCGCTGAGCTCGGAATCTACAACCACTTCACCTCCGTCGCTCATCCCCAAGCTAACGGTCTGGTCGAAAACGCCAACCGAACATTGCTACACGGGATCCGAACCAGAGTGGAGGCCGCAGGTGGATCATGGATCGATGAGCTCCCAAACGTTCTTTGGTGTCACCGAACGACTGCTCGGGTAGCTACAGGGGAAACACCTTTCCACCTAGCCTACGGCTCGGAAGCAGTTGTACCTTTGGAAGTAGCCCTTCCAACTATCCGAACTACCCACTTCGACGAAGCCGTCAACAACCGAGCTCTTCGGGAAAACTTGGACATGCTAGGCGAACGACGGAGCGACGCCAGCATTCGTCTCGTTTCCTATCAGCAACGACTCACACAATATTACAACGCGCGAGTTCGGGAAAGGCGGTTCAGCGTGGGAGATTTGGTTTTGCGCCGCTGTTCGGCTTCGGACCCCCGAAGAGCAGTGGGCAAACTTGCCATCAAATGGGAAGGACCTTATCAGGTCACCCATGTCCTCGGGAAGGGCTCATATAAGCTAACTACTCCTAGTGGCGAAGCCATTCCCAGGACTTGGCATGTTTCTAACCTTAAGGCTTATTATTCGTAAAAGTCTCTTCTTTCCAGCTTCCTACCTCTCTTCTCCCAACTCCTGACGCCATACGAGCATTTAGCATACATACCTGATCGGAACCCCCTTCGCGGTTCCCCACGGACTACGTTATACATGCAATGCTTACGGCGCCTAACGGATTTCGATCCGAACAGAAGTAATCATGGAGGGAAGAAGATAGAGAAAGTGGAGCTACCAGAATAATCCCATGAACAGAAGACTTCATTCACAAAAAGTTTTCTTTTTATAAGCAGACCTCATCTTTTGGCCACGGTTACAAAAATGAGGATACAAGGAGGATCAGGGAGCCTGCTGCGAAGGACCAGCACCGTCATCTGAAGGGGGCATCCGCCCAGACTGGAATTGTGCGAACCGCACACCATCCAGGCGGGCGTCCTGAGTTCGGCGTCGGCACTCCCGAACAGCGGCCTCAAAGGCTTCTCGGGCGCGTTCGACCCAGGAAGACTGCTCTCCGAAGTCCTTCCCAGCCTTGAGACCCACTCGGTAGCACCGGGCCCCATACTGCTCCAAGTCTTCCTTGTACTCCGGTCCGGCCTTATAGCTAGCAACGGCGCGGACCCCCGCGTCCACAATCACCTTGGTCAAGGCCTCCTTCTCGGCCCGTACCAGAGTGGCCTCGAGCTCCGAAGCCTGGAGGGCGGCTTTGAGGTTCTTCACCTCCTCCTCCAGCGCTACCTCGCGAGCTTTGTGCCTCGCCGAAAGCTCCTCTAAGAAAGTTGCACTCGCCTCAAGGAGATACTTCTGCTTCTGACCCCGAGCAGCTAGAGCCTTCAGGGTGCCCAGTGATTTGGTCAGGCCATCCATGAGCGCCTCCAGGTCAACATCGCTTGTTCCCTCGTCCTCTACCCCCTCCGGGTGGTAGCCTTCAACGGACCTTTCCGGAGTAAGCTCGGGGGGAAGGTCCAAGCACCTGGCCAGCTGTTCGAGACGCGAAGCAGTAGGGCTTGCGGGTAGCTTCCTTGGTGATTCTTCGACACGGCGAAGCGATGCCTCCAGCGCCTCCACCGAGGGCACTTCGGGGATTCCCCGGCGCAGCACCTCAGTCAGAGGCCTGGTGTCGTCTCCAGAACTCTCGTCCCCAGCCGTAGCAGCGGCAGACGAGATCGGAATGTCACCGATCACAAGGCCTTCCGGACGGCCCAACTCGGAAGTTGTGGCAGCAACGTCCCCGGAAGCCGAAGTTCGACTCACTCCGGCGGCCTCCTGCCTGGTCGTCGGCTGCTCCTCCCCACCATCCTCGGCAACGGAGGCTGCAAGGGCTGTTTCACGGCCCTCCTCGGCGTCCTCAAATCCTTGAGTGCTCTCCTCCCCAAGGACGGCTGCACTCTCGCCGACTACGGAATCCCCAGCGATCACCTCGGCTGCACTCTCGCCGACTATACGGCCTTCGGTGATCACTGAGGTGGGGAGCATGGGGGGCAGGGTGTCTCCACTTTCTTGTGGAACGTCCCCCCTCGGAAGAACTGCCTCGTCAGTACCACGAACGACCGCCGGCGCAGGAGTGGAGTCTGTGGTTGCCCTCTCCTCGGCACCAGGCTGTACGCTCCCGCCTGGCGCGCCATCCTGCTCGGCGCTCCCTTCACCAGATAGGACCACCTGGTCCTCAAGACCCGGCGACTTCGTCCGCCCTCCGGAGCGGTCCGATTCATCGCTGACCATTATCAGGCCCAGCTCGGCGGACATCTTCATGACCACCTCTGGACGGCCCACGGTTGGAACTGCGGGCGCCCTCTCCTCGGACGCCCCCGCACGCTGGCGAGATCTTCGAACCAACAAAGGTTCAAGATCCTCCTCTGATCCTTCCTCCACCGCCGCGGCGTCTTCTGCAGCACGCAACATCAACCTCTTCAGCTTCCTCTTTTTGGGAACTCGGGGCTCGTCGGATACCCCTCCTTCGGGAGAACGACTCCTGGCTTGCGGCTCCACCACTGCCGCCTTGCGCTTCTCTTTCCTCTTCGGTTGAAAGAGAGAGGTCGTCCCCGCGGTCGTATCCGTCTCAACCGCCTTCTTCGCGGCACCTCCTCTCGCTGCGGCCTTCACTTGCCCGCAGGCCCCTTCGCAGAACCTCCCTCGTCCAACCTTATGGAGCAAAGGTTGACAGGGATCATCTCGGCGTAATTCGCCATCTCCTTCTGGTCCCGACCAGCCGCTATTTCTTCATCGTCTAAAAAAAGCAGGAAAAAGGATCAGAACCCATGTATGCAAAAAACGAAACAAGCAGAACAGCAAGAAGACTTACCCCAGGCGCGGCTAAGCTTGTACTTCACAAGCTTGTACTCGGTCAGGTACCCCTCGGCACGGTTCACCAAGACCGTATTCAACAATTGGGAGGCTGCGGCTGCCTCCCGAATCAAGAAAGGGGCCATATCTGCCCTCTTCAGGGGCTCCACCACCCTAGTGGGAAAGTCCCATTCAGGGATGTTTGCTCCCTTCCTTCTCCCCACGGAGAAAAGTCGCCCTGTCCACCCTTTGTTGTTGGACAGCCGAGGCGAGAAGTTAACCCGCATCCGGTTGGTACGATGTTTCACGTACACGATCCCCATCCCGGACTGCGGAGAGCACGCCAGGCTAAAATGACTTCGGAAGATCTCCGAAGTCGCTTCAATCTTCTTCTTCCTGCATATGGCGCAGAAGACGAAGATGGTCCTCCACGAGTTGGGAGTCAGCTGGATAGGCGCCACCTTCCAGCTCCGAAGCAGCTCCTTCGCGATCTCCGACACCGGCAATCGGAGACCAGCTTCCAGCAGGTCCAGCGAGAGCACGAAGCATCCCGGCCTCTGGGTCAGGTACGACTCGTCCTCCCGCATCAGGACGATGTCGTACTCCTCGCCTATTCGAAAGCGCTCTCGAAGACCTTCGAAGCTCCGATACTTCGCCGTCTTCGCTTCCACCGGCGGCATCCCGCTGGCTTCGACGATCTCCTTTCCCTTCTGAGCCATCGCCAGAAAGCAGGGAGCACAATGCAAGAAGGAAAGCAAAAATGGAGGAAAGCTCAAAGGCGAAGGACGTGAGCGACTTCGGAAGCAGCGGACTCTGGAAAACTTTTCGGAGACGAAGACCCCGCTCTCGCCCTCTCCCCTTCCTTATAAGGAAAGTGAGGCGCGAAATTCGAAGCGTTCCTGAAAACGTCGCTTCCCCCGCTCCAAGTCTCCTCTCAAATGACCTACGGGTGACCGTTCGGATTGACGTGACTCACGTGGTCATCATGAAAGCCCCACGTTCGAGGCAGACGCCTCTGCGACGACGTCGCCGCAAGTCTGTTCGGATCTCCGAGGACGATACCGCATTTATTACGGAGCTGACGTCCGGGCAGATCAACCGCCCTCAAGTATTCTGACTTCCGAACCACTTGAGAGCGTGGGGGGGCAAGTGTGGTGGCTGTTTTCCGCCACCTAGGCCCATCGCGTCAAGGCCCATCAGCGCCTTCCCCTTCTGACGTGGCCTCCTCATACGATCCCACACCCTTAGTACGGATCAGAAGAGAGAAGATCCCCGTGCCGGCTATCCTTGGCGGAACATTGCCGAGCTCGTCAGCAGGCGGCTTCCGAACAGGAGGACCTCAACCCTGCTGCGCGGAACAGCCTTGGACATCACCTGCTCGGAAGGTCCGTCCAAAGGGCACCGAGCAGGATCCCTGGCCTACAAAGCGGTTGTAACCGTCCCAGGCCACGTTCTCCACCATCAAGGAGCGTGAACTGTCTGGCAGCCTAACGGGCATCGGAGTCATAATTCCTCCCGTTATGCGCGTGCGTCAAGGCGCCTCTTCAGGCACGATTTGCCCAACGTTACGCACGTTGGCCTCTACACCAACGCCTATAAAGGCACAGGTACAGTACCATGCAACGGTACGTTCCCCTTACGCGAACACAACTCTCACATTCCGAAACCCCCTGCCTCTCAGGCTCCTGACTGACTTAGGCATCGGAGGGTTTCCCCGGTCTTCACCGGGCCTCCTGATCCTTCTCTGGTTTTGCAGGCCTTCGTCCTCACCAGCGATCGTCTTCCCTCTCTCATTCTAGTGGAGGCCCGTTTGGCTCAGGCCCAAACAGGATCATACCACCACACTTAGAAAATTTCTTCCAATCTTCCAAAGACATGATCAATTCTAGAAAATGGTTCTGCCCAGAGGTGTTTACCCTCATTTACCTGCTTGAAAGTTCCAATTTTAAATAACTATATTTCTCAGTAGACAACTCCACAATTTATGTTTTCTGACTCATTGTGAAGAGCTTAATGAATCCTAATCAAGCTTTAATTTCATTTAACTGACTGTTGGAAATCAGGTTGACTTCAGTTCAAATCTTTAGCCATATTTTCTACCTTTGTTTCCTGCATTTTTTGCCAACTTCAAAATATTGCACATAAATGTCATATCTTCTTGAACATGAGATTCGATTGAAAGCTCTTAGAATCTTCTACAACTTTTTGAACGGACTCATTTTGTGGTTTGAAACAAATTATTCACTCAAAAGTGTCCAATAAACAGCCTATTTTAACAATCTTGCAAATTCATATCATGAAAACACTTCCTACAAAATCAATCCATGTTTCTAGGTGTTTAGTTATCATCAAAACCAATGAGGGTAGTTCAACATTAATATAAGTGATGGCTTTCCACATGTATGTAGACTAAAAGTCTAAAGAACATTCAATTGAAAGTTGGACCAACAATGGCTTTTCATTAGCTTATTGGCCTATGAGCCATTTTGTGGTTGATGTCACACGCTGTGGGTTTTGGTTAAAAGATTGGAATTACATCAAGTTAACTTGGAAAATGGATTAGGTTGGACCCATTCAATTGTGATTTGAGTTGCATTTGGCAAACTAAGGTGTGAAATCAGGTCAGGATATAAATCCCCACTCACAAGAGCTTGACAAAACCTTGGATCATACTTTTGAAAAGGGATCTTTACATGTTTTCCCTACAATTTAGTCTAATTCTATACTTTTTTGCTTGTAATCTTTCTAACTTGAGAGGGGAAAAGGCTACCCACATCTCATAATCATTCAAAGGAGAAAAGAGACCCTTAACTGTTTATCATATCAATAATGTGATGGACAACTAATAAAAAAATAGTATACGCCGAACCCGTAGATGGAGTTGACCTAGGAATTAATGACCTACTTATAGATAAAGTTGAGCTAAAGATGAGGCCGACAAGCTAAACAAAGATGCTATCTCTTGCACCCCTCTCCGACCAATCTCAAATTCTACTAGACAGTAAAAGTGCCCATAAAACTTGGGTCGACGAATATCCGTTAGAGGAGTTTGATCAGGAAAGAAGATGACCATAAAGAGATTCATTGTGGTCTTTGTCTCTAGACCTATCTTAACTAGTATAGATTCCTTTACTTGACTTAATTAGGTTTTCTATTAAATTAGATTGTCTTTTTGTTCCTTGGGCTGGCCTTGTACTGGCTAATGCCCCCTAGCTAACCCCGGGCTTTTAACCCCCGTTTTTTTTTAAGAAAAACTTTTATCAGCTTGAAAAAAGGTCAAACAAATATGGCTATCTTAAAGGCTCTTTTGAAGAAAATGAAAATTTTACAGTAAGATACAATATTGGAATATTTTAATTAAAAATCAAAATTTATCAAAAAGAATCTTCATCCAGCTGTATTCGGATGGGTTCCTGCTCCTTCGTACATAGTTACAAGGGAAATCAAACCTGCCATGATGGTGGTGACTGTAATAATAACAATATTATGATCCACCACTTCATCTAACACATCCATCCACATATTAGATTTGAGTGATGCTAGTTATCCGGACGTCCGGATAATTAATCGACGTGAAACGATCACGCGGTCGATTTAATTGGTCGGCCGTGCGTGGATCCCACAAGGGCGGCGTGGGGTCCACGCTCGACCAACCAATCAGACAGCCGCGCGGCCATTCCAGCTCCCGGATAATTAGTAGTTCTCATTAGATTTTGGATTAGAGATATTTTAACTTCTACTTCTAATATATATATATATATGGCGTCATGCAACGTTTGCACACCTCTTCCAGTCAACGTGCAACCTCCCATCACCAGATTCCAAGTCCCTGAAGCAAAAAAAGCACAAAACCCAATCACCGAAAGGTCCACACGCTTCAACCTCTCCACTTTTTACAGGTGCAACAACCCTGTTAATTGTACATCACCATATATGCATGGGGTCCTACAGCTAGCACTCTAGTATGAACACTTGCTCTCCCAAGACTAGCCGACAAGAACTGCCGCGGCCTGTTTCGAGCTATATCAAAGTTTTCATCTTGTTAGACTTCATATAAATTAAGGAAAAAAATTTAATGTACTTGAGTTGTACATTTTTCACTTGTATTTTTTTCATTTCATTAGTCAATAAAAAGATGGTACAATACATCCATCCAATAAAATGGGAGAAGTATAAGTGAAAAATGCACAGTTCAAATACACTAAATTATTTTCTAAATTAAGTCCACTCACCCGAAGTTACACAATATGAAAGTCGTCACACAAACAAGATCTATATGCAAGACTGTCAAACACGTCAGTAGCAGAAACATAATCTACGCGAGACCACATAAATGTGGAGAAAGATTTAGTGCACTTTTATATTGCACTTAAAGTGCAATATGACTAGGCACTCATCTCATGTGACACCTAATCATTGGGTTGCCATTTTATCACTCCCCATGTGAGTGATGCCACATGGGATGAGTGCATAGTCATATTATACTTAAATGTAATAAAAAAATGCACTAAGCATTTCTCATAAATGTGTTCACTATCTACACTTCTCTTTATGATATCTTTGAAGGAGAGGAACCTCCGAATATTTTCCAACGAGAAAGAACCAAAATTTCTCCTCTTTATATAAGATCTGTCCATCACGATTTTTATTAGGAAAGATACTCTCATCTTAATTACAATTGTAGATGTGCCCTTTTATCACTTAACTTCTTTTATGACAAGTCCAAAGATCTCTTCTATTTTAGGCCACCTTGTAAGATAAATCTAACAGTACTTCTTGGAAGGAAGACCACTGAGGAGCCTCTCTCTCTCTCTCTCTCTCCATGCCTTCTTGTGATGCTCCTACCCACCACACCTTTGCTGACGAATTGCTACGCTGGGCAGAAGACGGTAAGCGTCGTCGATCGCCGTAGAGAGACCTCGTCGGCGTGCTCCGTCTGTGGCAGGCAGGACGTTGAAAGGGCGTCGCACCCACCACATGCTGCTGCTGTTCGCATGTGGCCTCTGTCAGCGAACAGTGTCGTCCTACATGTTCGGCGACGACCCCGTCGCGAAGCCCACATGCGACGGCGGAATGGCGTGGGATTGGCGACGGATGGGGGCGCATCCCGTCCACACAGCCTCTGTAGTACTGTGCTTCATGGGGCCACTTGTACGTACGTAGAGTGACATCAGTCACTTCATACTTGATATATACGTTGGTAAGTTCTTGCATGCATGCTTGAATAGTATATATAGTTTCAATATATATGCAAGGGACAAGGACATGAAAATTTGGTTTAAAATTGTGTGGAGTTGTCCTTACTTAATGCCTTTAGCTTTATAAGTTGGTTAATCTCATGACATACATGGTATAATTAAGTACACCAGATTATGACTAACCTGCCCTTCCCTATGTCTTATCTTGGTAGAGAGCCACTTTTTATTCGGTTAATTAGTCAAATAGACAAATTATCTCACCAATGTTGAAATTGGCTCTACCAAATAGACGTGGGACCCGCACGCGAGCCAATATCAACGGTGATCGAATAATTTTTTTGCCTTGTCGATTAAGAATATGATGTGTAGTTTAAGAATATGTACTTTAACATTAATCTTGTGAAGATCGAAGTAAATTGAGAATATGATGTGTAGTCTATCTACATTTTGCATGTTGTGGGCTTACTCTCAATCAAAAGAAATCATTAGGGAGCAACGCACGGACGTGTTGCTTAATTAACTTAATTTGGCGTGCTCGTTTGATGAAAAGGTCGTAGGCTCTACTCCTTGGGAGGGAGAGGATCAAAATTTTCAATGAAATTTGAAGACACATTGTGTAAATTAATAAATTTATTCATGTGGGCAAAAAATAGTTTTACTTAATTATCTCTTCACCCCAAGTGGGAAACTTTGCCGACTGTTGCGCACGAGCTCGTTCGGTGGGCTGACGTGAGGTTGACCGATGAGCAGGGGCCGGGCAGGCCATTAAAATTTGAGAAAAATTGGTGGTTCACTCATCCCCGTAGATGCCATATATTACTGTGGGTCTCATTTCCTTAAATTTGAGATATGATAGGGCTTTGGGTCTGATCCAATAAGAGTTTTGGGCCTTCGGCTCAAACTCGTCTCTGTAGAGACCAAAGGGCTTACAACAATAAGAGGGGGATAAATCTCATATCGAAAGATAAAATTTATCTCCAACCAAGAAAAGTTTTAAAAGCAGGTGAACAATTATGGATAAAATAAATTTTGATCGGAAGTCATTTTCAAATACTATCAACTCTCTCTTTCCATTTAAGTTATTCTTCTACTCCGACTCTTCATTAAATTGATCATTGGAGGGCCATGTTTGGGATATATAGTTTTGGAATCGATTTCTATGTAGTCTAAGGCATCGTTTGGGGGGGGGGGGGTTTGAAAAAGGTGAAATCGATTAAATTCGATTTTGCGGGGGGGGGGGGGGGGGTTTGAAAAAGGTGAAATCGGTTAAATTCGATTTTGCAGGTAGATGACGTAGGGGTGGCGCTTTTCTTCTCCGATCCTGTAGTGCATTTGATGGCGCGCTGAAAAATGGAAAAAAAATCGAAAAAATTTAGCAGCAGCTTGTCGATGGGTCTTTCTCTCTCCATGCACCTCAAAATCTTTTGAAAGCGGTTAGACACCCGCTTTCTCACACCCCGCACCTACTTTCTATCTCTCTCCTTTGTCAGATTTTACAACGCTTCAAAAGTCGAAGTAGAGCAACGTCGTTTGGATGAAGGGTAGGTCTCATCAGTAATTTTTATTTTCAGAATTTTTTTGTAACATATTACCAAACGCTGTCTAATACGGATCGAGTCAGATAGAGACTTGTTTCCACCATCAAACTCCAATCTTGAATTACTCTCGAAACTGATATGATCTTCTTTCATCAACCTCACAAATTAAATTGAGATTGACCAAATTAAGATGGATATTAGATGAATGAGTCTAGATGAATATCTACCTCCCTCTCTTAAAATGAAATTGAGAGGAGTCGTGAGCAGAGCCATATGGTTGTCCGGATGTCAAATCTTCCGATGTGATTGGGATCACGATGGGTGAAGGGAAAGTATTCGCTTGCCACTCTCTTGTCTGCAGTTGACTTGACACACATACATAAAAGATAGAGGAGATTAATTAATTATGCACATATATATATATATATATATATATATATATATATATATATATATATATAGAGAGAGAGAGAGAGAGAGAGAGAGAGAAATACCATTTAGGGTGTCTGACAAATGACAATTAGGTACATGGGTTTCCTTTCTTAACATCTAACTCTTCTTATTGCAAGATCTCATAAAGGAATATTTTTATAGTCAGTATGATTAAGTACTAGCTCTATACCCATGCGATGCACGAAAAATTTGTAAGTCGTATACATGAGGTTAATAGTATTTATTATTAATATAATAATTTCAATAAAAAAATTATTTAAAAATATGTAATGCTCTTTTATCATTTTTAGAAAGAGAGAGAATGTGTTTTGAGGGAGAGAATAAAATGGGAAAGGGCTTTGAGTAAGGATGTGAGTTTTTAGAAAATGTGTGATGTTTAATAGAAGTTTTTAATGGGAAAGAAAGAGAGGAGAGAAGTTAGATTAGTAATTTTTTATATTAGCAAATATGGCGGGAAAAAATTTATCCTGCTGTCACGTGGCAGCACTCAACACTGTGTTTTATTATAATAGTATAGATATGTAGAGGGGATATTGCTGTGGTTAGTCCCCTTTAACCTTTGTCACAATTGTGGTAGACCCATAGAACTGACAGTCCTTTTGAGTTGGAGTGTGTGGTAAGGCAGAGAAGAAAAGATATTTGTAGTCGTTTATACAAGAGAATTTTTTATTGTTTTTTGCAATGAATTGAAAAACAATAATTCCATTAGTAGGCAAGTATTAGAAGTACAGTATTTATTAGGACTCTCAAGTCATAAAATTGTTTTTCTTATAATCTACCTTTTTTAAAGTAAAGGGCGCATAAATCTACTCATTTTATTAAGGGTAAATTAATTAAGAAACTCTATCAGATATTTGACTTATTTTTTAGTCTTTGACAGAGTTGTAACTCATTACAGTAAGTGTTATTTCCTGTTATAATATACATTACATCTTGTTACCAAAAGAATCTCCCTGTTAAGGTGTAAACGAGTCAATACGTTTGATGAACAACTTGAAACTCGATTCGGCTCGTTTATTTAATAAACGAGCTGAGTTTGAACAAAAAAAAGAGCTTGGTTCATAAACGAGCCGAGTTTAAACACGTGTGAGTTCGATTCGATTATACTCGTTAAGGGCTCGTTTAAATACTCGTTAAGGACTCACTTAAATACTCATTTAAATACTCGTTACTATTTAAATTAAATTGTTAAATATTTCATAGAAGATATAAAAAGATATAAATTCTTTATTTACTTTGATGCCATAAAAATATTATAACAAAAGAGTATTGAAGGGTGTATATACACAAATCATATAAATGGGGGTATATATATAAAATCTGATTTTAATTAACATAAGGGTATGCCCACAAAATCAAATGTTTTATGGTTCATAGGCACCGCACATCATCTTCTTCCCTCGCGCCCCCTGACTGTTCACTGTGCACGACCCATCCCCGACGCTATCGAGGGGTGTTGCGGTGGGTCACTGGAGTCTCTGACGACCACCGCGGACACCCGTCAGCGCCGAACGAAGCTATCGGTGTGGTGACAGAGGCAGCTAAGGAGGTGGAGGAAATGCAGCGTTTCCAGTGTAGTGGTTTCTCCGGCAGTTTTGGCGATAGCCGCAGTGGAGGATGCCCATGCGATAGTGCTAGAGATGTCGGACGCTGTCCATGGCTCCTGCAGTGACCTTCTCCAGCCCCACCTGCAGTTTCGATTAGTCCCATATCAGATTAAAAAAAATACTATTGCCTTGAGTTCCTACAAAAGGAGGCTATAAGCCTATAACCCCTTTCTTTACAAGCATTATGTGGTTTTGGGCCTTTCGGTGGGCCACGAGTCTGAGTTAAAAAAAAAACTCCGCTATTGTGTATAATTTTTTTTTGAAATCATCGAAATCGGTTGAAGTGATAAACTCTTTTAACCGAGTGCTTGAACTCGAGCTCGAATTTGAGCTCGTTAATGTAATAGAACCGGTTAACGAGCCAAGTTTGAACGCCATAAATGGTTATCGAGCCGAGTTCAAACTGTTGTTCTAGCTACTCAACGAGTTTCGAGCCGAGTTCAAATTCCAAGTTCAAACTCGTTTGAGAAGGTTTGAGCTGAGTCCGAGCAGAGTAGTACCCGGCTCAGTTCGGATCGTTTACACCTCTACTCATTGTTACAGTTAAAGACTCTTAATTAATTTATCATTTTATTAATAAAATAAAGATAAATATAGAAGGCGATAAAGTCATGTACATATCTAGGTGGCATAAGCCATGCATGAATAATCATCATCACAAGGAAGGAAAAATTATTAAAATTTTGTAGATACCCGAATCTCAGATATAAATATGTCGGAGAATAGTTGGAGAACAAAGACTTGAGTGTCCATATTATCGTCATCTGTATCTTCATCAAATATCTCCGGTACTAATTAATTTTGCTCTAAGTATTAATATGCTTTCAATTTTAACTCGTTCGGGCAACCGAAATCGGCCAAATAATCTACTCATCTTTATTACAACATGCATTTCTCCTTCCATAACCACCTTTTAACTGACTCATCTGAGATATTCCCCACATCCTTTTATATAGTGTTGTCATACATCTCTAGCGACTCGAATTAATATAATAATAACAAGCATAGTTATCAGGATTGATATATAAATTAAGAAATTAAAGTTTGGAAACGCAGAAATATAACTTAATTGGGATTTATTTCGTGATAAATTTACATATCTCCTGACAACTCTACCAGCTCACTCTTTCATTCCTAATCAGCAATCAGTCCCAATAATTGTATTCATATCTGATCACCAAAGTTGAAATGAAGATGACTGGGAATCTAGATAGACTGTCTGCAATATTTATTAGTATATGCAGAGATCTTAATTTTCCGGTCATTAGAGATTTATATTTAATACGAGAATTCTCCCATCTAAGTACAGTGCATCAGCGTGAATAAACACTTATTTGATGAACCTATTAGAATATTGTGAAAGGTGGGCGCAATAGAGTAGATAATAAGAGTTTTTCTATTACATTATATATATTAGTTCTGTTCCCGTGCATTACACGGGTATGAATTAAAAAATAAAAAAAGTTTTAAAAAAATATTACAAAGTTTAAAAATTAAAAAAAATTAAATTAAAAAAAGAGGGGTGACCTGTTGGGGATGTGTGGAGTCAGATCTGTCTTCTGATTTCCTTTCCGCGTTGCCCTAGTCTCCATGTATATAAGACAACGCTTCTTGTAATCGTTTGGTTGGATTAAGGAAGAGAACTCAGTGCGGCCGTGGACGTAGGAAGGCAAATCGCCTCTCCGAATCACGTAAAATCTGTGTGTCCCTTGAATGTTTGTTTTCTCTTTCTCTTCTTTCTCCGTCTGGATTTCTGTTGCAGGTACATCTTTCTCTTAACATGACCTGCCCGCAGGCATGCCGCCTCGCATGTAAAACGGGCGACTTGTCTGTGGACCGCTTCTATTTAAATTTTAAAAAATAAAAAATAAAAAGAACACTCCCCTTTCCTCCAAATTTTAGAAAAAAAAATAAAAAATTGACGAGCAAGAAACTCTATTTTATTATTGTAAGATAGATAGATATGATGATTTCTCATGGGGGAAGATGACCAAGACAACGTTTTTAGTGAGCAGAATAGTCTCTCGTCAACCTGGGAATTGAATTTTGTTCGCTCTAGAATTGTGTCATGTCCTTGTCAAATTAACCTCCCTTTCGAAGGACCACCATGACTACTCGGACTCTCAAATTTATGTATTTAATAATTGAGCTAGTTTCTGTCTTCATTTAGGAAAATCTTTAATACAAATTAATTAATAATTTATACTAAGTAGTGTACACTCAATAAAAATATATGACACTTAATTTTTTTAAATTAGATAATCGTGACATGAGATATAATAATAATAATAATAATAATAATAATATCCCATAATCTGAGGTGTTACACCCTCGTTCGATGTACACCACCTAAGTGGGACTCCTCCATCTAACTCAAAAGGGACATGTTCACGTATTCTGCAACAATCCATGGCTTCCATACCGACTTGAATAAGCACGCACACATATATACGTACACCTATTGATCACCGTATACGATAGTTCAAGTTAAAAACGGCCGGTGAAATATTGCAAGAGAAAATAAAAATATGCATGCATATATTGATCACCGCACGATAACATATAATATGTTCGACCAATGGGCACGGTGACCAATAACTAGTTAGTGTGTATTAAACATTTTTTTAGAAGAAAGTTACCCTAAAATATATATTAATAGTCGCCAGTGGGAGAAATAATGGACTCTAGATTGGATTACAAATATTTTAAAAGTTGACTAATAAGTAAAGTCCGTCAGCGGTGAGATCTCATATGATCTATTAAGAATTAATACAAGTAAAAATTTAGATATGAGAGGTAAGAGTTGGTGGAGACCAACAGTATGTTAAATTAGAGCATTTAAATCTAAATCGATTTAGTACCGAAGTGGATGAAAATTCTAGTTGTTTTTTGTAAAGTAAATATATATGAAGATTTCATTTGAATAAGTTAAACTTAACATGAATAAACAATACAAACTTAGGAATATCAAATAGTTGAAGTCTGACATTCCATTTTTATTTAAAGTTATTGTCCTATGGCCAACTCCTCCTGAGAGATGATGACCATAGAGTAAAATGCAAAATTGCATGAGAAATGTTATGTTCCTGGCACCATAAGAGTAAAGGTGAGGTAGAATCATCTCCCCCTTCTTCTTTTTGGTCCACATGAGAGGCGCATTTAATGAGCTGCTTAGGACGTATTCAATACATTCATATTCATAGGGCGCATTTGTATGCGCACAAAATTGTGCGCATAAATAGTGGTACAATGCACACAAATAGTAGAACAGTACACATACATAAATGGTATAATAATGTACAGAAACAATATTGTAACAATACACACAAATGATGCTATTTGTGTGTATTGTTATATTACTTGTGTATATTGTTATATCATTTGTATGTATTATTTTACTATTTGTGTGAATTATATCACTATTTATGTATATTATTTTGTATGTACAAAATGTGCTCATGAAATGTGAATGTATTGAATGTGTCCTCTCCTAACCCAATAAAAAAAATAGATAAAAATGATTTCATCTTACTTATTGCTCGGAGCATAGTATTTCTCAAAGTGCATTCTCCAGGTGCATAATATTAGATACAATTATTTGGACTGCATTTAGGATTAATTAGGACTACGCATGGTAGTGTTTGTCCACAAATAAGACATGCATCACTCATTTCGCCTAGCATTTTGTACATTACTGTAGACCCTTTTCTTCAGATGATGGAAGAAAGAAAAGCTAAGAGTAAAATGCACATGTATAATGATCAAGCAGTATTTATTGTAAAAAAAATAGTTTGTAAGCAAAAATCTCTTTTACCTAATTAAATAATTGCATATTATTAATTGGCTTTGTTCTTGCTTTTTAACAAGATAATTATTGTGGCAGAGTGATGTGTACTTGATTGGACAGGAAAAAACACGCAGGAGCGGCGAAAAGACCTTCAACTAAACTCTACCTACAATTGTCCAAGTGTTTTAAATATGACAATGCCCATGTCTCTAACTTGAGTCATTTCCTCCTGAGTTTTGAAATGCTAAAGAAATCAGAAAAACATTGGCAGCTGGTGGATGATGGGTAACCACTATTTATTAATCGAAATATAATATTTCTTAATGTCTAACTATATATTACTCATCAAAAAAATTACTACTTGTCAATCATGCATTGGCTGGTATTGTTTACCAAAGGCTACGCAGTTTGCCGGTCAAGTTTTTGGAGTCCAAAATCACTATTTAGTAGTCAGAGAAAGGCTTTGTGCACTTTCGGAAAGTGCACAAAGTCACGTCTTCCTGCACTTCCGATGCGCCATTCGTCCACGTCTTACCGCTTCAATGGTCCGCGCCATGTCAGCACAGCGCTCTCCACGCCGCTGCTGAGCCCGCCACGCCAGCGCGAAAAGACGCACTGTCACCTCCACCCCACTCCGCTTCGGTAACATGACCCATGTCATGATGCCAAAGTCAAATCCCACTTCAAACGCCGGTTCCCAAATTACCCTCTCTCACCTCTTTCCCGCGTTCGCCCTCCCCTCACCATCACAGCTTCCTCTGCACTTCCGAAACCGCGAATTTGCTTGCTCGCGAACATTCACCGACGAGATCAACCAGAGCGATCCTGTGTGCACATCCAAAATCGAGAATTAGCATGTCTGACTCTGCGGCCTCGAAAGGAAGGAAATCCAACGATAAGCTTGGACAGAACAAGTCAAAGGCATCACGCAGGGCCTCAAATTGCATGCTGCCGGCAATGATACCTCCTGTGGTTTATGGAGCCCAACCATGGATGTATGGCCAACCGATGGTGTGGCCACCATCTCCATTCATGCCGTCTATTTTCTCAGGGCAAACTTTGATCACTGGAGCATGTATGCCTACACAGACAATGGCTCCTCCACTCAATCCTTTATTTCTTTCCTCCCATGCACCATCAATAGAATCAAAAGGAGAGCAGAGCAAGGGCAGCTGTGATGGTGAGCAGAGCAAGGGCAGCTGTGATGGTGAGCAGAGCAAGGGCAGCTGTGATGGTGAGCAGAGCAAGGGCAGCTGTGATGGTGAGCAGAGCAAGGGCAGCTGTCATGGTGAGCAGAGCAAGGAAAATTGCGATGGTGAGCAGAGGAATATTGTGCATGTATTCCATGTTGAAAATGATGCATCTGGTTAGTAAAAATAATTCAATCAAATTATTTCTCTATCTGCATTTTAGAATGTTTTCCTCAACGAGTTTTGGAACAGGGCAATTTCTCTGAAGAATTATATGTACATTTTTTTTCACAGAAGTCCCAATAGAAAGGCCGGTTAGAATATTGAACGAAAACGACGATGACTATTCTGCAGACAAGGAAGTTGCTTGTAAGTCCAAAAATTGGTTTGTATATTGACGAACATATTGGAGCCTCACTTTATATTTGGCGTCTAAGGTGCGGAATACTATTTTGAGCCTAAAGTGTATTTTTAATTCATTTTTTTAACAAGTTTTGGAGCCTAACAATGTTAATTGGTGTTTATCACAACTTCTGAGCTGAAGTCCAATTGGAGCGTAAACTGTGAACTTGATTGATCTAACAAATTTGTAGTCTAATTCCTTCATGGTGTAGGATAATTTTTTTTCTAAAGACTTCATTGTGTATAATGATCACTAATTAACATCTCAAATGATTTGGTTGCTGCCTTAGCATAATATTTTGCAGGCTGTTTAGATATTTGAAATGTAACTGCACATTTTGGAGCCTAAACTGTAAATTTAAATCTTCTAAGATATATTTCTTCTAAGTCCTTCATGTTGTAGGTTATCATGATCCTATGGTTTATGGAACATGTACTTCTATCTTGACAACATTTTGGTTCCAATAATGTCACTAATATTTTTTAAACAAGTTTTCTGTTAGTAAGAATTTATAAAATATCAAAAAACTATGAAGTTTCCCAAAACTGGGTTGTTTGGAGCCCAACTGCTGCACATGTTGGCGTCCAAGAGGCTATTTTGGAGTCCATTACCATTATTTTGACTCCAAACTAGAGTATTTTGGAGCCCAACTATAGACATACATCACCATTGAACTTTCAGGCTGTGAGCAGCTGTCGACAGCAACGAAGGGGCTGTCGACATATGCACACATGCTTCAAAGCTTGATGTCTGTGAAGGCATAGCTGTCGATAGACAAGTTTCTGGCGGTCGACAGGCTCTTGACAAAACACATGGAGCCAACATGTCCTGTCAACAACGACAGCCACAAAGAGGTTGTCGACAAGTAAGGCCCACCTTGCAAGAATATGGTTTGGAGAATAAATTAGAAGCATAATTCACATCGTCTATCTGTGCATTCTGTTTTGTGTGATTTTAAACTTTTGAAGAATAACTTGTCTATGTGGTCATCATAGGTAATGTGCAACTCGAATGTGGGAATGATTGGGTGAAGACTCCAACGAAGGAGAAGCAAAACATCACAGAAGCCCAACTTATAGCAGAACCTTGTGACGGGATGGAGTTTCAATGTATTGATGACGTGAGAATGTTCTACAATACTGATGCAAAGAAAGAAGGATTTGGTATAGCAAGCCGGGATAGCAAATTTCTGGATGGTGTGTGCATTTTCAAAAAGTTCACATGTCATAGAAGTGGTGAAAGTAGGCAACATCCAAATGCAATGTTACATCGTGACACAGCGAAAATCAGATGCCCAGCAAGTCTAAAGGTGAGAAGAGATAGTTGTACCATGAAATACATTTTGTATGATGTACGACTGAAGCATAACCACTCCTTAAATCCATTAGCGGCGGGGTACTTGCGATCCCATCGAAAGATTTGCACTCCAGAGAAGGCCGAAATGGTAAACATGCGAAGTGTCGGGATTTCAACGTCAAAGATTGTATCATGCATGGCAAAGAGAAAAGGTGGGATTAGACAACTAGATTTCATGGAGAAGGATTGTAAGAACTTTCTTGAACGTGATAGACAAACCCAATTGAAAGAAGGTGATGCGAAGACAATTGTAGCACCCTTCATTTTTAAAATCTAAATAAAATAAAAATTTTATTTAAATAAATGAGATGAACCAATTTAATTAGAATAAAAGGGAAATAAATAGAAACAAAGGGAATTAAAGCAATACCCATTAAGCTAAATTATTAATGGGTTACTCTAATAACCCAAACCCAATGAAATGGGCCCAAATAAGGTTAGCCCATCATGGAATGAGAGGTAAATAGGTGAAATTCGTACCTAATTAATTAAATAAATAGGAAAGGGTTAAGATAAATGCTAAATAACTTATATATATCTTAAATAAGAGTCCTTACACCACCCTAACCCTTTGGCCACGAAATTAGCTCTCTCCCTAGCCATATTAGGTGGATAAATAAGAGAAAGTGGGAGATAAAGAAGGAAATTTAGAGTTTAATGGAAAGGAGGACTCTTATAATGACTAGGACTCCTATAGATGGCCTTATACATCAAAAAACTCATCTTTAGCAACCCATTTTCGTGGCTAGAGCTCTGGAGAAAGAGGAGAAGGGCTGGAGACAAAGGAGCAAGGAGGAGGAGGCTAGAACAAGAAGGGTTTTCAGATTTTTCGTCATCTAAGCTAGGGTTTTCTTGGACTCGACAAAAGGTAGGCAATCTCTCAAGCAAAAATCGTGAAATAATTCTCCTAGGTAGCCTTCATGTACCTCTTCAAAAGCCCTATGGTTTCGTGGTATTTCGTTCACCCATTTGGGCGAATTAAATTCGTGAAATCCTGCTGTCACCATGAACCCTAATCTCATGTTTTCTCTAATTCCCGATGTGTACATGCTCTCATGCCATGATAAAATTTTCAGATATACTACATCACACTAGCTTTCAAACGCCTATGGTCTTGCTTGATTTCGATCTCCCATTAGGGAGAATTAAATCTTTGAATATCTGTCAGATCTGTGCACTCAACTCTTCTTGTTTCCTTTTTAACCTCGTGCAAACTTGACATAATTCTATGATAAAATTATCATAAATACTACTACATGTTAGCTTTCAAACGCCACTGGTTTCAGAATTTTTCATCATGTATACATCTCTAATTAATTCATTGAACTCTGACTGCGCCTGTTTAGGTCACCGAAAAGTAACCTAATCAATGCATGTCTAAACCTTGTCTATTTTCAAATTAATCGTGCATGTTGATAGATATACATGTCTACTTTCGTTTAAAACTGGTTTCATGCTTTTTGGATCACCGTGCTATTTTATATGTAATTTAGAACGTCCCTGTATCACAGGAGACTCGCCCTGGGAAAAAGGAAAAAGGGCAAACCCGCCTGTTATCGCGACGGCACGATCCGCCGCGATAACAGTGGGGTCGCGTCAGCCGATGGCATCGCGTCAAGAACGCGACGGCATGAGCCGCCGCGTTTCACCCCGGTCCGAGCCAGGCCGGCCAGGACCCCGTGTCGCGTCCGACCGCCCTGTCGCGACTTGAATCGCGACGGGTAGGTCCGTCGCGTTTCAAAGATTTCGGCCAGAACTATTAAATTGTGTACATGCCCTGCTATTTTGGCTATTTAACCCTTAATTAGCTACGATTAAACCATGTTATAATTAATTTGACTTGTTAGATTAATAAAAAATGACATTTGCACGACTTGTCATATCCTCAAGATTTCTTTACACTTGCACACATATAACATTATAAATTGCCATTTGACCTTGATAAATTATGCAATAATGTATTCGGTAAATTATCGAAATAAATGACTAAATTACCCTATTTTGTTAAATACAATTATTTCCGTTTTTACTCGCGCATTTTATCTACCGTTACCGTTTTCCCTCGGCCTTCGAGCACTCGAGGCACGACGGACCCGTTTCTACACACTTTTTCCCTTGACTTGGACCACCTCTCCACCGAGAATACTCTCGACTGGACCAGGGACTCCTTGTCAAGACCTCCGTAAGTCTTCTTGGCTTTGGCGCACGTCCTTAGTCAACGAGCTGGTTGTACCTCAAAACCCGTTACACCTCAGGGATCAGTACGATCCAAGCCTTAGTGTTCCTTCTCGTCTTGAGTTCACACCGGACCACTTGACCCGTGTACACAGCACGGCTAAGGGGCGGTTGTGACTTCTACCAGACTGCCGGCACCCGACCTAGTGCTGTGCAACCGTTACTATCGTGTTTATCGTCGTTTTACGATTGTACCCCTCTCATCTACAGTCTCTTTACTCTCATCTGTTCACGTTCTCTCTACACTCTCATCTATCTCGTCTAGTACTCTCTTATCTCTTCTTGGTACTCTATTGGCCATTCGTGTGATTGTCTAAGATAAAAGAAATGACTAATGCCAGCGCAATAGGGCCCGATCAGGTCCTGGGAGGAGCGCCCGAAAAGTGCCAGTGCCCATGGGAGTTAAAATGATCATAGGATGTGTTACGGCATGCATCCAGCGCCAGTTTACTATCTAGATTAATCTATGACAATCAAAGTGCTATCTCTACAAGTACAAGCGTGATCGTTACTAGTGCACCGTTGTGCAATTTACGTGTTATTTCGTTACATGGCCATTCTATTATCGTTCTCGTTATACTATTTTCCCTGTGTCAGTTGCAATTGTTCTCTCGTTATCGTGACATGCTCTACATGACTCTACTATCTAGTTATCCTGCCATTAAGACATTAACTATTTAAAGCATGCTTGTGTTCATGAGATATTAAGTCCTACTGGGCGTTATTCGCTCATCCTGCGTATTTATTTAATGTGTTTCAGGTGAGTCGGATCATGACCACACTCACGAGGATGGGACCGATGAGGAGACTCAGGAGTGACCATTCAGCAAACCGTGCTGTCTAGTAGTAGTCAGTTAGTATAGTTATGAGTTAGTGAGTCAGTTAGTCATAATGTAATAATTTGATTTTGAATAAAGTACTCTGGGCCCTAGTTTTGGCTCTGATACGTTGATGTAATGATGACTGGTGGATTATTAATGAAATTGGTGTTTATTTGGTATTATTCCATTGTGCAATGGTTTGCATTTATTTCTCGCTCTATACTATTTAATAACTGTAATCCCGCTCCGATATTCCACATCGGGGCGTTACAAAACGGTTTGCACTCCAGAGAAGGCCGAAATGGTAAACATGCGAAGTGTCGGGATTTCAACGTCAAAGATTGTATCATGCATGGCAAAGAGAAAAGGTGGGATTAGACAACTAGATTTCATGGAGAAGGATTGTAAGAACTTTCTTGAACGTGATAGACAAACCCAATTGAAAGAAGGTGATGCGAAGACAATGCTGTCACATTTTCAGGCAATGCAAGCTACCAACCCCACCTTCTACTACGCAGTGGAGCTAAATGATAATGGTAGTTTGAGACATGTCTTCTGGATAGACGGTAGGTCAAGGACAGCATGTTCGTATTTCTCCGATGTCATATGTTTCGACACAACATATTTGACAAATACATACCAAATGCCATTTGCTCCATTTGTGGGAGTCAATCATCATGGTCAATCCATTCTTCTCGGTTGTGCCTTACTAAGCAATGAAAGGATTGAAAGCTTTGTATGGGTGTTTAATTGTTGGATGAAAGCTAATGGTGGTATGCATCCAAATGCAATCATTACTGACCAAGACAAAGCCATGGAAGCAGCTATTGCTGAAGTCTTTCCTAATACCAGACATCGATTTTGCTTATGGCATATATTGAAAAAGATACCAGAAAAAATTGGTCACATATGTAATGCTCATCCGAACTTTATGTCTGATTTTGATGACTGCATCTATGACTCGATATCGCCCCTTCAGTTCAATGAAAGGTGGGAGAACATGATGGGCAATTATGCATCAGCTAGAGAAAATGACTGGCTAAAAGGATTATATGATTGCCGAGCTAAGTGGGCTCCGGTCTTCTTAAAGGACACATTTTTTGCTGGTTAAGTACTTCACTTTCTTTTTGCCAAGTTTTATTTTTATCGCTTAACTAGTTGCCCATCTATTAACTTCCTATTACTCTTGTACTGTGCAGGGATGTCAACTAGTCAAAGGAGTGAGAGTATTAATCACTTTTTTGATGGTTTTGTAACGGCAAAAACAACATTATCTGAATTTGTATCAAAATATGCAGTTGCAATTGAACGCCGATTTGATGCTGAGAACCAAGCTGATGTTAAATCATGGGAGACAGAAGCTTACTTGAAAACAAGCTCTCCCTATGAGAAGCAAGCTGCTGACATCTACACTCGTGCAATAT
This sequence comes from Colocasia esculenta, assembly GCA_014218235.1. Lineage (NCBI taxonomy): Eukaryota > Viridiplantae > Streptophyta > Magnoliopsida > Alismatales > Araceae > Colocasia > Colocasia esculenta. The sequence continues at coordinate 179,195,886 of CM024755.1, read as the reverse complement.
TCCAAAAGTTTCAGCAAGAATTAATTGAGGTTGCTGCATGTCATCCCATCAAGGTTGATCTACAAGGAAACACATTGGCACTGACAGTTAGGTCCTATGAAAGGGTAAATATGAAAGGCATATTCAAGCAATTCGTGAGAGAGTATGATGTGCTTTATACAAAGGAAGAACAAGATGTGGAATGTGGCTGCCGAAGCTTTACATTTAAAGGCTATTTATGTAGGCATGCAATATTGGCATTTCAATTCTCTGGCGTCACAGAGATCCCCGACAAATATTTCTTAGGCCGTTGGCGAAAGGATATGCGATATCGGGATGCAAGTAATGAGAGTAGACCTGATAATGAATCTCGCACTTCAATATCTTCAAGGTACTCTACTCTCATTTATAGATTCATGAAAATTGCTGAGGCAGCATCAAGGTCAGAGGAAGCATTTGACGTTGCTTTGGGCGAAATGCCTAGACTTATGGAAAAGGTGAGAGACACCATGTTGCATATGAATTCATCAACATCGAAGGCGAAGGCATTCCCAGACTCAACCGTAGTCCATGATCCCTGAGAGTTGTGACAAAGGGGAGGAGACGTGAGAAAAGAATTAAATCAGCCATTGAGAAGATAAGGAAGAGGAGCAAAGCACAAAGATTGGTTGTTCATCGACAAGTGGAACAACTAGTACACGAACAATATCAACCACTGCATGAAGGCCAGCTTATAAATGAAGTTAGAGAAACCTATGTCCCAGATTTTTCATTTTTTGCAACACAGTGAATAAGTACGAAAAATCGTTTTCTTCCGTTTATGCCCTCCACTCCCATCCCGTGACCGGGTCTGGCAGAGCGCAGAGCGAATCCATGGACTCGACTACTCGGGTTAGGTCCTGTCTTCTCCGGCAGAGGCGTGTCTGGGAAACTGGCAAACGGTGTCTGGGAAACCGGCGACGCCCTGTCTCACGCATCCACGAGCTTCCCTTCTTCTATGGCTCAGGCATCCTTCATGTATCCATCCGCAGAGCAGAGGAAGGACGAAGACAAGCGTTGCAACTTGGTTCCACGAGCAACCCAGTTGCTTCGACGGCGTCCTCCAGTTCTTCCAAGTCCGTGTACCTGAGGTAAATCTGTATCCACATTCGGTCATCCCCTTCCCCTCTATCATTCATGTTCTCCGTCGTATTTTCGCTGGTCGCACTGCGCGTTGGGTTTTGCGGGTGGAGCCGTGGTAGGGCAAAATGGCGGCTCCGGGAGTCGGTGCGATGTTGTCTTCGGATGGGGGTTCAAGTGAGACCGAATCCGTGAGTGGGTTGTCTGTCCTCCATTGGGGCTCCCTGAACAAAATCTGCAATGGTGGTTTTTGGCTGTGGGTCCTCCCATGGAATTTTGGGTTTCAAATATGTACTTTACTTTCGGATAATAACAACAACGCACAAATAGTGCATTCAACATTTTTTTAAAGCCTTCATTTCCTCACTGGATTGCTGACCTTTTTTAAGTAAAAGGTATTCACCATTCCTGTTCTTCTTTTGACAGGAGACAGAAAAAACCTCGCATCCAAGGAATGTCTGACGGAGGTATGTGTCCCTTTCATAAGACTGCTGTAACACAAACAATGCAAATGCAAACACCTTGGTCTTAATACCCTCATTTTTATTATGGATTCAATGTTTACTACATTTCCATTTCTCGTACCTGCTAGCCTCCAATACATGCAATTACAGTTTATACATGATTTTTGACTGCAATGGCATGTAAATCCAGTACGTATCTACGACCAAATGCAAATGCTCTGAAAAAATAGCACTTGCACAGGTGAACAGGTGGAAGGACCACCACGAATGGGAAAGGGGAGAAATGTGCGAGAAAGATCATCAAGTAGCCCATATATGCATATGAACGATGATGACTTTGTTATTCCACCTCCACCTAATGTGGTGGATGATCTTACACCTGACTTCTCACAAGAAGACCACAATTATATGATGAGCTTTTCTGCACGGCAACACACGGAATCTATTAGAAATGAGGGATCACCAATGACCCCAAACATTCCCACGTCAAATGAACAAGGCACAAGTAGAAGAAAAGGTGTAGGGAACAAGTGCAAAGGAAAAATGAGGGAAAAAGATGTTGGCAGTGCAGCATTGCAAATGATCGCTAACGCTAGTCGTGAGAGGAATGGTATGTTGGAAAGAATATTTGCAAATGAACTAAGTCATCAATCAAACAAGGGGCAGCCAAGTGAGCAACAAATACCAAGCATACAAGAAGTCCTTAGGGACCTAAAGAACATGCCAACCCTTCCATATCGTGTATTCTTGAAGGGTATGCATTTTTTCACTGATCCTAAAATGAGATTAGTTTTCTCTGTCATGGCAGATGAAGACAAAGTTGAGTGGTTGACCATGATGACTTTACGTGGTTGACGGATCATCATGACCAGCCTCCAAAACGACAGCCTTTACCAGTTGCCAACTTCTTCAGTTGTGCGCATGTTCGTAAAATGTTGTATGATGTCTCAGTACCTCTTCTTAAATCATGTTGCAAATCATTTGCAGGGTGTCTTTGTACTTTTTCAGTTTATCTTCGAACGTACTTTTTTTTATGAAGCGACTGGATGCATGTAATGGATAAATTGGTCTGAAATTCTGATTTATATCTTTATTGTCATTTAGATGTGTTTTGCTACACACATACTTCTACTCTTTGTTTATTTATTTTTTGCAGGAATTTGAAATATATTATGGGTAAATTCTACTGTTATGCTGTGTGGGTGGGACGGAGGCCGGGCATCTATTTTTCTTGGAATGAATGTTTGGCACAGGTTCATGGTTACCCCGGTGCAATTTTCAAGGGATTTTATTCTTTGGAAGAAGCAGAGTTAGCTTTCAATGGAATTGAACCTCACACATCATCACCGGCATCCAACCTCATGACCGGACACCTCATGACCGGACATGAGCGTGGTATAAATGTTCATCGAAGGAAAAGACAAGAAGGCTATCTGATGACATACATAGTAATTGGCATGCTACTTGTCATCATCATGTTGTTGACCTTCATTGCTCTGGGACTTCTATTGAACGTTACATTACGCCACTGAGACTTTGGTGTGTGAAAGTAATGTTTGGATGGGTTCTTCTACCTTTGCTTATGTTGAACTATGACTTTCATGTAGTCCTTTCTTAATGTCACTTGTTTTGCATATCATGTGTAATGAAATTTTACGTTGTGTGCGAAAATAGTCTTGCCCATTTTGTTTTGCCATGTACACTGAGAAGATTTTTTCTTGCGATTTTGTTGGCGGATGACTCATTGGTCTTTCAACATACCTCACAAACCATTAGCCACTACGTGAAGAAGATTGTACAACCAAATGTACCCAATGATTGTCATCCTTACATTGCTACGAATGATCGGTTCTACCCATACTTCAAGGTAACGTGGGTTTTTTTAATCTTGCATTTTCATACTCGTATCTTTATTCAGCCCTCCAATAATGTAAACTTGTTCATTTTCTGTACAACAATTCTGTTCTTCTTTGGATCATGTTTTATGAAAACAGTTTCTGCACAGTCCGGACAGATATTGTGAAGTAATATTACAGCTAAACAGTACCATGTACAAATTAATGTGAATACTTTCTTCTGTCGTTGTTGGTAAGACCGGACAACCCTCCAAGTAAGTTTATTTACTCATTATGTTTCAGTAATAAGTGCAATTTCTATATGCATACTTTTTCAGTGCTTAACAGAACAATTATGCACAAAATTTGATAATTTGTTGTGGTTTGTTTTTTGATTTGTTTTTCATGTGAACCCATTAGCTGAATGGATTCGGGGGAACAGCATTCCATGGTACGAGGAGTTGGTGCAAGTAATGAAGCACTCTGGATTAGACGTATAGTCGGAGTTGAAGAATGTGTGTGAACCCGGGGACTATCTTTTGGCTATGTGCTTGTTTACAGGCCAATGTTTTTGAGGAATTGTATGAAGACCCATTTTGATGTGTGTTGTATATGTACTTGGCAGTTGTTGTAAGGTTAGAAGAACAAATGTGTTGTATATCAACTAATGTGTTGTACATCTACTTGTATGGAAGTTAAGATGCAGGATCACTCATGTACAATGGAGTGTTGATATATATATATATATATATATATATATATATATATATATATGCATATAAGCAGCAGCTAATTCCATATCCGTGGGATTGTTCATTCTGAAACGAAAGATTGTTTGAATTGGTCTGAAATTGCTTGGTCAATTATTTTCGTACGAAGAATGAACCGGGAAAAATTGCTTGGTCAATTATTTGTTAATTTGATTATGGAAGGGTTCTGATGGCATGCAATTTTGGTTCCAAGAATGTCACACATTTTTGGAAAGAAGTTTTTGTATTAAAAACAATTGGTAAAATATCAAAAACTAATGAAGTTTCCGAAAACTGGGTAGTTTGGTGCCGCCGCTGCACATGCTGTCGTCCAAAAGGCCATTTTGGAGTCCAACAGTTGGTTTTTCACTCCAAACAAGATACTGTGTGCAGCTGTCGACAGCAGCGAAGGGGGCTGTCGACAGATGCACACAGGCTTCAAAGGTTGATGTCTGTGAATGCATAGCTGTCGACAGCCCCCTGTCTGCTGTCGACAGCCCCCCTTATGATTTTGGAACCTAACTTCTGCACATACACCACTGCACATACAAAACATGATACATGAAAAATCAATAGAAGAATTGCCAAGCACAAACGTTCCATAACATGACAAGCTTTGTGCCCGATTGCTTCTTTAAAAATACAAATTGTGCAATACATTGGTAAGGATAGTCACCCCCATATTCCATACATTGCTAAGGAGGAGTAGGGCGATGGACATTCTGATAATAATCATGAAGCCGCATGACATCATATTCCATGGTATCTAATTGCCTCTGCATGTGTCCTTGATTTTCTTCAATTGCATTCATTCTATTGTTCAAGTAATCAAATTCGTATCTGATATTTCTTTCAAGTTGAGTGAAATGTTCGGCAATGAATTCTTTCACATCTCCGGACGTTGGCACTTCAGATGTAGTAGGAATATGTGGATGAACTTCTTGACGAATGTCATCTTCTTCAGAGTCCTCTTCATCTGCTTGTCCTTTTAGAGTCCTATGGACTCTTCCATTGATTATTCTGTACCCCATCCTAGTTGCAGTGTTCATATCATATGCACTTCGCCTCTTCAGAGTTATGACCTTGTTGGGAGTTAGTGATACTCGCAGAAACTTCATCACAGATGTGATAGGGCAAGCATACGGGATGGACCTTTTTGGATCATGGAAGCACTCATGTATGACATCCACCATCAACTCTGGGAGATTAATTTGCTCTTTCCGAAGAATAAGGTAGAACAATGTCCTATGTGTCTCATTCACTAGCTCCCTGCTTCCATCCTTTGGAAAGATGATAGTTGTGAACATATGATGTATGATTCTGTTCAAAGGAGGGAAGGTGTTTGCATTCAGTTTGGCCTTACTTTTCTGTTCTTCAAAGGGTTCCTTAGTCATCATTGTATATGTGACTGCATGATCCACTTCGATTTCCCAGACGTCTACCCCATTATTTGGTATTTGTAGTGCTCTACTAAAAAGATTAGGAGTAATCATAAAGGAGATACCCTGGACAGTAGTGTAAAGGTCATCATCATGCATACCCAAATTGTTGTAAAACTCCAAAACTGCTGATGGAGAATAAGACTTCTGAGAACTCATAAATTCAATCCAGCCTTGTTCTTCAAATAGTGTACTCAACCCGGGAAACATTTCTTCCAAGGAAGGAAAAACCACATACCGAGGTTGTATGATCTTCTTGAAGATGCCATTGACCTTCAACAGATTGATGTCTGATGGAACATTCAACTCTGGGAGTCTGTCATTCCTGAACTTTGATCGGCGCTCAGCAGGGGCTCTTGAACTTTGACCTTCTCCTTCAGTTGAACTTTGATCGGTGCGTTTTCCCCGGCCCCTGGAACTCATTGTGGAAATGGAAGTCGAAATGCAGCAGATGAATGCGTGTGCAGACAAGTGTTGTTCTTTCGCCCAGGAGGGAAGAAGCCGGAGTTCAGGGTAGAATACGGCGGCAGTTGCAGGAACAAGGGGAGGTGATAGGGTTTGTCGACAACTAGGGTTCCTTTATTGTGTTGGCTTCTTCGCAATAGAACCGCCACAGCCAAACCGGGATAGAACGTGAACCGCCGGTTCACAGAACAAGGGGAGGTGATAGGGTTTAGACACCAACTGCTCAAGTCTTGGCGTCCAACTACATATATTGGAGTCCAGTAACAGTATTTTAGCTCCTAACAAGACTATTTTGGAGCCCAACTGATGGCTGACCATTTACATGGACTCAGCATATCCTGTCGACAACCACAAACTGGTTGTCGACAACCATTGGAGTTCATGATGAACTTTTTTTTTGGTCTAATGATCTTATGATGACCTTTCCTTTGGCAACATCTTCGTACCAAGAATGTCACAAATATTTTTAACATTTCATTTATTAAAAATAATTCATAATATTACAAAAACCAATGAAGTTAAAGAAGAATGGGTAGTTTGTACACCAACTGCTCAAGTCTTGGCGTCCAACTGCATATATTGGAGTCCAGGACAAGTATTTTGGCTTCTAACAAGACTATTTTGGAGCCCAACTGATCAGACTGCATCACCATTGGAGTTCATGATGAACTTTCTTTTTTGATCTAATGATCTTATGATGACCCTTCCTTTGGCAACATCTTCGTACCAAGAATGTCAAAATATTTTTTAATATTTCATTTATTAAAAATAATTCATAATATTACAAAACTCGATGAAGTCAAAGAAGACTGGGTAGTTTGGACACCAACTGCTCAAGTTTTGGCGTCCAACTGCATATATTGGAGTCCAGGACCAGTATTTTAGCTCCTAACAAGACTATTTTGGAGCCCAACTGATGGCTGACCATTACATGGACTCAGCATATCATGTCGACAACCACAAACCGGTTGTCGACAACCATTGGAGTTCATGATGAACTTTTTTTTTTGGTCTAATGATCTTATGATGACCTTCCTTTGGCAACATCTTCGTACCAAGAATGTCACAAATATTTTTAACATTTCATTTATTAAAAATAATTCATAATATTACAAAAACCAATGAAGTTAAAGAAGACTGGGTAGTTTGTACACCAACTGCTCAAGTCTTGGCGTCCAACTGCATATATTGGAGTCCAATACTAGTATTTTAGCTCCTAACAAGACTATTTTGGAGCCCAACTGATGGCTGACCATTTACATGGACTCAGCATATCCTGTCGACAACCACAAACTGGTTGTCGACAACCATTGGAATTCATGATGAACTTTTTTTTTGGTCTAATGATCTTATGATGACCTTTCCTTTGGCAACATGTTCGTACCAAGAATGTCACAAATATTTTTTAACATTTCATTTATTAAAAATAATTCATAATATTACAAAAACCAATGAAGTTAAAGAAGACTGGGTAGTTTGTACACCAACTGCTCAAGTCTTGGCGTCCAACTGCATATATTGGAGTCCAGGACAAGTATTTTGGCTTCTAACAAGACTATTTTGGAGCCCAACTGATCAGACTGCATCACCATTGGAGTTCATGATGAACTTTCTTTTTTTGATCTAATGATCTTATGATGACCCTTCCTTTGGCAACATCTTCGTACCAAGAATGTCAAAATATTTTTTAATATTTCATTTATTAAAAATAATTCATAATATTACAAAACTCGATGAAGTTAAAGAAGACTGGGTAGTTTGGACACCAACTGCTCAAGTTTGGCGTCCAACTGCATATATTGGAGTCCAGGACCAGTATTTTAGCTCCTAACAAGACTATTTTGGAGCCCAACTGATGGCTGACCATTTACATGGACTCAGCATATCATGTCGACAACCACAAACCGGTTGTCGACAACCATTGGAGTTCATGATGAACTTTTTTTTTTGATCTAATGATCTTATGATGACCTTCCTTTGGCAACATCTTCGTACCAAGAATGTCACAAATATTTTTTAACATTTCATTTATTAAAAATAATTCATAATATTACAAAAACCAATGAAGTTAAAGAAGACTGGGTAGTTTGGACACCAACTGCTCAAGTCTTGGCGTCCAACTGCATATATAGGAGTCCAATACTAGTATTTTAGCTCCTAACAAGACTATTTTGGAGCCCAACTGATGGCTGACCATTTACATGGACTCAGCATATCCTGTCGACAACCACAAACCGGTTGTCGACAACCATTGGAATTCATGATGAACTTTTTTTTGGTCTAATGATCTTATGATGACCTTTCCTTTGGCAACATCTTCGTACCAAGAATGTCACAAATATTTTTTAACATTTCATTTATTAAAAATAATTCATAATATTACAAAAACCAATGAAGTTAAAGAAGACTGGGTAGTTTGTACACCAACTGCTCAAGTCTTGGCGTCCAACTGCATATATTGGAGTCCAGGACCAGTATTTTGCTCCTAACAAGACTATTTTGGAGCCCAACTGATCAGACTGCATCACCATTGGAGTTCATGATGAACTTTTTTTTTTGATCTAATGATCTTATGATGACCCTTCCTTTGGCAACATCTTCGTACCAAGAATGTCACAAATATTTTTTAATATTTCATTTATTAAAAATAATTCATAATATTACAAAACTCGATGAAGTTAAAGAAGACTGGGTAGTTTGGACACCAACTGCTCAAGTCTTGGCGTCCAACTGCATATATTGGAGTCCAGGACCAGTATTTTAGCTCCTAACAAGACTATTTTGGAGCCCAACTGATGGCTGACCATTTACATGGACTCAGCATATCATGTCGACAACCACAAACGGTGTCGACAACCATTGGAGTTCATGATGAACTTTTTTTTTGGTCTAATGATCTTATGATGACCTTTCCTTTGGCAACATCTTCGTACCAAGAATGTCACAAATATTTTTTAACATTTCATTTATTAAAAATAATTCATAATATTACAAAAACCAATGAAGTTAAAGAAGACTGGGTAGTTTGGACACCAACTGCTCAAGTCTTGGCGTCCAACTGCATATATTGGAGTCCATACTAGTATTTTAGCTCCTAACAAGACTATTTTGGAGCCCAACTGATGGCTGACCATTTACATGGACTCAGCATATCCTGTCGACAACCACAAACCGGTTGTCGACAACCATTGGAATTCATGATGAACTTTTTTTTTGGTCTAATGATCTTATGATGACCTTTCCTTTGGCAACATCTTCGTACCAAGAATGTCACAAATATTTTTTAACATTTCATTTATTAAAAATAATTCATAATATTACAAAAACCAATGAAGTTAAAGAAGACTGGGTAGTTTGTACACCAACTGCTCAAGTCTTGGCGTCCAACTCCATATATTGAAGTCCAGGACCAGTATTTTGGCTCATAACAAGACTGTTTTGGAGCCCAACTGATCAGACTGCATCACCATTGGAGTTCATGATGAACTTTTTTTTTTTGTCTAATGATCTTATGATGACCCTTCCTTTGGAAACATCTTCGTACCAAGAATGTCACAAATATTTTTTAATATTTCATTTATTAAAAATAATTCATAATATTACAAAACTCGATGAAGTTAAAGAAGACTGGGTAGTTTGGACACCAACTGCTCAAGTTTGGCGTCCAACTGCATATATTGGAGTCCAGACCAGTATTTTAGCTCCTAACAAGACTATTTTGGAGCCCAACTGATGGCTGACCATTTACATGGACTCAGCATATCCTGTCGACAACCACAAACGTTGTCGACAATTGGAGTTCATGATGAACTTTTTTTTTTGGTCTAATGATCTTATGATGACCTTTCCTTTGGCAACATCTTCGTACCAAGAATGTCACAAATATTTTTAAACATTTCATTTATTAAAAATAATTCATAATATTACAAAACTCGATGAAGTTAAAGAAGACTGGGTAGTTTGGACACCAACTGCTCAAGTCTTGGCGTCCAACTACATATATTGGAGTCCAGGACCAGTATTTTAGCTCCTAACAAGACTATTTTGGAGCCCAACTGATCAGACTGCATCACCATTGGAGTTCATGATGAACTTTCTTTTTTTGATCTAATGATCTTATGATGACCCTTCCTTTGGCAACATGTTCGTACCAAGAATGTCACAAATATTTTTTAATATTTCATTTATTAAAAATAATTCATAATATTACAAAACTCGATGAAGTTAAAGAAGACTGGGTAGTTTGTACACCAACTGCTCAAGTCTTGGCGTCCAACAGCATATATTGGAGTCCAGGACTAGTATTTTGGCTTCTAACAAGACTATTTTGGAGCCCAAGTGATCAGACTGCATCACCATTGGAGTTCATGATGAACTTTCTTTTTTGATCTAATGATCTTATGATGACACTTCCTTTGGCAACATGTTCGTACCAAGAATGTCACAAATATTTTTTAATATTTCATTTATTAAAAATAATTCATAATATTACAAAACTCGATGAAGTTAAAGAAGACTGGGTAGTTTGGACACCAACTGCTCAAGTCTTGGCGTCCAACTGCTATATTGGAGTCCAATACTAGTATTTTAGCTCCTAACAAGACTATTTGGAGCCCAACTGATGGCTGACCATTTACATGGACTCAGCATATCCTGTCGACAACCACAAACTGGTTGTCGACAACCATTGGAATTCATGATGAACTTTTTTTTTTGGTCTAATGATCTTATGATGACCTTTCCTTTGGCAACATCTTCGTACCAAGAATGTCACAAATATTTTTTAACATTTCATTTATTAAAAATAATTCATAATATTACAAAAACCAATTAAGTTAAAGAAGACTGGGTAGTTTGGACACCAACTGCTCAAGTCTTGGCGTCCAACAGCATATATTGGAGTCCAGGACTAGTATTTTGGCTTCTAACAAGACTATTTTGGAGCCCAAGTGATCAGACTGCATCACCATTGGAGTTCATGATGAACTTTCTTTTTTGATCTAATGATCTTATGATGACCCTTCCTTTGGCAACATGTTCGTACCAAGAATGTCACAAATATTTTTTAACAATTTCATTTATTAAAAATAATTCATAATATTACAAAACTCGATGAAGTTAAAGAAGACTGGGTAGTTTGGACACCAACTGCTCAAGTCTTGGCGTCCAACTACATATATTGGAGTCCAGGACCAGTATTTTGGCTCCCAACAAAACTATTTTGGAGCCCAACTGATGGCTGACCATTTACATGGACTCAGCATATCCTGTCGACAACCACAAACCGGTTGTCGACAACTAATGGCCACCCTGATGAATATGTTTGTGGGTGGAAGAGCACATGTCGACAGTTCAATTTTCCTGGAGCCCAATTTCTGCAACAATTACACCACTGCACATACAAACCATGAAGGTAAAATCAATGGACCTCAAGGCTGCACGGTTTGGTTCCAATTTCCTAGAGCCCATTTTCTAAACATACAGCACATATCACTGAACATACAGCCAAACCCAAAATTGGATACCACCTGTGGAACACTTCCTGGAGGGCCTTCACATATAATTGTCATATACATATGTGTGCATGTAATTTCAAAAGCATCCTTTTACAACCTCATTCCCACACAGACAAAGAAGGAAAATGTAACAACACCATTCATACATTGTTCATAAATTGTTCATACATTGTTTAAATACATTGACAGAAAATCACAAGCTAGTAGTAGCCGAAATTTTTTTACATCATTGTCAGAGAAATCCCAACATAATTCCCGCTTCCTTGTTAAGTGGTCTACATACATGAAAATGTACATAGCGCAATTCATGCTAGAGCTTGGTTGTTGAGGACATAGTTCATCAAATATTAACTGAAATTCATCAGCATTTGTGTAGCCTTCATATCCAAGATATGCTTTAAGAATTGGTTCCTGTGAACAATAAAACAAAGAATGTAAATTATTCCTGATGTTTATAACCGACTGCAAAGTGCAAAGTTAGTTGGCATACCCAATTCCTAGCGCATGTGTCATAAGTTGCATGTCCTCTGCAGGAATTGTATACTACGATGAGACGTTGCTCCGGTTGTAGACTAAGAAGGAACCAATGGCTCGATACATGGACAACAAAGAAAAGGAATTGAAAATCTGATATTGGGCAACCTAGTTTTTCATGCCCGAAGCAAGTATGCAGTTTGTGGCCCCTGTCATCATTAGAGCCATCTGTAAGCATAATCCATGATCCCATAATGGTTCCAAGGAATTCCCATCGGTGATAGGAATTTGGGACAATGGTTTCCTGCTCTCTTTGTCTGTCTTTCATAGCATGTAAGACAATGTCAATAACCTGTAACCACCAAAAATAATATAAAAGAAGACATTAGGAAAATTAATGGACAATGTAATTGAAGGTACTGTTCGTGCAATGGGCAGTATTTACCTCATCATCCGTCATATTGCCCCATAGTATATCCCAAATATGTGACCACTTCAACGAACAATTATTAGTGAAGGTCAACACAGTGTCTCTGAAATGCATGACAATCAAGAAATGAAGTACATTTTATATTATGAAAGTAGAAGACAATAACAATAAATAAATTGTATTGTCCGAGAAGTTATTTACTTGTGGTCGACATATCCTTCCTGGGCAAGGAAGGCCTCGACTAATGCTGTCTGGCTCTCATTGGCTTCAGATTTCCATGTCCATTGCTTATAAAACCTCATAAGCTTGCTCATTGCCTCCAACATAAATCGTGTAAAGATAAGTTACAAAACAAAGAAATATAAATGTCTAATGCAGAACATCAAAGAATATAGTTTGCAACTGTACCTTCTTCCCTTTCTTTTTTTTTGGAGCCTTATCCAGCCTTTTGAATGGTGATTGGTCATATATTCCAGGCTGTCGATCGTCCCGACACTTGATATTCTTTACTAGGGACGTCGGGCTAAGAAGTACGGTGGTAGAGACCGCACTTACTGGATCTGGTGCAATAATCTCCTGATCCACGATCAGAGCAAATGCATTTGCATCACCATATTTGGGGGATGCAAGGGCAGGGGCAGGAGTGATTGATTGTGGGGTGGAGATAAATTTCTCTGCATCTGTGCCAACTATAGGTTGGTCTTGTGGCATAGAGCTTGATCTTATCAACTTCTCCATTTTGTTGAACCCCATGGTGACAGCAGTTGTAAATGCTTCAATCTGGGCTTCATTAGATGACTTAGCCTGCTGAAGCCTTTCAGGGAGCAACTTGATTTCATCCCCAATACCTTGAAGAAGGGCCATAATCTCAGGATGGGGGGGAGCAGCCACACCCTCAGTTTGTAGATGCATTTTTTCCTGGCTAACACATGTAATGATTGTCTTCTCCTTTGTTCCTACCTTCAACCGCTTAATTATCTGTAAGCATCAATTTTCATAAATGTCAGGATCAGATTATTACATAAATTTAAAATAAAAACCTTCCATTTGTGGATTACCTGCTGCCCCTGTAGAGAATCAATGGAGAATGATAGCTTCTTGTCCAAAACAGATCCCCATCTAAATAGACGGGGAATTGCTTCTCGGTCAATCGGTTGCCGCAATCTTGTGTGCTCTAAGAACCACACCTGCATGGATCATTGGTTTATTTACATACATAGATACCAGAATGATGGAAGAATGTATAAATGTTTTATAAAAACTTACAGCCAGAGCAGCCGAACAGCCAAAAATGTTGGCACTGCCATGCTCTCTCCCACCTATCCTTCTCTTGGGAGTTGTGGTCCTCCCAGATCTCTTCTCACGGACTATAGTAACAAAGTGATCAAATTTGTGCAATGTCATTTCTGTGACTGCAGCCGCCCAATTATAACGGCCAATCTCGTCAATATTGTCCAAACAAATAAGCATTTGTGGTGGACAACATGGGGAAGACCGTGGGCATAGGAAAGTGGATAATAGCAAAACTATCCAAAGTCGTGCTGTGTCGTCAACATCACAAGCATCATCCGATTGTACCAGTTGTCGGATAAGTTTTGTCACCACCTTCCGATCAAAAGTTAGCTTCGCCCCAAATCGGTGGTGCAACTTTGACAACTTAATTGGTGAATAATAATGTGGGACCCTCTGCCCACAGCAAGGCAAACCCAAAATCAGGGCGACATCTTCAACAGTAAATGTCAGAGTTTTATCGCCTATCTGAAAATTACTTGCACCCTTATAGGTATGAGCAATCTCCTCTATAAGAGTCATCTTGAATATGGCTCGATGATTACTGTCAACAAAAGGAGCAAACGGGGTTGTCCTCAAAATGGCCCTATGGCAATCACGAAACCCCAATTGATCTCTCTCCTTGACATAGTTCTCCAAGGAGCAGATGCCTTTCAAAGCATTTTTAAACTCTGTAGGAAATTTCAAGAAATTTGTTAGGTTCCATGTTAACAATAAAATGTAAACCAGGCTATTGAAGTGATGAAGAAGAAAATATAAGCTCTAAACTGATCAGGTACATGGGCTTCAAAGTGCTCATACTTCCTAAAACATGGCACCAAGAAGTACAAAACCCCATACACATACCAAATTAACGGACCATCTTCTAAAATAAATTTCGAAATAAATCTTAATACGTGAACTGTCCATGAACTTGGGGCTGAAAATTAATTAACATAACATGCTTATGCCATGTCAAAAAGAAAAACAGGGGATCCAATCTTAATATTGAAATGATCTTCTAGAAAATTTGAGCTCCACTCTATAGGCTGTAAAATTTACTATCAGGCTACGTAATAGGAAACATTCTCTTTAGTTAAAATTTATTACATGTCAAATTAACGGGCCATGCCAAATGAAATTAAAATTATTCTAGATATGTGAAGAGTGATGACGTCAAGTTTACCAAAGAGAAAGAGTGATGTAAGTAATCTTGTTGACATGAAAATGTGGTGCGAAATAATTTTTTGAAAATTTATAAATATGTGAAGAATGCACAAATAATAAGAATTTGAAACATGTACACACAAATTGTAGGAATGCAAACAATCCTCTAGAGGCTCTTTTTTATCAAACATGAGCCTGGAAACTTTCCCTAAAATGAAATGACGAACTGTAGGAAAACCGGTGAAACATCCCAATTTAACAAGCCATGCCAAATGAAATATGAAATAATTTTGTATATGTGAAGAATGCTCAAAATTGGGGAGTCCAAAATACTTAACATGCTTATGTCATGTAAAAAAAATGGATACATACAATCTACATTCAGTTTTTTTTTTTAAAGATGAGATTTAGAAAACACAAATCTTGAGAGGCAAACGCAAAAATTAGGGTTCTTGAGAGCGCACCATTCTTCTTTCTCTGTGCCCCAGAAGCCTTTCTCTGCGTACTCTGGCACTTCGCCCCATCGTCTGATGAACTCGAAGTTGATGGCGCACTGTCATCGTCGTCCGTTCTTTTTTCCGGAAGCGCCTTCGACCGCATGCTGGAACTCTCCATTGCCGGACAGCACTGGTTCTCTGCTAATTCTCGATTTTGGATGTGCACACAGGATCGCTCTGGTTGATCTCGTCGGTGAATGTTCGCGAGCAAGCAAATTCGCGGTTTCGGAAGTGCAGAGGAAGCTGTGATGGTGAGGGGAGGGCGAACGCGGGAAAGAGGTGAGAGAGGGTAATTTGGGAACCGGCGTTTGAAGTGGGATTTGACTTTGGCATCATGACATGGGTCATGTTACCGAAGCGGAGTGGGGTGGAGGTGACAGTGCGTCTTTTCGCGCTGGCGTGGCGGGCTCAGCAGCGGCGTGGAGAGCGCTGTGCTGACATGGCGCGGACCATTGAAGCGGTAAGACGTGGACGAATGGCGCATCGGAAGTGCAGGAAGACGTGGCTTTGTGCACTTTCCGAAAGTGCACAAAGCCTTTCTCTAGTAGTCAAATCTACCATTTACCTACAAAACTCTTGTATTTTTTTTAGCCACAACATGTTATTTATCAGCCAAATCTACTGTTCACTATTTGTCACTCAAGATCTATTATTTGGCATCTCAATTGTCGACTGTCGATTTCAGGAACTTATTTAGAGGTTGTCGGTAGGGTTGCCAACGGGTCGGAGTCGGAATTGGAAATGGGTGTTTCCGCTTCTACTTCTTGTAAGAAATTTCGGAGTCGGAATCGGAAACGGAAAAGGGTGTTTCCGCTTCCGCATCCATTTCCGCTTTCCATCGAAAAATCAGAAACGGAAACAAAACGGAAACTTCGGATGTAACAACATCTATACAATTAAAATTTATTTATAAATTTACAATTATATTAATTATTAAATTTATGAATAATTTCAAATATAAATTTAATAATTTTTCTACCATATCTTCTCCATCATGTACATTATAATGACCCTTACTAAATGAAGTATAACAAGATCAAATTAGTATGATAAAATCATATAGTTATATATAATGGTTGAGTAATAGATAATCAATATATGTAGATATAAATAGAAAAAACTAATTGGGGGTACTTGTCGGGGGGTGTTACTTTTTTCCTCGTCCCTATCAGAATATTGGAAGATGTAGAGTCTTTCATTTTTTTGCCTGGTTTAATTTGGAGTCCCTACTTTTGAGACGTCACCATTTACGACCCTCGATTCACAAGTTCCATTTCTTTTGCATCCATCTCTTTTTTCCATTCCCGTCTTATCTTTCCATCCTTTCGAATGCAATGCAGTGACATGTCCGCCTTTCTATCTGCCTCCGCCATCCATGGAAGTTGGACTTACATAATGTGTATCGCACTTACATAACGTGTGTTTCGCACTTACAACAACCATTGACATCACTTACATATTGTACGTAAAGAATAATTATAGAAGATGTTAATTCATTTAGGATTGTGGAGCAGGTTGCTACAAGTTCTTTTGTTGTGACCTATTTGTTTGCACCTTGAACAAATATACGCATTTGAAAGGATAGAAGGGTAAGACGGGAATGGAAAAAAGAGACAGATGCAAAAGAGACGGAACTCGTGAATCGAGGGTCGTAAATGATGACGTCTCAAAAGTAGGGACTCTAAATTAAACCAGGTGAAAAAGTAAGGACTCTATGTCTTCCAGTATTCTGACAGGGATGAGAAAAAAGTAACATCCTCTGACAAGGACCCCCAATTAATTTTCCCATATAAATATTATTAGAGAAAAAGCTACCATATATGATGATACGAGAGACGGATCACTAACCAATAATTGGGACAAGAATAGATGACATTTACATATAGATGGGAGGTGAGAGACAATGAGTTAAAAATTTAAGAGCCAATGCTTCGAGTTTGAGGAGATTTTATTATAACAATATTATATAATATATATTAAAAGTTATCGGAAACGGAAACGGAAAAGCGGATGCAGAATTGGATGTTTCCGCTTCCGCATCCTATAAGAATTCGGATATCCATTTCCGCTTCCGCTAAGCTATCGGAAAGTTCTTTTCAGAGTTCCGCATCCTATAAAAAATGCGGAAACGGGTCGGCTAAGCAGAAATCGGAGGTCCATTGGCAGCCCTAGTCGCTGACGGCCGACAACGTCATTATTTGTAATTCTAAGTTTACCATTTGTTAACTAAACATTTGCATTTTTCAACCATAGTTTTCTATTTATTAGACATATACACTTTTTTGTCTGTTGGTGCTGCTTGGCGCTATCTTTCCATGTTGTCACCATCATCTTTGCCATGTCTTTTTTTTTTGACAAGTAACCTGATGTCCTATTGCATTAAAAGAAAGGTCCAGTCCAAGAGTAGGGGAGGCGTAAACCAGGGAAGAACTTCCAGAGGCATAAAAGGAACAACGCTTGGACTCATGGTCTTAACACAAGAGATCAACACCCAAAGTCGGGGGATGAGGAAGCTAACGCCGCCGATCGTCACACAGGGCCGCCGAAGAAGACCATCGCACAAGGGCAATGGCCGATCGAAGGGGATTTAAGCGCGTCCGTGACCTTCAAAAGCATCTGGGGAGAGCTCGACGGAGGCAGAGAGTATACAGGTGATGTCGGAGATCACCGTCAATCTTCATTGTACAAAGTCACCGGTGGAGAGTCGAATCGGCAAGAATAAGCTTGTCCACGAATGCCTGAGATGCCGGAGGGGAGCCCGATGAAGACTAGCCGATAAAGCCAATATAATTGGACTTGAAACGCCTCTTCCACCCCCTCCCCTCCGAATAGGAACGACGGCGGCGAGACCTAAGGCATAGAGGTGGAGGAGAGTTATCTTTGCCATGTCATATACTTATATGTGGAGTCACATGTAATCTAATATTCAAGTAAGGGAAATACTTGATGCACACCAAATTCAGTGCACACCCAATGTTGACATGCCACTTGCATGAAAGAGGTGGGGGGGAGACCCAAAGCCCTCTATGGCAAGTGGCATTCAGCACTTTAGTGTGCCCCAAGTAGGACCCCCACAAGTTGAATAGCCAATACATATTTCTCTTTAAAGTTTACACAAATCTAAATGCCAACAGAATGTGTGGGCAACTTACATGGATGAGGTTTATTGGTAACCTTGGGAGGAGGTGGTGTGAATGTAACATATCAACATCAAAGCCCCACTCATCTCCCCAGTCCCTCCCCCCCCCATTCTGGATGAATGCATGCAGCATCCACAGCTATCTACTACTAGCTAGTGGGAGGAAAAGCTCCCATATCCATCTCCAACCCCCCACAATAACCCAGAGCCCGCGTGAGGAAAAAAAGGAGGGCAGACGCCACTCCTTTCCTGATAATTAAGTGGTTCAGTTGTGGATTTCCCCCTTCTCCTACGAGTCCGGTTACTCTCGATAAAGTGGAGGATCTGACTCAGTCAGTATTTGAGGGAAAAGATAATATAGACCGTCTCCGTTTTATGAAAAAAATTAAAAGAAAAAAGTTTATTTTTTCTTCATAAAACTCTCTCTCTAATACTGACTAAGATCTGGTCCTCCACTGTACCGGGAGGAACCTGACACTTCTCCTACACACTTGAACAGTACTCTCCCCTCCAGTACTTCT
This sequence comes from Colocasia esculenta, assembly GCA_014218235.1. Taxonomy (NCBI): domain Eukaryota; kingdom Viridiplantae; phylum Streptophyta; class Magnoliopsida; order Alismatales; family Araceae; genus Colocasia; species Colocasia esculenta. Next base: position 179,176,823 of record CM024755.1, on the reverse strand, counting down.
CCCGATCTCTTCTCCTCTCAAATTTCCATGAAGCTTAACCTTGTCACTGTGTGAAGAACAACTGGTACTGCTAGCTAGCTACCTTGTTCACTATATTATACCCTTCTATGATCTATTCCATGCAACTCTCTCTCTCTCTCTCGTGTAACTAGCTAGCTAGGTTAAGAGAATTAAATATACATGTATAGCTAGATGGGGACGATAAGCTGTGCGAAGGGATGCCATGTGGAAGAGGAATCACCCCCACGGCAGCAGGCGGCCGGCCAGTGGGCTGATCAGTACCAGTCCACCGCCGGTGGCCACCTATCCGAGTCCATGTCTCTCTCGTCGCAGTCGAGCCTTCCGTCTCTCGCCTCCCTGGACTTGCACCAGCAGCAACCCTCCACGCTCCATCACTGCGTCCTCACCCTGTGCGGGAACTCCTCCTCCTACGTCTCCGCCCTCGCGGCCAACGGCAGCTCTCTCTACAGCGGCTCCTCTGACGGGGAGATCCGGTCGTGGCGGCTGGGTACTTGCGACGTCGGCTCCGGCTGCTACTCCGGCCATGTGGTCGCCGTCTGCAGGAGCGCCGTGAAGTCGCTGGTGGTGTCCCGTGGGAGGCTGTTCAGCGCGCACCAGGACTGCAGGATCCACCTCTGGCAGATCAGACACCAGAGGGAGACGTCTCAGGGTGGTTATAGGCTGACCGCCACGCTGCCCACCGCCGGGGACAGGCTGCTGAGCCTCCTGTCCCCGGGGAGCTACGTCGAGGTGCGCCGGCACAAGAAGTGCACGTGGGTTCACCACGTCGACGCCGTCTCCGCCCTCGCCGTGTCCCACGACGGCGCCCTCCTCTTCTCCGCTGCCTGGGACCGCACCTTCAAGGTGTGGCGGGCCTCCGACGGCAAGTGCCTGGAGTCGGTGGCGAACGCCCACCGTGACGCCATCAACGCCATCGTGGTGTCCAGGGACGGGACCGCCTACACGGGCTCCGCCGACACCACCGTCAAGGTGTGGCGGCGGCGCCCGGGGGAGGCGAAGCATTCGCTGGCCGGGACGCTGGACCGGCACAGGTCGGCCGTCAACGCGCTGGCGCTGAGCCCTGACGGATCGGTGCTGTACTCCGGCGCCTGCGACAGGTCGGTCGTGGTCTGGAAGGGCGGCGGCGGCGAAAGTGGTGTTGGTGGGTCTCCATCGCCCCCCATGACCGTGGTTGGGGCCCTCAGGGGGCACACCAAGGCGGTGCTGTGCCTGGCGACGGTTGGGGAGCTGGTGTGCAGCGGCTCGGCCGACAAGAGCGCAAGGGTTTGGAGAAGGGGGCCAGACAACAGCTACTCCTGCCTGGCAGTTCTGGAAGGGCACCGCGGGCCTGTGAAGTGCGTGGCGGCGGTGGCGGCGAGTGGCGAGCAGGAAGACGAGGTAGCTGATGCCTGTGGAGGCGTCTTCCACACCATCTACACCGGAAGCTTGGACTGCGACATAAAGGTCTGGAGGGTTTATGCTCCATTCCCGCAACAATTTGCAGAGTAGCACGCCGCTCCTCAGCTTGGTGGTGAAGAATTCGATCGAGCAGGTGAGGAGATAACCTTCCCGGGTCTGCAACTTGTAAAAAAGTTACCCATCAAATATTAGCTAAGTTTTGGTTCTCCATAAAACGCTGATCACAGAGAGGGATTGGAAGGTGTGTCATATATGCCAACACATTCTTCCATGAACAGGGGTTCTGTACGAGATGATCAGCTCACGCCTGAGAACAGGATCGTTCATGCTTGGGTTCATATGGATCCGGGTTAGTTCTACGATTCTTGTAAAGAATTAAGGTCCCTCTTAAGGGGGGACAAAAAACTCTAAAACTAGATATTGACCAGGTTGGTTCTACAGAGTACTTAGATTCAGTTTTTAGATTCTTGTCGGAGGAACAAGAGTCATGTTTAATACTGACCAAGTTGGTTCTGTAGAGTACTTAGATCCAGTTTTAGATTGTTGTCGGAAGAAACAAAGGGTCATGTTTGCGCCTTCTTCATCTGCTCTCTGCAACCAGAGAATTGAAGAGATGCCAAGGATGGAGACCGGAGTAGCTTTTCCTTCTGTTGCTGAGTGAACGGGGGAGAGAGCACCAAATTAATGGCAGGTGATTAACTTAGAAAAAGAGAGTAGGAAGTAGAGAAAGAAATTAATATTTCCCTCCGAAAAGTATGCACATATTACGATAGAAAAACTATTCTTTCGTTGGTAGCTGCCAAGAAGATGCTGTCAAAAGAGTTTGACCTTTTTTCTTGGGGGTTAGCGGCTGCGGATGGGACTTTTTCCATGGATATGGATATTGTGATTGAGAAATGTTTATTATACTTTTTAATATATTTTTGACCTTCCCACCCAATGTGTTATCCACCCAATAAAAAAGCAAAACGTAACCTAAAAATGAATTTAAAAAGTGTAACAAATATTTCTGATTATGGCTTCGTGATGGTTCCTTGTCAGCCGCCAAGGACGTCCTATCTATATGTCTATAAATTATAAATCTGCCCGTCACGGGATTTATGTCAATCGTTGGGGATATGTCTCTCATGCAAAAAAAGACAGTACAATTTAATAACTTTCAATTTTTTTGAATAAAATTTGTTGTACCGTGTGTGTTGTATTTTCTGTAATATAATACGGTACCCTTCGTACCATATCAATTAGATCAATTTTTGACTTTCTTTGACATCAAATAGATTATGAAATCAGGACGTTACTCTCACAAAAATTGATTGACCGATAAAAAAAAATATTGATTGATCGATTTTAAATTTTGATTTGTTAGACATATAAAGATGTTTATTAAAAGAATCGATCTATCGATGAGAAGAAAAATGTCGACCGATTTTACTGTGGTGCAAATGAATTTTTATGATCAAATAGAAGTGGGAGATGTGCAGGCGTATGTGTACACGTGGGTTTAGAAAAATGGGTTACGCATGTGGGTTTATTTGGATATATGCATGGCACATGGAGTAGAAACGGTGGGGAGTTTTGTATAATTTGTGTGCTTGGGTTGAAACGACAGGGCTTTTGCGGGTTTTTTTTTTTTTAAGGGGTATAGGCGCTTATGTTTGTGTGCAGCGGGTGTTGTGTGTAAGTTGAACGGCAGGTGGTCTACATGGGCTGAACGACGGCTATTGAAAGGCTGATCGGCGGGCATGTGCTGGCAACTTGAACGGCAGCCACAACTGCCTAAAATTGAACATTTTTGTGAGTTTTCATTTCATTCAATTTTTTTAATCTCAATTTTGTTGATTTATTATTATTACCATTTCATTTATGTGCTTGTTTGCTTTACTGTTATTATTTCTTTTTATTTATTACTTTTCATCACTTTGACTTTTGGTTGATGTTTTTTATTAAATTATTTTCATTACTTTTGATTTTCATTCAATTATTATTATTATTATTATTTATTATTGCTGTTATTATTTCTGCTATTCACCTCATTTGTTTGTTCTCATATTTGACATGTCGATTAGGTGACGTACGTCGCACTGACATTTATTTGTCTCGTTCGTACACACATGCATAAATATAACACAAGCTGATGAAATCACGGCCGGAGGAATACAATTTAAATCTGTAGAAATCCGGTCGTGTCGTACGACTCGACTTAGTGGCGACCACCCCTGCCCACCATATGTCGGGGTGGTGTCCACAGACGCCCACCTCTGGACCTGAGATGGCGCCGACGAGGCAATATTCGCACCGGTGGCGACATGATATTTGCCGATGGTGCCGGGTCATAGTGCAAGTTACCCGGTGGCCATATTGACGTATATATGTTCGGAAATCATCGGTAAAAGAGGACGAACACGCAACTTGTGTCAAATCTCGTGATATATGGGACAATCGTTGACTCACTGGGTAGACAGCTTTTAAGATTTTTTTTGAAATTATGTTAATTTATAAAGAGCCACCGATTCTAAGTGCGGGAAAAAAAATCCAGCAACATCTCCCCTTATTTTGCACGTTGGGGGAGGGGGTTTGCACGGTATCCGCCCACCACAATGGAGACGGTACCAACACCGGAGTGAATGCCGGAGGCATCACTCGAGGCGCACCTTCAAGGGAGCGTCGAGACCATAAAGCGGAGCTTGAAAACATGTGTTTTCTCTATTTATTAGAATCGTATTTACTGTTCCCCAATTATATGTATTCAAGAATTGATGGTTGCAATGACCACCAGGTCATACATGTTCTGTTTTAATGTCACAGTCGACTGGGATGATGATAATTATAAAAAGAAAATTATAAAATGCTAATGAGGAATCTGAGCATGGCGGTGGAAGTGCAAGAGATGTTCAATTTTGATTGGATCATCATGGGTCTGAGGAAAATGAAACAATAAAAGGAAATGAAATGGAAACCAGGTCCAGAAGGTGGGCTGGATGCATTTAATGCGCCCTGGAAGGAAGCTCCTATTTGGGAATTGACACAATGCTGAGCCAATAAATTGAGATCAAAATAAAAGGTGCAGAACCCCTAAGACCAACCCAGAAATCCCCTGGATCGACTTTAGGTTGTTTGTTTGAGGGGAAAAGTTGAGTTAGAAAATATTTTTTTTAGAAAAATTTTAATTTTTATATCATTTGATACCACTAAAAAATAAAATTTGAAAAATTAAATCACACAAATCTTGAATTTTGGCATCCGCGCAGTTACATGGTTGTTGCGGCGGCTGTAGCGGGTGCTACAGTTACATGGTTTGGGCATTATTCACTTAAGTTATATTTTTATTTTTTTTCCACTTATTTAAGGAATTTTTGTTAAATTTAATTATTTTTTTATTAAAATATCTATAAAATACTATTTATTCAAATTGTATATTTATTTTATTTCTCCTATTTTAGATTGTCTTTGTCAAAGTTACTTATTTTTTATTAGTTATCTAATTCTTTTTTATTTTTTAAAATATTAAAAATAAAAAAAATAAAAAAATTGATGAATAGTGTTAGTACATAATGAATATATGACTCTCTCTTATTTACGTGGATCATAAGATCTCATACCCCTCCATACAACTTTATATTTTTCTAACAATCAAATAGATAATTATATTTTTATTTTCACATAAAAATTATTCCGTGAAAAAATATTTTCCTCTTAAACTATTTTACATACAATCAAATAAACCCTTAGGAGGACACCTAAAATAGGCCATTATATGAACTTTCGGTGGTCCGGATTTGGGCACTTAGCCTCACTTTGGTAATGGGTTGGAGTTTGAGTTAACTCCAACCCATGGCTAAAGTTATCCAATGTTAACTCAATTTCTACTTTGTGAGTGGGTTAGAAAAAGTTGAGTTAACTTTGTTACAGGGGTGTGAGTGGGTTAGAAAAAGTTGAGTTAACTCAAAGTTAACTCAAACTTAACTGAGTTAACTTTTTTTGGTTGCCAAAGTCCATTTTGAGTTAACTTTGAGTTAACTCTGAGTTAACTTTGAGTTAACTCATTACCAAAGTGAGACTTATACTCCCCATTCCATCATTTAAAGAAGTTCCGTATGACTGTGGAAACATAAAAAAAAAAAAACAAAGGAAATTGCATAGAAAAGGGAAAGAAAAATAACCGGAATCGTCCAAAGGAAAATGCCTTGCTCCTGCAGACACCAACGTTTACACATGCCAATATAAAGAAATTATAAAATATAAATGGATCTTTGTACAAGAAAGGGATGAATCAACAGTAGAATATGGAGCATGCTTAGGGAACCATGCTCTGTCATTACCCGTAAAACAAAGATAGATAATAATAGAAGAGAAAGATTTTGTGCACTTCTCAAAGTGTAAAAATATCATGTTATTTTGTACTTTCTCCCTCTTATTGGTGGGAATCAAGATGTCACATAAATCTCTCTCATCTTTTCCACCAATAAAAAGAGAAAAATACAAGATGACATGATATTCTTGTACTTTGAAAAATACACAAAATTTTTCTCATAATAGAAAGGGGAAGAGAATGGTAAGGAAATGTGATAAAGAGGAGAGCCACCTAGAAGGCTTCCTCCGCTGCATAGCATACATTCACCCCCCTACCCTTTCTTCTGTACACACTCTTAAGGCAAAAACGCAACAGCTCTTTCTCTTCCTTTTTTTTTTTTCTCGTTGCTTGTGCCACCAGAAACTTCAGGAAGAAGACAGCCCCTCCTCTCCTTTCTCTGCTTCCTTGAGCCGCAAGAAAAGACCCCCTCTCTTCCTCCCTTTTCTGCTGCTGCGGAACTCCTCTCTCTTGCCTTCGTGACTTCGTCTGCCCCTTTGCATGGGAAGAGTGATGCCTTTTAAAAGCCCATTTTTTAGGGTTGAGGTGGCAAAGACCCCTCCTCAAGAGCCCCTCCTTTTCTCATGATTTTACTCCATGTGCTATTTGTTGATGCAGACCATTTGTTGTTTTTTTTTTGTTTGGGCTGCCGGCTCACTCACAGCCCACTAGTCATAAGAAAATGGGTGCAGACAACTGTATAGCAAATCGCCAGTGCATGGTACGACACGACTGTATTATTACGATATGCAGTGGCACGACAAATCCTACCTTGGAAAAAGACGTTGGGGGAGGTCAAAGGTTTTTAAAGTATTATTTAATGAGATAATTATGTATATATATGTCATGAATATTTTATTTATTCCATATCTTCGTACTTATGTATCACTACACGCAAAGGTGGCAATACAGACAAAATTTTTCAATGAAAATATTTCATAAAAAATCTATCGAATTTTTTTGACGGCCATAAATTTGTTAGAAAACTATTGGAAATTTCCAGCAGCATTAAATCTGTCGAAATTTTTGACAACTTTTCGACAGATTCTTTTCTGTCCAAAAGTTGTCGGAAAACCCACCCCAAAATTCTTCCCGGCACGCCCAAACCCCCCCTCCCTTCTCCCCCCCTCTCTCTCTCGTCACCGGCTTTCACCGTGCCTCAATGCGGTAAGCTCCCCCCCACCCTCCGTCAACCCCCCCGCCCCATCCCCCCTCCGCCTGCACCCCCCCCCCGACTGTGCATTGTAGTGCTTAAGCACTTCTAATAGTAGTGCTCAAGTACTGCCATTAGTAGTACTTTATAAGCCATTAGTAGTACTTAAACACTGTCTAACGATTGGAGCAATATTTACTATTTATTCAGATCTCCCTCTCTCATTGCCACTCTCTCTAGATCTCTCATACACGGGAGCGGATTTGCCTTACCTCCCCATATTAAATAGATAGAGGCTCGAGCCCTTAGTTGTTCCGCTCAGTGAGAAGAGTTGGGAGGGCCGAGCCCTCCTCCTACCCTAGCCGCCACTGCTTCCACTATCACTGCCTCCTCTGCCCGTATACATGACCCCCTCTCTCAGTCCCCTTAATTACCTCCCCACAGGAAGAGGGAAAGAGGACTGACCCCTTTATTAATTCAATTGGTGTTGACTTAGAATTAGTTGGGATCCTCTAAGATGGCAATCAAAATGTCTTACCATTGAGCAGAATAATGCATGTGTCTTTAAGTTTAGATAGTAAAAAAGAACATGTAAGTTTACACATGTGGTTACTTTTATGTTAGAGTTCTTTATTTTGTTGTTCTTTAAATTAAATTATGCATATAAATTAGATGTTCTCATTAGATGTGAATTGAGAATTGAAATTCCTTATTTGAATGTTCTTTAAATGAGATGTTGTTCAATTCGATGTATGCATGCATATCAACGAGTTGTTTTTTTTTTAAATTTGATGTTGTTTAATTTCTTAGGGTGTTTTATGTGAGCTGAGATGCGCGAGTGCCACCTAACATTACACGTATCTTAGGAGAGCATGTTAATCCCTTGTCAATAAACCTACCCGTTCAAGATTTTGGGATTGATGTGTTTGTTCTCATTGTTTTGATGAGAATATATATATCTAACTCAAAATCTTCAATTGTCTCGTTTAGATAGTTCGCAAATGTTTGATCGCACTTAGGTGGTCACTTACTATATGTGTTTGTATTGTATGTTGAAAATTTCAATTGCATCTACTCACTCATCTCTGGTATACTTTTATTGATTTTAAGTATTTTCTTAACCACTTACTAATAACTGTTTAAGAAAAAATTTTAATCAATAAATATTTGTGGTATATCAGAGAGGTGTGGGGGAGATGCTGCCAACATTTTTAGTATATTATACAACACATATGGTATTTGATCGTGCAATCAAACCTTCACAGATGGGTTAAAAAAGTGATATTCTAAATAATATTCTTTTTCTATATGTGTTGTCCATGTCATACGATGTGAAGGTGGGTCGTTTTTTTTTTTTTAGATTTTGTGAATTTCAAAATTACTTCTGAGTTAACATTTAGCAGGTGTAGGAAAAATATCTAAAGATCGTTCATGGATGTATCGTAGAATAGTTAATTGGGTGGTGCCAAAGAAGTTTAAAGATGGGGTTGATAGATTTATTTAGTTTGCATTGGGAAATGCAAGTGTAGTAGTAGACAAGTAAGGTAACATTTGATGCCCCTATTTAGGTTGCAAAAACCCAAGGTGGATCTCATCACGGGATCTGCAACATCATTTGTATAAGAAATGATTTGTTCCAAATCATGAGTTGTGGGGAGATGTCATAGTGAGGATGTCTGATCGTACGTTGGATCCCGTTAATGTTGCAGACACAAGTACATATGTGGATATGGTTGTAGTTACTGTTGGTCCGGACTTTAATGTTCACGAGGAACAATACAACGAAGAGGTGCCGAACAAGACTACTAAAAGATTTTATCAATTACTTCGGGATGTTGATGAGCAGTTGTGAGATAGTTGTGAAAAACACATTCAGTTATCTACGGTCTCCTAGCTATTGAATTTGAAATTTGAATTTCATATCAGTGAGAGTTGTTTTAACCGGCTTCTTCTATTCATCAAGAGTATGTTGCCATGATCTGAGAGGTTGCCTGAAAATTTTTACTCTGCAACGAAGAAGGTCAATAATTTAGGACTTGAATTCTTGAAAATCGATACATACCTTAATCATTGTATGTTATATTACAAAGAGGATGCATAAAGAAGAGATCATGTTCTATTTGTTAGCATGACAGATTCAAACCTAAGGGAGGGAAAAATTCAAAGCAGAAGGATGTACCTTACAAATCATTGACATATTTTCCTCTTATGCCCAGACTACAGTAGATGTATATGTCCCTAAAGACAGCTCGATATATGACATGACATGTAAAAAAGGTACATGATGATGATGATGATGATGAAATCAGTCGTCATGCTGATGGCAAAGCTTGGATTCACTTCAACCATGCTCATTCCTCATTCTTAAGAGAGCCACGTAATGTTAGATTGGATTTATGCACTAATGACATCAATCCATTTAGAGGTTTAGTGACATCTTACTCTTATTGGCCAATATTCCTAACATCGTACAACCTTCTTCCAGACATGTGTATGAAACGAGAGAATTTATTTTTATCTTGCTCAGATTTAATTTATAAAAATGAATAAATAAATTTTTTATTTCTATATCTATTGTTATTTTTTTTGTAATATAGGATCCTCCAGTACATAGCGAGCATGAGGCAGACAGAGAGGACGATGCAATAGATCTCTCTTGATTTATTTTTTTGAAAATTTGATATGTTGTTGTTGTGGATATTTTTATAAATATTTATTGTCGAGGATTTTTCTATAGATATTTATTGATTTTTATGTAATTTAACATGTGTAAAATTACATGTCTATTGCAATTTAGAAAAAAAATAGAGGAATATCTGTTGAAAATTTTCGACAAAATTTATCCATTGGAAATTTTCGATGAAATTTTTGATGGAAATATTATGTCGGAATTCTCTACGGAAATAATATCCGCCGGTTATTTCCGACCCGTTTTTTCCGATCGATGAACTGTTTCTGTTGGAAATCGATCGGAGTTCCGTTGAAAATAATTTTTCGACGGATTTCCAATGGATTTCTCACGGATTCTTTTCCCTTATAATGTATATACCTTTATGATGCTAATTAAGGCCTCCGTGGATAAAACTTAGACCAATGGAGCCAACCATTTGAGTTTGGAGTATTGACTAGAGTCAATTTAAAAGGGAAACAAAAGAGAAGAGAAAAGAAAATAAAAGAAATAAATTCATAAGATCAATAGAAAGAAATTCCTCTTGAACTCACTTCTCTCATATAGGAGTCATGCTTATCTGAACGTCCATTAGCCTCCTAATTAAACTCATCATGGCTTGCCTTGGCATGTTTAAGAACATCATAATCCATCTTCTCACTCCTAATAATCTTGCTTTGAGATCTCTTCATGGTGCTTAATTAGAGACTCCAGCTAGGATGAAGAAAGAGAAGATAAGGAAGAGGGGGCAGCGAATTTGACTCTCTCCCCTAATTATAGAAGTTTGGGAAGGGCTAATCTTTATGAGATTTGATAAGGGGGGTAATTAATTCCATGTTTAGTTCTTGTTTTCTAGCTTTAGCATGGTGTTTGGATTAGAAAAATTGAAAAGTCCCTAATTTGGCTCAGACTCTGATAAGAAATTACCTAAATTTGAACGCAATTTATCGTAGAGTCACATTTAGGACAGGGCCTAATCATCAACTGCGTTCTTATTTGCGGTGTGTTTCTTACTTTTGTAAATAAACTTGGCTGTTTTCATGTAGTTAATTTCTATTATATAAAAACTTATAAAAAAATTAGAAATTCAAAAAATCTAAAAAGATTACGAGCTATGCACCTTGCTGGTAAGTATGTAAGTATTTCCTTCTTTATCTTCTATATCTTACCATATGTGATATTTATTCTATTATATTATATTAAGGATCAGCTAGTTCTTAGTTAGGGATCCGAATTTTCTTTCATAAAAAATGATGAAGATCTAAGTGCATGGTTAATTGTTGGATAAGTTGTTATATTAAGTAAATTAGGGAGCGATGGACTTGTTTCACACATCGGGGTTGTAAGAATAAGGCAGCAATCTATATTATTTTTGAGTAATTTATATTTTTCTCTTTCTTTACATATTGAAAAGTATAATAAGGCAGCAATCTTCTCATGGTAATGCATGTATTATCAAATTGTTTAAACGAAGTGTAATGAAAGAGAAAATTTTATTTCACTTTACAATTCTCTACAAAACGGATAAATAATTTGGCCAAAAAAAGTTAATAAAAAAGGGAGAACAAAGAGCATTGATCCTTCAACATGTACTTCTTCTACAGTAGTAGTATTGGAGAAGGTGATGGGGACGGCGGTAGTGGCGGCAGTGCTGGAGACGGCGATGGGGCCGGCGGAGGCGGAGTGCAGCCACCGTCTTCCGTCATGCATCTGGTAAAGGAGACATGCCCACTGGGGCCTGAAGCCAGAGGCGGCGGCGGTAAAGCCCACGCTCTCATCCCATTCTGTGTCGGAGCTGGGGGCGACGGCCGGTTAATTCCTCTCCCGCCCAGGGATCTCCTCCTAGACTCTGCAAAAGGTACGGCCGGCGTTATAACCCGCGCAGGGCCAACTTTTCTGCCGGAGATCAGGACCTTAGCATCTTCTGTAGCACTGCTCCCGCAGCAAGGGTTGAAACCCCAGGAGCTCGCCCCGCCGCCTGCTGTACGTTGTTACCACCACAACCCAAGTCTTGGTTAGCGTATAGAGTTAAAGATGCATTCAGATCGGTGATCTTGATTAGCATATGTACACAAAATAAGATCTACACAGGCACAGCCATCAGGGTGTGTACCAGATAGAAGGCAGCCGGAGCCGGCGAGGAGGAGGAGGAGTGCCATCACTGCGGTGGCTGCCATGACCAGTACTACCGGCGAGGCCATGCTTTAATCAGTCTTCTCCCAGAATTCTGCGGTGAGGTTGCAGTGGTGAGGAGCTGGGTGAGATGGTGTTCCGAGTGCTCTGCGTTTTGATGTGCATATATAAGTTTTCTTCAGCTGCTCGATTGTTCACTGCATGCGACTGGGTCTGTTGACGGATTCTAGCTTCTTCTATCTTGTTATGGGCGAGAAGCTTCTCAAGACAGGAAACGAGTGCGAAAGGACTGCGTGGCTCCCGATCAATCTGTAACCTAGTGGTACGGACGTTCCTTATTGTTTGTCTTGTTCGTCTCTTAGACAGGTTCAACTCTTTAATTTGTGGTTTAATTAATTTCTTACATCACTTACATCTCTTTGATCTGAATGAGGAACTGTCCCATCACAGAGAGGTTCTTTTCGAAAAATTTATTTATCGTATAATTTAATTCTTAAGAGATGTAAAGTTGAAATTTCCAAATCTTAGTTAAAAAAAAGATAATATGAGTTAGATATTTGCTTCTATAGAGAATCTTTTTTTTTCCGGCTTAGATTGTTTATTTGTTTTTGTCGCATAGTCTTGTAATTTAATTTTTCTTTTTTGTTTTTAGGTTGACTTCGCTTTGCTCGATCGAAGGATCATATATATTCTTTGTTAATTTGCTAATATCTCTTGATTCTATAAGTAAGTAGCTTTTAGCCCTCAATTGATCTTTTTCTTAATAAATTTCAATTATAAAAAAAATGTTACATGTACATTTGTCGAGCTTATATAAACTCAAATTTCTTAACACTCTCTTCATGAATTTAAATACACAATTTAATTTTCTTTAAAGAATATCCAAACCATCACCTACTCCACCTCCCACTTGCTTGTTTCCGTGAGACCTCTTCCAATATCTAACTAATACCTACTACTTCGTTAATTGACCAACCCCACCTACGCTTTATGAGTTGGTAGTGAGGAAGAGAACCCCTTCCCTTCTATCTCCCTTGTTATTTTATTAATTCCCTCCACATTTATTCCTTTGTTGGCAGGTGTGGTGCAATGTGGGGTTCGTTTCCCTCCACTGCATCATGTGCTTTGGTCGCTCCGTTTGCCACGCGGCTGATGAGGTGATCAGTAAAAGGCTTTTATTCTATTCTTCAGATTTCATATTAATCTATGATTAATTAGTATGAGAAATTCTTAGTGTAAGTGTACACTTGTATTTAGAGGTGTCAATGGGTGGACTTAGATTGACCCAATCTAAACTTAATTCAGTCCAAAATCAGAATGGTCCAACCTAAGCCCAAACCCAATTCTATTGGATCAAAATTAAAAAAACTCACATTGACCCGTTGAGGCCCATTGGAGCCCATTCTGCATAAGAGTTAATGCCCCTCCTTCAAGATCAAATTTACTATTATCTGCTTATAAAATTGGTGAATCAATGTCCAATTCCTGCGTAAATCGGTCATCAATTGACCGATTTCTTTGCTGGCCCTTCCCTCCTTAGAGAAATTAAATTAATTCGTTTAATTTTTTTAAAACTTTAATTTTATATCTGAACGATGTCTAATTAAGATGTAATTTCAAACATAAGTTAATTGGAAGGTGATATGTTTTATAGCGATTTTAGTTTAATTTCTCAAAATAAATTTGCATTAAGTGAAAATTACTCCAAAAATTAATAATTCTACTTATTAATCCCGATATTCATGCACTAATAATACTCGATGTTTGTATCTTTGAAGTAAGCATAATTTTTTGATAATTATGGTGGTTTTAGATTCAATTCAATTATCAAAGTTCGATAATACCCTGTTAAGGTACGCACATATGAAAACAGTACTAGAGGTATGTTAATTATGAATTAAATCTAAAACTATCATAATTATTAAAAAATATACTAATTTCAAAGATATAAATATTGACAATTATTGGTGTACAAATATTGAGATTAAGTTGAATTATTGATTTTTTGAGTAACTTTTAATCTACAAAAATTTATTTTTGAAAAATTAAACTAAAAAATGCTTCAACTTCCAATTAACTTGTGTTTGAAATTACATCTTAATTGGACATCATTTAGATATTAAATTAAAGCTTTAAAAAAATTAAACAAATTATTTTAAATTTTTTAACAAATTTTCAATTTCACACTTCTTCAGCCACTGTATTTGTGTGCGTCCTCTCTTTTGAAATCAGAGGCAAGACCATATGAGAAGAAAACTCCAGGATCTAACTCGATGGGCCAAGCCATCCAAGCCCATATAATAATGGGTCTCATGTTTAGACCTTTTTATGGGCTTAGGCTGAACAATTTGGTTTCAAATGGACTTTTACCAGGTCAATTCATGAGGGTTAGAGGTTGGCCCAACCCATTGACACTCTTACTTGCACTTGGTTGGAAGTGAGCTCATAAAATTTTGAGTTCTACTCATAAATATTTGGTTGGGTTCATAAAAATTTTGTGTTGGGCTCAAAAATGTTGTGTTAAGACACATTGGTCCATCTTAAGTGGACCAATAGGAGCTCCCCCTTGCAACTCAAGTGCAAGTATACACTTACACTAAGCATTTCCAATTAGTATATATGAGAGCATAGGAGTCCTCTAACCTCATGTATATTATTTTTTCTCTTATTTTTTTGGGATTCTACCCTAGCTTCACAACTTGTGGATGTGACTTCTTTCTCAATACAACTTCGGCTAAAATTACCTAGATCATTTTTAATAGATTTTTTTAAAATAATCTTATTTAAAAAAATATTTACACAAATATGTCTAATTCTAACATATTTATAAATCTATGCCTCCCACTTACGTTAATTCAATGTAATTTATACACTTTCTCTATAACTTACACTCTTTCTCTATAACTTACGCTAACTCAATGTAACTTACGTACTTTCTATATATATGTAAGTTACACAGAATCAGTGGTAGTTATAATGAAATCATGTAAGTTGCAGAGAAAGTGTGTAAGTAACAAAAAAAGTGTGTAAATGACACTGAATTAGTATAAGTGAGAGATATAGATTTGTAAATAGATTAGAATTGGGCATATTTGTGTAAGTATTTTTTTAAATAAGATTATTTAAAGCAATTTCCCTTTTTATTTATATTTATATTTATATTTAAAATATAACTGAATCATAATTTGTCATATTTTTATATTTACATCAAAAATCATGTTAGATAGATTTTTGTGTACTAAAGATGATTTTATAGTCACTTACCATCGTGAAATTATAAAATATACTTAGAATATTTCTTTTGGTGACACTTATATATTATTTGCAACACTACTACAAAAGTGACATACGTAGACGGCTGAAAGCCATCTATAAAACATTTTGTAGACGGCCACGCAACTGTCTACACAACCGTGAACAATTAATTCATCTACAAAAGATATGTAGACGACTATTTATAACCGTCTACAAAAATCTAAAACCGACGGCCCGCACCATTGCGCCAGTCTAAAAGACTCAGCAAACCCCCGCAGATATCTTTGAATACCTTTATGTTTTGCAGAGATGAAAGGTTACTTGCCTTTTACAAAATCTCTAAAGAGATCAAATTTGCTGTTAAAACTCTCATATAAGTAGACGGCTATATAACCATTTATATACTTAAGTAGATAGTTTATTCGCATATCTATAAAAATAAGATATGTAGACGGCTATTGTAACCATTTATAAAAAATATATATGTAGATAGTTAAATAACCGTCTAATGTAAACGGCTATAGTATGCTCTATTGTAAAAATATATGTAGACGACTATATAACCGTTTATGGTTTGTTCGCATATCTATAAAAATAAGATATGTAGAAGGTTATTGTAACTGTCTATAAAAAATATATATGTAGACAGTTAATTAGCCATCTACAAAAAAAAAAAAAAGTCTAAATATATGTAGACGGCTACAACAGCCGTCTACGTATCTTTCATTTTTAAAAAAAATATTTGGTCTCCCGTTGGTGGAGCAGAGGCTGCAACTGACCGCCGGAGAACCTTCATCATCCGCCCCGCGACGGTCCCGTAGATGGCCGCCCACCCCTCCGTGCACGTCGACGCTGCCTTCATCGGCTTCAAGGTCGGCCTTCTCCAAGGCTGGGAGCGCCATCAATTGCCGTGCGGGGAGCTTCCTCAGGGCTGAAACGGCGTTGAGGGCCACGATCTGGGGGCGCACTCGACACTGGGAGGCGACCCCGACGAGGGAGGAGAGGGCGGCGTCGACCGCACTGGCCTCGGCTGGTTTCCCGTTGTCGTCGTCGGCCAGAAGATGGATCGGTGAAAACCAGAAAAGAGAAGAAAGAACTGGGAAGAATCTGTCAATACTTGCTGGTATGGCGAGGCATCCATTATATATCACCAAGAGTCCAACAGGTACCAAAACAACACAAGAATCGCTTCGGAACACACAACACTAAAGTCCTCGGGCACAGTACAAGACCACCCCAACTACAACACAGCCAAAACAGAGTCCCGGATGCCCTGTTCAACTTCTGTTTCCTAACTGCCACCAACTCGCGGATTTGACGCCGGGGGAGGGGGATTCGAATTTCAAGGCGTGAACGTGCATGCCATTTTTCAGCTGGCGAGGCCGCCCGTTCAGGAAGGAGCCGAGCGTCGTGCGTCGCATGAGCAGTCGGGCCGAAACCTGCCCTCCGGCGGTCCACCCCTGCGCCCGCCGCCGCGCGTCGCATGAAACACACCCGCAGCGCGAGGCGCGGAGGACAAATTCGCGAGGTCGGCCGCGACTGGCGCCCGCCCCCGGCGCATCCCGCGGCACGATGGCAGGCGCGTCTCGATCGCCAGGAGAAAAGAGGGAAGAAGAGACGACGTGGGGCGTTCCGCTTTCCCTTCCAGCCGTCCTTGCTGTTATAAAGGAGTGGAAAGCAAAAACCGGTGGAGAGGATGGCGGGAAATAATTTTTTTGGGTGGATTTGGAATTTTGGAGAAGAGGATGACCGGGAAATGAATTTTTTTTTGCGGGGGAAGAAGAGGCGCGCCAATTTGTTTTGGCAAAAAGCTAACGGGAAGTGCTCTTCCACTAATGCCTATGTAAAAATATACAATTATTATATATTTAATTATTGTGTATATATTTAGTAAGAATTAATTATATCTATTTATTTTCTCTACAAATATATTCATATATATATATATGAATATATATTTAGTTACATATGGAACTATTTTTTAAAAATTATTTTACAGTCATATATATTAAATAATTATTTATATAAACAATTATTTCATATCTGACCATCACAATATTTTTTTGGCTCAATAGTCATTAATTTTTTTATTATCCAAGTATTAGTATCAAAGTATAAATAATAAAATAAGATATATATAAGTAAACATTGAATATATGTTATTATATACTTATAAGTACATATATAGATATAAATATAGATATTATACATAGATTCATAGATATAGATATACAAATATACATAGATTATATATAAACAAAAAAGACAAATATTTATATATAGATATAGATATACATAGCTACATAGATTATATATAAACAAAAAAAATATATATATATATATATATACACACATATAGTATAGATACAGATATACATATACATATATATAACATATATATAGATATAGATCTATGAGAGAGCGAGATAATAAATTTTTTGGCAAAAACCGGCCAAGAGGATGGCGAGAAATAAAATTTGTTGCTGGGGTTTCGAGAAGAGGATGGCAGAGAAATAAAATTTTTAGCCTATGTAAATGTATATAATTATTATATATTTATTTCTTTTGTATATATTTAGTAAAAATTAATTATATAGATATTATACGTAGATATACACATGTATAGATATAGTTATACATAGATAAATAGATATAGGTATACATAGATACATACATACATATACATATATATATATAGAAATAGATATACATACATACATATACTATATATATATATATACACACAACATAGATACTTAAATTAATAAATTATAGATACATAAATACATATATATATATAAATTTAAAATTGACTGTTAAAATAGAAAAACTAAAATAAAATCAATTTACTCACATGAGGGGCCCGTGCTGATGTCGATGATGCTGCCTTAGGAGGAATGCTGACCTGGGAGAGGGCTTGAGAGATAGTCTGGGAGAGATATAGATAGCTACTTAGATTATAAATAAACAAAAAGATATATATATATATATATATATATATTTTTGTAATTCTATAGAACTTTGATCTATAAACTCGAATTTCTATGCATCTATTTATATATATATTACATTGATATATACACATATATATAGAAATAGAAATAGATATACATATACATATATATATATATATATATATATATATATATAATTCACATATATATATTCAATATCATCTTCTTCAAAAAAAATTTTTTAACTTCGTACTCTAAATCTTGTAAATCGGATTCAAAGATATATATATATATAGTATATATATATATATAGTTATAGATACTATATGTATAAATATATATTCATATCTATATAGATATCGATATAGATATATATATGTAGGTATATATACTATATATATAAAGGGAGAAATTTTTTATATGAAAAAATTTTATTTTTAAAAATTAAATTAAAATTATCATAAAATGTATCATCATCTAATTAACTTGTGTTTAAAATGTTATCTTAAATTGAACACTGTTTAAATATAAAATAAAAATTTTACAAAAATTTAAATTAATTTGATTTCGTAACATATGTAGACGGTTTAAAAAAACCGTCTACAAATATTACATACCTAGACGGCTTGAGCCGTCTACATATATAATATTTGGAGACGGTTAATTTGAATCGTCTACATAACTTAGATATGTAGACGGTTTTAATAGCCGTCTACATATATAACGTTTGTAGACGGCTTTTTTAAACCGTATACATAGCATATGTAGACGGCTTAGGTTACCCGTCTACAAATGTTGCTTCATAAAACTCTCTCTGTAATACTGACTAAGATCTGGTCCTCCACTGTACCGGGAGGAACCTGACACTTCTCCTACACACTTGAACAGTACTCTCCCCTCCAATACTTCTCCCGACCTATTCTCCTCTCAAATTTCCATAAAGCAATTAGGATCTCTTTACCGATCGCTAGAGAACGTTCCCCTAATCCGGTGCGGCAATTAGAGGTGATTAATGTGCCGGATAATCTTCGCAAGATAATATCAAAAATTGGAGGAGAAAGTTTACTTCGGTGGCCGAGTTTACCAGAGCAGAGAATATATTTATGCCTGAATTTAAATTTGACTCAGAGATATCTAGAATGGATTCAGATCATAACTTAGAGCGTTGTTCCCGAAGATCAGAACTACGACCTCAGCTCGTTCCTTAGATCTTCAATAGAGTTCTAGTTAACTCTTATTTTATTTGGGTCTCGTAGTCATTTTTTATCTCTAATTTCAGAGTTACTCTTTATATATATAATAAATCGGTTTTGGACTTAAAAAAAAACCTTGCCAATGTGTGAAGAACAACTCTCTCTCTCTCTCTTATTTTATTTGGGTCTGGTAGTCATTTTTTATCTCTAATTTCAGAGTTACTCTTTATATATATAATAAATCGGCTTTGGACTTAAAAAAAAACCTTGTCAATGTGTGAAGAACAACTCTCTCTCTCTCTCTCTCTCTCTCTCTCTCTCTCTCTCTCAAGAACAACTCTCTCTCTCTCTCTCTCTCTCTCTCTCTCTCTCTCTCTCTCTCTCTCTCTCTCTCTCTCTCTCTCTCTCTCTCTCTCTCTCTCTCTCTCTCTCTCTCTCTCTCTCTCTCTCTCTCTCAACTAGTAGGCAGGTAGAGAATTAAGTATGACATAGGGGTAGTCTACCGGGGTAGGCAGGTAAGAGAATTAAGTATGACATAGGGGTAGTCTACCCGGGGTAGATTATCCATAGGTTCATTAATCCATCTTTTTCTCTACCTCACTTGGATGGGGGTTAGATTACCCTTGATTATTTTTTATTTTTTTTCAGTCAACTATATATTTTGAATCTATTTATCTTTATTAAAAAAATATAAAAAATTATAATTTTATGAGATATATAATAAAATATTATTTACAATTTAATAATAATTTTAAATTATTTTTTAAAAAATAAATATTACGCACCCTCTACCCCACTTTTTGAAAAAACAACTTTAACTAGGAGTACGCGTGGTTTAACCCGGAGACGGAGACGATAGGTTGTGCGAAGGGATGCCATGTGGGCATGGACGGATGCAGCGTTGGGGCAGTGGGGTCACAGGACCCCACTGAAATTTTTCCTCTTCTCAGAAGACCATGGGAGTTACAGCTTTTTGAAATATTTTTGTAAAGGGTGACCCCACTGGATCATCCGAAGGTGACCCGGCCCCAGACAAAAATATTTTCTTCGCCCAGTCCCAGCCCCGCCCATGCCCCTTCTTCGCGCAGAAGCAGAAGAAAAGCGCCATGTCCCAGCCCCGCCCTTGCTCATTGTTATTGAATTGTCTCACTTTTATTAATTTTTATTTTAAATATTTATTTATATTACCCCCACGGCAGAAGGCGCCCGGCCTGTGGGCTGATCAGTACCAGTCCACCGCCGGTGGCCAGCTATCCGAGTCCATGTCTCTCTCGTCGCAGTCGAGCCTTCCGTCTCTCCCCTCCCTGGACTTGCACCAGCAGCAACCCTCCACGCTCCATCACTGCGTCCTCACCCTGTGCGGGAACTCGTCCTCCTACGTCTCCGCCCTCGCGGCCAACGGCAGCTCTCTCTACAACGGCTCCTCTGACGGGGAGATCCGGTCGTGGCGGCTGGGTACTTGCGACGTCGGCTCCGGCTGCTACTCCGGCCATGTGGTCGCCCTCTGCAGGAGCGCCGTGAAGTCGCTGGTGGTGCCCGTGGCAGGCTGTTCAGCGCGCACCAGGACCGCAGGATCCACCTCTGGCAGATCAGACACCAGAGGGAGACGTCTCATGGTGGTTATAGGCTGACCGCCACGCTGCCCACCGCCGGGGACAGGCTGCTGAGCCTTCTGTCCCCGGGGAGCTACGTCGAGGTGCGCCGACACAAGAAATGCACGTGGGTCCACCACGTCGATGCCGTCTCCACCCTCGCCGTGTCCCAC
Organism: Colocasia esculenta; assembly: GCA_014218235.1. Classification (NCBI taxonomy): domain Eukaryota; kingdom Viridiplantae; phylum Streptophyta; class Magnoliopsida; order Alismatales; family Araceae; genus Colocasia; species Colocasia esculenta. The sequence continues at coordinate 179,155,935 of CM024755.1, read as the reverse complement.
GACGGCGCCCTCCTTTTCTCCGCAGCCTGGGACTGCACCTTCAAGGTGTGGCGGGCCTCCGACGGCAAGTGCCTGGAGTCGGTGGCGGACGCCCACCGTGACGCCATCAACGCCATCGTGGTGTCCAGGGACAGGACCGCCTACACGGGCTCCGCCGACACCACCGTCAAGGTGTGGCGGCGGCGCCCGGGGGGGCGAAGCATTCGCTGGCCGGGACGCTGGAGCGGCACAGGTCGGCCGTCAACGCGCTGGCGCTGAGCCCCGACGGGTTGGTGCTGTACTCCGGCGCCTGCGACAGGTCGGTCGTGGTCTGGAAGGGCGGTGGCGGGGAAAGTGGTGGTGGTGGGTCTCCATCGCCCCCCATGACCGTGGTTGGGGCCCTCAGGGGGCACACCAAGGCGGTGCTGTGCCTGGCGACGGTTGGGGAGCTGGTGTGCAGCGGCTCGGCCGACAAGAGCGCAAGGGTTTGGAGAAGGGGGCCAGACAACAGCTACTCCTGCCTGGCAGTTCTGGAAGGGCACCGCGGGCCTGTGAAGTGCGTGGCGATGGCGGTGAGTGGCGAGCAGGAAGACGAGGTAGCTGATGCCTGTGGAGGCGTCTTCCACACCATCTACACCGGAAGCTTAGACTGCGACATAAAGGTCTGGAGGGTTTTGTAGGTTCCAAGCTCAGGATCGCACGCCTATTTTCTGTAACAAATTTGTCAGAGGAAAAACACACGAACAGAGCACCGTTTTGGGGAACCTGTTTTTTTTTTCTATATCTGAAGCTAACGATGCATAAGAGATTACATAGAAGACCATCAACTACCTGCTACTTTTAAGGAACAATAAACGGAATTAAAGAAAACAGGACTCGATACAGTTCGTGCCTACTGCACGTTACAACCCACGCACGCACGCATGTCGGTTTCTGCGTGAACAGAGCAGACCTGTTCCTTCCATTGCTTCCGCAAAACTCGAACCAACACCGCCATATCAGGAGTATCTCTAACATACTCCCCCTTTATCCTGATGTGGCCCAAGGTCACGAACGCCAAGTGCGTGCTTCATTGTTGCAAGTTTCACTCCCGACAAAGCCTTTGTCAGTGCATCAGCTCGCTGCTCCCCTGTGCAAACGAACTCAACAACAATCTGTCCTCCTTCAACACACTCTCGGATAAAATGGAACCTCGTGTCAATATGCTTGCTGCGGCCATGAAACACGGGATTCTTCGTCAAGGCAATAGCGGACTTGTTGTCAACAAACAATTTCACCGGCTTAACTTCTTGCTTTGTCAGTTCCCCCAACAAGCTTCTCAGCCACAACGCCTGGCACGCCGCCGCCGTCGCTGCCATGAACTCGGCCTCACATGATGACAACGCCACTGTCCTCTGCTTCTGTGAGTTCCATGACACAAGGCTATCATTGACATAGAATGCCATACCTCCGGTGCTCTTCCGATCATCCACATCACCAGCCAAGTCACTATCAGTGTAGCCAGTGATCACTTCTTCTCCTCCTCTCTTCACATACATGAGTCCACAGTGAATTGTACCTTTCAAGTACCTCAAGATTTGCTTCACTGCCTTGTGATGCATCACTATCGGCCTCTCCATAAACCTGCTAGCCACTCCGACTGCATAGGAGAGATCTGGTCTTGTGTGGAGTAAGTACCTCAAGCAACCGATCACACGTCGGTACTCAGTCGCATCTATCGGTTCTCCTTCTGGATCCTTGTGCAGCTGTGCCTTCTGCTCCATAGGGAATTTTGTTGCATTGCACTCAGTCATGCCAAACTGAGCCAACACCTTCTTGGGGTACGCCGATTGTTTGAGTGTCACCCGATTTTCTTCTTGCGCCACCTCAATGCCGAGGTAGAATGTGAGTAACCCAAGGTCACTCATTTCAAACTCAGTCATCATCTGTTGCTTAAACACTGCAATCTCCTCCGGGTTCTCTCCTGTTACAATTAGATCATCAACATAAACACCAACTATTATACCTGCTTGTCCTTCCCCTCTCGTGTACACAGCTTGCTCTTGTTTACACTTGGCGAACCCGAGATACTTCAGACTCCTGTCAAGCCGAGTGTTCCACGCTCGTGGAGCTTGTCGGAGCCCGTACAATGCCTTGCTCAGCTTGTATACACAATGCTCCTTGTTCCTCACAATGAAGCCCTCCGGCTGAGCCACGTACACTTCCTCCTCGAGTTCCCCATTTAAGAATGCTAACTTCACATCAAGATGATGAATTTGCCAGCCACGATTCGCCGCGATTGCAAGAATGACACGCACTGTGTCAAGTCTAGCCACCGGAGCAAAAACTTCCTCAAAGTCAACACCTTGCCGCAGAACATATCCCTTCGCAACTAGCCTTGCCTTATGCTTGATCACATCTCCATCTGAATTTCTCTTCAGCTTGTATACCCATTTTAAACCTATGGGTCTTTGTCCTGGCGGCAGCTCGGTGAGTGTCCAAGTTGCATTCTTCTCAATGGACTCGATCTCCTTCTGCATTGCTTCTTCCCAAGTGACTTTCCCAGCAGCTTCTTGATAGCATGATGGCTCCTCCATCTCAACCAGCAGTGCCTCATCTTCGAGCTCTTCCTCCTGAAGTTCCACTCTCTTTGCATCCCGCATAATGTCATCGATGTGCCTGTAGCGAACAGCTCCATCGTCGGTGCTGCTACTGCTTCTTGACAGCGATGTCGGTGTAGCCATGGCAGGCGTAACCGGCTCGCTCGCCAGTGGATTTTCTGCAGGAGTCGTTGGGGCTGCTGCAGCATCTTCCGCGGGTGGCAAAGTCCCTGCCGTGGCAGCTGCGACTGGTCCAGAGTCACTTGACTCCGGCTCGGGGAAGTGGCTCTCCCCCACAACGAAGTCTGAGGCATCACTAGTGCTTGCACCTGCATCCCAACTCCATTCCAAATTTTCTTCAAATTTCACATGTCTACTTACATGGAGTTTGCCGCGCCGTGGATCGTAGAGGCGGTGCGCCTTGCAGCCGTACTGGACGCCAAGGTACACCATCGCCTGGCTTCGGTCGTCGAGTTTCTTCTGGTGCGGCATCATCACCTTCGCGTGAGCAGTGCAGCCGAACACTCTCAGATGAGCGAGGTGCGGCTTCTTGCCAGCCCATGCTTCGAATGGTGTGCGCTCTCCTAGCGCCTTCGTCGGCAAGCGATTCAGCAAATGCACCGCGTGCCTCACAGCCTCCCCCCAGAACTTGCTGGGAACATGCATGCTCTTGAGGAGAGATCTCGCCATTGCCATCACCGTCCGGTTTCTTCGTTCCACCACACCGTTCTGCTATGGCGTGTACGGTGCGGTCAGATGCCTCACAATGCCTGCCTCTTCACACAGCTTGGTGAACTCAGTGGAGAGGAACTCCCCACCCCGGTCAGTCCTCAATATCTTCATTCGGTGTCCACTAGTGTTCTCCACCTGCTGCTTGAACTTCTTGAACACTGAGTAGGCTTGATCCTTTGTCTTGATCGTACACCCACATCCATCTGGTGCAATCATCGATGATCAGCATAAAGTAGTTGTTGCCAGCGAGAGTCGATGGAGTGATCGGTCCACAGAGGTCGACGTGCAGCAATTCGAGTGGCTCCTCCGCTCGATAACTGGCTGCCTCTGGGAACGGTTGTCTTGCATGCTTTGCAATTAAACACCCCTGGCACAGCTTGTTAGGGTGCTTGATGAGCGGCACACCCATCGCCATTTCCTTCTCTGCCAGCATCTTCTAGGAGTGGAAGTTGACATGCCCGAGCCGGGCGTGCCAAAGCCAGGCCTTGTCTGATATGTTAGTGAGCAAACACACCGGATCGCCAGTCTCCATCTCGGCCTTGTAAAGACGATTGGAGGAGCTTCTGATTCTAATGAGCAATCTGCCACTAGGATCATACATCCACAGGAAATCTCCTTGCATAACAATCTTGTTTCCCTTCTCGGCTAACTGCCCACAGCTAATGATGTTATTGCGTAAGGCAGGAATGTAATATACTTCTGTGAGGAGTCGTTGTTCCCCATTCCTGAACTGAAAGAGCATCGATCCCTTTCCTTTGATCTGCATAGTGGAGCCGTCGCCGAATCTCACATGCCCTTGGATGGACTCGTCTAGGTCATGAAATTTCTTCCGTTCGCCCGACATATGGTTGCTTGCACCGTTGTCGAAGTACCAGACATCAGTGCTGGTGATGTCCCCGCTTCCAGCTTGCAGCTGCGGTTCCACCTCCTCCTCATTCAAAAGAACAAGGCTACGTGTCTCCACACTCGCAGATAGCAGCAACGCCGGCTCCTCCTCCTCTGTGCGTGAGAGGTTCACCTCCTCTTTGTGCGATTTGCTCCTGCATTCAGAAGCATAATTGGCCCATTTTGTTACATTTAAAACATTCAATGTGACTCTTATCACGGCCACCGCCGCCAGAGCCGCCTGTGCCATCCTTACGCGGTGATCCGCCGCGTGCGCCTCTGCCGCGGCCTCTGCGGCGACCGCGCCCACCCTGGCCGCAGTTGCTGCCTTCTGCAGGAGCAATGTTCTTGCCCTTGTTGCCCGACGAAGAGTCCCCGCCTGCTTTGTTCTGCCGCGCCTGCCACTCGGCTTGAGTGAGCAGAAGCTGGCCGTCGCCGTTGCCGCCGGGTGTGCGCAAGCGTGCGCGCTCCTCGTAGGCCTTCAGCCGCCCGACTGCCTCCTCGAATGGCATGGTGTCGAGGTCGCAGAACTGCCCGATGCCGGCGATGACCTGGTAGTACCTATCTGGTACCGTACTGAGAAGCTTCTTCACCAGCGCCGCGTCGTCGAGCGTCTCCCCCAAATTTGCATACCTCATGGACATTCCGCTAAATCTGCCGGCGTACTCGTCCAGCATCTCCTCCTCCTCCATTCGCATCACGTCAAAGTCACTCTTCAACGTCTGCAAGCGAGCAGTCTTGACACGATCTGCCCCGACGAATCTCGTTTTGAGACAGTCCCAGACCTCCTTTGCAGTCTTCTTCTTTGCGACCTGCAACAGGATATCTTCCGGGAGCGCTTGGAGGAGATGTGCCCTCGCCGTCTTGTCCTTCTTCGCGTCCACGGCCACACCGGCCACCGTTTCCACTGCCTCCCAGATTCCCTGGGCCTCCATCATCGCCTCCACCTTAATCACCCAGGTGGTGTAGTTCGTCGCCGTCAGGTGCGGATAGTAGAACGGCACGCCACCACCATCCTTCTCCGCCGCAGCCTGAGGGACAATCGACATTGGCTTGAATTGAAGATGTTTAGGCATGCAACCTGGAGCTTTGATACCAGAGTGTAGGTTCCAAGCTCAGGATCGCACGCCTATTTTCTATAACAAATTTGTCAGAGGAAAAACACACGAACAGAGCACCGTTTTGGGGAACCTGTTTTTTTTTCTATATCTGAAGCTGACGATGCATAAGAGATTACATAGAAGACCATCAACTACCTGCTACTTTTAAGGAACAATAAACGGAATTAAAGAAAACAGGACTCGATACAGTTCGTGCCTACTGCACGTTACAACCCACGCACGCACGCACGCACGCCGGTTTCTGCGTGAACAGAGCAGACCTGTTCCTTCCATTGCTTCCGCAAAACTCGAACCAACACCGCCATATCAGGAGTATCTCTAACAGGTTTATGCTCCATTCCCGCAACAATTTGCAGAGTAGCACGCCGCTCCTCATCTTGGTGGTGGAGAATTCGATCGAGCAGGTGAGGAGATAACCTTCCCGGGTCTGCAACTTGTAAAAAAGTTACCCATCAAATATTAGCTAAGTTTTAGTTCCGTAAAACCCTGATCACAGAGAGGGATTGGAAGATGCGTCATATATGCAAACACATTCTTCCATGAACAGGGGTTCTGTACGAGATGATCAGCTCACGCCTGAGAACAGGATCGTCCATGTTTGGGTTCATATGAATCCGGGTCAATTCTACGATTCTTGTAAAGAATTAAGGTCCCTTTAAGGGGGGACAAAAAACTCTCAAACTAAATATTGACCAGGTTGGTTCTACAGAGTACTTAGATTCAGTTTTTAGATTTTTGTCGGAGGAACAAGAGTCATGTTTAGTACTGACCAAATTGGTTCTGTAGAGTACTTGGATCCAGTTTTAGATTCTTGTCGGAAGAAACAAAGGGTTATGTTTGCGCCCTCTTCATCTGCTCTCTGCAACCAGAGAATTAATGGCAGGTGATTAACTTAGAAAAAGAGAGTAGGAAGTAGAGAAAGAATATGCACATCTCTCGTCCATGTCTTCTCTCCCTAAAAAATATGCACATATTAGGATAGAAAAACAATTCTTTCGTTGGTAGCTGCCAAGAAGATGCTGCCAAGGAGATGCTGTCAAAAGAGTTTGACCTTTTTTTTGGGGGGTTAGCGGCTGCGGATGGGACTTTTTCCATGGATATGGATATTGTGATTGAGAAATGTTTGTTATACTTATTAATATATTTTTGACCTTCCCAGCCAATGTGTTATCGACCCATTATATCCACCCAATAAAAAAAGCAAAAAGTAACCTACAAATGAATTTAAAAAGTGTAACAAATATTTCTAATTATGGTTTGGTCGATGGCTCCTTGTCAGCCGCCGAGGACGTCCTATCAATATGTCTTACAAATCTGTCCGTTTTGTCACGGGTTTTATGTTAATCGTTGGGGATATGTCTCTCATGCGCTTACGTGTTGTACTTTTAAGTGTAATATGACTAAATAATAGTTCATGCGGTATCTCTCATATGAAAAGTACTGATAAAGTGACAATTTAATTGTTAGATGTCACATGAATTTGTTGTCTAATCATATTATACTTAAGTGTAATATGAAAGTGCAATAAGTATTTCTCTTTTGAAATAAGATTGGTTTTACAAGATGGATCGATCGTGTCATATTTTCTATGACATAATACAATATGATATGTATCATATCGATCAATCGATTGAAAATATCAAGTCAGTTGATCGATTTTCGGCTCTCTTAGAAGAGCAAATGGATTATGAGATTTGAATGTTATTTTGATAGAAATTGGTCAACTGATAAAAAGAAATCGATTGATCGATTTAGACTTTGATCTGTTGAACGTCTGTGAGTAGGGGTATCAATGGGTGGGCTTGGGCTGACCCATTCTAAATCCAGTTCAGTCCAACACTAAAATAATCCAACTCAAGTCCAACTTAAATTTAATGGATCAAAATAAAAAAAAACATGCTAGCCCATTGGGGCCCATTTCAGCCTATCAAGCTAATATGTAGATAGATTCACTATTTTAATTTAAACATGTTTTAATTTAGAGGGAACTGTTGGTGTGGTGGTGACCGGTTTCTTTATTTAAACATGTTTTTAATACATGTGTATGTATGGTGGTTATTGATGGCTCTAAGCCCAATGGACCAACTCGAGTCCAACTCATCAAGTGATGTGTTTGACAAATGAGCTTCAAAAGAGATCCATGGGCCATCATATTTTAACCCAAATAGAGTCTGAAGTGGACTATCCATTGGACTTCAAATTAACCCAGCCCATTGACACCTCTATCTGTGAGTGAATTACTAGAAGAATCAGTCGATTGATAAGAAAATGTCTATCGATCGATTTTACCATACCGTTCCGACCATGTCGAATATCGTAAATCGCCATGCACGGTATGACATGATTGCACCGCTGCGATAAGCAACGACACGACAAATCCTGCCTTGGAAAAAAATGTTGGGAGAGGTCAAAGGTTTTTAAAATATTGTTTAATGAGATAATTGTGTATATATATATATGTCATGGATATTTTATATATTCCATATTTTCATACTTATGTATCACTATAAGGAAAGGTGGCAATATGAATATCGATGAAATTTTTCGTCGAAAATCTATCAAAATTTTTTGATGGTAATAAACTTGTCGGAAAGCCATTAGAAATTTCCAACAACATTAAATCTGGCGAAAATATTTGAAAACTTTTTGACAGATTCTTTACCATCCAAAAGTTGTTAGAAACCCACCCCAAAATTCTGCCTGGCGCGCCGAGACCCCCCTTCCCTCCTCTCTCTCTCTCTCTCTCTCTCTCTCTCTCTCTCTCTCTCTCTCTCTCTCTCTCTCTCTCTCTCTCTCTCTCTCTCTCTCTCTCTCTCTCTCATCACCGGCTTCTGCGATCGCCGCCGCCGCCTGCCACCTGGAGCGCCACCGCTTTTGACGCCTGACCGCAGCCGTGCCTCCATGCTGTAAGCTTCCCCCTATTCAGATCTCACTATCACACACACATACACACACACACACACACGAGAGCTGACCTGCCTTACCTCCCCATATTAAATAGACAGATTTGAGCCCTCATCTCTGTTCCGCCCAATGAGAAGAACTACGAGGGCCGAGCGCTCCTCCTACGGTCCTACCCTAGCCTCCACTACTGCTACTATCACTGCCTCCTATGTCAGTATACTTGGCCCCCTCTCTAAGTCCCCTTACCTCCCCACAGTAAGAGGGAAAGGGAACTGACCCCTTTATTAATTCAGTGAGAAAGATTTAATGTATTTTTTATTATTTTTAAGTGTAATATGATTAGATACCAAGTCCATGTGACACCTCTCACATGAGGAGTGATAAAGAGAACTGACCTCTCACATGGACTTAGTGCATGGACGGATCTAGAGAGCATCCAGTGGGGTCACGTGACTCCACTGGATTTTTTTTTTGTTCAAGTAACTATGTAATTTTTGTATTTTTGGGGGGGGGGGTTTATAAGGGGGTGACCCCACTAAATTTTTTTTTTTGGGTTCAAATGACCATGTAAATTTTATATTTTTGAGGGATTTTATAGGGGTGACCCCACCGTAAGAAAATAATTGATTTGTAATAAATTATCTTATTATTATTAAAATATTTTTTATTTTAAATATTTATTTATATTATTTATTTTAAATATTTATTTTTTCGTGATGATTTCCAAATATGTTTGTGCCGACATAGTCACCGGGCAACTTGTGTTGTGACCTGGTACCATTGGCAAACATCGTGTCTGTAACGTCGCGCAATTTTCGGATCCTTGTGGATCCTATGTTTAGCGCTTGTGGTGGCCAATGTGTGGCCAATATGGGTTGTGTTCAGTGTGTATGCGTGTTTCTGGGGCTTACTAGGCCGACAGTTTGGGCTTGTAGCACCCTAGGGTTCTCTGTCTGTGAACACAACAGAGAGGTCGTCGCGTTCTGAATGCGACAACCCTGTGCGTCGCGTTCTGGTTGCCGCCATGAAATGGTGATCATCTGCATGTGTGCCGCGTGTCAAATGCTGGGCGACCTGCAGACGTCATCCTTGAGAAGGCGACGCCAAAGGCCGTCGCGACAAGGTCGCGACACAATGGTGCATCGAGTTCTCATCCGCTAACACAGCTTAAACTCTGCTGGCCAGAACAGAGCACAACATGCTTTGTTCGGCCAGGGGGGAAGGGCTGTGCGGGTTTCTTGGGGATTTTCGGCGTGGAGGCTTGCGTGTGGCATGTTCTCACCGCGGGGAGCTCGTGTGGAGCGGGGGAAACGCCGAGGGATCGCCGTGTTGCTCGTTCTTCGCGGAGGTAGGGTGACTCCTCCAGTTTTTGGGGTGTAGATCGCGTGGGATGTGGGTTCAATTAATTTAATGCATTTCTAACAATAGATATCATCTTTAGGAACTCACAAAAGCATGACAACTGGGAATTAAGGGTGGTTTGTGTGTTCTAGAATGGAAATCCATGGAGGGATCCCGGATTGGGGTTCCAGCTTGATAAGACGACGGAACCCTTGTCACGTCTTGAACGCGACACGTCGATGCATTGTGTTAAGGATCACATCGCGACACGTGCGTGGTCGCGTTCATAAGGTGAACGCGACATGTCGAGGCGTTGCCTTCTGAAGGTGACACAATGCCCTGTCGCGACCTCAACTGAGAGGCCTGAATGTGCATGATTTATGTGATTTGATTATCTGATTGTCATTATCGGTGTGCTCAATGATATTGAGCGGTGCATTGGCACCTGTGGCGCTCCGAGAAGCGCGTAGTTTACGAGGCTAGCATCTGGATTGTTTAGCTAGCTAGTGGTTTGTGTGTTAACGTGTTATTCACGCGAAGCGTGACATGTTCACGTGTTGTGGACTGTCGGTACACGAGGTTTACGTGAGGTTTCACGTGGTTTGTGCGGTGCACACGTGGTTTTGTGTGCGTTGCAAGTATTACGACGCCTACCATGGTTATCTCTCTAGTTGGGTGCCCTAGGTTCTTTATGAGCCAGGCTGTTAGCTCGGGGCTTGTCCCGGTACTTGTCCTGTACCGTCGAGGTCTGTGTCGTCTATCCTAGACACCCTCACTCATTTGTTTGAGTTGTACATCCGGCTGAGGGAAAGACGACAGTGGGACAATAGTTTGTTTTTAGTCACTTGTAGCGCGCTCTTAGTTGGGGGTACAGACACCACTAGTCGACACTGGTCCCCGGCTAGTCCTTTTCCAGTGCCTCACTCTAGAGAGCCCATGCCAGGGTCCCTAGAGGTGCCAGGCATGGGCCTGCGACCGTGTGGTCTGCAGGTGTGGTGTTTAGTTGGTCTCCACAGTTGCTTGACTTTTCTACATGGAGCGACAGCTGGACTTTTCGTCTGTGGCTGCGAGACTGAGAGGTAGACCTATGTTAGTTTGTCCGAGTCAGTTGCTAGTGTCGCAAACCAGTCTACGTGGATCGAGTGTGAAAGTCTCTACTTTAGCTCGTACACGTGTTGGAATTTTGCCATTTATTTATTACAACTGTTTTACGAAGTCGGCTAATAGTAAGTATATTTACAGCTTTAATATCCTGTTTAGTTATGCTATAAATTGCTAGCGTAGTTTACTGCTTTCGTACCTGTGTTTGGTTTGCTCGGTGTTGGGGGAGTTCCCTACTGAGCTAGTGACTAGCGAGGCTCACCCCTACTCCCCACAGGAGAGGGCGAGGAAGAGGTTTCGTTACCGTCGTCCAGTTCAGAGTAGCGTCGCAGCAGTGTTGGGCCAGCGCCTCCAGTAGTGTAGCTTTTCTTTCTTCAGTTGTACCAGTTGTACCTTGGGGTATGCCCCAGGATCTTGTACCCTCTTTTACTATTGTTAAAGTTTGGCTATGTAAATCTTGTGTAATATAAATGAAATGGTGTGTTCCTTTGTGTTTCCACGGACTTGTGTGTGGTATCCCTTGCGAGGCTACGACCTGTTCGTGGGAGACAGACTCGGGTCAGGCACGTTATCGGTTTAACGGGCTTGAACGAGGCGTTCCGTCACAGTTGGTATCAGAGCAAGGTCCGTGTAAATATAAGGGAACCAAGAAGTTACATAGCCATATCTTCTCGTAGGTACACTACTGGTAGCTGACCTTGGTTTCATAATGATTTATTGTTTTGCCTATGGTTGGCATGTTGTTTGTGCAGGAAGTTGAGATGGCAGATAGAAGGGACTGGGGTGGTGGAGGAGAAGACCCTGAGGACTCGACCCAGCGGATGATAGAGAGGATCTGGGAGAGCCTCACTGATACGGATGAGGATGGATCAGCAAGCGCCGGTACCACCAGTGATCGGAGAGGCGGTATCTGTGGTTCTAGTTCCACCACCGCTAGGGGTGGAGGTACCTCTCGTGGCACCTGTACCACCACCACCACATGTGATGGCAGCGGAAGAGCCGGTGATGCAAGTTGAAAAGTTTCTGAGGTTGCAGCCACCCACTTATTTAGGAGGGCCGAATCTAGATACGGCGAAGCACTGTATTCACGAGATTGAGAGGGTCTTTACGACCATGAGGTGTCCGACAGCAGATAGAGTAGTGCTAGCTACATATCAGCTGAGGGGTTTCGCATAAGAGTGGTGGCGTCTGAAGATGCAGACCACCTTTGCAGGTAGAGTGGAGGGAGTTATTACTTGGCCTGAGTTTCTTGAAGTGTTCAACGATACATTCTTTCCTCCATTGCCGCTGGGCCACCTTTGCAGACCACCTTTGCAGGTAGGAGTGCGGCGAGGGGATCTTCACCGGCTCGCCTCGCGTCGTCTTCATCCTCCATTCCCACCGGGCAACGCTGCCATTTCCTCTCATTAGTTCCTCCATTTTTATTCTTCGCTAGAACATGCATCCGCCACGTCTACCACACACACACATCATTTTCTTACCCACCTACTTCTTAGGGGTTTAACACCGCCTCCACGAGGTGTGTTAGTCTCCATCTATTATGTTTTTTTTATCTCCTTCCCGTTTACATTTCACTACACAACACAGTCTAATCCCCTTTCACCTCTTTCTTGTTGTTTTCACTTTTGCAAGGTAACCGGCATCGAGTCCTCTTCGTCGGCCGGCTGGCGTGAGAAGGAAAGAGAACCCACCACGACACTCCCGCGCTTTTTCGGGTGAAGGTAAGTACACGAATCCCGTCCTTTCCACCCGTTTCATTCGGCGCTCACGTGGGCTTGGCGATCACACACTTCCATCGTGCACACCCGCACGTTCCATTTTTCTTCCTTTTCCTTTCGCCTACTCCTTCAAACCTCCACATTTCCTTTGGTGAGACCGTGTTTTCCTGAACATAACGGGGTAAAAATGCCGTCTACATCTCTGGCGATCACGGTGGGACACTTCTTCATTTCGATTCCGGTTACTCCGTTAGGCACCCACGTGTGCCCCTCCTATCGTACCCCACACGGTACAATCTCTCTTTTTCCGCACCCCGCGTGGTGCCATCCGAAGAGTCCCGTCGTTATTACCAAGTTGTGATCGTGTTTTTCTCTATTGTTCGTTTACATCTCCCACATTGGAATTTGTTGGTTAAAAAAAAAAACATCTTGTTCCCCACCCCGTTCACTTGACTTTACCTGAAGAAAACACTTCTATTTGGGTTTTACTCCTCTTTCTATAATTGTTAGAAAGCATGTTAGTGTAATTTCCTGTTCATTTTGCTATTCTCGGTTGCACTTTTGATCCGCGTCTAGTACAGAGGACGCTTTTTTATGTTGTTGCTTTGCGCGGTCGACAGACTGGATGCGATTCTGTGACGAGTTTGAAAGGAGTTGCTTCGGCTCTTACAGCTTTCAGGAGCTGTCAGATCCGCAGTTGACAGAACGGACGCCTCTTTTTGAACTGCGCCCACTGTATTGGTTGCGATTCAGTCTGTCACAGAGCGCCAGTTTTTCCGCCATCCGTGTCACATTTTGCATCATTTATTTGTATTTGCAGGGCATTTTGGCCGAGGGACCTCCTTCCCTCCTCCTTTAGGATCCACACACCTTTCCGGTGAGGCCTATCTCCCCATTGGGCATTCCGTCTCATTGGGCTAGAGAATCCTCATCGGGACCTCTGTAAGTCTCCGTACCCCGTGGATCCCCTCATGGCGGACCGAGCGGGTTGTACCACACCGTTGACCCGAGTTAGAAAATGCCATCACGTGTGAGGAAGTTGCTTAGTTAAGCCCAGGGTTGTCATCTCACCCATTCTAAGACCGCACCTACTTTGGAGAGACACACTGTTATTAAATCCACATTAAAACATACTAAATATTTTAAGTGGGCGTAATCATTTCCAAGTCTGTAATCTAAAAGCCATTAACTCCTTCTCTCAAACTTGTTTGAGTAGTTGTCTGTTAGTTGCTTGTTAAATCACACTGTGTGTCTTTAGAACTTGTGTATGCAGCTTCGTTCCGGTCGATCACTCTCAATGGACGAGTACGAGAACTACGAGAACATGTATGATGAGATATATGATCCTAATCAGCAACTTCCCCAACCTCAAACTCAGGTTCATGTCGAGCAGTCCAGTCCGCGTGTTGACGCGGTGGATACTCACCCTCCTCACGTCTCGCCAAGGCGTGACGTTAGGAACACCTCTTCCCATTTTGATATATCCCAGATCATAGACATCCTCCAAAGCCTCCAAGCCTCTCAGCTTCAGGAGGTCCAAGCTGCCCTCAAAGGCAAGTCTGTGGTTGATCTAGTTCACCTCTCCCATCCAACTGTGGGTGTCCAAATCTAGTCTACTCGTGACCCGATGGCACGAGCCTCTCCTGCCCCTTCGCGGGCCCATTCCATCATCCAGTCCTGCCCCCACAGCCCCGTTGGGAGGCATTCTCTTCCTCACTCTCAGCCAAGCCCCGACGCGGCGTGGCCCGTTCACCAACCTCAGGTCTCAGTTCATGTCTCCCCGACCGCCGGTGTTTTGTCTACACATCATCCCGCTCAAGTGGACATCCCCCACCACCTTTCTTCGGGGGCACTCCCAAACCTTCCATCGATCAACTCGTCCAAGCTCTTTTGGCAAAGGTGAGTAAACTCGAATAGGATTTCAAAAGGGTGTCCACACCCAAAGATTCCTTTGAACTGGTGCTTCCTTCTATGCCAGTCTTTCACCTTCCCCCCTCCGAGATGCCGATTTACCACCATTACAACGACACCGACAATCCGTTTATGCATTTGAAAGAATTCATGTATGAATCTTCCTTTTGGAAAAATGATAATCGGGCTCCAGCTTTCCTATTTCGTCAATCCTTGGAGGGGCCTGCCCTTGAGTGGTTCTATTCATTAGAGCCCGCAGACGCTGAGAACTTTGAAACAGTACAAAGAAACTTTTTGCAAAGGTATAGAGACAGAGTTGGGCCGACACTGTCGATTACTGATCTAGTGGCTGAAAAGATGAGGACAGATGAAGAGTTCACACACTATGCCAATAGATGGAGAGCCATGGCAGAAAGGCTGAGAGATCTACTGACTGAGGCCGAACAAGTCAAAATGATCGCAATAAACGCTACGTTTCAGTTCAGACATATTTTGGTCATGAATAAGCTAACAACAATAGAATAACTATATGAAAGGGCGCGATATATCCAGACACAATTGAAATATTCTCCTATCATGGCCATGTTCGAGCCCAAAACTCGGACATTCAAGAAAACCAGTGGTGCCCCGGTTGGTAGTCCCACGACTGAGCGGGTGATACATAATGAGCAGGTGAGCACGATGGGCAACCCTAATCCTTCCACCTACCGCCCCAACACCAACACTCGAGCCCCTCAACCTCAGCAACCCACTCCCAGAACAAACAACCCACCGCCATTCAGAACGCCACTTCAGTGACCCTAGCAACCCCATCAGCCCTCACATTATCAACCACCCCAGCGACCCCAATACCAACAACCTCCACAATACCAGCAACCTCACCAGTACCAGCAGCCTCAACAGCCTCGTTACCCGCAGCCTCCCCAAACTCAGTATCGGCAACTTGCTCCCCCTCAGCAGCCACAACAAACTCCTCCCACACCTCCCCAGTACCATTAGGTCCCTCCTCCCGGTCAGTATGAGACCCAACAGCCTAGACATCCTCCCGGCCCGAGAAGGACCCACTATCCTCCGCTGCCAGAAACCCTCCCAGACATTTTTAATGCCCTAATGGCCGCCGACGCGCTCACTTTGCCAAGGGAAAGGCTACAATGGCCGCCCAATGTTGACACCTTACGATATTGTGCTTTCCACTGGGGCCCAGGCCACACTTTAGAGGCATGTTTTCACTTCAAAGACTATATTTATGACTTAAATGACAAAGGGGGGTATAGACTGGGCAGAGATGAAGAAATATATCACCGAGATGAAGACAAGGAGGTTAGCAGGGCCAAAACAACAGCCGCAACAATAACAGCAGCTCCAACCCCAATAGCAGCCCAGTATGGGCATCGTTCAAAACCCACTCCTTTAGCATCAGGCTCCGAATCAGCAAGTCAATGCCTTCAGAGCATCCCCCCGACATGAAATTTTCGGGCAGATGATGGAAGTAACTTCTACACTTACCTCCCCTTCCCAATCATCCTTTACCATGCCTCCCTTCATTCGTACATCCACTCCCGATCACCCGCTACCCTCCTTTCTACGTATCCCTACCCAGCACCTCGCACTGTCCAGTCAACCCGCCTACCCACCACTCATCCGCCAGCCTGCCACCGCTACGGCACACCCATCCACCAACATACAGGCCTCTCTCCTGCGCAACCCTTCCGCCACCCTATCACAGCCAACCCACACATCCTCTTCTACCGCGGCACTGCGACCACCACTAGCTAATCCACCTATCCTCTGCACACCCTTGAACGTGCCCTTCATCAACCCAACCATCGAGCTCCATTTCTCCGTACCCCCACTCTACCCTCCGGTGCAGCGATCATCCAGTTGCCACACCAAATATTCTCCGACCAACCCTCTACCTCCTCCTCCCCAGCTTCTATCCCGTCGGCCCCAACAATGTTAGGAGATAGTTCTGAGGCAACTATGGTGCTCCGGAGTGGGCACATGTTCAACCGAGTATTCCCTCAGCAACAGGAACAGACACTGGCACCTCAAGAGGAAGAAGAAACTCAACCAGAGGAGTCCATCCCAGGGACGCAATATGACTTGTTGAAGCATCAGGATAAAACCCCGGCCAGAATCTCCATTTTAGAATTGATTAAGAGATCGATGGTCCACCAAGACGCCCTCATGCAATATTTACAAAAGGTGATGGCGAATGAGGACTTGCCGGTAAATCAGATCAGTGCTGTCTTGACACCCACAACCTCACGCCCGGCCATCATATTCCATGAAAAAGAGTTGGCACCAGTTGAGTCTCAGCGGTGCGCTCTATGTCTCTCAATATATGTCAATGGCATCTTCGTGGATCGATGTTTAGTAGATTCCGGCGCATCAATCAATGTCGTGTCTTCCGACACATTGCAACTCTGTGGAGTGACAGTTCAAGCAATCCGGCCCTCTGCTATCACTGTCACGGCCTACGACAATACCAGCAGGCCACCAAAAGGAGTCGTCACTCTAGGAATCAGGCTGGGACCATCTTTTAATGAAATGGACTTTCACATTCTGGATATGGACCCAAATTTCTGCATGATTCTAGGTCGGCCATTCGTCAAAGCTCTTGGTGCCGTTATATCCACCGTCCATCAGTGTCTTAAGTTTCCATTCAATGGGCGGATTGTCAAGGTGCCCAGTAAGCCTGTCACTGCAGAAATGAACGCCATAACGGACAACTCAGTCCCTTCCATTTGGCCGAGCAATCAGCCTTTAATGTCAATATTGGGTGCACCAAGTATATATCCAGGTCCGAATAGTCTGTCTGCTAATGCTACTAGAAAAAGCAAAATCATCACTGAAAAGGGCTAGCATATTATGAAGCAAATGTGATACCAGTCAGGGAAGGGATTGGGAGTACAGCTGCAAGGCAGGACGGAGGCAGTAAAGGATTGCAAAATGAGACCTAAGGCAGGGCTGGGCTACAAACCAGGCAAGACAAGGCAAAAACCAGGAGAACCTCTCACGTGGACATTGTATGAACATTTCAGGAGAGGACCATTGCAGCCAAGTAATGCACAAGCATCAACTATTGTCACTAAAACTGCTTGTCAGTCACCTTCAATTATATGCAGAAAATGAGGATGATCAAAAGCCAGCTAAATATGCCGAGAGGACGAGATCAGAGCCAGAATGGAGTAAGTGGTTCGACATGAGCGACATTGCAGCATCCCTCAATCAGCTTTTTGCACTAGAAGAAACTGAGCTGCAAATAGACGCGAGCCAAGATGCACAGGTCAAAGGAGCAACCACAACCACAACAAGGCTCACGGCAGGCCCCTCCCCTTCGGGCATCGCACACGCCCTCGATTCCATTTTGGGCAAGCCTCCCGTTCCAATTCCAAATCAGGGCAACACTCCCACTTTGAGTCCAACTACAGGCATCGCGCCCATTTCAAGTTTGAATACGGGCATCGCGCCCAATTCGGTTCTCATTCCGAGCATCGCACCCGCGTCAATCTCAACCCCGGGCGTCACACCCACTCTTCCGATCTCTCCGGATAATGCATCCGTATTTCCTTCTCCCCCAGGCATCGTGCCTGTGTCACTTTTCTCTCTTTTCTCCCTTTCGGGCAACACACCCATTTCCTCCCTCACTCCAAGTCTCGCACTATCTCTCCTGCGGGCTGCTGTATGGTCCTCTCCCCCTCTTTTAAGCATTCCACGGGCGCCGGCACCCTATTTGGCAATCTCCCGGCGCCCCACCGAGCAAATGCTCACCGCTCCTTCTTTCCACATCGATACTTCTTCTTCTCTTGAACTTTTTCTTTCAAACAAACTTTCTCAGATGGCAATCTCACCTCGCTCCCTCTCCTCGTCCTCGCTGTGATCCTTTTCCATCCGTCTCACTGCAACTTTCCTTCTTCACCGTTGTAATTGCCATTCCCTAAAACTCAGGCTTCCCTCCTGACGGTCCTGCTTGCCCTCTCCCTAAAGCAATGTGTCCTCCACCCTCTTCTTAGGCCCTGCGCCCACCATAGTCCCCTTTTCTCGCCCCTCCCCTAAGCAACACTGCCTTCCAGCTTCCCGAAGAGCATTCCCAATCTTGCTCTTGTCTCCAAGCATTGCGACTCCCTAGTAGGGATTTGTTCCCCCCATTCTAGCTCTCGAAGTTTTCCTCCCTAGATCCATTTCGTGCTCTGGTCTCGTCCCCTCTCTCCACGCGCGCTAAGCAGGGAGAGGGGCCTCAATGGTGACAGCCTCGCGATGGCAGACCCCATCTTCTCTTCTGAGGAAACTTCTTTCCTCGCCCCCGAGTGTACCCCAGCCGACGGGTCACTCTCCTCCGGCCCTCTAACCGATTTCCCGCCCCCTTTCGCGCAAGGGGCTTTTACTGCTTTCAATAATCCTCCCCCTACGCAGGGGAATACTTTTACTGCTTTCAATAATCCTCCCCTTTCTCAAGGGAGTGCCTTTACCATTTTCGCTGACCCCGTCTTTTCCCTCGAGGAAACTTCTTTCCTCGCCCCCGAGTGTGCCCCAGCCAACAAGCCACTCTCCTCCAGTCCTCTGACCGATTTCCCGCCCCCTTTGGCGCAGGGGGCATTTACTACTTTCAATAATCCTCCCCTACAGAGGGGAATGCTATTGCTTTCCCTCCTTTAAATTCCCCCTCGAGGGACTCCTCTTTTATTGCTTTCCCTAACTCCCCCACGCGGGAGCCTTCCTTTACTGCTTTCCCTTCCGTTGTAGATTCTAGTAGTTGCAGATCAAGTCCAGACCAGGATGGTAGCAAATTAGGGGTAGTATCAGAAAAGAAGTCCAAGGGTAAGAGGGTTCCACACCGCTTCTTAGAAGATCTAGCCCGTAGGTGCAAGGCATGCTTAGCAGTTCCAGAATTTGTAGAGGAGCCTTTGCAGTTGCCGGATCTAGAATGTGAGCAGTCAGTGTATTTTATTGATGATGGGTTCAGCGTCTATGAAATCATGGATGACGATGATCTGATTGAGGAAGATGATGAAGAATTTGAGGATGAGGCTGACGCGTTCGCGAATGGATTGAATAAATTTGATGAACCGTCAGCTGCGGTAGAGGAAATCACCAAAGAAATCAATCTGGGAACCGAGGAAGAACCTAGGACCGTCCTCATAAGCAGTAATTTATCACCAGCGGAAGAGGAGGCAATTATCGAGGTTCTTAGGGAATTTAAGGACGCGTTTGCATGGAGCTATGAGACCCTCAGATGGCTTTGAAAATGAAAGATGAGGTCAACAAGCTCCACAAAGCCAGATTTATTAGAGTTGTGCTTTATCCAAATTGGGTGGCAAATATTGTCCCGGTCATGAAGAAAGATGGAAATGTTAGAATCTGTATCGATTTTAGGGACCTCAACCGTGTGTGTCCTAAGGATGATTTCCCGCTGCCTCACCTTGACGTGCTCATAGATAATACGACTGGGTATGAAACCCTCTCCTTCATGGACGGCTTCTCAGGGTACAATCAGATTTAGTTGGCAGAGGAAGACCAGGAAAAAACTTCATTCACTACACCTTGGGGAACTTACTGTTATGTGATCATGCCGTTCGGACTCAAGAATGCTGAAGCCACTTACCAAAGGGCTATGATGGCTATCTTTCATGATATGATCCACATCTTTATCGAGGTATATGTAGACGACCTGGTGGTGAAATCAAGAACATTGGCTGACCATCCTGGGGTTCTGAAGAAAGTATTGCAGAGATCAAGGGAATATCAATTAAAGATGAACCCCAAGAAGTGTGTGTTTGGTGTCTCGTCGGGTAAACTTTTAGGTTTCATCGTGAGCAAGAGGGGTATAGAGATTGATCCCAACAAGGCGAAGGAAATAAGAGAAATTCCCCCTCCCAAAAACTTGAAAGAGATTCGAGGATTGATCGGGAGGTTGTAGTTTATTCGCCGATTCATCTCCCAACACTCGCAGAGGTGTAGACCTTTCTACGACCTCACCAAACTGGGAGTTGAATTTCGTTGGGATGAGAAGTGTCAGGCGGCCTTTGAGGGACTTAAGAATTACTTGGCTAACCCCCCTGTCCTAAGGCCGCCAACTCTAGGCAAACCGCTTGTTCTCTATGTATCTGTCCTAGAGGACTCAGTAGGAGCTGTCCTTGCACAAGTAGATGAAGAAGGCAAGGAGAGGGCAGCATACTACCTATCTAAACTTCTCAACCCCTGTGAGCAGAGGTACACTGCAATGGAGAAAACTTGCGCCGCACTCGTATGGGTAGTGCAGAAATTGAAGCACTACTTTCTTGCTCATGAAGTCCATCTCATCGCTCGTAAGAATCCTATCAAATTCCTCCTCGAAAAATATGTCCTAACTGATAGGCTAGCACATTGGCAGAGCTTCCTTTCCCAGTTTGAAATCACTTACATTCAGCAGAAATCCATCAAGGGCTATGCAATAGCAGAGCACCTCACTCATCACCCTCTTCCTCAGTTTGATCCAGTCCATTCAGAGCTTCCGGACGAAGAATTAATGTCCCTTAGACAATCTGATCCTATGTGGACGTTATATTTTGACGGAGCTTCGAATTCTCATGGAAAGGGTATCGAGATTGCTCTTCTATCACCCGAGGGTGTCACCTTCCCACGAGCTTACAAGCTAGAATTTCCAGCCACTAACAACATAGCCGAATACGAGGCTTTGTTGGCTGGCCTCGAGTATGCCCATTTCTACGGTGTAACCCACCTGCGGATCGTAGGTGATAGTCAGCTGATTTTGCGCCAAGTGCTCACCAAATACGAAACCCATGATCCCAAGCTCAAGACTTACCAAGAACTCACCTCAGCTTTCGCCAAGCTATTCACTAAAATCATTTTCGTCCATGTTCCTCGTCATCAAAATCTCCTAGCTGATGCTCTTGCTACCGTTGGCGTGACTTTGGTCATGGATTATCCCGAGGATTTTACCGGTATCTAATTTGAGCACCGTCAAATCCCTGTCACCTGAGATCCTATGTTTCTCTGGACTAAGGATAAGGTTCTGAGAGACGCAGAGAGAAGAAGCAAGATTGAAATCAAGCTGCTAGAGTTAGAAGAGGAATTTGAGGACGAGGAGAAGCCATGGTACTATGATATAGCAAGGTATTGCAAAAGCCAGTTGTACCCTGAGGCAGCAACAGCCGAGGAGAAGAAAACGATAAGGAGACTATCCCAGAAATATACTGTGGTTGGAAACACCTTGTTCAGAAGAGGATTTTCCGGTGTTTTGCTAAGATGCCTAGATGAAGATGAAGCTTTGAAGGTTGTTGAGGAAGCACACTCAGGAATTTGTGGTGGCTATGTGAATAGTCAGATGCTAGCCAAGAAGATCATTAGGCAGGGCTTTTACTGGCCAACCCTAGAGGAGGACTGTTCTATCTTTGTCCGTCAGTGCGTCAAGTGTCAACTGCATGCCGACAATATCCATTCTCCTTCCTCTACACTCCATCTGATATCCTCCCTGTGGCCTTTCGCTATGTGGGCTTTCGATGTCATTGGACCCCTTGGTGACCCCAACTCCCAAAACAAGGTCAAATCATACATTCTCACCGCAACGGAGTACTTTACCAAGTGGGCAGAAGCCGAAGCATACGCAGAGGTCAAAGCAACGACCGTGTGCAATTTCATCATGAAGAACATCATTACCAGGTTTGGCATCCCAGATACCATCGTCACCGACAACGGGCCTCAATTCATTTCTCAGGAAGTGCGTGACCTCTGCAACAGGTATAAAATTGCATTGCATCATTCGTCTCCATATTATCCGCAAGGCAATGGCCATGCAGAGGCCACCAATAAAACCTTGATTAAAATTGTTAAGAAAACATGTGAGGCTAACAGATTCTTGGACTGGCCAGAAAAGCTTGTAGAAGCTCTATAGGCCTACCGCACTTTAATCCGTACTCCCACCAGGCAAACACCGTTCGCCCTCACTTACAGGATGGAGGCAATAGTACCATATGAGATTGTCATTCACTCATTAAGGATCCAGCTTGACAAGGACTTGTCAATCGACGAGTGGCGTGAATCGCTCCTGGCACAACTGGAACTCCTAGATGAGAAGCTTCTGGTCGTCGCAGAACACACAAGAGTATATCAAAATAGACTCACACTTTTTCATCAAAATAAGGTTATTGAGAGGAAATTTAAGGTCGGTGAAATGGTAGTTAAGAGAATCTTTGTAAAACCCGAAGGTCCTCGTTCGAAACTTCAACCAAATCATGGGAAGGGCCGTAAGTAATCAAAGAGGTCAGTCCGGGTAACACGTATAGGTTAATCAACACGGAGGGCGAGGAGCTCTCTTACCCTTGGAATGGGCTCTATCTTAAGAAATACTACCCCTAATTGGCTAGTTGGGTTTGTGTGGCACAAGGATCCTAAGATGAAAAGATGTCAGTATTAATTCACTTTTAATTCTTGGTGGGTCGGATAGAGGTGCCGACATCCTCACACACACGCCCAGTCCCGAGGGGCCATAGGCACAGATTCCGAAAGGAGATCAATGCCAAACCAAGGCCCTAGGGCACCACCCAATTCTCTTCCTTTTGGTCGGTCAATAGAAAAGGAAACTTGAGAGATTGAACTCACAAATCTGGCTGAAGCTCAATGGGTGTTGGTCAAGGCATAAAAAGGGAAAGAAAGAAAACCAATGACAAATCAAAAGAACTAGAAACAAGGCAAATCAAATGAAAAGCACGTCAAGAGCGGCAAAGTCCCCGCAGGGATCCAAACGGACCTGGACGTAAGCGTGCAGCACGACAAGAGTGGTAAAGTCCCCGCAGGCATCCAAATGGACCTGGACGTAAGCGTGCAAAGAATCCCACAAGGCCAAGGAAAACTGAAACCCATTGAGTCTAGGACAAGAAGAGTGACTATTTCTCCCGAGTCTCTTGGACTGTTGTCAGGCTTCCTAAAATTCGCCTCCCTTCTCCCCCTAGGTATGTCCTAGGATCAAGGCAAGACAACGGTCAACTGAGGAGGATGCTGCCTATCGCAACTTTGGGCAAGGGCACTACTTGAGCACATCTAACCTCTAGCTGACACACTCAAGAATCATTAGTGAACTCTCAGTGACAACAGAGTAATCAAAGGGTCTAAGTACCACACATTTCCAACTGGAGCGGATCCCCATTGTTCCGCACATCTTCTTAAAAGAGACTATATCGGGTTATAGCCTGATTACCAAAACAAAAAAAAGATATTTCCAAAATAAAAAATAGACATTTCCAAAATCTAAAAAAATATAGATATTTCCAAAACAAAAAAAGATATTTCCAACATAAAAAATAGATATATCCAAAACCATAAAAAAATAGATATTTCCAAAATCCAAAAAATAGATATTCCCAAAATAAAAAAATAAATATTCCCAAAAACCCAAAGAAAATCATATAATTTTGAAAATTCAAATCCAAGAGAAAACATCACATATTTAAATACATCGCATACATCCTATACATTCATTTCTTATGTAAGTCCTTGCATCTCATGCAATCTTGTCTTGCATCACATGTAAATTCCATCCCTCCTTCCATCTCACGTCACATGTAAATATCATGCACGCATCCCTTGCATTCCGTTATCTTTCGGTCTCATCTTATTTTAATAGAGGCTTAGCCCCTTCACAAATCCATGGAGTCAAAATGATATTTTGTATGCAAGGGGCTGAGCAAGAGCATATATTTAACTTGTTTGTTCTAGTGATTTGCAGGCACAGAAGGAGAAAAGCAAGTGCATATATATATAAGGCCTCAAAAAAAAGGGGGGGGGACCCCGAGTACATCATCATAAGATGCCCAAGTGGGCATACATCAAAAGGTAAGGAAAAGTACATATCATAGTGAAGTGGCCTAACACTCGCCACCATCCCCTGCAGGGCGATCACTCTCACCCACACCCTTAGTAGGCCGAGCACTCTCGCCACCACTCTTCTCCGGCCGCTGCCGCTGACTGCTCTCGGCCTCACCCGCGTCTGCCGCTGGACGTGGGGCGGGTGGCCTCATGGAGGCACACGAACCCGCAGAACCCGGTGCTCCGCCTAGACATTCCTCTCATACTGAGAGGATGTCACGAGGTAGCTCGAGGAGTAGGCGCTGCGTCGCCCGTCCTGCGCGGCACGCTCGTGGCCCCGACGGTACCGCTCCTCCAGCTCCGACACACGGCGCTCCGAAGAAAGAAAGCTTATGCGCACCTCCAATAGCTGCTGACTCAGCCACTCCCGCTCCTCGACCAGCTGGCGACGCTCCGCCTCCCACCGGGCCTGCTCCCACTCACGGTCTCGAAGGTCGTATGAGAGCTTCATATGGAGCTCTCCAACCTCCTGTGGCAGGCCTAGATCTGGCTGTGTGACCTGCGAACGCAGCTCCAACAGCTGTTGAGACGCCTCGGTTAGCTCAGCACGGGTGTCAGTCACCCGTGTAAGGGCGTCCTGGAGCTCGCCCGACTACAAGAAACAAGCACAAGTAAGTACAAGTCACAAATCCAATTCATGTATCTGACTATGTTACTTACCCGTATAGCAAGGTCGCGCTCCGCCTCCTCCACCCTAGCCACTGCCGCCGCCAGCTGCTCACGGAGGGAAGGCGTCTCTGGGTCTGGGACGCTCTGGCTCGTGGAGGCACCCGCCACATCAGTACGTACAATGGCGGTCTGGGCGGCACGCTGTACGTTTCAGAAGTTGGGTCAACACATGGTAAGATGAATAACAAAGGTACAACCTTTCTAGACTTACCAGTGTCTCGAGGTCCGCCCGTGCCTCGGCTAGCTGAGCCTCTGTACCTGCCAACTGGGCACGAAGAGTGTCAATAACATCATCTCGGCATCCTGCACATGCATCCATTTGTCAGAACTTCATGTATACTATATGAAAAGATTTAGGGTTTAAGATGCATACCCGGGCAGGCCTCATGAACTCTCGGCCCCCATACTCCTCCTAGAAGCGGCGGAGGTAGGCTAAACTGTTGGCTGCGTCGGACTCTACAAGTTGACCACCCTGCTGTCAGTCTGCGTATTGGTCAGGGAACCGAAGGCGCCAGTCGACCGTCTTCGCCTTGCCTCGTGTCTTCTGCCCGATTCCACGGGGCTCCTCTACCTCGAACCACACTTGATGTAGGCCTAGGGTCCAGCAGCCAACTGGAGGCGGAGCGGTTCAATCTCGTTTAGGTAATGGACCCACAGGTCCCGTGTAAACCGAGGCCGGCCATTCTCCACCCACAGCTGGCCCTCGTCCCCCATGCCTACATAAGGCTCCCACACAACCTGCATATGCATTAAATTAGTCACATAAACATTTCATAATCAAATGCATGAATTAAAGGAAATCAAGTGTGGCCTGTACCAAAAGTGCCGGGAAGTCTCGGATCTCCCGGCGGAGAGCCTCTAACTAGAAGGAGTACGTAGCCGTCGTCACCCGTGGCAACCACCTCCGTGCAAGGGGCACCGTGTTCGGCCGTAACTGGGTCGCCCTACCGAGGGGAAGGTAGTAATAGCTCCACACCTGTATACACACACAAGTTAGTCGCCATTTTAACAATAAATGCAGGGAAACTAAAATGCACAATTAAAAAGTGGAGTTCAAATGCGTACCTGTAGAAAAGGTGCGAAGCCACCCACCGTGGTCTCCCTCCCAGTACCAACGGAAAGGTCTGCAAAGGTATGGGTTAGGAGAGCCGCACCCCAGGCATACTCACTGACCCGGTCCAGGTCCTCGAGCAGCTCCAAAAAATGGCAATGGATACTGTCGCCCTTCGTGGTGAACAACATCTTGCCGAAGAAGAAGGTGAGGAACCTCCGAAGGTCCTGGTCCGCTCGACCTCTGTCCTCGGGATCCTGGCCGTACGCCGCACATGCCAGGCCTGCCGCTCGCTGTACATACTCATCCAACGTCTCCTCCGCTCGCTGACGCACCCCCTCCAGCCCCAGTGTCTCCAAGAGTGCCACCCGGCCGACCATCCTCCGGTCACCAATCTCCTCCCCTATGGGCTCCAAGCCCAGCAACTCCTGCACGTGGTCGGTGTAGTCGGTGTACGTGATGCTACTCACCGCCTCACCGTCAACACGTAGCCCGGTGATCCGAGCTACGCCCTCCAAGCTCGGGACCATATGGCCCCATGGGAACAAAAAGGCCCTGCTGGCCCTATCCCATCTCTCCCTCAAAACCTGGATCAGGGGAGGGTCAACAAAGAAGGGCTCGATCTCTAAGATCGGCCCGAAACCCATCTCCCGGATCTACTCGCGGTGAAAATCCGGGAGCCACCAGGAAGAAGGGCCACATGGTCCTCGTCTTCATCACTCCCTGCATTGCACAAAATATAAAGTTAGAACATGTTTAAGGAGGTAAAATGTGCAAATTCAGCCTATTTTCCAGTCCTCGGTTGCGCCATTGAATCGCATCCAAACCAGTGGACACAGTTCTGGCTTTGATAAACATCCAATACTTCAGACGATATTCAATTTACGAATCACAGCCAATTGGGTGGCCGCTATTCATCGGTGCGAATCGCGTCCCCTAGATTGGACGCGATTCACACTTGCTTCTCCGGTGCTGACTGCCTTCCCCCTCCTTCCCTTCTACCCCAAAAACTCAAGAGGGATGGGGGGACTTACCATCTCTTTTCGGGGAGGAATCTCCTGTCCACGTTGCCTCCGCCGCTATTCCTCCCACGTTGCATCGTCCTCCTCTTCCTCCGGCTCGCCGCTTCCCTCTGCGGTGTCCGCCGCCGCCGGCGGCACAACCTCCCCCACCGTGACGACCACCAACTCCCTTGGCGCGCTGAGCAACTCCGCCACCATATCTGCCGTCTCGCCGGTGCCCAGAGTCGCCACCGCCGCGTCCGTCGCCGTCGCCTCCTCCGACGCCAGCAACGTTCCCTCCTCCACCCGTCGACGCTTCGCCACCGCCTTCTCCATTGGCTCGAGAGAGATTAGGGAGAGAGAAGGATTAGGAAGGGGGGATTAAGAGAAGTTGAGAGAGATTAGAGGGATTGAGAGAAAGGTTTGGGGGTAGAGAATGGCCGGAATACACCCCGTCGGGCGTTTTTTGGCTAGCTTCAGAAATCGTGTCTAAACAGGGAGATGCAATTTGTAGAAGATGCGTTTAAATGGCGTCCCGTCCGTGCGCCGCAATTTAGAACTCCATAATTGATTTGGCGCGTCTTTTTAGGCACTTTAATTTGAATTTTAAGGGCGTCCAGAAGGAAAGACGCGAATTTGAGAAGAAATATTAAAAAGCGTTCGGATTACTCACCGCATTTCAGAAGTAATCATTGTGCCGGCGCCGAATTCGAAAGGGCGTGCCGTTTGAAATGTGATAATAGCGTCCGAGCGGAAGGACGCGACTTCGGAGAAAGGCGGCACTCTGTGCGGACGCACATAAGACGTTTGATTGGCGGCCAGTTGGGACGATGCGATTTAGGAAGAAGAGCCCTTTTGACCATATGGGGACGGCCATAGAAGAGGCAGGGGCACCCCCCTGAAGCAAGCTGTTCAGTTGAAGCAAGGGCAGCATTCAGTCTACTCTGCCGTCGTAACTTCACATCATTAGGATCTGCCGTCCCTCTTTCTGGCTTCGCCACCAAATTGGAGGCGCCATGTAAGAATCGTCAAGCGCTTCATCGGGGGAAAATTAGATGTTTTGTACTCTTTAGCCCCTTTAGCCCTCTCATCGAACACCATAGGAAGGAGATTGGCCGAATCGCGAAGTCCGGCCGAAAACTTAAATCCTGCTCATATATATATCTGGACGCCTTTTAGTTCTTTTGAAGGCATCCTCTGTATTGGACGCAGTTTAAAGTGCCAACTGAGGCTTTGTTTTGAGGAGAAATTTCATGTAGCTTGGATGAAGCATTCTCGTTGAAGGGACACTTCTGGCCGTGCTAAGGAAACAATCTGATTCTCATTGATGATTCAATCCCGCGGTTTACAAACGGCCACCTTGGGCCATAATTTTTTGAGTTCTCTTACATAATTCATCCAATCATTTTCAATCTCCGTTACATTTGGGACCGGCCTCCTAAAGGTGCAAATCTTTCATATGGCTTTTATTGTGTTCACTTCCTCACCATCATTGTTGGTGCCGATGTCGCGTCGCTAGATCGGTGGGAGGTGAGATGGCCCTTCGAAGATGCACCATGGGATCCCGAGCTGAAGAAGGCAGTTGTGTGGGTTGTAGAGGACAAACTCGGATGCTCCAATCAACCGCAAGTCCACACCGGGTGCTAGCCGGGTCCGCACATCTCGGGCAAGAAGTGGTGCTGGAACGTAAATGAAGGCGCTCTCGGGCATGTCTCGGAAATAATCACGCCAATCCGCCCGCGTCTTGAGTTGTGGCGCTCGGTTTGCCACGCGCCCTTCTAAGCCCACAATGTTATCCATGTGTTTGAGCGGACTTTTTGAGAAAATGCGGGACGAACTAGTAACTTCATGACTTAGACAAAACTTAAAGTGTAGGTCAGTCCAACAAGTTAATAAAAGCATAGATCCGTATGGAGGCCTACCCAGGCTCGCCGCCGTAAGCCCGCTATAGAGAAAGGCTAGCACCGCCGGTCCCAACCTCTCTCCTTCCCAAATGGCGCACACCGCGCCTAGTTGATCCTCTTCCAAAACACTGTCAATCGAAGGGAAGAGGATCGCACCCGCCACACAGATGGCAAATCCCCTCATTACCTGTTCGAGTCTCTCGTCGTCCCTCGTTCGCGATATCTCCCTCATTGTCCAAGCCGCCAGTTTCTGTAAGTTGATCCCCTTTGGAGCTTGGATACCTTGCGCGTCCCTTGAGTCCATGAAGCTTTCAAGAACCGCCTTGCTCGTACGGTACCTTGGCATGACTGCCATTCCATCTTCCTTACCTTGCTTCATCCTCTTCAAGCCTAATAAAAGTTCAACCTCTTCTAAAAGAATGGTGGCCTCGAAGGTCCGGAAGAGAAAAGTGTTGGTTTGGGGATGCCATAGCTCGATCAAAGCCCCGAGAGCCGCCCAATCAAGGTGGATCTGGTGGTATCTTTTGGCATGGACAGTAAGGTTGCTAATTCCCCATTGTCTAAGGATGACGGTCATGTCAGGAGTAATATTGGAGGTTAATTGTTGGAGCCAAGGAAGGCGCATGAAGCACCGATTGCCCGGGAATAACAGATAATCCTACATTGGGTAGTGTTATTTGGAAGAGGTAGGAAGAGAAGAAAGGAGAGCAAAAGAGCAACAAGAAGGGAGAACACCAAAACAAGAATGTTAGTGGCTTGTCAAAGTGAAGCAAATCAAAATCCAACTTACCATCTTTGCTTGAACTAGCTTGCAAATGTGGCCTTCTACTTGGTTTAACCTCTTGAAACCTCCTCCTCCTCCCATGGAAGAAGATCCACCATGTTCCATCCTTCAAGAATCACCTCCTTTCTCCTTCTCAGTAGCAAAAGTTCTCCTTCTCCTTCTCTTTTTCCCTTCTTCTCCTCTCCTTCCCTTGACTCAAATGAGAAGCCTTTTAGGAAGGGGAAGGAAATGAGGGTATGGGGGTGAATAGGAAATGGAGAGGGAATCCCAGAGATATGTTATCTCCTGAAAAACCGCCCATGCCCCATGTTCTCCATTGAATGGAACGAGACAAACTGAAAATGTCAAGTCAGATTTGACATCTTGAATCGCGTCCAATACAGTGGACGCGATTCATTTTCTGGAAGAGTGTCCGACAACATAGACGCCGTTCAAAAAAACAAAAAAAAAACAAAAAGAGAAGAGAATAAGCGGCGTCTAGACTGTTGCCCAGTTGACGAGCCTAGAGGGGGGGTGAATGGGTCTTTAAAAATTAATCTAGAAGATACTTGTAACTAAAAACATTCACACAAACGTTCTTCGAAGGAGGTTAGTGACTGTTAGTTTAAATATCAAACACACAAAGAAGACAATCACACAACACAAGATTTATCCTGGTTCGGACCTCCTTTCCTTAGGAGTCCTACGTCCAGTCCCTGAGCAACAACTCAGGATTCACTAACTAGGGTACAGTCCTCCTAAGGACGCAACAACACCCAGCTTAGCTGGTCTTCCTTCACACCCGAATGGAACAATAACACCCTGGATACCCCACCAGGTCTTCCTTCACAACTGAAGGGAAACAACACCCTGGATACCACCAGGTCTTCCTTCACAATCGAAGGGAACAACAACTCAAAGAGAATTGAATGAAATTCAAGCCCCTAGATCAAGCTTTTGACAAGTAAGGATCTGAAGCAACTAGAACTGAGAGGAAGAAATCAAAGCTAAGCGCACTCTCAGAACTACACAAGCTCTCTCAAGATTTTCACTACAGAGTGGAGAGCAAAGAGCAAAAGCTAAGTGGAATGAGGTTCTTGGCTCTAGACTTCTTGCCGAAGAATTTTTGAATGCTTCAATACTTCAATTCTTTCTTTTCTTCGGTTCTCTTGTATTTATTCTTCTTTTGAAATATGGCCGTTGAAGTAACCGTTGTGTCTCTCTCTTGAGTAGTCGTTAGACTGAATGACACCTGGAGTCTTGGAAGCTTCCAGTCAACAGTCTTTTGATCACTTGAGCACGCAAAGAGATGAGATCTTCAGAGATATCCTTTGGCTTCTATTTTGTTTAATGTTGTAACGTGGAGCTGGATCAGAAGTCTGCACAAATATTAATCTCAAATAGCAGACAACTAAGCTGTCTCTGATGTCAGTCAATGTTAGTAGCAATAGACATGAAAATAGTAATGCAAATAGTTAATTCTAAAAGACGTAATCAGAGTAAGCACGATAATGGATGATATCTTCTGTATGCACGCAGAGATACATTCAGATCTCATAAATGCAGAAGCGTCAGAGAGATATCTACATGGACTTTGACTAGTCAAATGCTTTTAAGATGAATAAGATATCAATGTTGATATAAGATATGAAATTGATGACTATATGACTTATGAAATCGTTATGAATAAGTCAGATTGACCAAGTCGTTATGAGACATAGCAAATCGTTGTATTTAATGAAAAAATCATTGTGAAACACTTATCAAATCATTATAGAAAGCAAGTCGTTGTGTTCACTAAAGAAATCGTTGTGAAACACTTATCAAATCATTATAGAAAGCAAATCGTTGTGTTCACTGAAGAAATTGTTGTGAAACACTTATCAAATCGTTATAGAAAGCAAATCGTTGTGTTCACTGAATAAATAGTTGTGAAACACTTATCAAATCGTTATAGAAAGAAAATCGTTGTGTTCACTGAAGAAATCGTTGTGAAACACTTATCAAATCGTTATAGAAAGCAAATCGTTGTGTTCACTGAAGAAATCGTTGTGAAACACTTATCAAATCGTTATAGAAAGAAAATCGTTGTGTTCACTGAAGAAATCATTGTGAAACACTTATCAAATCGTTATCGAAAGCAAATCGTTGTGTTCACTGAAGAAATCGTTGCGGTAACTTACGAAATCGTTACGACAAGCAAGTCATTGCGAGTTCTAAAGAAATCGTTATGATTACTTAAGAAATCGTTACGACGAGCAAGTCGTTGCGAGTTCTAAAGAAATCGTTACGGTAACTTACGAAATCGTTACGGCGAGCAAGTCGTTGCGAGTTCTAAAGAAATCGTTATGATTACTTAAGAAATCGTTACGACAAGCAAGTCTTTGCGAGTTCTAAAGAAATCGTTATGATTACTGAAGAAATCGTTATGACAGGCAAGTCGTTTACGCTTTCTAAAGAAATCGATACGATGACTTATAGAATCGTTATGACAGGCAAGTCGTTACGCTTTCTAAAGAAATCATTGTGGTAACTAATAGAATCGTTATGACATCAACTTGTTTGAAACAATATGACTTTTCAATCTTGTAAGGAAATCGTTATGATGACTCTATTGAAATCGATATACTTACAAAGAAATCGTTATGATCTTCAACAGACATTGATATGGACTTAGAGAAATATCATGTTGAACAGATTAAAGCTTCAGAGAAGTAATGCATACCTTTATTGACTTGTTTGACCTTGGTATTTTTCCTGTACTTAAAACTTATGAAATATTCATTAGATATTATTGATAAAATCTTGTTTAATTTTGTTAATCATCAAAATATATATGCAATTAATTAAAATTACATGGGGACAGACTGATCATCAATCTCTCCCTTTTTGGTGATTGACAAAACTGAACAATAAGCATGGATGAAAAATATCTGAAATGCTAATTTTCTTCCTTAAATATTATTGGAATGTATTTCAGACATGCTAATTTTCTCCCTCTTTTTGTCATTAAGCAAAAAGACAATCTGAGACAAAGAAAGAAGAGAAAAGATAGAAGCAGATAACTAAGGAAATTTTCATTAACTCTGAGGTGGTACAGGTAAATAGAAAGCAAGAGACAAAAGAGAGGCAAAATGGGAAATAGTTTCCCATGCCTGTGCTTCCTGCTCTTCAAAATGAGTTTTAAAGACTCCAAAAGACAAAGAGTAGGTTGGTCCCATGGAGGAAGCCATCCTTTTGAGATGAAGATCTAGGTGCTTATAGAGGAGATCAGCATATGCATTCTTGTCCATGTTCATCTTGAGGAAACGACGAGTCCCAAAGCTGGCACAGGTGAGGAATTGGTCCATGGTCACAAGATAGTGATTGTGACTATCTCTGAGAGCTTTATGCAAAGCTACATATACTTTGTATCTTTCCTCCCAGACTTTGAAAGGGTCATTAACAAGATGTATAGAATTCATATCCAAGAAAGTAGCTAGAGAGATAGCTGGTTTGCCTTCCCTGGCTTGAGCTTCATTGAGTGCAAACAACTGCTGAGTTGACAAAGGGTAGAACTAGGACCATTCTGAGGATGTCAGCCTTTCACATTCAGACAGAATGGGGGCTAGAACTTCAGCACTTACATGCCCCTAGTGATATTCCCTAAATAGGAATCTAGGAAAAGCAACCAGGCAGCCTTTCTGTACTTCAATTCTGCCCATTACTCTAGCAAAACGCTCAAAGATGATGGATCCTACAGAGGATTCCATAACTAGAAAATGGATTTGAGGAAGGGCTATCTCTTCAGGCACTTGGAGGGTAGCAAAATCTACCTGAACATCTGAAGTATGTGAGATATCCGGAGTCAGAGCTGAAATGGCCTTTCTGAATTGGCTAAGCTAAACCTCTGGAAGTCTATGGACATATCTGTAATTGTTGAATATCATGAAATGTCTGATCATTTTGATTTCTTTTTGAATGTAGGGTGCCCAAAGTTCTCTATGATACAACCTGAACCACTCTGATAAGGTCAGGGAGTGGTCCCTTGGAGGGAATGTAGCAGATTTGGCAAGAATAAATTTCTTGAAGAGATCCTTGTGACCTTTGCCCCACTGCTCTTCAGTTTTGGAGTGGGCAAGAGAGAAGATTTTGGACTTTTCAGATTTTGAAAGAGAAGTGTAGGGTAAAATAGTGTTCAAATGATCTGTAAGATTTTGAAAAGGAAGGTTAATGATAGTAGAAAGAACAACTTTGGAAATGTATTCTCTATACAGTGGTTTATTTTTGTTGTCCACTGTGAGAGAGAACCACAAGGGAGGATATTTAGGGTCAGAGGAAATGGAGGAAGTAGAAGTAATTTTCCTCTTCTTGGGGGCAGGACTGGAAGAGTCTGCCCTATGGACATGTTCTCCAACCTTCAACACAGACCTGAGGATCCCTTCCTCAAACTCATCCTTTATCTTTTCCATAAAGGGAGAGTTAAGTTGGGCTCTTTCAGGTATGATAGTGATGAAAGAGGGTGGAGGAGTAGGATGAAGAAAAGAATGTGAAGTAGTTGGGAGGTCATCAACTGGTCCAAGGGAGGGACCAGAGGAGGAGGAGGAGGCTCCAGCTGAGGATGCTAAAGGGGCCTCAATTATAGGAGAAGGAGAAGGAATTGTAGTAG
Source organism: Colocasia esculenta (assembly GCA_014218235.1). Classification (NCBI taxonomy): domain Eukaryota; kingdom Viridiplantae; phylum Streptophyta; class Magnoliopsida; order Alismatales; family Araceae; genus Colocasia; species Colocasia esculenta. Next base: position 179,121,764 of record CM024755.1, on the reverse strand, counting down.
AGGAGGCTGGAGATGAGGTGGACTGAAATGGTGCTGGAGAGGAAACGGGTCTGGATTGAGGCTTCTTGAAGGTTTGTGGAGCAGGAGGAGCTGTAGGAGCTGAGGGTGGAGTTGGAGGAATAGGTGTGTGAGAGGGAGAAGAGGGAGTTGGGGGCTTGGGTGCCAAGGACTCTTCTGCCTCTTTCTGCACAGACTCACTCTCCAATGGCCCTGATGGCCCTGACCCTTGCTCAGCTGGCCCTGGAGGCCCTTCAACCTGATCAGCTGGCCCAGATGGCCCTTCAACATTTACTGCTGCCTCTACTGGTGCTGCTGCTGCTTCTGGCCCTGTTGGCCCTGCCTCTTGAACTGAGGGCCCTGAAACCCCTGACTCCGGAACCTGGGCTGCAGGAGGTGGAGGACGAGGAATGTGAGCTCCAACCACCTTGAGAATTTCTCCCAGTAAAATTTTCATGGTGCCCATTTTCTGGTTAAACCACTTCATGGCATTTCTTATGTTGGAAATATCTTTTGAAGCTGAAGCTTGGCTCATGAAGATGGAGGATACATCAGATTGAAGAGAACACAGGATTGTGCCTTGAGCATCAAGCCTTTTAATCACATGCTTCAAATTTATTACAATCTTCTGCCTCATTAGTCTTTCATGTGGAGTATCTGATAAGAGTGGTACTTCAGGCTCCACTTCTTTCCCTTTCTGCCTAGCCTCTGAAGCTGGAGGAGGCTGATCATCATCTGAATCTGAGGAGCTGGCTGTCTCCCCTTCTCTGACATCATCCTGATCATGAGGTAGGTCTTCATCAACAGTATATCATCCATTGGCTCATCATAGTGAGCTGCTTCTTCTGCTTGACCTTCCTTGGATTGCTCCCCCTGAGCAGGAGCATCTTTTTCCATTAATTCTTGCTCCCCTTGAATGGGAGCATCTTCCAAAACAACATTTGATGGAGCACTGGACTGCTCCTCTTGAACTGTTACTGCCACTGATTCCTCAATGTGGCATGATGCCACAACTTCTTTTGTAATTCCACCAGTCTCTGAGGTGACTGGAGAGGTGAGAACAGAATCTACTACATCTCTGAGAATGGAGTCAATAATGGAGGTGGGCAGATTATCTGCTGCACCTACCACTGCTTCTTCTTCAGGTCCTTCTGGAGATTGTGAAACTATTTGGATAAGGGGTGACCCTACAGCCTCAACTGCTACTTGTGTTTCAGCTACTAATTATGTTGGAAGTGAAGGTACTGCTGGCTCAAACTCTATTCTCTGCTCTACTGCTGCTTGGACTGCTGTTGGTTGCTCTGCTGCTGGTTCTGCTGCTTCTTCCTGAACATCAGGAATATCCAAAATATTACCTATGATGGCCTCTCCCTCGGCCACTGTGGTCTTAGACCAAACACCATCTATAACTGAAAAACCACTTTTCTTGAGATTTCTGGACCTAATTGATTGGCCCATTTTCTCAACAACTGCTCCTGCCAGATCAATACCAAAGTGCTTGAAAACTTTGGTGAGCAGATGTGCATACGACAAGGAAACATTGAGCTTGGTTTTTGTGTCCCAAATTTGATCTATGGAAAAAGTCATTCTTTCCATCATCACTGCGGCCATGTTGATTTCCTTGTTCTGTATGGCCCAGAACATCATGTCAGAATCTGCCTTTGTACAGGTGGAGAATGTGGCGCTTCTTGGAACCAAAATCTGACACACTATGAAGTGAAGGAGGCGGTTGAATGCATTCAGTTGGTTGATGTCAAATTTTCCATCTCTTAATCTGTATCCCGGCCCTACAATGCCATACCCTTGACCTGGGCGTTCACGGAGTGAACCCCACTGTGCCCTGATGTTGTTACTCCAAACAACTCATGCAATAGCTCACTATCTATCTTAATCTGGGTTCCCTTGACATATGAAACCATGGACCCATCTTCTTGAGTCTTCAAGCATACAAAGAAGGCCTTCACGAGGTCTGGATAACTTACCTCAGAGAAGGTTGTTACTTCCATCCATTGCATCCTGATCAAAGCTTCAATAACACTGTGCATACCATTCTTTTCAAGATCAGCAACGTCCACTGCCTTGTTCCCACACACTTTGGTCTTCACGAACTTGAACCTCTCCTGCTGCTCAGGAGTGAGGAACTCGGCACTGTAGCCACCCAAACTCCCGGAAACGGCTGATGCGGCCATGGAATCAAGTGTGGAGGTTTTCTTGAGGGTTGAGAAGGAAGGAGGAGTGAAAACCCTCAAGAAATTTCGCGGGAAGGTGAAAGAAGCTTCAAACTTTGCAGAGAGTCGATGTTGAAATTGCTAGGGCATCGGCTCAAGCAACCAGACGAAAGAGGGTAAAGGTAGAAGATGGGATAGGAATCGTTATCTCATTCAATTTTTAGGAATAAATTAATGCGTTGTGGAAAGTGAGGCGCCAAAAGGCGGCAGAAGAAGACAAAAGAGTTTGACTATTCAAACCAACTTCAATGAGAGAGCGGTTTCAAAGGATAATTTGAATTTCTTTTGCTTAAAGTCATGGAGGGAAGAATTACTTAAATCTAAAATTTAATGTGCCAGTTTTAAACAAAACCTTTTTCACAAATTGCACATGCCTAATTCCCTTCTAAGAGATGTGAATCTCTCCTCGGGTAAGGCTTTTGTGAAAATGTCTGCTAACTGACCATTTGTATCAATAAAAGATATTTCAATATTACCATTTGCTACATGATCACGAATAAAATGATATCTAACCTCAATATGCTTGGTCCTTGAATGTTGAACTGGATTCTTGGTGAGATTAATGGCACTGGTGTTGTCACACAATAGTGGGATAGATTTGATGTTTAATCCGAAATCTTCAAGTTGTTGCTTTATCCATAAGAGTTGTGTACATCAACTTCCAGCAGCTACATACTCAGCTTCAGCTATAGATAGTGCCACTGAATTTTGTTTCTTTGAAGACCAAGATATTAAACATCCTGTAAGAAATTGACAACAACTACTGGTGCTTTTTCTATCTAATTTGCATCCAGCATAGTCAGCATCAGAATAGCCTACTAAGTTAATTTCACAACATTTTGGATACCGCAGACCTAAGTCATGAGTTCTTGTTAAATATCTAAATATTCTTTTCACAGAAATTAAATGTGATTCTTTAGGATCTGCTTGATACCTAGCACACATGCATACACTAAATAAAATATAAGGTCTACTAGCTGTTAAATAAATGAGTGAACCTATCATACCTCTGTAGATCTTTTGATCTACTTTCTTACCATCTTTATCACTATCCATTCTCGTTGATGTGCTCATCGTGTTGACAGTGGCTTAGTATTTTCGAATCCAAACTTCTTCAAGAGTTCTTTTGTGTACTTTGCTTGACAGATGTGAGTTCCTTCCTTTCCTTGTTTGATTTGTAGTCCAAGAAAATAATTAAGTTCTCCCATCATGCTCATTTCAAATTCTCCCTGCATCAACTTTTCAAAGTACTTGCAAAGGGATTCATCAGTAGAACCAAAAATAATATCATCTACATAAATTTGAACTAGTAGAATGTGTTTGACCTTTGACTTTATGAAAAGAGTACTATCTACTTGAGCTCTACTGAATCCATGGTTTAAAAGAAAAGAACTAAACCTTTCATACCAGGCTCTAGGTGCTTGCTTTAAACCATATAATGCCTTGTGAAGTTTGAAAACATGATTAGGAAATTCTGTGTCATTAAAACCCGAGGGTTGTTCCACATAAACTTCCTCTTTTATAAAACCATTTAAAAATGCAGATTTAACATCCATTTGAAATAATGTTAAATTCAAAGCTGATGCATATGCAAGTAATATTCTAATACCCTCAAGTCTAGCTACAGGTGCATAGGTTTCATTGAAATCTATACCTTCCTCTTGAGAATAGTCTTGAGCTACAAATCTGGCCTTGTTTCTTAAGATTACAGCAGTTTCATCCAGTTTATTTCTGAACACCCATTTGGTGCCAATGACTCTGATGGTCTAGGAACAAGTGACCATACTTGGTTTCTCTTGAATTGATTTAATTCATCTTGCATGGCTATTATCCAAGATTCATCAGTAAGAGCTTCATTGACTGTCCTAGGCTTTATTTGAGAAACGAAAGCTAGGTAATCACAAGAAATAACATTACCTCTTGTTCTTACCCCTACGGATGGATTACCAATAATATTCTCAAGTGGGTGATCTTTCTTGTATCTCCACTCCTTTGGAAGATTTTCATGAGTAATTTCTTCTTGTTGCAAGTCTTCCAGAGGTGGATCATCCTTGTCCTCAATTGATGTGTCTTTTAGTTTGTTGGACAGTTCATCTGTATCATCATTATCACTATCTACTTCCTTTCTCAAGGAAGGGTTAGTTTCATCAAAGATAATGTGTACAGACTGTTCAATCAATAAAGTGCGTTTGTTAAATACTTTATAGCCTTTGGGTTTAGAGGTGTACCCCATGAAGATGCCTTCATCTAATTTGACATCCAACTTACCAATGTCCCTTTTTCCATTGTTGTGAATGAAACAAGGACATCCAAAGGTCCTGAAGTGGCTGATCTTTGGCTTCTTCCCTTTGAACAGTTCATATGCAGTCTTCTTCAGGATTGGCTTGATCATTACTCGGTTGATAATGTAGCTTGCTGTGTTGACTGCTTCAGTCCAGAAGTATCTTGGCAGATCATATTCTGAGAGCATAGTTCTTGCCATATCCAATAGGGTTCTATTCTTTCTCTCAGTGATACCATTTTGCTGTGGTGTTCTTGGTGCTGAGAAATTATGCTCAATTCCCTGATCATCACAGAATCTAGCAAACTTTTCATTCTGAAATTCACCACCATGATCTGTTCGGATAGATACAATGCTGAACTTCTGATCTTTCTGGACTTTCTTGCTGAAACTGACAAAGTTTTCGAAAGTGTCATCTTTATGCTCTAGGAATGATACCCATGTGAATCTTGAGTAGTTATCAACTATGACAAATCCAAAATTCTTTCCTCCAAGACTGGTAGTTCTCATTGGCCCAAATAGATCCATATGAAGGAGCTCTAAGGGTTTTGAGGTGGTCACCACCGTCTTTGACTTAAAGGAGCTCTTGGTGTGCTTTCCCTTAGCACAAGGTCTACAGACACCATCCATTTTTGCACTGACCTTAGGTAGACCTTCCACAAGATTCTTCTTCAGAAATTTTCTCATGTCATCTATGTTGCAATGTCCTAATCGTCTGTGTCATAATTCAGTAGATTTATCCTTATTTGCTGCCAGACAGATGTTTTGCTCCTTGAGTTCCTCAAGATAGAGCACATACAAATTCTTTTCTCTATTAGCTTCAAAGATGATTGCTCCATCCTTCAGTATGCTGCACTTTGACTCTTGAAACTTGATCTGATGTCCTCTGTCACACAGTTGGCTAATGCTAATGAGATTGTGCTTCAATCCCTTGACTAATAACACATCTTCTATGACTGTTTTTCCTTTGCTATTCACAGAGCCACTGCCTATCACTGTTCCTTTTCCATTATCTCCATAAGTAACTATTCCTTCTTCAGCTTGGAGATGAGTGAATAACTTCTGATTTCCTGACATGTGCCTTGAGCACCCACTATCCAAGTACCATTTGGATGCTCGAGGGTTAACCTGAAATAAAATCATCAAGCTTTAGGTACCCAAATTCTTTTGGGTCCTGATTGGTTAGTATCATTGATTTTACCTTTTATTATCCATTTCTTATGTCTTGTTGGGCATGTCGTTATGATATGTCCTAACTTGTTACAGTGACTACAGCAGGATAATTTAGTTACTTTTTCTGTATATTTGAAATCAGCTTTGTATGCTATATCTTGTTCAGGTACAAATTTTGGTGTTGGATATGTTTTAGGATAAATTATGGTTTCTTCATTATCTGGGAGTGTATATCCTAATCCAATTTTCTTCTTACCTGATCTTCTAGCACCTTTTAATATGAGGGAGTTTTTACCATTTGTGAATTTTTCTAACGTGCTAGATAACTTTATGTTTTCTTCTGTTAGAGTCTTGATTTCAGTCCTTAGTTCATCTACATTTTCCTGTTTTACTAATTCAGTTATTTGTTTATTTTTGTCTTTTAAGTCTTCACATAATAATTCATTTCTTCTTTTAAGTTCAGTTATTTGTTTTTCTAATTCTTCATTTTCTGTTTTCAGATCAGAGTTAGTGTTTTCTAAACAAGCACTATTTTTCTTACTAGCTTTTAATAGTTTAGTTACTTCTTTATATTTATTATATAGTTCATTAAATGCTTCCTCTAAATTATCTGAATCAGAATCATTGCATGAATCAAAAGAGGAGTCAGAAGTTACCTTATCTTCAGTATTTGCCATGAAAGCCAAATGGGCTTCTTCTTCATCGCTGCAGGAGTTTGACTCACTGTCTGAGTCGCTACTATTTTCCCATGCTGCTGCCATCGCCTTCTTCTTGTACTTTCTGAACTTCTTGGAGCTCTCTTTCTTTCTGAACTCCGGCTTCTTGAATTTTGGACACTCAGCTTTAATGTGTCCTGGCTTCTTACATTCATAGCAGATGGGTTCTCCTTTCTTCATCTCTTTTCCATCTGGTTTCTTGAAGTTCTTATTCCTTTTGAAGTGCCTTCTACCAGATTGGAACTTCTTCTTCTTAGCCAAAACCCGCTGCAATCTTCTAGATAGCATTGCTTCCTCATTCTCGCTGTCCACATCACTTTCACTCTCATCTGAATTTGCTTCTGGTGAATCTTCTTCAGCTTTTAAGGCGTTGGAGTGCTTCTTTCTGCTAGAGGACTCTCCTAGCCTTTCCATGTTGATCTCATGGGCCATGAGAGACCCAATGAGCTTTTCTACTGACATTCTCTTCAGGTCATTAGCTTCTTCTATTGCTGTGACCTTTGGGGTCCATGAGGACGGTAAGGATCTAAGTATTTTCCTCACCATGTCTCCAATCTCATAGGTTTTCCCCAGACCAGCTAGTCCATTTGTGATGTCAGTGAATCGACTGAACATTTGAGTTATGGATTCACGTGATTGCATCTGAAATCTCTCATACTGAGTGACAAGAATGTCGATTCTTGTTTCCTTTACCTTGTCTGTGCCTTCATATGTGATCCTGAGCTTTTCCCACATTTCCATTGAGGATTTGCAGGCTGAAACTCTGTTGAACTCCTTCTTACTTAGAGCACAGCATAAGATGCTCTTTGCTTTGCAATTCAAGGAGATCTTCTTTCTATCATCATCTGTCAATTGCACTTTCTCATTTGTGACTACCAGATCACCTTCTTCTACTATGGACCAAATTTGAAAGTCGTGGCCTTGCAGAAAGTATTCCATTCTGGTCTTCCAGTAAGGATAGTCTTCACCATCTAAGAGAGGGGGTCGGTTGACAGACTGACCTTCAAAGTTACCTTGGGCTGCCATGGATCTTTACTCTTCAGATCGTTGGATCATTTTTCTTTGTCGAAGAGACTCGCTCTGATACCACTTGTTGCCCAGTTGACGAGCCGAGAGGGGGGGGGTGAATGGGTCTTTAAAAATTAATCTAGAAGATACCTGTAACTAAAAACATTTACACAAACGTTCTTCGAAGGAGGTTAGTGACTGTTAGTTTAAAGATCAAACACACAAAGAAGACAATCACACAACACAAGGTTTATCCTGGTTCGGACCTCCTTTCCTTAGGAGTCCTACATCCAGTCCCTGAGCAACAACTCAGGATTTCACTAACTAGGGTACAGTCCCCCTAAGGACACAACAACACCCAGCTCAGCTGGTCTTCCTTCACACCCGAAAGGAACAACAACACCCTGGATACCCCACCAGGTCTTCCTTCACAACTGAAGGGAAACAACACCCTGGATACCACCAGGTCTTCCTTCACAACTGAAGGGAACAACAACTCAAAGAGAATTGAATGAAATTCAAACCCCTAGATCAAGCTTTTGACAAGCAAGGATCTGAAGCAACTAGAACTGAGAGGAAGAAATCAAAGCTAAGCGCACTCTCAGAACTACACAAGCTCTCTCAAGATTTTCACTACAGAGTGGAGAGCAAAGAGCAAAAGCTAAGTGGAATGAGGTTCTTGGCTCTAGACTTCTTGCCGAAGAATTTTTGAATGCTTCAATACTTCAATTCTTTCTTTTCTTCGGTTCTCTTGTATTTATTCTTCTTTTGAAATATGGCCGTTGAAGTAACCGTTGTGTCTCTCTCTTGAGTAGTCGTTAGACTGAATGACACCTGGAGTCTTGGAAGCTTCCAGTCAACAGTCTTTTGATCACTTGAGCACGCAAAGAGATGAGATCTTCAGAGATATCCTTTGGCTTCTATTTTGTTTAACGTTGTAACGTGGAGCTGGATCAGAGGTCTGCACAAATGTTAATCTCAAATAGCAGACAACTAAGCTGTCTCTGATGTCAGTCAACGTTAGTAGCAATAGACATGAAAATAGTAATGCCAAATAGCTATTTCTAAAAGACGTAATCAGAGTAAGCACGATAATGGATGATATCATCTGCATGCACGCAGAGATACGTTCAGATCTCATAAATGCAGAAGCGTCAGAGAGATATCTACGTGGACTTTGACTAGTCAAACGCTTTTAAGATGAATAAGATATCAATGTTGATATAAGATATGAAATCGATGACTATATGACTTATGAAATCGTTATGAATAAGTCAGATTGACCAAGTCGTTATGAGACATAGCAAATCGTTGTGTTTAATGAAGAAATCGTTGTGAAACACTTATCAAATCGTTATAGAAAGCAAGTCGTTGTGTTCACTGAAGAAATCGTTGTGAAACACTTATCAAATCGTTATAGAAAGCAAATCGTTGTGTCTTATCAAATCGTTATAGAAAGCAAATCGTTGTGTTCACTAAAGAAATCGTTGTGAAACACTTATCAAATCGTTATCGAAAGTAAATCGTTGTGTTCACTGAAGAAATTGTTGCGGTAACTTACGAAATCGTTACGGTGAGCAAGTCATTGCGAGTTCTAAAGAAATCGTTATGATTACTTAAGAAATCGTTACGGCGAGCAAGTCGTTGCGAGTTCTAAAGAAATCGTTACGGCGAGCAAGTCGTTGCGAGTTCTAAAGAAATCGTTATGGTAACTTACGAAATCGTTACGGCGAGCAAGTCGTTGCGAGTTCTAAAGAAATCGTTATGACAGGCAAGTCGTTTACGCTTTCTAAAGAAATCGATACGATGACTTATAGAATCGTTATGACAGGCAAGTCGTTATGCTTTCTAAAGAAATCGTTGTGGTAACTAATAGAATCGTTATAACATCGACTTGTTTGAAACAATATGACTTTTCAGTCTTATAAGGAAATCGTTATGATGACTCTATTGAAATCGATATACTTACAAAGAAATCGTTATGATCTTCAACGGACATTGATATGGACTTAGAGAAATATCATGTTGAACAGATTAAAGCTTCAGAGAAGTAATGCATATCTTTATTGGCTTGTTTGACCTTGGTATTTTTCATGTACTTAAAACTTATGAAATATTCATTATATATTATTGATAAAATCTAGTTTAGTTTTGTTAATCATCAAAATATATATGTAATTAATTAAAACTACATGGGGACAGACTGATCATCACAGACTGGACGCAAGTTTGTGCTTGTAACAAGACTCATCATTTTGAAGGCTAGAAGGGTCCAGATTTGCGCCCTTTGGCCTTTCCAAAGAACCCCTGGGTGACATGATCATCAACATTCATAATGATTTGCACTTTGCTGTAAAACATAGACAGTCATGTCTAGCCGGACCCCTATGTCTCTTGGTGTTCAAGAGCATAGGCGACCTGGCTTTTCATGTAACTATTTTTGACAAAGTGCATGAAATCCACCATGATGATGATCATGTCCCAGCTAGCCAAAGGAAAAGCCCGGAACAAGAATCTGAATACCGATTAGGGCGATGAGGGGAAAAACATAAAAAAAAAGAGACGCTCAAAGTGTGGACAAACATCACACCTGAGCGGCAAACTGACTCCAACAAAGGTCATCTAAAACAACAACCCAAATCAGAAGGAGTCAAAATTGTCAAAAATTTAAATGATAATTTTTAAAGGCGTCCACATGGATGGACGTGATTTTGTTCAAAAGGGCGTCCAGGATTCCGGACGCATTTTACAAGTAACACTGCTTGCGTCTTTTACCATACCCGATGTTACTTGTCAATACTAATTGATATTTGAGCGTAGATTCTGGACGTCACTTCTGCCGCGCAACACACGAATATCCTCGGTAGCAGCCACCATCCGGTATTGTATACAATGCATCTTACTATATGTTATACTACTAGAGCATATCAAGGACCTTGAGGCTTTGATGAAGCTAGAATTTGAGTTCCCCTCCTCCGCCAAAAAAAACAATGATAAGTCCAGAGGATTCCTACACCTTGAGGATAGGCCGTTACGCTACAGAAGGACGACGGTTCTTTCCGGTATCCTGACTTCCGCGATGTAACAATATTATCCTTGATTATATTATATTTTCCTTTGTTTTATGTTTTTCCTTTAGCCCAGCATGCATCATGTAGGACTTTGAGCATAATTCCAGATAATCACTCTAGTTTTAACTGAAGAGAGCCACTTATCCTTCAAATCCAAATAACATGAAATATTCCACTCTGAGTCAAGTACTTAGTCCATTATGTCGTTGTTTGAAAGTCATCACTTGAAAACTCGTTGCCTTGGATCTCTTTAAGCTTAGTTATCTCCCAAGATTCACCTGCGGCAGTGGTAGACGCCCCCAAAGGTGAAACCTAATGGATTGTGTCCTTAGGTACTTCCCCGACGCTGGAAGTTGATCTTTCTCCCTTTCTGTGCCCACGTGCACACCCTTTTGCTCCAAAGCAACGAGTCTTTCTTGAGATTGTTAACAAACAACTCCACTATGATGTAACGACCTGACCCTCCAGACCCCACCAGGGTCCGAAGTTCGCGTCGCCACCCATGGATCCGAAGACCCAGAAGGGTTGTAATAACAGTCTAGTGAGATATGTACTGAATTTAAATAACTATAACAATGTGTACAATATACAAAAGTTTGTACAACAAGCCCCAAGCAAAAGCATAGGTACCAGAAGAAAGGTGCAGTCCTTAAGGGGCATACCCCGATGACTTGCAAAACACAACTCTCAGCTCACTCGGGTACAAGAGCTCACAACACTCGCTCTCACTGCTGCTGACAACACACGATGCCACAGCCGCGTCTGCAACCCGTCCGACACCGAGCTCCCACGACAACGAGCCCCTAGCTGAAGAGAGTAGGGGGGGGGTGAGCCTCGTGAACAAGGCCCAGTAGGGATTACCAGTCTCTCACCGGCCAGAGCAGCAGGAACTCCGAAAATAGGAAACTACACTAGAAAGCTGTAAGTGAGTAACACCTACAGCATGGTACTACTAAGCAGTGGAAGGGAAACAGCGCAACGCCACGACTACCAACCGAGGTCGGGACACACACACGACTCCCGCAGAAACCAACGGAGTCGGGCACACAGTGGAAGCAACCCTCGGCACACCCGCCGAGACCTCGCAACAACCTAGCGAGAACGATGTCTCACCACAAGCACGGCCACCTCAGACCTCCATAGGGTCGAGGGCCCACAAGCAGAACCACCCAGACCCTGGACACGCACCAGGCCGGGAAACTACACCTACCGGTGCCACCACGGACAGGCACCCCGGCATAGAACCTCGGAACTGCAGGAACATCGAGCGGAAACCACCAGAAGTACAGGTCCGCACAAGGCCAGACCAACGACACCCACGGGAACTAGGCACGGCCAGGCTATAACCGCCGTGCAAGCTAGGGCAACAGAGAACACTTAGAAACGTTGTGAGGAAACACCGTCACAACAACAGCAACCAAGCCACCGCCGCTAGCAGCCAAGAGGGGGACCCGCAGTCCACACGCTCTGCTCGCTAGCCTAGCTCCTGCCCCTACCCCCGCGGAAGGGTGAGACAGAGCCGCCACAGAAACACACCACACTCACAACACCGCAGCCTGGCCAAGCTGCGGCCCCACGCCTGGCACCACTACGTGGCTCCGGAACCAACGTAGAGAGAGGCAGTGAGATAAAGGACTGTCTGGGCCGCGCCGGGAAGAAAAGCACCTCAACGACCTCGGCGTCCCGCCCCAGACAAGAGAGCTCTACAAACGACTCAGTGCCGCTGCCCTAACACCATTTCCCCCTCAGCTCTAGAGTCTGCTCACGTGGGCTGCCAACTCGAGCACGCTCGTAGCCCGGAGCCATCCTCAACAGACTCACGAGGACGGGGGTCCCAGGCAACGGTAACAACTTCTCAAACGGGACAAGCCCTCAAGTGCCAAGCACCGGGCGAACAGGCGGGGCAGCACAACAAAACCACGCCGAACTGCTGGCTTGTAACACACGACAAGCCCAGCGAACACGAGGCACGCACAAACCCTCAATAGGGCCGCCGGACAACCAAACACGTACGGGAAAGTCGAAGTCTCGGAACACTATCAGCTAGCACGGAAACACGTTGCTCTGCTAATAATCGATTGACCGCCAGTCAATCGATTATTAGACAGACGCGACACTCCTGGTACCACTGCCAGGACACGACTATGAAGGTGTCACCCTCAATACTGAACGCAGGGAGGTAACCAGCCGCGTTCCCTACCAGAAGGTCCTAAGGGCAAGGCCTGCCCTGGGGCGCACGCCGACACACAACTCAGGCCACGGAAACGCCCGAGGCAATACAGGCACTGTCGCGCCCCCACAAGCCGGCGCGACACCATCATGACCGGGAAGGGCACCGCGACACCAACCTTATCACGATGGGGCAAAGCGTCGCGACAGCCAAAACCTGTCGTGACCGGAAAGCGCAGCGCGACACGACCCTTATCGCGACCACCCACGGCGCCGCGATAAGGTCACGCTCGACAAGGGGGACGCCTCTTCTGATGTCGCGACGCGTCAAGCTGTCGCGACATCAGCAGAGAGGCAGACCAATGGGATCTTCGATCCCGGGCCGCCCACAAGCTACAAACATGCACACACGGGGGAGGGGAGCATGGAGAAAGCTGGAAAGCTATTCTACAAACCACGAGGGCTCCAATCCACCCGAATTAGAGAGGGCACAAGGAATCCCTACCTTTCATGAAGAACCAAACCCCGTAGGTCCCTTCTCATAGGAATGAACACCTCCTCCTCGCTCCACACACGCTCCACGACGTCGGGACACCATGCTTGGCCCTCCTCGTCGCCTAAAACGCACCAAAGGGAGAGGGGGAGCTAGGCGGAGCACCGCCGGAGGGGGAAGGAGAAGAGGAAAGGGGGAGAGAGAGGGAAGGGGTAGCCGGCCAGCGCCTTAAGCCCTCGGCACCCAGAACGCGACGGTCCACCCCGTCGCGTTACAAACCTTAGCGCGACGGGCCAACAGACCGCGACAAGGACGCGGCCCCCAAGGGCGCCGCAACAACGCGACAGGCCGTACTGACACGCTTTCCACTCTGACAGGCGTCAGACAACCAGACAACGGAAAATGAAAAATGCTATCGTGACCCGTTGACCGGCCGCGACCATAACGCGACGGACAACCAGGGCGCGACAAGAATGCGACACAACTACTTGTCGCGGTAGGCACCCACGCAGCGACACCAACACGTGATCACCCAGCCTGGACGCGTCAGTTGCCAGTCATCCACGACACCAGACGAAAGCTGAGAAACCGGGTCTTACAATGAACTAACGAACAGCTCCTATCATATGTTGTTGAGGCGTGTCTCATCACACCTTGACGTCTATTTTTCAGTCATTCTGCTACATTAGACTCAATTCACGCCACTCCGTTTCTTTCATTTCGTATTATTTCACTTCACTTCCTTGCAAAGCAGGCGCCAAGGTGAGGCAGCTGTAGACATGCCAATTCGGCTTCACATTGAGCAAAATTCATGTTATACCGCAACGCCTCAAAGTGGCTCTTTTCAATTAACCTCTTGAGTGTATTCCTATTTTTCTAGGATTTTTAGAAAATTTCCCCAAAGGGTCTGTTGAGCTCATTTAAACATGTCCATTACAGCGAACGCCCTTTGTGAGATGATGCGCAGCTGTTACAACGGACGCATATCATACTTGCAATTAGACACATGGTCTATTTTAAATCACGTCCTGCCGACTCGCCACGATTTAAAGTCAAAGATTCTGACCGCGCCCTGTCAGCTCCATTTAATGAGCGCCATGTCAGCAATCATGATGTCTGTTGTAATCACGTCTGGGCAGCTTGCCGCGTTTTATAAACATCAAATCAAGGATCAAATTTCGTCAAAGATTTGATTTGCCTAAGAAAATGCGGTCGCCCACTCGGACGCGATTCAGAGCCTAGTTTACAGCTACGATCATCATGAAAATGTCTAATTGCACGGAAATCAAGCGATCTTATAAATCGCGGCTTGTCAGGCGGACGCTTTTTATCCCTGATAGACATCTGCTGTATTGGATGCGATTTTGGCTATAAATACAGACCCGAGGGTCCTTCATTTGGGATCCATCCTCAACTACGGCGAAGCCCTGCCGGATTCTCCCCTCAACCTCCGAACCCCAATTCTTCCAACCCTTCGAGGCGGGGACTCCGACGGATCGAGGCTCGTTGTTCCGGAGCCGAGGCGAGCACGTGCGTCATCCTCGTCCTTCTCTTCACGCGACGGAGCTTCCGAGTGCGGGAGTGCGGCGAGGGGATCTTCACCGGCTCGCCTCGCGTCGTCTTCATCCTCCATTCCCACCGGGCAACGCTGCCATTTCCTCTCATTAGTTCCTCCATTTTTATTCTTCGCTAGAACATGCATCCGCCACGTCTACCACACACACACATCATTTTCTTACCCACCTACTTCTTAGAGGTTTAACACCGCCTCCACGAGGTGTGTTAGTCTCCATCTATTATGTTTTTTTTATCTCCTTCCCATTTACATTTCACTACACAACACAGACTAATCCCCTTTCACCTCTTTCTTGTTGTTTTCACTTTTGCAAGGTAACCGACATTGAGTCCTCTTCGTCGGCCGACCGACGTGAGAAGGAAAGAGAACCCACTACGACACTCCCGCGCTTTTTCGGGTGAAGGTAAGTACACAAATCCCTTCCTTTCCACCCATTTCATTCGGCGCTCACGTGCGCTTGGCGATCACACACTTCCATCGTGCACACCCGCACGTTCCGTTTTTCTTCCTTTTCCTTTTGCCTACTCCTTCAAACCTCCACATTTCCTTTGGTGAGACCGTGTTTTCCCGAACATAACGGGGTAAAAATGCCGTCTACATCTCTGGCGATCACGGTGGGACACTTCTTCATTTCGATTCCGGTTACTCCGTTAGGCACCCACGTGTGCCCCTCCTATCGTACCCCACGCGGTACAATCTCCCTTTTTCCGCACCCCGCGTGGTGCCATCCGAAGAGTCCCGTCGTTATTACCAAGTTGTGATCATGTTTTTCTCTATTGTTTGTTTACATCTCCCACATTGGAATTTGTTGGTTTTTTTAAAAAAATACTATCTTGTTCCCCACCCTGCTCACTTGCCTTTACCTGAAGAAAACACTTCTATTTGGGTTCTACTCCTCTTTCTATAATTGTTAGAAAGCATGTTAGTGTAATTTCCTGTTCATTTTGCTGTTCTCGGTTGCACTTTTGATCCACGTCCGGTACAAAGGACGCTTTTTATGTTGTTGCTTTGCGCGGTCGACAGACTGGACGCGATTCTGTGACGAGTCCGGAAGGAGTTGCTTCGGCTCTTACAGCTTTCAGGAGCTGTCAGATTTGCGACTGACAGAATGGACACCTCTTTCTGATGGATTTGTTGTGTATACAGATGCATCTAGGAGTGGGCTTGGCGCAGTACTAATGCAGCATGGTAAGGTGATAGCTTATGCGCCCAGGCAATTGAAATCGACAGAGGAGAATTACCCCACCCATGATTTGGAATTGGCAGCAGTTGTGTTTGCCTTGAAAATGTGGAGGCATTACTTGTATGGAGAAAGATTTGAGATTTTTACAGATCACAAGAGTTTGAAGTATATCTTTTCTCAGAAAGATTTGAATCTTCGTCAGCGTAGATGGGTGGAGTATTTAAAAGATTATGATTTTTACCATCCGGGTAAGGCCAATGTAGTTGCTGATGCCTTAAGCAGGAAGGCATATGTAAGTCAAATGATGATCAAAGAATGGAAGTTGTACGAGGAGATAGCAGAGAACTCCTTGTATGTGCCAAGAAGTCAGCGACGGGCAGTGCTAGCAAGTAGTGCTGTAGAGCCGTCTTTGTATTGGCCGATTGTTGAAGCTCAGAGAGCAGATACAAAATTAGCTGAAATTGTGAAAATGGAAGGGGTTACCCTCGATGATAATTGTGTGGTCAGACTCAGAGGCAGGTTGTTTGTGCTAGCAGAAAGAGAGGTGAAGCATAGGGTGTTAGAGGAGGCCCATAAATCCCAGTACACCATTCACCCAGGCAGTACTAAGATGTACCAAGATCTGAAGAAGCACTTCTGGTGGCCTCATATGAAAAAGGAAATAGCAGAATTTGTTTCAAGGTGTGATGTTTGTCAACAGATCAAGGCAGAGCATCAGAAACCTGGAGGTCTATTGCAATCATTACCCATTCCGCAGTGGAAATGGGATGATATTGCTATAGACTTTGTAGCAGGCTTACCGAGGACAACGTCAGGACATAATGGAATATGGGTATTTATTGACAGGCTCACCAAGGTGTGCAGATTAGTGCCAGTAAGTATGTCTTGGACAGTGGATAAATTAGCAAAAGTGTATGTTGATAGAATTGTTCCACTGCATGGTATTTCAAAATCTATTGTGTCTGATAGGGATCCCAGGTTTACTTCGGATTTTTGGAGGAGCCTGCAGAAGGTTGTAGGCACTGAGTTGAAGTATAGCTCAGCTTACCACCCGCAGACGGATGGTTAGACAGAGAGGACTATCCAGACAATTGAAGATATGTTACGAGCATGTTGTTTAGTTTGGGGTGGTAGCTGGGAGCATCATCTGGGTATGGTCGAGTTTGCTTATAATAATAGTTATCATACTAGCCTCGGGATGGCACCATATGAAGCTTTATATGGAAGACCGTGTAGGACACCTTTAAACTGGCATGAAGTGGGAGAAAGGCAGTTAGTGGGCCCCAAGTTGGTTCAGCAAACCACAGGGCTAGTAGGATTTATCAAGGAAAAATTACAGGCAACTCAGAGCATACATAAAAGTTTTGCTGATAATCGGAAAAGACCACTTCAGTTTGAAATTGGGGACTATGTCTTTCTGAGAATTTCCCCTAGCAAAGGTATTGTAAGATTTAGTAAGGAAGGAAAGTTGAGTCCGAGGTATGTAGGAGTTTTCCAGGTGTTGGAAAGGATTGGGGAGATAGCTTATAGACTTGATTTGCAAGCAGATTTTGCAGATGTTCATGATATTTTCCATGTCTCCATGCTAAGGAAGTGCATCGAGGACCCAGCACAGATAATTAATTATCAAGGTGGTGACTTGAGGCCGAATATGTCCATGTCAGAATATTCGGTGCAAATTACTGGCCGTAAGACGAAGAAGTTGCGGAATAAAGAGAATGAGTTAGTCAAGGTCAGGTGGGAGAATAGGCTGGGTGGTGAAGATACCTAGGAGTTAGCTGAGGAGATGGCTAAAGGGTATCCTTACTTGTTTGAGTAAGGTTTTAAATCTTTTTAGATGATAGTACTTGTAAATGTGTATTAAGGTTGTTTATGTTTGAATTATGTTTTAAAATTATGATATGGATTTCGAGGACGAAATTTCTTTTTAGATGATAGTAATGTAACGTCGCGCGTTTTTCAGATCCTTCTAGATCCTATGTTTAGCACTTGTGGTGGCCAATGTGTGGCCAATACGGCTTGTGTTTAGTGTGTATGCGTGTTTCTGGGGCTTACTGGGCTGACAGTTTGGGCCTGTAGCACCCTAGGGTTCTCTGTCTTTGAACGCGACAGAGAGGTCGTCGCGTTCTAAACACGACAACCCTGTGCGTCACGTTCTGATTGCCGCCAGGAAACGGTGATCGTCTGCATGTGCGCTGCGTGTCACACGCTGGGCGACCTGCATACGTCATCCTTGAGAAGGCGACGCCAAAGGCCGTTGCGACAAGGTCGCGACGCAATGGTGCGTCGCGTTCTCAACCGCTAACACAGCTTAAACTTTGCTGGCCAGAACAGAGCACAGCATGCTCTGTTCGGCCGGGGGGAAGGGCTGTGCGGGTTTCTTGGGGATTTTCGTCGTGGGGGCTTACGTGTGGCGTGTTCTCGCGCGGGGAGCTCGTGTGGAGCGGGGGAAACACCGAGGGATCACCGTGTTGCTCGTTCTTCATAGAGGTAGGGTGACTCCTCTGATTTTCGGGGTGTAGATCGCGTAGGATGTGGGTTCAATCAATTTAATGCGTTTCTAACAGTAGATATCATCTTTAGGAACTCACAAAAGCATGACAACTGGAAATTAAGGGTGGTTTGTGTGTTCTGGAATGGAAATATGTGGAGGGATCCCGGATTGGGGTTCCTGCCTGATAAGGCGACGGAACCCTTGTCGCGTCTTGAACGCGATGCGTCGATGTGTCGTGTTAAGGATCACATCGCGACACGTGCATGGTCGCGTTCATAAGGTGAACGCGACATGTCGAGGCGTCGCCTTCTGGAGGCGACACAATGCCCTGTCGCGATCTCAGCTGAGAGGCCTGAATGTGCACGGTTTACGTGATTTGATTATCCGGTTGTCGTTATCGGTGTGCTCAACGATATTGAGCAGTGCATTGGCACCTGTAGCGCTATTGGAAGCGCGTAGTTTACGAGACTAGCATCTGGATTGTTTAGCTAGCTAGTGGTTTGTGTGTTAACGTATTATTTACGCGAAGCGTGACATGTTCACGTGTTGTGGACTGTCGGTACACGAGGTTTACGTGATGTTTCATGTGGTTTGTGCGGTGCACACGTGGTTTTGTGTGCGTGGCAGGTAGTACGACGCCTACCGTGGTTACCTCTCCAGTTAGGTGCCCCAGGTTCTTTGTGAGCCAGGATGTTAGCTCGGGGCTTGTCCCGGTACTTGTGCTGTACTGTCGAGGTCTGTGCCGTCTGTCCTGGACACCCTCACTCCTTTGTTTGAGTTGTACATCCGGCTGAGGGAAAGACGACAGTGGGATAGTGACTCTTGAGTTTGTTTTTAGTCACTTGTAGCTCGCTCTTAGTTGGGGGTACGGACACCAGTAGTCGACACTTGTCCCCAGCTAGTCTTTTTCCAATGTCTCACTCTAGAGAGCCCAGGCTAGGGTCCCTAGAGGTGCCAGGCATGGGCCTGCGACCGTGTGGTCTGTAGATGTGGTGTTTAGTTGGTCTCCAAAGTTGCTTGACTTTTCTACGTGGAGCGGCAACTGGACCTTTCGTCTATGGCTGCGAGACTGAGAGGTAGACCTGTGTTAGTTTGTCTGAGTCAGTTGCTGGTGTCGCGAACCAGTCTACGTGGCTCGAGTGTGGTGATCTCTACTTTAGCTCGTTCACGTGTTGGAATTTTGCCATTTATTTATTACAACTGTTTTACGAAGTCGGCTAACGGTAAGTATATTTACAGCTTTTATATCCTGTTTAATTGTGCTATAAAATGCTAGCGTAGTTTACTGCTTTTGTACCTGTGTTTGGTTTGCTCGGTGTTGGGGGAGTTCCCTATTGAGCCAGTGACTAGCGAGGCTCACCCCTACTCCCCACAGGCGAGGGCGAGGAGGAGGTTTCGTTACCATCGTCTAGTTCTGAGCCGCATCATAGCGGTGTTGGGCCATTGCCTCCAGCAGTGTAGCTTTTCTTTATTCATTTGTACTAGTTGTACCTTGGGGTATGCCCCAGGCTCTTGTACCCTCTTTTACTATTGTTGAAGTTTGGCTATGTAAATCTTGTGTAATATAAATGAAATGGTGTGTTCCTTTGTATTTCCACGGATTTGTGTGTGGTATCCCTTGCGAGGCTACGGCCTGTTCGTGGGAGATGGACTCGGGTCAGGCACGTTATCGGTTTAACGGGCTTGAACGAGGCGTTCCGTCACAGTGTTGCCACCGCACGGTGAACATCGTCCCTTATGCACCACCTCAGGTTTATAGGTGGGTGTACTAAGGTGTCATCCCAACATATGGTGGGCAAGGGTGGTTACCATCATGTCGGGTTATATCGAATGACCCAATTTTCTTCTTTCATGATGTGGTTTCATCGACTTGTTTTGTATTTCGTGTGCATTTCATCGGCTTATTTTGTATTTCGTGTGCACGAATGAGACTAATAAATATCGGCACGGTGTATGCCACCCGATTGATGTGTTAAACACGAGAGCGAACAAAATGAAATAAACAATAGAAATAATAGTTGAGAAAAATCAATGGAAATTAAATGACAAAAGTAATAAACAAAAAAAGGGACAGCAAGTAAATAGAGAAAATAAATCAACCAAAAATGGATGAATGGTGAAAATAATGAATTGGACAAAAAATGTTGAAAGAAATAAATAATAATAATAAAAAAACCAAATTTTCGGTTGGAACGGTGGCATTCTCACCGTTCTATCTCACGTAATGATGTCTGCCGTTCAGCATTGCATACTCCCACCCAGGCTGCTGTTCAACCACCACCAAGGCCCACCGTTCAGCCCCTGCTCATCTGCATCCAAAGCCTCATGAATAGTTTTCCACCGTTCAAACATCACTTACAAACTCAGGGGTTTATTAGAGTGTGTGCGCGTGTGTGGAGATGTGGGTAAATGATGAGCTGAACGGTGGAGGGACTGGGAGCCACCGTTCAAGCAAATCAACACACGCACACCCTACTTTATAAAACTCCCATCCTCTTCCCTGGTCACATGTCCTTCTCTCTCTTCATTTGTAACACTCCTTTCTCTTTCTATCCACTACCCCTGCCGTTTCAACCCATCCCAAACCAATACACACATGCATGCACCCCCATGCATTCCTCACCAATTCCATCCATCATTAAATCCCCATTTTAAACTCTCACAAGTATGCACATGCGCACACGTCATCCCCCCATTAAATCAACATTTTAGAAGGAAAAAAGAAGGGGTAGGGACAATGGGATATTGATAAAAATGACGACAGAAGAAATAGTTAAAAAGGGGTGAATAAATTAAAAAACAAATTAAAAAAAATTATTATAATATGAATGGACATGATAGCTTTGAACAAAAAGTACAATAAATCAAACAATTTAAAGACATGAATAAGATTCAAATTGAATACAAGAGCATAAGACAAATGCAAAAAAAAAAAATGATGATTCCGAAACAAATCCAAAGTCAAGAACAAATCAGATAAAACAATCTTAAAGAAAAAAAAACCAAACCAAATAATTCTGGGAACAAAACTCAAATAAATTTCAAACTCAAATGAACTAAAAGGAAACAAATGAAAGTGGAGGGAAATATGAAATCAAATAAAGTCCCATATCAAATCAAATAATTAAAATTAAATTAAACTAAAAGGTCAATAAATTTAAAAGACAATTCAATTAAAAGATCAAGCATGCAAAGATAAAAAGCAAACCAACTCAAACAATTTTGAAGCAAACTCAAACCCTTTTAATAAATCTGAAATAACAACAAAAATGTGTGAGGTGTTATATTCTAGTCGTCTCGCGGTAGGCGCAACTAGATTTGCATTTCTACACATATCTTTTATCGGATGTTTCTGTTAAACACCACAAGACTCTTTATTCTGGCGATTAATCAATGATTTTTCCTCTTAGAGGGATGTAATTAATGTCGTTGCGCTTAGGCAACGACGAGATCTTGGTCCTGACCCGATATTCACTTTCGTTTGATGAAGTCAAATGGCGCGCGAATAGACTCAAAGCCCTTCGACTCTCGGAGGCAGAACATGTTGTCGCTTCGGCGACTGGCACGCCTGCACTCCGCGATTACCGATTCATCTTTCGTTATAGTGACTTACTTAGCACTAAACAGGACTTGAATTTGTAATACGTCGATACACACATGAGAACATGATAAAATAACATTTAAAATTTAAAATAGTTTTTGATGGATCCACAAAATCTATTTCCACAACACTTCAATCATTGTAGGTTATATTACAAAGATGATGTAAAGAAGAGATCATGTTCTATTTTTTAGCATGACAGATTCAAACCTAAGAGAGGGAAAAATTCAAAGCAGAAGAATGTACCTTATAAGTCGTTGACATATTTTTCTCTTACATCCAAACTACAGTAGATGTATATGTCCGTAAAGACAGCTCGACATATGACATGACATGTAAAAAAAGTATGTCACGATGATGATGAAATCAATCGTCATGCAATTGGCAAAGTTTGTATTCACTTCAACCATGCTCATTTCTCTTTCTCAAGAGAGCCACGTAATGTTAGATTGGATTTATGCACTAATGACATCAATCCATTCGGAGGTTTAGTGACATCTTTCTCTTACTGGCCAATGTTCTTAACATCGTACAACTTTTTGCCAGACGTGTATGAAATGAGAGAATTTATTTTTATCCTGTACAGATTTAATTTATAAAATGAATATTTTTTTATTTTTATTTATATATCTATTTTTTATGATGTAGGATCCTCCGGTACGTAGCGAGCATGAGGCGGACAGAGAGGACAATGCAATATATCTCTCTTGATTTTTTTTTTTGAAAATTTGATATGCTGCTGTTGTGGATATTTTTATGAATATTTATTGTCGAGGATTTTTCTATAGATATTTATTGATTGTTATGTAATTTAACATGTGTAAAATTGCATGTTTATTGCAATTTATAAAAAATAGAGAAATATCTGTCGTAAATTTTTGACGGAATTTATCCATTGGAAATTTTCGATGGGAATATTATGTCGGAATTCTCTACGGAAATAATATCCGCAGGCTATTTTCGACTCGTTTTTTTCCGATCGATGAACTGTTTCTGTTGGAAATCGATCAGAGTTCCGTCGAAAACAATTTTTTTCGATGGACTTCCAATGGATTTCCCACGGATTCTTTTCCCTTATAATGTATATACCTTTATGATGCTAATTAAGGCTTCTAGGTGTTATCCCCTTAAGATTAAGTTAACCTCCGTGGATAAAACTTAGACCAATGGAGCCAACCATTCGAGTTTGGAGTATTGACAGGAGCGAGGATGTATCTAAAAGAGAAGAGAAAAGAAAGGAAAATAAATAAATTCATAAGATCAATAGAAAGAAATTCCTCATGAACTCACTTCTCTCATAGGAGTCATGCTTATCTGAACGTCCATTAGCCTCCTATTTAAACTCATCATGGCTTGCGTTGGCATGTTTAAGAACATCATAATCCATCTTCTCACTCCTATTAATCTTGCTTTGAGATCTCTGCGTGCATGGTGCTTAATTAGAGACTGTAGCGGATGAAGAAAGAGAAGATAAGGAAGAGGGAGGGCCGACTGGGCAGCGAATTTGACTCTCTCCCCTAATTATAGAAGTTTGGGAAGGGCTAATCTTTATGAGATTTGATAAGGAGGGTTAATTCTATGTTTAGTTCTTGTTTTCTAGTTTTATGACTGACCAAATTTTCGACAATATTTTTTGACGTTTTCTGTCGGAAATTACCGACGTAATTATCGACGGAATATTCAGTCGATATTTTCGACGGATTGCCGACGGATTCTTTGACCGTCGATAATTTCTGACCTGATATTTCTGACAGATCATTTTCGACGACCGCTCGACAGAAAGCTGTCGGAAGGCGATGTTTTCGACGGATTGCTGTCAGATTTCCGACGGATTGTGTCCGTCGAAAATGCCGCTCTTTCTTGTAGTGGAAAAATTGAAAAGTCCCTAGTTTAGCTCAGACTCTGGTAAGAAATTACCTAAATTTGAACGCAATTTATCGTAGAGTCACATTAGTTTAGGACACGGCCTGATCACCAACTGCGTTCTTATTTGCCGTGTGTTTCTTACTTTTGTAAATAAACTTAGCTGTTTTCACGTAGTTTCTATTATATAAAAACCTATAAAAATTTAGAAATTCAAAAAATCTAAGAAGATTACGAGTTTTGCACCTTGCTGGTAAGCATATAAGTATAGGAAGGACCTCCTTATTCCGGTTAAAATTTTCTAATTAATTTTTCCTATATTGTATTAAAGATGAGCTAGTTCTTAGTTAGGGATCCGAGTTTTCCTTCATAAAAAATGATGATGATCTAAGTGCATGATTAATTGGTGGATAAATTGTTAGATTAAGTAAATTTGGGAGCGATGGACTTGTTTCACACATCGGGGTTGCAAGAAGATTCTTGAGCTTTGTTTGTTAAGTCTAATAATATTATTTTTGAGTAATTTATAATTTTCTCTTTCTTTACATATTAAAAAGCATAGTAAGGCAGCAATCTTCTCATGGTAATGCCGTATTATCAAATTGTTTAAACGAAGTGTAATGAAAGAGAAAATTTTATTTCACTTCACAATTCTCTACAAAACGGATAAATAATTTGGCCAAAAAAAGTTAATAAAAAAGAGAGAACAAAGAGCATTGATCCCATCTTCTACGGTAGTCGTATTGGAGAAGGTGACGGGGGACGGCGGTACCGGCGGCAGTGCTGGAGACGGCGATGGGGCCGGCGGAGGCGGACTGCAGCCACCGTCTTCCGGCATGCTTCCGGTAAAGGAGACATGCTCACTGGGGTCTGAAGCCAGAGGCGGCGGCGGTAAAGCCCACGCTCAGTTAGAGCTTGGTGACGATGAGGGCCGGGGAGAGGGAGATAATGACACAGAGGATGCGCACAGGGTGAGAGCAGAGGATGGTGAATTGAATGGGATGATCACACTGTGCAGCCATCTTAGCCGGATCCATTCTGGAACATTCTTTAGCACTTACGAAACACCCTGTCGGCCCATTCTTTGTCGGAGCTGGGCGCGACCGGTAAATTCCTCTGTCGCCCAGGGATCTCCTCCTAGACTCTGCAAAAGGTACTACGGCCGGCGTTATAACCCGTGCAGGGCCAACTTTTCTGCCGGAGATCAGGACCTTAGCATCTTCTGTAGCACTGCTCCCGCAGCAAGGGTAGAAACCCCAGGAGCTCACGCCGCCGCCTGTACGTTGTTACCACCACAACCCAAGTCTTGGTTAGCGTATAGAATCAAAGATGCATTCAGATCAGAGATCTTGATTAGCATATATATGTACACAAAATAAGATCTACACACGTGTACGTGTACCAAATAGAAGGCAGCCGGAGCCGGCGAGGAGGAGGAGGAGTGCCATCACTGCGGTGGCTGCCATGACCAGTACTACCGGCGAGGCCATGCTTTGATCAGTCTTCTCCGAGAATTCTGCGGTGAGGTTGCAGTGGTGAGGAGCTGGGTGAGACGGTGTTCCGGGAGCTCTGCGTTTTGATGTGTATATATATTATATTATATTATATATAAGTTTCCTTCAGCTGCTCGATCGTTCAATGCATGCGACTGGGTCGGTTGACGGATTCTTCTTCTGTCTTGTTATGGGAGAGAAGCTTCTCAAGGGACAGGAAACGAGTGCGAAAGGACCGCGTGGCTCCCGTCAATCTGTAAACTATCGGTATTTATATATATAGAAGACACGGTTCTTTAGCCTCAGTTTGACAATGAATTAAAGTTAGGAATAACTCTAATCTATGATTAAAATTATATAGGGTTAATTTATTTTTTAGTTTATTTTTTTATGTGTTAACCTAATTTAATTATAGTGAGTTAACCCATTTTCTTCACATGATGGTTTGGCATGATAAAATGAGTTAACTTATTTTCATATCAAAAAGTGACTTGAAAAAAAGTAACAATTAATATTGTGTTGAGAAAAGATAAAGTAGTAATTAATGTTGTGTACCGCTAAGATAAAAAAATACTTAACTCACTTGAGTTAACTCCAATCTACCTCTAGAGGTGGGTTGAAAAATTGTGAGTTAACTCACATCTAACCCACTTTTAATCTAACCCACCCGAGTTAACTTTTTTTTATTATCAAATTACATTTTGAATTAACTTTGAGTTAACTTTGAGTTAACTTTACGTTAACTCGTTACCAAACTGAGATATTATTTTGTCTTGCTCGTTGTTCAACTCTTTAATTTCATATATATTCTTTGTTTGGGTAATATCTCTTGATTCTATAAGTAAGTAGCTTTTAGCCCTCAATTGATCTTTTTCTTAATAAATTTCAATTATAAAAAAATATTACATGTAATTTGTCGAGCTTAAACTCAAATTTCTTAACACTCTAGTCTTCATGGATCTAAATACACAATTTAATTTTCTTTAAAGAATATCCAAACCATCACCTACTCCACCTCTCACTTTCTAACTAATACCTACTCCCTCGATAATTGGCCAACCCCACCTACGCTTTTTGAGTTGGTAGTGAGGAAGAGAATGAAAGAATTGTATGCCCTACAAGTCAATTACATTTATGTAATAGAATTTTTCTTAAATTATCTTATTCGAACTATTGGCATTTTCGTTCATTATGTTTTATATTTTATTGCATAATGAAGTCCATGAATTTGTGCAATTGATGTCAGAATCATAATGAGATCATGATAGTGAGATCTGATATTTATAAACACAAGTTCTAAATGTTCTTGGTCATAGGACACTTGAGTGGGATATCAAGTGGACCAGTTAGATCAGTGCACACTACACCTATTCATATGATGAAGCTGACTGGTCTCACAGTCATTTGTGTGGAGACACTAAGGTGAGTATGCAGGTGCTCATTATAGAATGAGCTCACTGAACTGATCCGATGTTGAGTTTCTAGACGGTGATGATATTTGACTATCAGTCAAGAAACTCTAAGTCACAGTAGTGCAACTAATCCTTAGACCTGAGACACCATAGATGTCTTGTACAAGGAGTGTCATACTTTGATATTTGACTTATAGATTCACTGTATGTGAATCTAGTATAGTCAGATAATTGGGTGTGTCATGAAGCATGCGAAGACTGGTGAGTGTTGAAAAGGGATCATTCACTCTCGGTATCAACAAAGAGAGAATGCCCGATAAAATCATATCCAGAACAAACCCCTGGCTAGGGTCACACAATTAATTAGAAATATGTTTCTAGTTTAATTGTTGGATATGAACTATCTAATCACAAAAGTAGGAGTCTGACAGCATGGTCGTACTCCAAATGTGATTAGGGACATTGTATGAATGAGGGACTATAGTTGCACGACAACTGTTGACTAAAAGGTTCCAATGGATTAGGAATCCCCTGTATCATCTGGGGGCCATGGCGTGTTGCTTGGTGCGTCCCATGATCTGTGAGCCAAAGATAAATTAATTATGAGATAATTAATTTATATGAATTAAAAGTTAATTCAAGTTAGAAGAGTTCTAATAATATTAGAAAGGGTTCTAATATTATTTGGGCTTACTACCAGAATGATATTAGACCTAGAGGGTCACATACAAAAGAGCAATCCAAAAGGATAGGGACATCAATATAAATGTGAGATATTTATAGAGTTTTATGTTAATCTTATTTTGAATAGGATTAATTAATTAAAATTAGGGTTTTAATCCTATTAAAAGGGAGGAGGAGAGAGGGGGCAAACAAACCAAGCTTTGGCCGCCTCCCATCTCTTCTCTCTTCTCTCTCACATCTCCATCTTCTCTCTTCTATCTCTCTTGTCTCTCTCTTGTGAAGAGAATAGGACAAAGGGGAGACCACAAGGGTGGGGAGTAGGTGTGGAGTACAAGACGGTGTCCCTATATACGCTGCTCGTGTGGATACCGCTAGAGGTCGGGCGATTGCGCGGCTAGGACGATCCCGAGGAATGTATGCACCGGTCGTTGGAGATCCCAAATCTCCGCAAGGTGAAAGAAACATGTTCTTCTCCTAGATCTGATCGAGTTCTTGCAATCCCAAAATCGATCCGCAAAGGAAATTATTTTAAATTTTTATATTCCACTGCATTTGCATATCTCCGATTTTCTTACAGTGGTATCAGAGACAGTTTTTGAGATTGCAAGAATCCATGTATATCCTATTTAAAATACAATTTTTTATATTTTATTGGGTTTCTGTCTCGGATCTGGTGGTGATGAGATCACCCAGACACTGTTTGGGTGTTGCAGGCCGGCCCCACACAGGAAGGGACAGGCTCTCCGCGTGTGAGCGTGGCCACACGCCTAGGCGCCCACGCGCACAGGCGCCTTGCGCTGGCGTACGGGCAAAGCGGCTGGGTCGCTGCGCTCTGGCGCGGTGCGCCGTGGGCCTCCTGGCGCGATGCGTCAGGCACCGTCTGGCGCCGGCGCTGGCGCGCTGGGTGCCCAGGGCTGGCGCATAGACCAGCGGGTGCGCCCCTGCGCCCTGGGTGCTGTGCACCGATGTCGCTTTGCACCGGCAGACCCACAAGACTGTTCGTTTCCTTCCTTTTGGGATTCCTATTTAAATTTCTAATTATATTGTGAATAAATTAGGATTTATTGATGGTTTTTGAAATTGTCCTATTAATTTCCTCAATTAGAATAGTCATTGATTTCAGAAATCATTCAATTGAGAAATTTATGGCTTTAAATTGGTTTTAAAACTCACAAATTTTGGAAACCATTTAATTGGGAATCCCTTGGTTTAAGGAGCCATTTAAGTTAAATATTGTTTTTATGAAAGCAATTGAACGTTTTGTGGATCTCATGGCACCCATTATGGAAACCCAATAAATTAAAATATCTGAATTTTAAATATGAAATAAGAGTTATTGCTTGTAATTATTGCAATGTAATTGTAGTAATTATATAATATCTATATATGCATGTGATGTATGTATGGATGTGGATGATCATGGATTATTAAAACGTTGTGGCTATGTGTATGATGTGGTTGTATTTATTGGGGCCTGCGAGTCTCTTCCTCTCTCTAATATTTCAGATTGTACTTTCTATCAATGTTCATAATGTACCTCTCCTTGATTAGATCATGGTTTCTTAATTGATAATTGTTGTACATTTGAAGGCCTGGGTGCCTATTTTATTTATGTGCTTTTGGAGGACTTGGAGCATGAAGGCGTACAAGATGGAAAAGATGGACCTACGAGAGGATGATCCAATTATATTGGTCTACGTGTGCATGTGATGCTTACAACACCATAGGCTAATTATGATCCACTTATGGCTCTAGTGTGATCACCCTAGTTCACGTCCATGACCATCCACTAATACGTATATATATGATATATACTTTCTACTTTTAATAGGTACATATGTGCATGCGATGTATTATATGTACATATTTATTGTGTGTGATGCAATAATTTAGATGAGACCAAAATTTTTCAAAAAAAAAATATACCCCTCACAGTTTTAAAAATTAAGTTAATAAGTGTGAGACATTAAGAATGATCCGCGTGGCCTTCCATCATTATAAATTGAAGAACTACTCTTCTATTGAGTTGATTTGTTGTGCTACCACAAGTTCAACTTAATTAGAAAGCTAGACTTTAATCTATGACATGGAGATGTCATAAGTGGGGTGGAGGCATGATGTTACTTTGTTGCGCTACCACAAGGGTGACATTACTAATCCATGCCCACTATGTAATGATGGTATTGATTTAACCTAATCCTTGTGGTTTGTTGTGCTACCACAAGACCACATTGATTGGGAGGCCGAATAAATCGGAAGTTGTAAAGAGTTACAATTGACAAGAGTTGTCTACCTATTATGCATGATGTGGTTTGTTGTGCTACCACAAGGCCACATGCATGATGTTAATATAATTCCGATAACCACTAGGAAATAATAAGTATTTCTCGTATTACTAATGAGGGTTTTGCTATTCGATAAAATTTAGTGGGAGCATGTAAAGATTAAAGTCCATATCTTAATATTATGAATGTCTGCAATGTATTTATTCTTGCATTTAATTTTTGTAGATTACCATGGTCAACTCAAACCCACTCCGCGGCATATTGGATGCCAATAAACTCACTGGTCCAAACTTTGCCGATTGGCTCAGGAACTTGAGAATAGTTCTCACTGTTGAGAAAATCATGTACGTCCTTGATAAACTGGTAGTTCCCACATCGGGTGACGGCGCTGATGAGGGAGAAATTATAGCTTATCAGAAATATGAGGAAGATGCCACTATCGTCCAATGCTACATGCTAGCCTCTATGAACAATGAGTTGCAAAGGCAGCATGCAAAAAATGGATGCTAAAGCCATTTTGCTCCACTTACAAGAGTTGTTTGAGGAGCAAACTAGAACACAACGATATGAGATATCGCAAAATTTGTTCCGAGCTAGGATGGCTGAAGGATCATCTATTCAGAATCATGTTCTGAAGATGATCGAGTGGATTGAGAAGTTAGCTGACTTGGGCTTCATTATGGATAATGAACTCAGCATTGATATCATCCTCCAATCTCTCTCAGATTCTTTCTCTCAATTCATCCTTAACTTCAACATGAATAAAATTGAGGTGTCACTGGCTGAACTCCTCAATATGTTGAAGACTGCTGAGGATGCAATAAAGAAAGAAAAGCCCGCAATCCTTATGGTTGGTAAGACCAATAAGAAAAGAAAGGCTACTCAAGCCTTCAAGAAAAGGAAGGTCGGTAAAGGCAAGGGCTTCAAGACTGAGGCAAAGGTTGCCAAGAAAGTAGAAGCCAAGAAGGACAAAGGACAGTGCTTCCACTGCGGTAAGGATGGGCACTGGAAAAGAAACTGTAAGATATACCTTGTAGAGAAAGCAAAAGAGAAGCTTGCAGAAGCTTCAGGTTTGTTTATGATAGACCTTAACTTGTCAGTTCAAAGATCTACATCTTGGGTATTGGATACTGGATGTGCATCTCATATCTACAATTCATTGCAGGTGCTGGCAAGGCATAGGCGACTGTACAAGGGAGAGGTTCACCTACAGCTCGGGAATGGTGCAAAGGTTGCTGCTATTGCTGTGGGGACTGCAAATCTCAAGATGCCCTCTGGAGCTATTTTAATTTTAGACAATTGCTATTATGTTCCTTCAATAATTAAGAATATTATCTCTATTTCTAGTTTAAATAGAGTTGGATATTCAGTTAATTTTGAGAACAATGGTTGCTCTCTGTTTTTGAATGGTGAATGGTTTGCCAATGGAACATTAGCAAATGGATTGTTTATTTTAGATATTGCTCCACATGTCCTTAATGTGAACAAAGTTAACAAAAGGAATAGAGAAGGTTTAAATCAAGCTTATCTTTGGCATTGTAGGCTGGGCCATATTACTGAGGAAAGAATCAACAAAATGCATAAAGGTGGGTACTTAGACCCATTTGATTATGAATCATATGCAATTTGTGAGTCATGCCTCATGGGTAAAATGACCAATTCTCCATTTACTGGACATGGAGAGAGAGCCAAAGAGTTGTTAGAACTTATACATACTAATGTATATGAGCCTATGTCCATACATGCCAAAAAAGATATCTCTACTTCATTACTTTTACTGATGACTTTTCAAGGTTTGGGTATGTGTACTTAATGAAGTACAAATCCGAAGCTTTTGAGAAATTTAAAGAGTACAAGAATGAAGTGGAAAAGCAGACTGGAAAGAGTATTAAAACTCTTCGATCTGATCGTGGAGGAGAATATACTTAAGTACAGAATTTACTCAATTCCTTAAAGATAATGGGATTGTATCCCAATGGACACCTCCTTACACACCACAATTGAATGGTGTCTCTGAAAGGAGGAACCGTACTTTGTTAGATATGCACTACAAGAAAAAGCGCATTTAGAGACCGAAACTTTCGGTCTCTATTCGGTCACTAAAAATGCCAGAGACCAAATAGTGATCAAATAGAGACCGAAATTGTCGGTGAAGAATTTCTGGTCACAAATCTGTGACCAAAAAATTTCGGTCATTATTAGTGACCGATTAGTGACCAAAATCCTTCAGTCCCTGAAGGTCGATAATAGAGACCGAAAAAGTCAGTCACTAATTTGTGACCGAATTAGTGACTGAATTCCATCAGTCGCTATTAGTGACCGACGTAATTCGGTCACTATTCGGTCACTAAAACAACGACCGAATAGTGACCGAATTACTTCGGTCTCTGATAGCGATCGACAGTAATCAGTCGCAATTCGGTGGCTGTTTTAGCGACCGAATAGTGACCAAATTACGTCGGTCACTAATCGATCTCTATTTTTTTAATTAATTTTTTAATACATTTACATTTTTAGCAAAATAACCTGTGTACATACAACATACCTGTCTAAATACAACAATTTCCACAACAATAATAAATGTCCACAAGACAACAATAATAAAAATGTCTACAACACAACAATAATAAAAAAGTCCACAAGACAACAATAATAAAATATCCACGATAATAATAAAAATGTCC
Organism: Colocasia esculenta; assembly: GCA_014218235.1. NCBI lineage: Eukaryota > Viridiplantae > Streptophyta > Magnoliopsida > Alismatales > Araceae > Colocasia > Colocasia esculenta. Next base: position 179,089,353 of record CM024755.1, on the reverse strand, counting down.
ACAACACCACAATAATAAAATGTCTACAACAATAATAATAATAAAAAATAAAAATCATGAATCCTCATCCTCGTGCTCATCCTCGTGTTCGTCTCCTCTCATGCCACCCGATGAAGGAACCTACAATACATATATAACAATAATAAGTTAAAATGAAATAATATTATAATAAATAAATAATTTAAATTTATATATTCTTATTCACTCACTTTCGGTCAATTTTGGACCCTCAAACCTAAACTTTTCATTTTTAAACTAAACTAACTTGTTTATTGTGACTTTGAGCGTCGAGCTCAAACCGGGAGTCCGAATTGAACTCCGTCAGTTTCCATAAGTCACAATCATTGCCCTAGCTGTGCTGGAAAAAATTGGAGGCCAATTGAATGAGTATTTGTAATTTTGTACCCTCAAACCTAAGTTTTTCCTTTTTAAACTAAACTAACTTGTTTATTGTGACTTTGAGCGTCGAGCTCAAATCGAGAGTCCGAATTGAACTCCGTCAGTTTCCACAAGTCACACTCATCGCCCCGACCGTGTTGGAACAAATCGGAGGTCAATCGGATGAGTATTTCTAATTTTGGACCCACAAACCTAAGTTCATCATTTCTAAACTAAACTTACTTGTTTATTGTGACTTTGAGCGTCGAGCTCAAACCGAGAGTCCGAATTGAACTCCGTTAGTTTCCACAAGTCACACTCATCGCCTTGATAGTGCTGGAACAAATCGGAGTCCAATCGGATGAGTATTTCTAATTTTGGACCCACAAACCTAAGTTCTTCATTTCTAAACTAAATTTACTTGTTTATTGTGACTTTGAGCGTCGAGCTCAATCCGGGAGTCCGAATTGAACTCAGTCAATTTCCATAAGTCACAATCATCTCCCTGGCCGTGCTGGAAAAAATCAGATGCCAATTGGATGAGTATTTCTAATTTTGGACCCTCAAACCTAAACTTTTCATTTTTAAACTAAACTAACTTATTTATTGTGACTTTGAGTGTCGAGCTCAAACCGGGAGTCCGAATTGAACTCCGTCAGTTTCTATAAGTCACAATCATCGCCCTAGCCATGCTGAAAAAATTCAGAGGCCAATTGGATGAGTATTTCTAATTTTGGACCATCAAACCTAAGTTTTTCTTTTTAAACTAAAACTAACTTGTTTATTGTGACTTTGAGTGTCGAGCTCAAACCGGGTGTCCAAATTGAACTCCGTCAATTTCCACAAGTCACACTCATCGCCCGACTGTGTTGGAACAAACCGGAGGCCAATCGGATGTGTATTTCTAATTTTGGACCCACAAACCTAAGTTCTTCATTTCTAAACTAAACATACTTATTTATTGTGACTTTGAGCGTCGAGCTCAAACCGTGAGTCCAAATTGAACTCCGTTAGTTTCCACAAGTCACACTCATCGCCCTGACTGTGCTGGAACAAACCGGAGGCCAATCAGATGAGTATTTCTAATTTTGGACCCACAAATCTAAGCTTTTCATTTTAAAACTAAACTAACTTGTTTATTGTGACTTTGAGCGTCGAGCTCAAACCGGGAGTCCGAATTGAACTTCGTCAGTTTCCACAAGTCACACTCATCGCCCCGACCGTGTTGGAACAAACTAGAGGCCAATCGGATGAGTATTTATAATTTTGGACCCTCAAACCTAACTTCTTCATTTCTAAACTAAACTTACTTGTTTATTGTGACTTTGAGCGTCGAGCTCAAACCGAGAGTCCGAATTGAACTCCGTTAGTTTCCATAAGTCACACTCATCGCCCTGACCATGCTAAAACAAACCGGAGGCCAATCGGATGAGTATTTTTAATTTTGGACCCACAAACCTAAGTTCTTCATTTCTAAACTAAACTTACTTGTTTATTGTGACTTTGAGCATCGAGCTCAAACTGGGAGTGGACGTAGGTCTCCTCGTTGGAGCCGAACCACCTTAATATTCTGCTCCTTTGTGTCTAATTTGCTTCCTCATTGCTTTGAATATGATTGTTCAATTAGCATCCTTACCTCATTGTTTTTTAATCACTAAATTGCTGCGCCATTCTGAAGATTCTCTATTCACCCCCCCTCTAGATAATCCTTCTACACTCAACACAACTAACTTGACTAACTTCACTATTAAAATAAAAAAACTAAAATAAAATCAATTTACTTACGTGAGGGGCCTGTGCTGATGTCGATGGTGCTGCTTGAGGAGGAATGCTGACCTGAGAGAGGGCCTAGGAGATAACCTGGGAGAGGGTCTGGGAGAGCTGGGCCTAGAGTGCGTCGGCCACCTGCGTCTGCATCTGGACCAGATGAGTCTCCATCGTCTGGGCCAGAAGAGACTCCAAACCAGATATCGTATCTGCAATGAAGCCATCATCTCACTAGGAGAATTACCTGGAGCACCAACTACGATGGTGAATGAACTAGTCTGTAAGGCTGAACTCGAGGCGCCAGATAACACCCTGCTCGTGTCTAAACTTTGCCCAAAACTATACACATGGCCTTTCTTTGGGGCACTAGTTGACGCAACCCATACCTCAGGATCTAACTGCGGCAGCTCGTCCTCCCCGTCGTACTTCTCTGTCATTTGTTGGCTATATGACTCCTGCCAAAAAAAAGATGACAATGTAATATTAATCTGTAACGAGAAAAATTAAATAGTGAATACCTTGTAAATACTTACCGCAACCTCTCGGGATATGTCGCTAATGTATTGATCTGTTCCTTTTTTCTTATGTGTTTTATCAAACACCTCCTGAAATGTCGGAGGCCGTTTTAGCTCCTTTTCTGTTTAACATAAAAACATGACATAAATGAGTACCTATATGAATAAAAGATATCAGAAATGGACAAATTACTTACCAATCTAGACTGATGGGTCGCAAAGGAGACTGACCCACTTGTATGCATGTTGGCCTCTGGATTGGCCGCCCAATTCACTTTCATTGTTGTGGATGTTTGTTGCCATCTCTCTGCAGCCCATATGTTGCACAGAGTTTCCCAGTAGTCTCTCCTCATCCATGTCGGTCCCTGCTCCCTCCAAAGAGTCGGGTCTACACTCTGAGAAACTTTCTCTGCATTTTTCCTCGCATTATACATCAAATGCTTAAAATTTGATCGGGCGGTCATCGTCCATACTAATCAAGACCGCGCCTCGTCCGAACGACACGTGAATCGATGATTACTCTATATAGATAAGAGTTAGTTAACTAAATGTAGGAATAAGAAAACAAATTAATTATAATAAGAAATCACATACCATGAACATCTGATACAACAACTCTTGGACCTCCATCGGGAAATCATTGAATCTATGAATAGGCCCAGGAAAGTGTGCTTGAATTGTTCTTGTGATAAATTGAGATGCTTGAGCGTCTCACTAAAATTATGTAAGTTGTTACTATGAATTTATGAACTAAATATACATCCTTCATAAAAGATACATACAAGTCTATTACGTACACATTGATCCACATCTCCCGCAGAGTGCTCTCATAAAAACTGCCTCCCCCCTCCTGGAGACTAACAGCATCATCTGGCACCGAACCTGGACAAAAATGCACAATGACATAAGTAGTATACAAGAATATAAATAATGACTATACAAATACCTTGAAATTTAAATATACATACCTACTACTGTATTAGGAGAAGGTGTAGACTGACACGAGCCTGTAACATTTTAATGGCATTAGAATCAATGCACAATGAAAGTACAACTTTAAATATACATACCTGCTACTAGAGGAGGAGACATAGAGGCTGGACCAGCAACTATAACAAGAATAGATGGCATAAATAATGAGGAAGTGTAAACTCACCTGAACTTGTAAGAATTTTATGGCAGAAAGATCAATGCACAGCAAAAGTTCAACTTTAAATATACATACCTGCTGCTACAGTAGGAGACAAAGAGGAAGGACCAGCAACTATAACATGCTTATTGGCATTAATAATATGTATAAATAATGACTATACAAATACTTGCCACTTGAAATATACATACCTGGTACTCTAGGTTGAGGAGGTGTAAACTCACCCGAACCTGTAAGAACTTTATGGCATAAGGATCAATGTACAATGAATGTAGAATTTTAAATATATGTACCTGCTGCCACAGGAGGAGGGGCAGATGGAGAACCAGAAGCTGTAACAATTTTAATGGCATTAATACTATGCATAAATAATACACAAAGAAAACTACACTAGAAAAATATACATACCTGATGCCTGGAACAAAACCCTCCCACGGAGGCTCCTCCCAGAACTGGAGCCCGATCGTGCTCCACGCACCATATCTTTATAGGGAACATAAAAAATTAATGTTCATTAGTCAATTGCTTATATTGAAAGTGAGTTACTTTAAATATACTCAGCAGATGTGAAACAATTCTACCCATTTTTAATTGATATCCATTTCCTCCTCAGATGATGACGATATATCTAATTCAACCCCATCTTCATCATCATCTTCACATTCATCACTGGTATATTCCTCCTCCTCATCAGAACATTCACATTCAATATATGTTGGCCTTCCACTACTGCCTTCCAACTCACGTGGATTGACTTCTTCGACCTCATTTCCTTGAGACAAAGCAATTGGTGCTTCAGATTCGTCTTCTCCAATATGAGTTGTCAACTCTACGTTTTCAACCAACTCTTCTTGAAAGAATTCTGCGTTGACCTCTTCAGGTGTCTGATCAGTCATGTCCAATTCATAATCAGAGAATAGTCTTGACTTAACTCTGCAAACTACCCACCAATCATTTCGTTCTTTGTTTCTAGATGATGGATAACTTGTATAGTACACCTGCTGGGCTTGTGTGGCTAAAATGAATGGCTCATAAGTATTCAATTTCGACTTATGTTTAAGCTCGACAATCCCATGCATTGTGTCATTTCGAATGGAATTCGGATCAAACCAATGACACTTGAACAAGAATATATGATTGTCTTGTCCCAGATAATGCAACTGTAAGATCTCCTCTACAATACCATAGCAGTCATATTCACTTTCGTTGTATGTACTTCCTTTAACACATACGCCACTATTCATGGTAGATTTACTCTGCCCATACTCTTTTGTATGAAATCTATACCCATTCACAATAAATCCAGGATAGTTCTGTGCAATTTTCGATGGGCCATAAGCTATCTGACGAACTCTTTCATCAGTAATTAAACCTTGTTCAACCTGCATATAAAGAAGACTAGTTAAAAAGTGAACATAACTTATGTTCAATACTCTTTGACCATGTACACTTATGCGTTTTCTTAACCATAAGGCCAATGACTTCTCTCGTTCTTTTTCAACTTTATAATCAGTGAGATGTGGATTTCTTTGAATTATTTCTGAATCAAATTGTCTGCAATTTGAATAGAAGACCACCTTTAATAGCTAGAATAAGGGCAAAGAAGGTATATACACAATAAATATGTGAGTTTAGCACTTACTCAACATAACACTCTAGCTCAACACAATTTAATAGAATACATATCTCTACGGCGCATAACTCTCTGTCATCCAGCATGCGAGTTGAAGAACGTCCGAAGGCACGCCCAAGATGATTAAATATAGAGAGTCGATCTGTAACGTCGCGTGCCTTTCGGATCCATGCGGATCGTGTGTATTGTGGTTGTGGCGGCCGTTGTGAGGCCAGTGTGAGTTGGTTGTGTGGAATGCTTGGTGTGGATGTGTGGTTTGAGCAGGTAAAGAGCAGGGTTGGTCCTGAAATGAAACAGGACCTGCTGCTGTTCAGTTGAAGTTGGCGGCCAGGGGTGGTCGTTGACTGGTTGGCGTCCATGTTAGTGGACGTTTACTGCATGAGCTTGGCGGCAGTTTATGTGGACGTTAATGGTGGCGGTTCTTGTTGGCGGCATATGGGTTGACGCCAACCTGAGAATGGTGCAGGTTATAGGCTCACCCGAGGGCGGCTCTCTCAGCTCACTCTCTTCCCCTCTTGCCCCAACTTTGTGTCCTGGATTTTCTGAAGCTTCTAACAGGTACCGAGGAGTAGTTGGACGATCGTAGAACGCGCGGCATCGCTGAATTACGCGACGAAACGTCGCGGCGTGGTGCAATCCCCGTGGGAGCTCGCGGAGGGCTCGGCGTGAACCGGGTGATTGCGGGAGATTCTAACGCGTTCTGAGGTAGGGGATGAACCCGTTTAGCTCCGTAGGAACATTAAAACACATCATAACCACCTGAACTAACATGATAATGCATGTTTGGGTCAAGTTGCACCATACAGGATAATGGGTGGTTTGAGTAGTTTAATGTTTAAAGCATGTTGAAATGGGTTATATTGGGTTCCAGCATGTTAAATGAACCAATTCTATATGTTTTTGAGTAGCTTTAATGTTTAGGAAAACCCGCAGAGCCGGATTAGGGTTTCTGCAGGGTTTATGGCCAGAGAACTTGGCGTCAAGATCGCTTGTCGCCAAGATCCTCAGCCAGGAGGTTAACGGCCATGACCCCTACCATTGACTCCCTGTAAGCGGCAGTCGATGTGGCCGCCTACTTCTATATGAGAAGAAATGACTAAGTACAGTATTTATCGTTATTGCATGTGTGTTGACACATGAGGTGCACTGAGTGCACATGGTTCTCGTGCTTAGCATGCAAAGTATACAGTTAGCTACCTACTTTAGTGACTGCGTGTTGTTTACGCGAGTCAGTTGGGTTCACGTGGAGTGGACCATGGTTACTTGTGGTTTACGTGAGGTTTCACGTGGTTTGTGTGTGACGTGCACGTGGTTTTGTGTACGTGGCGAGTAGTATGACGCCTACCGTGGTTACCTCTCCAGTTGGGTGCCCCAGGTTCTTTGTGAGCCAGGCTGTTAGCTCGGGGCTTTGTCCCGGTACTTGTGTTGTACCGTCGAGGTCTGTGTCGTCTGACCTGGACACCCTCACTCTGTGTTTGAGTTGTACATCCGGCTGAGGGAAAGACGACAGTGGGACAGTTGTAGACGCGAGATTTGGCCCATCTCCCGCAAGGCTATTTGGCCCATTAAGCCTCGTTTGACCATTTGTTGACCAGCATCGGATCCCATGTAGACGGCATCATCGATGGCCGCATACTGCTTGTTGGCGTCAAGCCCCCTAGACGCTGACCCATGTCGACGTCCACCTCGATGGACGCCTGCATGAGGTTGGCGGCTTGCTCCCTGGACGTCAAGAGCGTTTACCTGGTCTGCGCAACTAACCCGAGATTCCAGCCCACTAGCGCCCTTGTCTCGGCCATGCAACGCACATAGCCGTTCCCAACGGGCATATGGGCCACCTAGGCACCCTCTTGACCCAGTAAAAATCCTACTTGGCCTCTCCCTATTGGTGGGACCTTTAATGCATGGATTGCCAAGTGTGTAGGTGTGTTTCTTCACACTTAGCATCCTAGGCACTCCAACCCCGAGCTCCACTGCCTATTTAACACCCCCTTGAGCCCTCTGAACCAAGGGGGGAGAGGCTGGACGTCCACATGCTGTTGCTTTGAAAGAGGAGAGAGAAATTGCAATCAAGCTTCATCAACTCTTCCTCTTCTTCCTCTCACACTTCGGGACGTTCAGGAGGCTTCTTCCCGAGCTGGAGGAGCCCTGCAAGGAGCTACAACACCATCAAACGAGGATCCTCACCTCCATTCCTCTCCCTTTCTCTATTCTCTTTTAGTCATTTGCATATCACACACACTTTCCCACACACTCTAGGCACGTATGGCACCTTCCTACACACCTAGAAAGGGGTTTCCCAACCAAAAACGGAGGGAAGAAGGGTGGTCATAACACTTGGCCACCCCTCTTCTCAAGTCCGCAACCGGTACGGGACTCTCCTTTTGGGCCTTCCACATTTCGTTTTGAACGTTTGCTGCACTATTTAGGGTCTAATTGGGTCTTGTTCTGTGGCAGGAACGATCCGAAGAAGACCGTTGAGCTCTCTTCCTTTTGCCGGCTGAAGGAGGAGAAGTTGGATCTCTACCATCACCCGCGATGCGAGGCTGCTACATCAACGTGATCAGAACAACCCCTTGGGCACAGATAAGGCCCTGGCGATCGCAACTATCTCCCTTATATCACCGGTTTCCTTTGTTTTCTCCTCAGTCAACGCAGTCAACTCGGGGTCAACGGGGTCAACCGGCACATCCTCCATCGCCAACGAAGGAGCGGCACGTCCGTGAACCACCGTCGAAGAAGGCCACATCGTCGGCATTCGAAGACGGAGGCGAAACGAAACGTCCAGAACAGTGACACTTGAGTTTGTTTTTAGTCACTTGTAGCGCGCTCGTAGTTGGGGGTACGGACACCAGTAGACGTACTGGACCCCAGCTAGTCCTTTTCCAGTGCCTCACTCTAGAGAGCCCGGGCCAGGGTCTCCTGAGGTGTCAGGCATGGGCCTGTGACCGTGTGGTCTGCAGGTGGTGGTGTTTAGTTGGTCTCCACAGTTGCTTGACCTTTTCACGTGGAGCGGCAGCTGGACCTTTCGTCCGTGGCTGCGAGACTGAGAGGTAGACCTGTGTTAGTTGTCCGAGTCAGTTTCTGGTGTCGCGAACCAGTTCACGTGGCTCGTGTTGGCTGTCTCTACTTTAGCTTGTACACCTGTACTGGTTTTCCGTTTAATTATTACTGTTGTTTCTCGTAGTCGGCAGACGGTGAGTACTTTTACAGCTTTACTTACCTGCTTAGCTGTTATATAATTGTTAGTGCTGTTTATTATTCGTACTCGTGGTGTTTGTTTTGCTCGATTTTGGGGGAGTTCCCTACTGAGCCAGTGACTAGAGAGGCTCACCCCTACCCCTACAGGTGAGAGCGAGGAGGACGTCTCTCGTCCGACGTCCAGTTCTGGGCCGCGTCGTAGCAGTGCAGGGTCAGCACCTCCAGCAGAGTAGCTCCAGCAGTGTAGTTTTGTAGTTGTTTACTCTCTTCAGTTGTACCTTGGGGTATGCCCCAGGCTCTTGTACTTCTTTTCAGTTTTGTGGAAATTTGGCTATGTAAACTTGTGAAATATATATATAAAATGTGGTGTGTTCCTTTATGTTTACACAGACTGTGGTTTGGTATCCCTTGCGAGGCTTCGGCCCGTTCGCGGGAGACGGACTCGGATCAAGTACGTTATTGGTTTAACGGGCTTGGCCGAGGCGTTCCGTCACACGATCTGAACACACAGATTCCCCCCCATCATCATTACGTGGAGGTTGAATGTCTGCTTCAAAGTACATTGAACAAAAGTTTGAGATTTCCTCCATAATGTATGCCTCAGCAATAGAACCCTCCACTTTTGCTTTATTTCGGACTTTCATTTTGAGGTCATGCATACACCTACATCAGCAATGTACAAGACAATTAAGAAACGTATCATATATAAGGTGCATTTCTAAGAAGGAAAAAGTTAATATTTGCATATACCTCTCAAATGGATACATCCATCTATATTGTACTGGCCCTCCGAATTTAGTTTCATATGGTAGATGTACGAGTAAATGCTCCATCGAATCGAAGAATGCAGGCGGAAATATCTTCTCCAACTTGCATACGATGGCGACGACATTCTGTTTGATAGTTTGCACATCTTGAAGCCTGAGTTCTGATGCACACAGAATCGTGAAAAATCGACTCAACTCAGACAATGCTCCCCATAGAGGCTTCGGCAACATGTCACGAAATGCAATAGGTAGCAACCTTTGCATGAACACATGGCAGTCGTGACTCTTCATTCCATATATCTTTCCCTCACTAACGTTGACAGAACGAGCAATATTAGACACATAACCGTCAGGAAATCACAACTGTTTCAGCCACAGACACACTTCCTTTACTTGTCCTCCTCCAAGCACATAAACTGCTTTTGGTTTAATTGATTTCCCATTTACTTCAACAAGTTCTAACTCTGGACGTTTACAGAGCATGGACAAGTCCAAACGTGCATTCCCATTGTCCTTTGTTTTACCTTTTATGTCCATAACCGTGTTGAACATATTATCAAAGACATTTTTCTCGATATGCATCACGTCTAGATTGTGCCGCACAAGAAGAGTCGACCAATAAGGTAGCTCCCAGAAAATGCTTCTCTTCACCCAGTTGTGCTCCTTCCCAAAACCTGGAAGGTGTCGGGTACTGCCCATCTGTTGTGTGATATCTGGAAAATTTTGTACGCGTGCTGCCATATAATGACCGGACAACCTCTCGAAAAGAATTTCATCTCGTTCCATCTTTTTGTCTTCTGAAAGGGTGATCAGCTGCTAAAAACTGTCGATGGCAATCAAACCAGCAGGACTTCCCACCATGTTTAAGTACAAATGATTTTCTATTATCCATACAGTAAGGACATGCTAGCCTCCCATGTGTGCTCCAACCAGATAGCATTCCATATGTAGGAAAATCACTTATAGTCCACATCAATGCTGCCCTCATGGTGAAATTTTGCTTTCTAGATGCATTATAAGTATTGACCCCCTCAGTCCATAATAATTTCAATTCATCAATCAAAGGACTGAGATAGATGTCTATATGCTTTGTAGTACTTTTCGGACCAGGAATCAATAAGGACATGAACAAATTCTCTCGCTTCATGCACATGCTCGGAGGAAGGTGTTGTGTGTGTAGAAGGATTATCTAGGGGGGGGGGTGAATAGAGAATCCTCAGTATTTTCGGCACAAATTGAAATTTAGAAAATTGATTTCGAATTCTATGAGATAGATGCACAGACGCACAAATCAAAGCAAGCACAAGCCACCAGAGAATAGGAAATTTTAAGGTGGTTCGGCTCCAATGGGGAGACCTACATCCACCCCTCACCAAATCAGTGAGGTACCACTATCAAAAACCCTGACAGTATTTCTCAAACAATCGCTGATTCACAGCTTCTACACAATCACTGCCTCACAACTTGAGAACCCTGCTGATTCACAGCTTCGATAGTCCGCTGATTCACAGCTTCTTCCTGATTGATCCAACCACAACTCGTGAGTGATCAATCCAATCTGCTTCACCAAGAAGCAGATAGCAGACAATTCATAAGATCAAGAGAAAGTTCAAAATAATGAAAATGAAAATTGCTGAAGTGTATGGTGATTTCATCAAACTTCCTGATCTGGATCTGGATTCGAATGGATTCCTCCCCAATTTTAGAATCAACTTCTCATTCGACGAATTCCTCTAGAAATCTACTGCAATTTGATCTCAGAAATCGGGAGGGGTGGAGATTTCAGATTCTCTGTTCTTGAAGGCTCAGCATCTGCTCCTTGAAGCTTCAGATTTTACTTGAATCAACTTTGATTTTATCGAATCACAGCTCCACTTTGAAATTTTCGGCGAATTGCAGCTTCAGAACATTCGAATTCGTCTCTTCTGCTCTCCTCCACTCCTCTCCTTTCACCGTACTGCTCTCTCTTATCTCTTTTTGCGAATAGGAACTTTTTGTGCCTTTTTACCTGATTACGCGGGATTCTGTGTTGTGGGCCCCTCAACTGATTCGCCTAAAAAGTGGAGGAATCATTTTGCCGCCAAGAATCGACGCCTTCTAGAGCCGCTGATGTGTACAGAGAATATCCCAATTAGTTGGCCTTGGATCACGTGCCTGCTTGATGACTTGAGCATTTTGTGCTTCCACTGTTGAAATCGAATGCTGACTTCGACTGATGCAGTCGAATGCTGAAGTCTACTTCCTTGAAGACTTCGAAACATTCACTTCTTTTAAGCCAATTTTACTTCCAGAGGCGCTGCCCCCCCAGACTTTCTGTAAATATCACTTAAGAGTTCTGGCTTCATACTCTAACAATTGAGTCAACCTTAGCTTCAACTTTCTTCAAATTACTTCCAGCCCATAAATTCTGAAAGAAGATGGTTTGACTTGATTTAGCCTTCCATATCACCATCCATAGTCCTCTAGTGTCAACCTATGTCCCGGTTAGTGTCGACACTAACTGATAATATCTTATTATACTTTGATCCAGTTGAGTTGTACCTGCAAAATAATTGATAGTTGTCAACTTCTTTCTCATTTTATATTTTAATATAACATCTTCAAAGCCAGGGACACAACAATCTCCCCCTTTTTGATGATGGCAACTAATTGATGTTTGATCTTTGAAGTTTAAATAACTTTCAAACCATTTAATCACAGCACTCAAGTACAACTCATTCACACACAATATAACCATCAGCAAGTCAAACAACAGTCATATGATTTTCATTTGATCAACATAGACTTTTGCAAAAAAGTCAATCAAAAATAAAAATCTATTACTTTCCATACATTCAACAAAAATCAACATGAAGATCAACATCAAGAAGAATCCTCTCCCCCTTTGACATAATAAAAAAGATAGGCAAATCATGGAGGAGGAGGTGTTGGTTGTTTAGGAAAAAGTCTGTGCTCTATCTTGGAAAGACGAAAATGCAGATCTTCATAGTTGTCGTTAAGATAAATTTGGACTGCATTGAATCTAACATTGAGAAACTCTGTCAACTTGTTGAACTGAGACTCAATGACTACTGGCACATTGTCAACACCATGTGGCATGGTTGGTGCAAATGCAGAAGATGTAGCCTGATTACTGTTATCAGATTCATGGATGTCATGCATTCTCCAGACTTTTTTCGAACTCATCTCTCATCAACTGAAGTTCTTTGGAAATATCCTCATCGTTCATCCTTGAAACGTTCATGCGATGGATAATGATTCAAAGTGAAGTAGCCAGACCAGGAATGATATTAAAATTATCTGCATTCTGCTGTAGCTCTCGAGCAATAGACTCAATCTTATCAAAAATTTTGGCTTGTGTATAGGCAGCTTTATCAAACACATATCCAATAGTATGAACAAGCTAATCAGATCTGACCTTTGAGAACTTGTATATCTACTCTTGGCTGACTATATTGTCTTGCAAATGCTTCTCAATCATTTCCAAACGACTATCAAACTGTAAGGCTTGCTCCTCTAACTTGGTATTAAGTAAGTCAAGTGAATTATGAACAGAGGCAAACTGCTTTTCTAGAAATGTGAGAAGAGCAGGTGGAATCTGATCAGATGCTGTGGATGATGATGGAATATCATGCACAGATGGTGTAACATGAGATTGAGTAATATAAGGAGAAGAGATGTGAGGTATATCAGCGCCATCAAGATTATCAAAAATAGGAGCAGTTGGAGGAGAAGGCATATGAAGAAATTGTTCTGGAAAAACCTCCTCTGGAGCAGCATATTCCTGATCTTGGTGAACCTCTTCAGCAACATTGTCATCCTCTTGTTGACCCCAGTCAAGTTTCATGAATTTCACAATGTGATCCAGATTGTAGATGTGAAATCTGGTAAGCTTTTGAACCTATGAACTAGCAACATAAACTCCTAGCAACTGAATTATGGAAGATAGATGTGCTGCATATGGCAAACTTCTCCTTAATTTTGGTATTGATGCTTCATGAACTAATTGACAGAAGATAACTACTAGGTTGATCTTCACCTTCTTGATCAACCAAAACATGAGACACCTCTGCAGACTTGTAACCCTATGACGTCCTCTTCCTTGAGGAGTTAAAATAGTTGTGCACCAATGGTGCAGAAGTCTGTGAGCAGGTGGAAACCTGTTGACATTAAGATATGATACCTTTGCCTGATTTTCATCAAGAACATCATGAGGTAAACTAGTCAGGATTGAAAATGCTTCATGGGCATTAAACTCGAAGCTTTGAGGAGTAACACCCTCATTTGGTATTCCCAGCAATTGACTCACATTAGCATTTGTGAGCTCAATGTGAACCCCTCGAACACTAGACTGAAGAGAATGTTTTTTACTTGTGATGTTTCTGAAAAACTCTTTCACTAAAAGAGGATAGTATGACCTATGCATACTTACAAAATCAGACCAACCCTGAAACTCCAACACTTCCAAAAGTTCTGGCACTAATGCTGACATACCTTCATCATTGATGTTGATGATTCTTGGATGTAGAATAGGTTTGTTTCCAATAACCATTCTTTTTGCCTTTGAGGGTGTATGGATAGCTTCTTCATCATCAGAATCAATATTTTCATTGTCTGAATTTTCTTCTGGTTCTGGAAACTACTCTTCAGGATCTCTGACATCATCTTCATCTACATATTCCTTTCCTTGAATATTTTCTGTGCTTACATTTTCTATCTCTTCACCATGTTCTGAACGTGCATTGTCTTCATCTTCTTCTTCGACTAGCAAATGGTCATAGTTGTCATCTGCTGTTTCTTCTGAAGATTCTGACTTGTTTTCACTTGATTTCTGTGATGGAGATGGCAACTCTTCCTGCTCAAGACCATGATCAGAGCCATTGTCCGTTTCCTAAGAATTAGGGCTTTCTCCACAAAGATCTTGAGACTCTTGCTGGCTTGAAGAATCCTCCTCAGAACTGCTTAAATCGAAAAATTCTAACTTTTTCTTACCTTTAGCAAAGTTCTTTTCTTTTGTCGAACGAGGATGTGAAAATCTACGGCTGGAAAAAGAAGGAACAACATGCTTCTTTTCTCGAATCTCGATCCCCTTTGATACCTTGGAGTGCCTTTTAGACTCAGAACCTTCAGATATTTCCTCTTCCCAACATGACGTGGTTGAAGCTTTGGAGCCATTGCAATGGAACAAAGTATCGGGTTGGAAGATTCACAAGGGGCACAGTTGTAGGAAAAAGACAGGTTTCTCTGGTTGAGAGGAACTAGTGCTTTTCGAAAACCACCTTTTTGGAGTGGATACATCTGAAGAGACGTGACTAAAAGTGTTGACCTTCAGAGGAAAACAGTGTTCGTGCGGAATAGTGAAGGTTATCGTGTTCTAGACCAAATCGGTACCATAGTGTTGACTCTATAATGCATAGTGTCAACACTAAGAAAGAGAATTGTTACAGTTCAGATTTCAAGGAAATTGAAGAGTTGTCATTTCACAATGAATTACTAAATTCTCTGAAGATCCTGGAGAAGTTAATCACAATTACCCATTCAGTTTACCCTTTCTCATTTGTTCAGATTAATGGTTTAAAAATTGTAAATTTTTTAAATTAACCATTAATGAAAGACTGAAAAACTCATAATAGTGAATAACAGATATGAGAAAAAGATCTTTAGATGACAGGGTCACAACAATGTTAAACCAGTTACTCATCACATGTAACAAGATGACATTGGAAGATTATTCAAGCATACAAAAATATATTGAAGAGATTAACCCCCCCCTTTTATTGTTAAAATTGATTCACACTTATTTCATTCATTTTCAAAGCAATTTTTTTTATTTTAAATTGACAGTACAAATGAACAATCTGATTTTCCTTTATTTTCATGCAAGGACCCATGTTTTGTACACACCAGAGCCCCTGATTACTTACTTAGGAAATCATTTTGCTTCAGGAAATGAAATAGATTCATCTTTTCATGTGAGGATACATGTCTATCAAACACCAGAATCCCCAATTACTCAGACTTCATTACGATCATCTTAAATTCCTGAGCAGAACTATCTAGCTCATCATGACATACAATGATATTATGATTTTATCAGACATTTGCAGTTTCTCAGAGCATAAAAATTGTTCTGCCATTTGTAAAGCAACACATTGACACTCAATTTTTTTTTTTTAAATCAAGATAGTTTATCAGATCAAAATATTTCAGAAGCTTAAAAAAAATCTGACCAAGAGACCAAGTTACATGGATTTTCAAGGTTTATCATTATTAATGACTTCTCATTAAGGAAATTTTTCTCTGCACTGTTAGTTTAGGCAAGATGAATCTTTCAAGAAGTTTTTAATAGTTAATCAGAAATTTAGAATTCTTAAACCATAATCTTTGAAATTTGAGATAATGGGGTCTTGACAAATGTGTAACGGGAATTAACTCCCCCTGAGAATGTGCCCAGAAATTTAGCATTTCAGAATGAAATCTTCTCCTTTCCAAAAGAATCTTGAATCAAGGATAGTGAATAACTGGAATTGAGCTCCCCCCTCAGTGAATGCACATAAGCCCTTAGTACTTGGCGGAGACACATACTCACGCATAGTGAAAGAATCCAGATAGGCTTGACCTGTCCTTCCTCAATTCACTATTTTATATACCATATAGGCCAATGTGAAGACTGAAGACAGGGATTTTATTTGTTGAATGAAGGAGGATTTTATGACCAACAAGAAATCAAGGATGTGTGAATTTACAAGTCTGACAAGATTTTTGTTGTAAAGGTGGATAGTGTTGACATTACTGTTGAGAGTGTCGACCTACGGTAGACAAGATACCACAGAATCACAGTGAAAATTTCACAATGCCAACTGAACATCAACTGATTGCTTTTCAACCATTGTGTCTTACAAACTGATCCATCGGCCAAGGACTTCCAACCAAATTTCATCCTTCTTTCAAGACAGATTTCACAGAGGAAATTGCAGCTTTCAACAAGAATTTAATTCAACACTATCATCCATTCAATCACAATAACACAACACTTTCAACAAATTTATTCATGAATCAAACAAATACAATCCAAGTTCTCTTCTTAAACAGGAAAATCTGTCATTGCACAGAGGTTTTGTAAAAATATCAGCAACTTGTTTTGAGGTTTCTACAAAATGCAATTCAAATGAATTTTTGCTGACTTCATCTCTTAGGAAATGATGCATGCTTTCTATATGCTTAGTCCTAGAATGCTGAATTGGATTCTTTGCTAAGCAAATTGCACTCGTATTATCACACAATATTGGGACACATCCAAGATCTACTTGATAGTCTTGGAGTTGATGTTTAATCCACAACACTTGAGTGCCACAGCTTCCTGCAGAAACATACTCTGCTTCTGCAGTAGAGAGAGCAATTGAGTGTTGTTTCTTGGAAGCCCAAGAAACTAAACATCCTCCCAAGAATTGGCAATAGCCACTAGTGCTCTTTCTATCTAGTTTACAACCAGCAAAGTCCGCATCTGTATAAGAAACCAGATTAAACACATTGAATGCAGGATACCACAATCCTAATTCTTGAGTTCCAGCAAGATATTTGAAAATTCTTTTTGCTGCACTCAAATGAGATTCTTTAGGACAAGCTTGAAATGTAGCACACATGCACACTGAGAATTGAATATCCGGTCTGGATGCAGTCAGGTAGAGTAAGGAGCCAATCATACCTCTGTATGCTTTTGAATCAACCTGTTTACCTTTCACATCTACATCTAGACTCACAGTGGTGCTCATAGGGGTTGTCATTGATTTTATGTTCTTCATGTTGTACTTTTTCAGCAATTCTTAAATGTGTCTGGATGGGTTTATGAAAATTCCTTCTCTTGATTGAACAACCTGCATTCCAAGAAAAAAATTTAGCTCTCCCATCAGACTCATTTCAAATTCATTTGTCATTAACTCTGAAAATTCCTTGCATAAGGATGTCTTTGTTGATCCAAAGATAATGTCATCTACATATATTTGGACTAACAAGATATCCTTATCTTGAATCTTTGTAAAAAGTGTTTGATCAACCTTACCTCTTGAGTACCCTTTACCAGTAAGAAATGAACTTAGCCGGTCATACCAGGCTCGGGGAGCTTGCTTCAAACCATATAAAGCTTTGTCAAGTTTGTACACATGGTCAGGAAAATTAGTGCATTCAAAACCAGGAGGTTGTTCAACAAAAACTTCCTCCTTAATTAGACCATTCAAAAATGCACTCTTAACGTCCATTTGCTGTAATTCAATGCCATGAGCACATGCAAATGCAAGTAAAATCCGGATGGCTTCAAGCTTAGCTACAAGAGCAAAAGACTCTTCAAAATCTATTCCAAATTTCTGATTATAGCCTTTTGCTACTAGTCTAGCTTTATTTCTACTTACTTTCCCATCTTCATTGATTTTATTCCTAAAAACCCATTTAGTTCTAATGACACTTTGTGCTGAAGGCCTTGGAACTAAATGCCACACTTTATTTCTCTCAAATTGATTTAACTCTTCATGCATTGCATTTATCTAACAAGTATCTTTCAGAGCGTCATCTACGTTTTTAGGTTCAATTTGAGACACCAAAGCAAGTTGATCAAGTTCAGAAACTGCTTTAAAATGAGACCTTGTCCTAGGAGGATCGAGCAGATTACCAATTATGATTTCCTGAGGATGGTCCCTGAGCATTCTTACATTTATTCCATCTTTTCAGTTGAGCTCATTTTCTGGTTCATGTGATTCACAATGATCTGAGTTCTTTTTGGTTGCTTCTTCTTTCTCCTTCTTTTCTTTAGAGTCTTCTCCTTCCAGAAATTCTCCATCTTGTTTTTCCCTATGAGAATCAACATTAAATTCATCAAAAGTGATATGAGGTGATTCCTCAACAATTTGATCTTTCACATTGAATATTCTATAAGCTCTTGAATGATCAGAGTAGCCTAGAAATATTCCTAATTCACTTTTTACTTCAAATTTATCCAAGCCATGATTGTTATTTATTAGAATGAAACATTTTATTCCAAAGACTCTGAAATGTGCAATAGATGGTTTCTTACCTTTTAGAATTTCATAAGGAGTCTTTTTACAAGAAGGTCTTACCATTGCACGGTTGATTATGTAACATGATGTATTTATCGCTTCGGCCCAAAACTTTCTTGGCAGACCACTCTCAATTAGCATGGTTCTTGCCATCTCTACAAGAGTTCTGTTTCTCCTTTTCACAACTCCATTTTGTTCAGGAGTTCTTGGTGAAGAAAACTTGTGGAAGACTCCTTTCCTGCAAAAATCCTCAAAGTTAGCATTCTCAAATTCACCACCATGATCTGACATGATTGAAATGATTTTGAACTTCCCTTCTTGTGAAATTTTCTTATAAAACTCATGAAATTGAGTAAAAGCATCATTTTTGTGAGCAAGAAAATGAACCCAATTAAATCTAGAAAAGTCATCAACCAAGACATATCCAAACCTTTTTCCATTCAGACTGTTTGTTCTTGTGGGACCAAGCAAATCCATGTGAATAAGCTCGAATGGTTTGGTAGATTGACTTTCTAATCTACTTTGGAAAGTTTTTCTGGTTTGCTTACCTTGAGAACATGCTTCACACAGATTCAAATTTTGTTTGAAAGATATATCAGGCAAACCTTTAACCAAGTTGAATTTTGCAAGTTTATGAAGCACATGGTAGCTAGCATGACCTAGTCTACGATGCCATAAGCAAGCCAAACTATCTTTATTTACAGTCAAACACAAATTAGTGTTTTCAGAATCATAAGATCTACCATGTACACATTATTTGATCTTTTTCCAGAAAACTTAACAACATCAGAATCAGGTTAAAAAATGGTGCATCTCTGAGAATCGAACATTACCTTGTGACCTTTGTCACACAATTGGCTTATGCTCAGGAGGTTATACTCCAAACCTTCCACGAGAAGAACTCCATGAATTGAATTTGTGAGATTCCTACCAACCGTACCTGAGCCAATGATTTTACCTTTGTTGTTGCCTCCGAAAGTGACATGACCAGCCTTCTTTTCAGATAATAGATAGAATTTGTCTTTATCCTCTGTCATATGTCTTGAACAACCACTATCCAAGTACCACAAGTTCTTCTTGGCTGTAAGACATACCTGCAAGCACACAATCAAAGAAGATTCTTGGAACCCAAGTACATTTGGGTCCTACAATGCCTTCAAAATCAAGAATATGAGAGAGCAGGTCTTTCGGTATCTAGAGTTGTTTGTTCACTTTTATGTTTTTCTCATTTTTGAAGTCATGCTGTCTTTCATTTTGTTTCCAGTCTTCATGATGTTTTGAACTATTTCCTCTTTTGTAACTTTCATTGAGCTTTTTCTTCACTTGTCTAGAGTAAGATCTGAATTTGGTTTGATTTCTCAGGTTTTCAAGGTACTGTGTTTCATTACTTCTGACAAGATCATGAACATGTGTCGACACTGTGAAAGGATAGTGTCGACCTGACTGATTCCAGTTTGACCATTTTTTTTTATTGACATAATTAGATTTTGGTTGCTTATGAGTCCATCTAATGGGAGACCAATTTTGAAATAATTTTGATTTGTTGTTTGTCCAATTTGTCAGATTTTGTGATTTCCTGTATGATAGTGTCGACCTACCATAGGTGTAGTGTCGACCTTGCCAATCAGGTGATTCCAACTTTTTGTTCCTTTGAAAAACTTGTTCATTTCTAGCTTTTATTGGCTTTCTTCCAGTTGTTCCTTGATCATTGACCAGCTTGACTTTTCCATCCTGTTTGGTATCCTTTGCAATTTTCACAATTTTCTATCCTGTTGAAGTAGAAGCTTCAGATGTTTTTGAGGAAATGAATGTTATTGTTTTCAGTCCTACTTCCTTCTTCTTTGTGGGATTAAAACCTAACCCATTTTTGTTAAAGTTTACTCTTGTGCCTAGGAGAGCTTCAAGGTTGTTCTTGCCACTCACAAATTTTTCAAAAGCCTCCTGTTTTGCCTTGCATAACGATTTGTTAAGTGTTTCACAACGATTTCTTCTGTGTCATAACGACTTGGTCAACCTGACTTATCCATAACGATTTCATAAGTCATATAGTCATCGATTTCATATTGACTTGATATTATCCTTGTTGACTAGTCAAAGACCACGTATGCATCTCTCTGACGCACCTGCATTTAATGAGACCTGAACGTATCTCTGCATGCATGCAGACGATATCATCCTTTATCGTGCTTACTCCGATAACGTCTTTTAGACTTAACTGTCTGCTTTACTATTTTCATGACTATTGCTACTAACATTGACTAACATCAAAGACAGCCTACCTGTCTGCTATTTGAAATTGACATTTGTGCAGACCTCTGATCCAGCTCCATGATACAACGTTAAACAAAATAGAAGCCGTAGGATACTTATGAAGATCTCATCTCTTTGCGTGCTCAAGTGTTCAAGGACTGTTGACTGGAAGCTTCCAAGACTCCAGTCACCCTTCAGTCTAACGACTACTTCCAAGAGAGAGACAACGGATACTTCAACGTCCATATTACAAATTGAAGCTATATTTATACAAGTCTGAAGTACAGAAGAAAATAAGGAGAACCGGAACATTCATTGCAACAACTTTTTCTTGCAACAACTCCTGAAGAGACCAACACACAATTGTTCAAGATTTCAAGTCTCCTGAGAATCCTAGAGCCAAGAATTCCATTCCCATTGCTATAGCTCTTAGCTCTCCATTTGTAGTGAAAAATCCTTGAGAGAGCTTGTGTAGTTCTTAGAGTGAGCTTAGATTAAGATCCTTTGCTCTCAGTGCTAGTTGCTTCAGATCCTTGCTTGTTCAAGCTTGATCTAGGGGCGTGTTCTTCAATCTATTCTCTTGGTGTTGTTCCCTTCGGTTGTGAAGGAAGACCTAGTAGTATTTAGGGTGTTGTTCCCTTCGGTTGTGAAGGAAGACCTGGTGGGATATCCAAGGTGTAGTTGTTCCCTTCGGGTGTGAAGGAAGACCAGCTGAGATGGGTGTTGTAGTGTCCTTAAGGGGGACTGTACCCTTGTTAGTGAAATCCTGAGAGATTGCTCAGGGACTGGACGTAGGACTCCTAAGGAGAGGAGGTCTGAACCAGGATAATTTCTTGTGTTGTGTGATTGCCTTTCTCTTGTGTGTTTGTTATTCAAACTAACAGTCACTAACCTCCTTCGAAGAACTTTTGTGAAAATATTTTTGGTTACAGGTATCTTGTAGAATAATTTTTAAAAGACCCATTCACCCCCCTCTGGGCTCGTCAACTGGGCATCAAAGGCGACGGCCCAGGGTGTCGCGTTAGGAACGTGGCAGCCCGACCTGTCACATTAGTATTATGAACGCGACAGATTGTTCCGACGCGTTAAGGTTCGGATTGCGACATATTGGGGTGTCGCGATCTGAAGGCGACTTGACCCATTATCGCGACCTCAGTCGTGGGGTCCGATTGTGCATGGTTTTAGTGATTTGATTATTCGAATAGTAGTATTTGTTGTGCATGGCAATAACAAGTGGAGCCAGTGCACTTGTTACGCTTATGGAGCGTATAGCTCACGAGGTGGGCATGTCTTACGTGGTTATTGTGTTATGTACGTAATCGATTTGGTGTTTACGTAGTATGTGTGGTGCGTTGGCACCCGTAGTGCTCTTGGAGCGTGCTGTTCATGTGATGGACATGTTGTTTACGTGAATGACGTGTGGTGCACCTAGCTGGTGTATTATACACGTTGTGTCTACGTGGTTTGGATGCTGTGCATGTAGTTTGTGTGTGCATGGCACATTGTACGTCATTGTGTGTATTGTATCTTAATTATTATGGTTAGTCCGTGGTATTGTGGCGATGAGGTTCATGTCTGAACCTAGCCTCGATCCTTTAGGATCTTTTATAGATTATTCTAAATGAATAATTAGTAAAGTGTAAGTATGATTATTATGTGATTATCATAGTCAGTATTTAGTGTGACCTCCATTGTCACAAAGTGACCAATGATAGGCCAGGTATGATTGGCTATCGTGGTTTATATGTGTGTTTGTGTGAGTTAGCTTGTAGGTCACCTTGTGGCCGATGATAGGCTATGGTGTTATTATTAATGTGATTTATGTGT
Source organism: Colocasia esculenta (assembly GCA_014218235.1). NCBI lineage: Eukaryota > Viridiplantae > Streptophyta > Magnoliopsida > Alismatales > Araceae > Colocasia > Colocasia esculenta. The sequence continues at coordinate 179,066,818 of CM024755.1, read as the reverse complement.
GTAATTGTGTAGGTTAGCTTGTATGTCACAGGGTGACTGGGACAAGCTATTCCTAACATGTGTATCGTGATTAATAATAGAAAGTGTTTGTGTATATATATACCGTGGTTTGAGCTTGCCGAGTGTGGTGGTCCAGCGCCTATTCCGGAATGCCTCTGTAGTTGGGTACCCCAGGTTCTTTGTGAGCCAAGCACGTGTACTTGTTGTGCTCGGGGTTTGTCCCAATACTGTGTGTACTGTTGAGGTCTATGTCGTCTTTCTGGACACCCTCACTCCTGTGTTTGAGTTGTACGTCCGGCTGAGGGAAAGACGACAGTAGGGCAGCAGCTTGTGTTTGTGGGTGTGCAGTCGCTTGTAGCGCGCTCGTAGTTGGGGGTACGGACACCAGTAGTCGACACTGGTCCCCAGCTAGTCCTATTTTCCAGTGCCTCACTTTAGGAGCTTAGGCCAGAGTCCCTAAAGGTGCCAGGCATGGACTTGCAGCTGTGTGTCTGCAGGTGTAGTGTTGCTTGGTCTCCACAGTTGTTTGACTTGTTCTCGTGGAGCAGCAGTTGGACCTTTTGTCCATGACTGCGAGACTGAGAGGTAGTTCTTGTGTTGTGTTGTCCGGGTTGGATACTGGCCTGATCAGCCAGTAGTCTGTTCCCGTGTGGTGGCGTCGTTCCTTTCTGACTCGTGCTTTGTCACTGGTTGTGGCTCGTGAGTTTGTGACTCGTGGTCGAGGTTTGACCTGTTCGAGGTGTGCCCTGGTGTTGGCACAGTTGTGACTGCGGTTGTGATTTGTGGTGTGCCCGAGTGGTGGCATAGTTTTGGTTATGGTTGGTGAGTGTTGACTCACCAAATGTGGTTTAGCTCGCTATAGTGTGCCCTATTACGACACTGGTTTACTTGTGGTTTCCGTACTGGTACCTCGTAGTTGCAGGTACTAGTACCCTGTGTGGGTACTATTTTGTGGTGGTACCTCTTGGTGATAGGTACCCGTACCCTTTATGGTTATTTGATTCTTGTGGTACATTGTGTACTAGTCTTTTCAGGTGTTGAGGTGGAGCTGTGCTCCGTGAAGGTCGAGTAGTGAGACCTTCCACCTATTGTGTTTTACCCTTACTCGGGTAAACTTCTGTTTATGATTTTAGTATGTGAGGGATTGGCTCGCTGTAGCCGATCATGTTACCTGGTGTGTGTACCTTCTGATATATCGTGGTTTAGGGTTTAATGGACCAGCACTTGGTTGGCTGTTCTATTACCCACGAGGTTGAGCTTCGCTTGGGAAGCTTGTTGCCTAGGCAGTGACTTGCCTGTGTGGCTTAAAGCATAGGCGACTAATTGTTATTATGGTTTGCCGGTGAGGTTTAAAGCTTAGGCGTTTCAGTTGTTGTGTGGACTGGCGATGCGAAACTAGTCCTGTTGTTTCTTCTTACCTTCCGAGATTATGTTTGATTAAGGTGTTTATATTTAATTGCAGTTTAAATTCAACTGTTGTGAGCATGAAATGATTTGGCTATCAGTGTTGCCAGTGAGACCCACTGGGGTTGAGGTGTCCGTGGTTACGGTATTGTTTTGGGTAGCCCCTACTGAGCCTGTGACTTGTTGAGGCTCACTTCCCTACAGTTCTTTTCAGGGCTTACCGTTGGTTTGGCTTGTGGAGATGTTGTGTCAGACTTGTACCACCAGCAGTAGTGTAGTAGTTAATTTGTGTGAGCTTGTGCTCCCTCGGGGTATGCCCCAGGTAGTTGTACTTTTTATTTGGACATGTATTAATGTAATGGGACAGTTGTAAATTGTTATATACAGGTATGAGCACATGTACTTTCTTGTGTTTTATACAGTGTAGTTGTCTTTTATACTCTTACTGGACACTTGTATGAGATATCCCTTGCGAGACTTCGGTCCGTTCGCGGGAGGCGGATCTAGATATGGAGCCTTATTAGGCATAAGTACCCCGGTCCGTCACATCAGATGTGCCTTCATATATTACCATAAGGCGATCCCAGATCTCTTTAGCACTTGAACATGATGAAACTCTTGAAAATTCAGTAGGATGCAGTGAGCACTACATAATGTTCATTGCACTCTAATTTGCATTTGACTTCTTGATCTCTTTCGGAGTCCAATTCTCCTCATCCTCGGACAGCTCATAAGGTCCATTGTTCACCACTCTCCATATTTGATGGTCTTGAGCTCGTAAGAACACCTGCATACGAGTTTTCCAATATGCATAATTAGTACCATCAAAATAAGGCAGTCTATTTATAGAATGACCCTCAGCAATGTAACCCCTAGATTCCATCATACACAATTAACTCCTGGTCGTAAAACCAAATGAATTGGAGAACCAGGCTCTGATACCACGTGTTGTGTGTGTAGAAGGATTATCTAGAAGGGGGGGGGGGGTGATTAGAGAATCCTCAATATTTTCGACACAAATTGAAATTTAGAAAACTGATTTTGAATTCTATGAGATAGATGCACAAACGCACAAATCAAAGCAAGCACAAGCCACCAGAGAATAGGAAATTTTAAGGTGGTTCGGCTCCAATGAGGAGACCTACATCCACCCCTCACTAAATCAGTGAAGTACCACTATCAGAAACCCTGACAGCATTTCTCAAACAATCGCTGATTCACAGCTTCTACACAATCGCTGCCTCACAGTTTGAGAACCCTGTTGATTCACAGCTTCGATAGTCCGTTGATTCACAGCTTCTCCTTGATTGATCCAACCACAACTCGTGAGTGATCAATCCAATCTGCTTCACCAAGAAGCAGATGTAGACACCCGGTTTTGACTAATGGGTCGAACCACATTTCTTGTTATCTTAGTGGGCCCCTATTTGGTCACTCACCTTGAGCCCATCATTTGCCTTGCTTTGAGCCCTTTAAGCCATTAAAATGCCTTGAAATCCCGAAATTCATCACTTGAGAGAGTCCTTGGGGCATAATAACTCTTGTCTTATCATGTAGTTGGCTGATATTTCTCAAATAATCTGGATTTATTGTCGCGACGCCGCGTGGTGCCGCGTCTCTAGTCACGACAGTTCTGGCAGTCGCGACAGCCCAAGCATTATCCATGCACGTGGGCAATGCTGTCGCGTCCTCCCGTGCCGTCGCGTCTTAGTCGCGACCCTACGATACGTCGCGACAATGACCGAATCCTCTGGCCTTCATAACTACCCCCTATTTATCCTCCTATGAATTTAACTTAATCCTAGGGATTATCCCTACCCCTTGGGGCGGGATTTCGGCCCTAGGGACTCTCCTAAGGATTGCTAAGGACTCTCCATCTGATTTTTATAAGGCTTTATCTCCCATTATGATTTTTAAACCATTTCTGAAGGGATAATGTGAATAATTCTCATCCCAAGCTCTTTATAAGCAAGGCCCCTCCTCAAGGACGAGGAGAGCCTCACTACCATCCTGAAGGGCTGCCGAAATTTCCTCTCATCAATACTTAGCACCACAGCCACCCATTTTGCCACTTTCCCTTCACATTCCACTCCCCAAAGCCACTCTTTCACTATTAACGGAGCACGGAATGTGAAGAGGGCGACTCCGACGATCTCCTGGAGCGCTTGCACATCCTTGGAGCTATACCCACGCCAGGGAGTCGCCCCAATGGGGCTCATTTCCTTCTTCCTCCCATTCTCCTATTTCTACGTGCATTTTTTGTTATTTTAGATAGAGCACATTCAATATCTACCCACATTTTCCTACACCCATAGGGGTTTAAAACCACCCCAGGTGCGTTCCCACCATGATTCTTCACTGTCTTTCATTTTTAGAATAGATACTATGCTTAACGTATTCTAATAGGGCGTTTTTTGTGATTTTCTTTGGTTGGCAGGCAGGCAGGTGAAATCTACGAGAAGCTCTGGTTCTCCGACCGGATGGAGGGCGAGAAGAAGGTCCCTACCTTAATTCTCCCGCATTCAGAGAACGTGACGGCCGAGGGTGATGCGACCATAGATGCGTCGACGAAAGCTGACGCGACATCAGTCTATCGCGGCACCTATGGCGACCGCGACACCAGGTCTGTTTCTGTTCTCTCTCCTTTTCCTAGTTTAAGTCAGCCTTTATCTCATTTTTATTCTTAGGCGACTTGCTAGGTGGCGATCACATCCATGTTTCCATGCTACTAGTTTTAGTATCCATGTCCGTGTCGAGGGGAGTCCAATCCCTGTGATTACACCTTTTGGCGATCACGGTGGGACCTTCACTGCCACCCTCGTAGATTTTTCTGACTGTTTGCTTGCCATGCCTTCTTGTTGTTTGTCACCTTAGTGCCCTGTTGATGTTTTGTTCTTTGTTTCCTGCGCATTTCTCTGCTCTGTCATTAACGCGAGTGATCTCGTTGACGCGAACTTATCGCGGCGCAACGGGGGGTCACGTTATGAGTCAGAGTTTGTTATCCACCATGTCATCTCTATCCAATGCCCATAAGAGCATGCATCCTTGTTGCATTGTCTAAATCATGTTTGCTCGTGTCTTTGTCTGTTAGTATCCTGTCAAGGTTCGGGTTTTCCATTTAATTTTATTTGTAAGTGTTCAGTTCCTATCGCGGCAGCAGGAGTGGACGCAAACATGTCGCGGCTTGGCCAAACGTCGCGTTATCAGGTTTGCTTTGTATGTTACTGTTTTAGCCATGAATCGGTTCCTGTCTGCTTCCTGACTCATGTTGTACCATTATAGTGTCTCCTGGTGTTTCTTATTTTGGTAGGGTAGTCTGTTTGAGTTAGGCTGGTGACTCACTGTGTTTTCGGGCCTCTGTCATTATCGCGGCCACCCGCGCTGTCGCGATAGGGTCGCGACGTTTACAGCCGTCGCGACTCGGCCCGAGACCCATATGGTCGCCCTCTTTGCTTCTCATCTATCACTTGTGCATACATTTCGGGCATTTAGGCCCATTGCATACGCTGATAAACCCATTTGTTAGGTTCCCCCTTGGATGAGTGAGTCCTCTCACCTACGAGCACTCGTAGGCTGACTCGGGCCCACCTTCCGAGGACCTCCGTAAGTCCCCGTGGTCGTACGCACGTTGCGGTTCGCCGGGCTGGTTGTACCAGTTGTACCCTTAGTTTGAGCCACCCTCGTGTGTGAGTGTGCACCACCCTTAGCCGTACCGGAGCACTTGAGTCCATTTCTATTCGGGACCGCATGACCGAGTGACATCTCTTTAATCAATTCATCTAAAAGGTCAAGTTCAAATCTTAAAAATTTTCGTTTTAAGCATGATAACTTGAGTGCTTTGATCCCCCTCCTCATCTCTGTCTTTCTTGTCGTGATAGAGTTTAGGTGTGTCGCCCTCCCCATATTGGTTGGGGGTGTATGCGTCATTATTTAGGGAGATCGAGTCAGTCCCCTCCGACCCTTGTGCTTTATCATAATCCCCTCTTCGACATGGACCAATTCCGGGTCCTTGCCGACGATGCCCTTCCCCTCGGATTGCTCGAGGAGGTGGCCCAACCTTCCATGGCCACTCTTCCGGGGCATATCCAGCCTCCATCCATCACTGGGATTCGATCCCGTCTTGCTTCTCCTCCTGGGGGTGATGACCCCCATTCTCAATTCAGCCAGCTCCTTCCTCACCTCACTTCGGACCAAGTCCGAGAGTTTATAGCTGCTGCCAAGGGGAAACAACCTTTATCTCCCCGGGGTCAAAGTTCATCCCGACCGGCGGATTCCTCTGCCCACGTTTCTTCAGCTCCCCACCTTTCTTCGTTTGGGGCAGATCCTACACCTCTCCGTCCTTGGGCCATTCATTTTTCAGAACCAAGCTACCTTCCCCCGCGAGATGTTCGGCCTCGATCTCCTCCAACTACATACTATACGGCCGAACCAGCTCCTCTCCCTCGCGAGAGGTCTAATTCCTTTGAGCAGCCACGCTCCCTCGTCTCTACGCATCAAGTCCAATCTCCCTCCGATTTCTTTGCGGAGTGGACAAGCATGAAGAAGGAGCTTCATGACCTCCGGAGACAGATCGATCCTCGGAAGGTAGTTGGCATCACCCTCCCATCCTTCCAATACCTCTGGGTACCTCCCCAGTCCGAGCTACCTATATATCGTCGATACTCTGGGGTAGGGGACCCCTATGTTCATTTGAAGGATTTTGTCTATGAATCAGCACCACACAAATATGACCGCCATCTCATGGCGTACCTATTCAAAAAATCCTTAGATGGTCCAGCTTTAGAATGGTTCTATTCATTGCCTCCCGAGGAAGCCGAGGACTTCCAAATCGTCCAAGAAAGGTTTCTGCAGCAATTCCAGGATCGGGTGGGACCTGAATACTCTTTTGTGGATTTAGTAGCTGAAAAGATGAAACCAGAAGAGGATTTCTCTACCTATGCTGACCGGTGGCGCTCTTTGGCCGCCAAGGTCCGCTGCCCAATGCCTGAGGAGGAAAAGGTGAAGCTGTTGATCTCCAATGCCACACCAACCTACTGAGCTATTCTAGCCATGAACGACATTTCTACCATGCACCAACTATATAGTCGAGCCCGTTTCATTCAAACCCAACTCAAGGACTCGCCTATAGATTCCATGTTTGAGACCCCCAAGTCCCGTTATGCCACGAAGCCGCAAGGCCCAGTCACCGAGGGGATCCAGACCAATGAACAAGTAGGTGCCGTTAGCAATCCCCAAGGCCCAGTAGGTAGGTCTCCCTATACCCAACAAACCCAACAGTCTTGGAACAACAACAACAATAGGCAGCCACCTCCCCAAGGACAAAATCCTCCTCAAGATCAGTGCCAATACTCCCAGGTCCCTCCACCTCAAAATGGCTATGCCCCCAGGAAGCCCAATGGACCCAAGAGAGCCCAATACCCTCCATTGCCCGAGTCTCTAGCTGATGTCTTTGCAGCCCTCATGTCACTAAATGCCCTAAGACTCCCTCTTAAGAAGGCAAATTGGAATATGACGGCCGATCAAACAAAGTACTGCGTCTATCATCGTCAGCCGGGCCACAATGTGTCCGATAGCTTCCAATTCCGGGACATGATATATGATCTTTATGAGCAGAACCAGATTGATTAGGCGGAGATGAAAAGATTAATCCAAACTTTGAGGGACTAGCAGGGCCAGAGGCAACAACAGCAACAACAGAGGCGACAGCAGCCGCAACAGCAACAACAACAACAGCAACAACAACAACAACAACAACAGCAGTACCAACCCTTCCAGCAACAGCAACAACAGCAGCAGCCGCAGCAGCCGGCAAATGATCTGGGCATAATCCGTAATCCCATGCCGCAACATCAGCCTGCTCTGAACCCTCAACCAGCTCCGCCACCTCCTCCACCTGCACATGTTAACCCCGTCATCCACCATCCACCACCAGAAGCCCAGTGGGTCTTCGATGACGACCATGAGGTAGGCCAACTTCTGGTTATTTCTCACGTCACACCCACTGCTCCCGCACCTACATCCACTATGCCTCCCTCCTTCACACCCCACATTGCCACCATCACCTCGCCATCCTATTCCCCTGTCATATCACCCATTATTCCTCCACCCAACAACGTCCCTTTCTCCCCTACACCAGCACCATTACTAGCCAACCCTTCTATCCTTGACACCCCTACCCCTCCACTCCACCATAACCTTGCCCTTCGGAGTGGGCGAATGTTCCATCGAATGTACCCTAACGCATCCGCGCCTATGCCAAGTCAACCAAGCCAACAAACCAGCAATCAGCAGCAACAAGATACAGAAGAGATTGATCCGGCACCGGGAACCCAATATGATATCCTGAAACACCTGGATCAGACCCCCGCCAAGATTTCCATATTAGAGCTCATCAAGAGATCACAGACTCACCAGGACGCCCTCAGGGCCTTTTTGCAAAGAGTCATGGTCAGCGAAGACATGAATCCGGACAACCTACCCTCAGTGCTCTCAATAGTGAACAGGGGACCCACCATTACCTCTTCTGACGGTGAGTTGGCTGCCTCCGAAGCCAGAAAAATGCCCTTATGTGTGACACTCACCATAAACAAAGTGGCCGTCGATGCAGCTCTAGTGGACATAGGAGCCTCTATTAATGTATGTCCACTAAGCACTCTTAGAGCGTGCAATATATCAGAGCGTCAACTGCAGCCCACGCCTACCACCATCGCTGCGTATGACAATTCGCGACGTGCCTGCCATGGAGTCATCACTTTGCAAGCAGAATTGGGCCCTCTCGTCATGTCTGTGGAATTCTATGTATTGAACATTGATCACACCTACAAGGCCATCTTAGGACGCCCATGGATTGAATCGTTAGGGGCAGTCCCATCTACAGCACATCAATGTCTGAAGTTCCCCTTCCAAAGGCGGATAGTCAAGGTAAAAAGTGTGACGACGACACATACAGTAGATGCCGTTGAGAGAGTGCTGCCATCAGTATGGCCGTCTAATAAGCCCATCATCTCGGTGCTGGACGTCAACTACACTTGGGCCTATACGTTCTCTTCTAATCGCCCAATTGGGTCTCCCCCTATAATGGCAGTCTGGAAGGATATGAGTACGAATGCAAGAGGGTGGGACATCATGTTCAGGCTGGGATATCAGTTAGGAAGAGGTCTGGGTGCTCTCCCCCTATAATGGCAGTCATCTCACGAGGCATGGCCTTGGGTACTCAGAGTGGGCCATTTTCTCATCTCCGTCACAATCGGACCATGGCCCGCTCACCTGGTCCTTGTATGAGCATTTTGTCAAGGGGCCCATCCAGCCCGGATATAACACCACAACGGAAGTACCCAGATCAGCTTATCAAACTTTAGAGGAGCAGCGGCCCAACAAGAAGAAGAGAGCTGAGGAGGATACTGAGGATCCGGATCAAGATGATGTTGTCTCATCAGTTAGTCTGTTGTTTGAAAAATCAGAAGTTGAGGAAGAAGAGCCAGAGTTAGAAGACCTTAGTTCTGTGGTCAATCGGCTGTTCAGCGAAGAAGATGTGCCGCAAGTGGCAGCGCTATCAACGTCAGCAACCACCACCAGGCGACAGTTGCCTGGATTTGGTGAGGAAAATCAGTCAGATCATTCACCCCTACTTATGCAGGAGCTCTGGTCAGGGTTCTCCTGGCCTCCTACTCATCTTATTTCATCCATACTCGATTTTAATGTTGGTTTCATTCCTCGGCCTCTCCCCTTCATTATTCAAATCTCACCCGACGCCGTTGAGGCATTCATTCGTCCTTCACCCCGCTTCATCATTTTCTTTAATGGTTCAGTCCTATCTTTTTCCCGAAGTTATTTAATCTAATGTAGTTCCTTTAAAAAAATGGAAAAATTATAAAAAAAACAAAAAAAAAAAAAAAAAATTTAATTCAAAAAAAAAAAGGAGAGAGTGTGTGTCCTCCTGCTCCCGACGGCGATCCCCGTCACCTCCCTCCTGCTCCTGCTCCCGATGGCGATCCCCGTCACCTCCCTCCTGCTCCCGACGGCGATCCCCGTCACCTCCCTCCTGCTCCTGCTCCCGACGGCGATCCCCGTCACCTCCCTCCTGCTCCTACTCCCGACGGCGATCCCCGTCACCTCCCTCCAGCTCCTGTTTTCGATGGCGATCCCCGTCACCTCCCTACTTTCTCCTGCTCTCGACGGTGATCCCCGTCACATCTGCTCCCCGGCGGCCATCGTCGTCCTCCTTTCGCTCCATTCGTGCCTTCACCTGGTGGTCAGACATGGCCATTTCGGGCGATTCAGGTGAGGGGCCTTCTGCTCCCCTACACCTCGATGCTATTGCCGGCACCCAGAGCTCGGGTGGCCCGCTTTCCCCTCCAGCCTCATCGGAGGACCTTCACGGCCCTGCCGCCCCCTTTGTTTTCCTTTCCAATAAATCTCTGGATGCTTCTCCAGAGCCTCCTGTAAATATCAAACCTAGCTTAAGTTCAGGGGTAGTTTCTAGTAAGTCCCCGTCCCTGTTTAGAAAAAGGAAGGGTAGTGGCATACCCTGTAGATATCTCTTAGACTTAGTTCAAAGGTGTGGCGCTCTTCTAGCTGTCGAAGAGTTCGTCAAAGGAGCAATGGCTTTGAACTTAGAGGAGATGCCGATAGAGGAAGGGCTAGACGATGGCTTTGGAATATATGAAATTGTAGCCGAAGAGGACCCATTAGATGAGAATGATGGTGAGATAGAGGATGCTGCTGAGGCGTATGCTAGTGGCATGAGGAAATTCGATGAACCTACCTCAACAGTCGATGAACCTACTAAAGAGGTAAACGTGGGGACAGAAGAGGACCCCAAATTCTTAACCATATCTTCCAGTCTCCCTCCTGAAGAAGAAGGAGTACTCTTAGAGATGTTGAGGGAGTTCAAGGATTCATTTGCCTGGTCCTATGATGACATGCCCGGCATTGACCCCGATCTGGTAGAACATAGGTTGATCTTGAAACCAGGGGCAGTTGCCGTCAAACAAAAGCTAAGGAGATTCCTCCCCCACATTGCCTTGAAGATGAAAGAGGAGATTGATAAGCTACACAAAGCTAAGTTCATTCGTGTAGTCCTCTATCCTTTGTGGGTGGCAAACATTGTCCCGGTGATGAAGAAGGACGGATGAGTGCGCATCTGCATAGACTTCCGGGATTTGAATAAGGCATGTCCTAAAGATGATTTCCCCTTACCTCATTTAGATGTCTTGATCGATAATACAGCAGGGTTCGAAACTCTATCATTCATGGATGGATATTCCGGCTACAACCAAATTCGTCTAGCCCCGGAGGATCAAGAGAAGACCTCCTTCACCACCCCATGGGGAACATATTGCTATGTGGTTATGTCGTTTGGACTAAAGAATGCCGGCGCCACTTATCAAAGAGCAATGCTAGCTATCTTCCACGACATGATTCATATCGATGTTGAGGTTTACGTGGACGATATCGTGGTGAAGTCGCGAACCCAAAGAAAGCATTCCTCCGTGCTTGCCAAAGTCTTCCGTCGCGCACAAGAATATCAGTTGAAGATTAATCCAAAGAAGTGCGTGTTTGGAGTTTCCTCGGGGAAATTGCTAGGCTTCATAGTTAGTAAACGGGGGATTCAGATAGACCTGCACAAGGCCAAGGCAATCAACGAGATGCCTCCTCCCAAGAACATATCCGAGCTTCGAGGTTTGATTGGTCGACTGCAGTTCATAAGGAGATTTATATCTCAGCACTCCCAAAGATGCCGTCCCTTCTACGAATTGTTGAGAGGAGGGGTCAGTTTTGAATGGAACGATAAATGCCAAGAGGCCTTCGATGAGCTCAAGAGTTATCTTATGAATTCGCCCGTGCTTCAGGCGCCTATCCCTGGGAAACCCTTAATCCTATATCTGTCAACAATTGAGGACTCCCTAGGAGCTATCCTTGCTCAGCATGATGAATCCGGCAAAGAAAGGGCAGTCTACTACCTATCTAGGCTCTTCAATCCTTCCGAGCTCAAACTCACCACAATGGAGAAAACCTGTGCAGCACTAGTCTGGGTGGTGCAGAAATTGAAGCACTACTTCCTAGCTCATAAGGTGAGTTTGATTTCTAGAATGGATCCTATTAGGTATCTCCTTGAAAAGCCAGTCCTCGCCGACAGATTGGCACGCTGGAAAAGTTTCCTCTCTTAGTTTGATATCTCCTTCATTGTTCAGAAAGCCATAAAAGGGTATGCCATTGCTGAGCACTATGCTCACCTCCCTCTCCCTCATAGTGATACGGTTCAAGAGGAATTCCCCGACGAAAACCTATCACTTGTTTCTCGCGATCCCTTCTGGTCGCTCCACTTCGACGGAGCTCTCAATTCTAGGGGACGGGGCATAGGTGCAGTCTTGCTCACCCCAGAAGGGATCACCATTCATTTGGCTTATCAACCCTAGTTCTACGCCACCAATAATATCTCCGAGTATGAGGCTATCCTAGCCGGTCTAAAGCTCGCCTACCTCTTAGGCGCGCGTCACCTCAAGATCATAGGAGATTCTAAGCTCGTTCTTCGGCAAGTCCTTTCTACCTATCGCACCCATGACCCCAAGCTCAAGCCATATCAAGATCTGGTCACGCTCCTGGCCAAGCAATTCCGTCAACTCATCTACATTCATACTCCTCGCTCTTAGAACATTCTGGCCGATGCTCTGGCATCGTTAGCTTCGTCTCTCTCCTTCCCTCTCAGCCGTAGTGCAGAGACTATCACTATTCAGAGGTTAGAAGCTCCCTCAACTCAGGATCCTTGGTTCTCAAACCTTAGGAGCTCCCTAGTTCTGAAGGCAGAGAAGAAAGAAGCAAAGGAGTTGTTGCCTGTTGAATTAGGAGAATTGATGGAAGAAGAGAGGCCGTGGTACCATGAGATTGAGCAATTTTGCAGAGACGGTACTCTCCCAGAAGAAGCTGAAGCAGAAGATAGGCGAGCTATCCGTAGGGCGGCATTGAAGTATACCCTTATTGGTGAAGTGCTTTATAGACGCGCTCTAAATGGAATGCTCCATAGATGTGTGACAGATGAAGAGGCTTGGAAGATAGTGGAAGGCTCCCACTCCGGTGAGTGTGGAGGGCATGTGAATGGTCAGATGTTAGCCAAGAAGGTCCTTAGGCAGGGCTACTACTGGCCAACCTTAGAAGAGGACTGTGCCGCCAAATCCATGCCGATAAAATCCATGCTCCGTCTTCCTCTTTGCATCCGCTATCCTCTCCTTGGCCTTTCTCCATGTGGGCCTTTGATATCATCGGGCCCCTTGGTGATCCCAATGCTCAGATAAAACAAAAATCCTTCATCCTCACTGCTACTGAGTATTTCACCAAGTGGGCCGAAGCAGAAGCATTTGCAGAAATCGAAGGTTCGACCGTGTGTAGATTCATCATGAAGAACATCATTGCACGGTTTGGAGTACCAGGCAGCCTCGTCACCGACAATGGACTGCAGTTCATATCCCAAGAGCTTCAAGACTTATGTAAGAGGTTCAATATTTCTTTGCATCATTCGTCTCCTTATTATCCACAGGGTAACGGCTAGGCCGAAGTCACAAATAAAACACTTTTGAAAATTCTGAAGAAAACTTGTTAGTCTAATAAATTCACTGACTGGCCAGAAAAGCTAATTGAGGCTTTGTGGGCCTACCGCACCTCCATCCGCACGCCCACGGGGCAAACTCCTTTCTCACTTACATACGGAATGGAAGCGGTATGTCCACACGAGATCCTCATCCCTTCGCTAAGAATTCAGCTGGATAAGGAACTTAATCCCGATGAACATCGGGAGGCGTTGCTTACGCAACTAGAACTCTTAGACGAACGGCGTCTAGCTGCAGCCGATCATGTGCTTTCATATCAAAATAGACTCTCAAGATCTTTTCAAAAGAAGGTAATTGAGCGTAAGTTTCAAGAATGAGACATGGTTTTGAAGCGAATTTTCATAAAACCTGGAGATCCAAGGTCAAAATTGTCTGTGAACTGGGAAGGGCCGTATGTCGTTAAAGAAATGTACCCGGGGAACGCATATAGGCTAGTAAATGCCGATGGCGATGAACTCTCTCACCCATGGAATGGATTATATCTTAAAAGATTCTACCCCTGATAAACAGTTTTTTGATAACAACACCAATTGACAGGTAGTCATTTGCCAAGTGTCTTACCCCCCTCCTACTGGCAGAATAATATTTATGCTCAATCGCACACACAACACGGTGACCTGAGGTCATTGCCTCTTCGTGTATGGTGTTCTCGCTTAGCCCTCGTTCAGGGAAACAAAGGTCAATTCTCTCCCTACTCGGACTAGGTCTAGGGGCAAGGGGGAGGCTAGCCTGTAAACTTGCAACAGTATAAACCATGTGTTTGAAGTCTCAAAGAGGGACGGATAGTGCTAAGAAGAAAAAGTATATAGCACAGAAATAAAGTGGCAAAATGATAAAATGAAGGGGCGTGTTAAAGAGAGGCAGTATAGTTCCCCGCGGGACGCCCTTGAGCCCGGTCGCACGCATGCCCCAATCAAGGAAGAAAATACTGTAGCCCTAAAGTCCCTGGACAACAGATGAATCTCACATGTGGCATACTCGTTGCAAGTCTTACAAGTCAGTAACCCCGACCCCGAGATTAAGTCTTATCACATTTATATTCTTCCTATCCTCCCTAAAATGACCAAAGAGTCCTTACACTTGGTCTGTGTTGGAACATTGACATCACAGGGGCAAGAAATCTTAGCAAACCTAAGATGAATTTGCGTTGCACATAAATCTTACTCGCCAAAGTGAGATGGAGGTAAGACTCAGGGTTAATCGCTCAAGATCAAGAAGTGTTGTTGTCAAGAGAAATGTCAAAATTCCAAAAATCCAAAAAAAATCAAAAGATCCTCAAAACCCCAAAAAATCAAAATTTCAAAAAAAAAAAAAATCAAAAGATCATCAAAACTAAAAAAAAAAAATCAAAATTTCAAAAATCCAAAAAAAACCAAAAGATTCCCAATATATATATATATATATATATATTTTCAGAAAAATAAAAAAATGTGTGTACATATTACTTTTCTTTAGCATGCATTATTTTCATTGTCTTTCCGCCTATTCAATAAGGCTCGGCCCCTTGACAAATTACAGAGTTAGATTTTATCATTTTAGCACAAGGGGCTGAGCCTAAGAACAGATCTAACTTGTTCTTCTAAGTGTGTGCAGGAACAGACATTTCAAAAGCAGAGTTCAATGTCGCACTCAGGACTCCCTTCCTCTCTCGCTTGTTTGAAACTCGCCTCTCACTCGTGTCAATCGCAAACCTTTCATTTATCACAAATATTGACATGAAAATAAAAACTGCACTAAGATATGAACAATATGTACATAGATAAAGGGGAGGTGGCTCACAAGTCTCCTCACTGTCCACCGCCACTCTCCCCAGATCCCTCTCGCCTATCTGGAGGTGGTAGCATCTCGCCACCCCCTCTGCCATCATGGGCGCTACCCTCGCCCTGCCGGCGCCTCTCCTCCTCCTCGTTCCTCCGCCTACTGGAGGAACCCACTAAGTACTGACCGACGGAGGCGACGGTCGCCTTGCTGACGCTCGCGCCGCTCCGGCTCTGACTGCGTGAACGGCCTATGTCCGTCACGATCTGCTGAAGGCTCCGCGCCAGCGTCTGCTGTGCCAACAGCTCTGCACGCAGTCGGGTGACCTCCTCCTGGTCTCCGGGCGGCCTCTGCACCCGCAGCGTCGCCAGCTCCCTCGTCATCTTCGCTATCTGTGCCTCAGCTGCCTCCGCCCAGATGCGCAGCTGGTCCCTCTCACTCCGGGAAGCCTGAGCCTCCCCGCGGAACCGGTCCCTTTCCCCCTGCAGCTCCATAGCATGCTCCGTGGTCAGCTGCAAGTCCCTCTCCTGCGCAACAAACAATCAATCAGCATCATTTGGAAATGACCAACTCAAAATCTTTAAATGTACTTACCTGCTCCTCCAG
Source organism: Colocasia esculenta (assembly GCA_014218235.1). Taxonomy (NCBI): domain Eukaryota; kingdom Viridiplantae; phylum Streptophyta; class Magnoliopsida; order Alismatales; family Araceae; genus Colocasia; species Colocasia esculenta. The sequence continues at coordinate 179,051,447 of CM024755.1, read as the reverse complement.
GTGCCTCTGAGCCTCCTCGGCTCTCAGCACCGCCCCTGCCAGTCGGGCCTCCAAGAGCGATGGAGAGCCCCGTGCACTCCGAGAGGAAGAGGCACCGCCTGCTCCGGCACCCCTCACTCTCTCCAGCTCACTCCGCTGCACACAAAAGACATGTCAGTTTCTAAAATCTGCTTGAGTTAAATCAAAGGGCTGAAATTGAACATGGTACTTACCACCTCCGCAGTCTGCCTCTGAGCTGCCTCTCGATCTCGCACCACCGAGTGGAGCAAGACTCGGAGCGATGCGATCTCACCAGTCACATCCACCTGCAACGAATTGCCAAATCATCAGTTCTATTCCACGAATCCAAATTCTTTGAGCCATTGGTTTAGGAGTTCTACCTGGTGTCTGGCGCTCTTATATACCTTTCCTCCATACTTCAAGGTGTACGCCTGGAGGTAGGCATCGTCAGTGGTCACATCCGATCTGACCGCCTTGCCCTTCCGCTCCCAGTTCTCGATCTGCTCTCGCGCCCGCTCACGCCAGTCTGTCGTGTCGTGAAGTCCCCGAAAGCTCCGACCCGGCCGGCGGAAGCGGTCCCGGACGGGGAACTCCACGACACTCTGCCTGAGGCCTAGTGATCGCTGGGTCAGGAATAGGTTCAGAGGTAGCACAAGGTTTAGCGCGTGCAACCACACCGAGCTACCAAAGTAGGGGTGGGCCTGCGCCAACCAAGGCTGTCCCTCATCACCCTCTCCCAGATATGGCTGCCAAACCACCTGCAAAAAGAAAAGCAATCAGTCATTGGGCAATTGAGTCAAGCAAATAATTTGAGCAAAAGCAAGGATCAAGGGTACTTACATCCAGGTAAGGGTAGCTGTCAATGGCCTCCTGTAGCCGCTCCAGCTCGTCGGCAAGGTGGCGGGTGTCTCGGCGAGAGTCCCAACGGCGTGCAATGGGCACGAGGCCCGGCTGTGTGAGGTCCCCTCTCCCCAGGGCTGAGAGGTGTAGATAGGCCCAAACCTGCAAGATGAAAGACAAATCATATGGCAGTTTAAGCAAATGCAGTTTAAATTCAGAAGGATTAGAAAAGAAGGTGTACCTGGAAGAAGGGGTAGAAGCCGCTCGTAGACGTCTACCGCTCTGAGGCGCTCAAGCCGTCGAACTGGTGCGCTAGAAAGGCTGCTCCCCAAGCATACCCCCTACCTCACCTAGGTCCTCCAGCAAGGGCAGGAAGCGGCAGTGGACTGCGTCGCCTCTCGTGGCAAACAGAAGTCTACCAAGAAAGAGAACGAGAAAGCGGCGCAAGTCCAAGTCCGCCTGCGGCCCAGGCTCACTCGCTAGCTCCCTCCGACTGACCCTAGCTAGCCTCTCAAGGTACTCATCCTCACTCTCCCCGGCATTCTTCCCCGCCTCATACAAACCCAAACTCTCCTGCAATCCTACCCTAGGCACTAGGGAGGACCTGCGCTCTACTGGGAGGTCTAGAAGTTGCTCGGCTAGCTCATGATAGCAAGGGTAAGTATAACCGCTCACTGCTCGCCCATAGACCCTGAGCCCTGTGATCCGGCTCACATCCTCCAGACTGGGGATCATGTGCCCCCATGGGAATGCAAAGGCACTCGCCTCTGCGTCCCATCTGCTCCGCAGGGCCTGGGTGAGGGCCGGATCCACCCTCATCCTCTCAATCCTAAATATCTCCCCAAATCCCATCTCCTCTACCCGCTCTCGCTGGAAAGGGGGGAAGGCTAGGAAGACAGCTAGCACCAGTGTCCATGACACTCGAGCCCTCATTTCACTCTGCAAGATTCATTCAAGTTCAATTCAGGCTTTTATTTTGTGTGTTCGGGCAGAGTCGCGACACCTATGGCAGCTGCAACCTTGTCGCGTCGGTGCGGGACACCGTGACCTTATAGCGCCACCTTCTTAGGCCGCGATAAGGTCGCGTCTGTCCTAGACACCGCGACAATGTCGCAATGCCCCGCCCCGCCGCGACACCATGTCGCGGCAGGTCGTGCTGACGCGTTCTCAGGGTCAAACCGGCCGGAGCCCTCTTTGTTTGATCCTCCTTTTCTTGGGCGTTTCGCCCTACATTTGCCCTCTAGGGGCTCCATCTACCTCTACACTACTATCATTCAAGGTTTTTTAGGGTGAGTTACTTACCGATTTCATGGCCTTGGCCCGTCTCTTCCGCTCCTCCTCCACGTTCATGGTCGGAGCCGTCTCCTCCTCCTCCTTTCCATGAAGACCTCGGGCAGCTCCCCCTCGATCGGAGGCTCCTCCGCCCGTCGCCGAGAACTCCGACGCTCCGCTTGGCGCTTCCTCCGCGATGAGCCCTCGCCGATTTCTTTTCCGCCTTCCATCGCAATGTGAGTTGTTTTAGGGTGAGTTTTGAGCTAGCAAGAAGATTGGAGTGCAAGGGGTTGGGGGAAAGGTTTGGAGATTTGAAAGCTTGGGGATTTGAAAGCCGGAAAGGAAGAAGGGAGGGGGACCGTTTGTTTTTGAATGAATCGGTTCATGACGCGTCGCTGCGGGCGGTCGCGTTCATGTCGTGACCCTTTTGGGCGCCGCGACAGAGTCGCGACACTCCGCTTGGCTGCGACATAAAGGCGACACCTCTGACTGTCGCGTCATCAACAGAGCCCTTGCGTTTTCAGAAAATTCATTCTTATTCATTCAAATATAAAATCTTTTACATGCTCTAATTCATTCTAAACAATCAAACAATGCTTTCAAATCCTTTCCTAACTATCATCTGGCCTACAAGTCAAATCAAATCAAATCAAATGTTCTCTCCCATTGGCTGAAGTTTCTTCAAAGCTTCAACGTATTCCTTGGTCACTTCGTCGTCTTCCTCCACCTCGGCTTGAATCGCGCTCATCGCGCATCGCTCATCCTCGTGCATCGCCCCTCTTTCTCTCTTGGATAGGCGGGAAGTGCGAAAGAAGCGAAACTACCATCCGAGCCGCACCGCATTGGAGGTGGTAGCGGTCCGGGTTGTAGGAAACTAGCGCTCCGTTGCCCAGCAGTCTCAAGGCGAGCCCAGTGCGTTGAGGAAGGTGGATTATCCGGCCATGCATGAATCGAGGGCGCATGTCAAAATCCGCCGTGGTCAGACTTCGAAGGTACTTGCGCCATGCTTGTATGCCCTTCACTTGAGCCGTTTTACACCAAGCCCGAGTGCTCATGTAAAGTCGTCCGCCCACGTATGCCAGCGAGTGGTTCAACATTGTCTTACATGTCGTGGTCAGATCCTCCGCTGTCTGGAATTGGATGTGCATCCCCATCCATAGCTCGAGGGCGACGACCGATCCATAGAAAGGACCCCCAAGTGCTGCAGAAGTCAGGCCAGCATATAGAAAACCCAAGACATCTTGCCCAATTTTCATACCTTTGGAAATGGAGTCAATGATACTAAGATTGCCAAAGGAGATGGCACCGTCAGATTCCGGAAAGAGTATGACGCCGCAAATACATATGGCGGCTGCCTTGGCGATGGCAGTGTAGTTCGTGGTCTTCCGCTTACACTGAAAAGTAATCCACTGAGCAATTGGAAGGAGGTGAACATGCATACCGCTAGTCATGGAGTAGAGATCGTTTTTCTTTGTGGTGATGTACGCCAAAATGCTCCATGAGTTGATTTGCTCCACGGTGTAGGAAACTGTCGATTCTTCCCCCCTTTGATAGCATGGGAGGCCAAGCATGATCTCCACCTCTTCCAAAAGGATCGTTGCTTCAAATTCAGGGAAGATGAACGAGTTGGTTTGTGGATGCCATAGTTCCACCATGGCTGTGACACTCTCCCACACATGCACTAACTTGTTGTAATTCTTGGCCAGCACGAAGACAGTGGACAGCCCCCACTCCTTCAAGTGACCAATAGACGAGGGCGGCAATAGTTCAAGCATAGGCACCAGCCATGGCATCTTTGAGAATCGCCGTTGGCCAGGGAGGATCTGAGATAGAAGAAGAGACATGAAGAACGGAAGGGAAAAGAGGAGAAAAGAGAAGAGCAAAACAGAACAGTGCAGAAAGTTCAGAATTTCAGAAAGGTAAGGCCACTTACTTGGAGCTCCGGGCGTGTGTAGATATGCCCCGGGATGGCGGAGAGCTGCTTTAGATCAGAGTGCGTTTCCCTAGCAGCCTTTAGACCGGAGTAGGGAGGGATATCCTCTGCAAACACCGAATAATTCCTCTTCATGGTTGCAAGAGAAGGAAAAGAGCTTGAGATTGAAGAGCAGAGGATGCCAGGGGATTAGCTACGGGATTAGCACCCCAAACCCTCTATTTATAGAGTCTTAAGAGTTGGAAACCCACTCTAATCCTGAAACTAGGTGTTAGGATGAGATTAGAAGAGGTTTAAGAGTCCTAGTGTTAATCTAGATGTCTTAGGATAAGGGTGAAATCCGATTTCCTAGTATTTCCGAGCTCTGTTCGAGTTGCGACGCCGCGATCTGACGCGACCTTGTCGCGACAGAGCGCTGTGATGCGACATTGTCGCAGTCATCCAGGACGTCGCCTCTCTACCCGAGGGTTTGTTTTCATCTCTGAGCTGTGTATATATGTTGTTTGATTATTTATAATTGTTGTGTTTGTTATTTTATTGTGTTTGTTTCTTGTAAAAATAAAAATAAAAAAATAAAAAAATAGAAATTCAGAAAATCAAAAGAAGACTTTGTCACAGGTAAGTCAGGTATTGTATTTCTTCCCTATTGCTCGCATTACTATATGATTTTATATCTATTATATTATTTCAAGGACCGGCTGGTTCTCAATGTGTTCTAGGATTTGAGCTCCCCTTTACCAAAAACGATGATAATCTAGGTGCACATTGTTAATCGTTGGATAGGCCGTTGAGTTGGTTAAGCACGGGGACGATAGATTCAGGCCTGCACTGCGGTTGTGGGTAGTCTCTTAACCCATTCTTATTTGGCTTAGCAATATTATCCTTGATATATTTTTATTTTCCCCTTTTCTTTGCATTCATTTTGATGATTTGTTTTACTTTAGCCCATCATGCATCATGTAGGACTTTGAGCTTTCCTGACTCATTTTTGACCATTGATGAGCCTTTGTTGAGTGCCCAATCGTTCTTCATGTTCTAAAACAAGAAATCCAATTCCACTCCGAATCGGAAGGTTTGCCTCCGAGTAAATTGTTCCTGTCAGATTGACAAGAATTTCCCTGTCTGGATTCCTTATCCAATTATTCATCCTACTCCTTTGATCCGTTTTGGTTGCGAACTGCTCCCAGGACAGAGTCATGAGTTACCTGCCTGGCATGCACATGTCCTTCCAAAACGAAACCTACAGGCCAATCGGCTAGGGTACCTCTCAATCGAGGGGTTGATCATCCTCTTCTTTTCTCCCTCTCGTCCAGACTTGTGCTCTTCTTTGCTTTCTGCCCGAACAACCAACTCGGGGCTTTCACAAAGATTCCAATTGCCTGTTATTTAAGATTGGGTGTCTCTTTACCTTGGCCCCCACTTTTCAGTCCACTCCACGTCATCTCCGTTCCGCATATCACTTCATGCCATCTCCACTCCACTTCCACTTCGCTCCCCTGCAAAGCGGAAGCCAAGGAGGGGCAATCTATAGACACCCAGTTTTGACTAATGGGTCCAACCACATTTCTTGTTATCTTAGTGGGCCCCTATTTGGTCACTCACCTTGAGCCCATCATTTGCCTTGCTTTGAGCCCTTTAAGCCATTAAAATGCCTTGAAATCCCGAAATTCATCACTTGAGAGAGTCCTTGGGGCATAATAACTCTTGTCTTATCATGAAGTTGGCTGATATTTCTCAAATAATTGGATTTATTGTCACGACGCCGTGTGGTGCCGCGTCTCTAGTCGCGACAGTTCTGGCAGTCGCGACAGCCCATGTATTATCCATGCACGTGGGCAATGCTGTCGCGTCCTCCCGTGCAGTCGCGTCTTAATCGCGACCCTACGATACGTCGCGACAATGACCGAATCCTTTGGCCTTCATAACTACCCCCTATTTATCCTCCTATGAATTTAACTTAATCCTAGGGATTATCCCTGCCCCTTGGGGCGGGATTTCGGCCCTAGGGACTCTCCTAAGGATTGCTAAGGACTCTCCATCCGATTTTTATAAGGTTTTATCTCCCATTATGATTTTTAAACCATTTATGAAGGGATAATGTGAATAATTCTCATCCCAAGCTCTTTATAAGCAAGGCCCCTCCTCAAGGACGAGGAGAGCCTCACTACCATCCCGAAGGGCTACCAAAATTTCCTCTCATCAATACTTAGCACCACAGCCACCCATTTTGCCACTTTCCCTTCACATTCCACTCCCAAAGCCACTCTTTCACTATTAACGGAGCACGGAACGTGAAGAGGGTGTCTCCGACGATCTCCTGGAGCGCTTGCACATCCTTGGAGCTATACCCACGCCAGGGAGTCGCCCCAATGGGGCTCATTTCCTTCTTCCTCCCATTCTCCTATTTCTACGTGCATTTTTTGTGTTATTTTAGATAGAGCACATTCAATATCTACCCACGTTTTCCTACACCCATAGGGGTTTAAAACCACCCCAGGTGCGTTCCCACCATGATTCTCCACTGTCTTTCATTTTTAGAATAGATACTATGCTTAACGTATTCTAATAGAGAGTTTTTTTTGTGATTTTCTTTGGTTGGCAGGCAAGCAGGTGAAATCTACGAGAAGCTCTGGTTCTCCGGCCGGCTGGAGGACGAGAAGAAGGTCCCTAACTTAATTCTCCCGCATTCAGAGAACGCGACGGCTGAGGGTGACGCGACCATAGACGCGTCAACGAAAGCTGACGCGACATCAGTCTATCGCGGCGCCTATGGCGACCGCGACACCAGGTCTGTTTCTGTTCTCTCTCCTTTTCCTAGTTTAAGTCAGCCTTTATCTCATTTTTATTCTTAGGCGACTTGCTAGGTGGCGATCACATCCATGTTTCCATGCTACTAGTTTTAGTATCCATGTCCGTGTCGAGGGGAGTCCAATCCCTGTGATTACAGGAGATAGCAGATAATTCATAAGATCAAGAGAAAGTTCAAAACAATGAAAACGAAAATTGCTGAAGTGTATGGTGATTTCATCAAACTTCCTGATCTGGATCTGGATTCGAATGGATTCCTCCCTAATTTTAGAATCAACTTCTCATTCGATGAATTCCTCTGAAAATCTACTGCAATTTGATCTCAGAAATTGGGAGGGGTGGAGATTTCAGATTCTTTCTTCTTGAAGGCTCAGCATCTGCTCCTCGAAGCTTCAGATTTTGCTTGAATCAACTTTTATTTTATCGAGTCATAACTCCACTTTGAAATTTTCGGCGAATTGCAGCTTCAGAACATTCAAATTAGTCTCTTCTGCTCTCCTCCACTCCTCTCCTTTCACCGTACTGCTCTCTCTTATCTCTTTTTGCGAACAAGAACTTTTTGTGCCTTTTTACCTAATTGCGTAGGATTCTGTGTCGTGGGCCCCTCAACTGATTCGCCCAAAAAGTTGAGGAATTTTTTTGCCGCCAAGAATCAACGCCTTCTAGAGCCACTGATGTGTACCAAGAATATCCCAATTAGTTGGCCTTGGATCACATGCCTGCTTGATGACTTGAGCATTTTGTGCTTCCACTGCTGAAATCGAATACTGAAGTCGAATGCTGACTTCGACTGATGCAGTCGAATGCTGAAGTCTACTTCCTTGAAGACTTCGAAACATTCACTTCTTTTAAGCCAATTTTACTTCTGGAGGAGCTGCCCCCCAGACTTCCTGTAAATATCACTTAAGAGTTCTGGCTTCATACTCTAACAATTGAGTCAACCTTAGCTTCAACTTTCTTCAAATTACTTTCAGCCCATAAATTCTGAAAGAAGATGGTTTGACTTCATTTAGCCTTCCATATCACCATCCATAGTCCTCTAGTGTCGACCTATGTCTTGGTTAGTGTCGACACTAACTGACAATATCTTATTATACATTGATCTAGTTGAGTTGTACCTGCAAAATAATTGATAGTTGTCAACTTCCTTCTCATTTTATATTTTAATATGACATCATCAAAACCAGGGACACAACAATTTGGATATATAGGATCTCAGGTATTGCCGTTACGCCAAAACTCGAGTTGTTGTGTAAGGATACCATCCTTCCATATAACCCACCACAGAGTACAGTCCCCCTGCTGGACAACTCAGCAACACCCACAGGCAGGTCCACACCTGGACCTAGGCATGACTTGGCCAACCCAGTCTCCGCCACACCCTCATTCTCAGGTCGCCCCAGGGTGAGACGCTGGCATGCGCACCTGCCTCGCAGCATGCCGCCCAACAATCTCCCCCCCAGCAGCACCCCTAGGAATCGAACCCACAGCCTGCTCTGATACCAGATATATAGGATCTCAGACATTGTCGTTACGCCAAAACTCGAGTTGTTGTGTAAGGATACCATCCTTCCTTATAACCCACCACAGAGTACTCCCCCTGCTGGACAACTCAGCAACACTCGCAGGCAGGTCCACACCCGGACCTATGCATGACTTGGCCAACCTGGCCTCCGCCACACCCTCATTCTCAGGTCGCCTCAGGGTGAGACACTGGCACGCGCACTTGCCTCGCAGCATGCCGCCCAACAGAAGGTTGTATGGTGTCACAAACACTGGCCAGCTGGAGTAGGAAGCCACTGAACCTCCAACTAGATTGAATCCGTCAGTGCACAAACCAAGCCTCACATTACGCGACTCTCTTGAGAAGATAGGATGAACATGGTTGAAATGAGTCCAAGCTTCACCATCTACTGGATGAGTCATAATATCCTCGTCCCGACGTACTCTTTCTGCGTGCCACCTCATATGTCGAGCTGTCTTTGAAGACATATACATCCGCTGCAGTCTGGGTGTAAGGGGGAAATATCGCAATGACACATAAGGTATATCCTTTCCCCTAGAATTGGCCCCTCTTTTAGGTTTAAACCTATCATGATAGAAAACTGAACATGATACCTTATCTGCATCATCTTTGTCATACAACATACGATGATTAGGACATGCATCTATTTTCACATATCCAAGTCCTAAATCATTGACCATCTTCTTGGCACGATAAAAATTTGGAGGCAACTTCTCATCTAGAGGTAACATGCTCTTGATAATGAGGAGGAGACGGTCAAAGCAATTCTCACTTATAAGAAATTCAGATTTCAAGTTCAGCAACTGTGACACCGCTGACAACCGAGTGTGTTTTTGACAACCATTCCACAATGGCTCATCATCATCCTTAAGTAACAGATAGAATCTTTCAGCTTCCTTGTTCGACACGTCTTCAGCGTATACAGGATCCTCATGTACACTGAATGTCAGACCAACAGCATCTACAACCATATCTACGTACGTACTTGTGCCTTCCACATTACTAGGCTCGTGCGACCAGAGCTCCTCACCATGACATGTCCAATTCATATAACCTTCAACAAACCCTTTTCTGTATAAATGGCGTTGAACCTCCCATGGTGAATTCCACTTCACATTTTTACAAATCATACAAGGACATCGGATGCCACCTTCGCTGTCTACTGCTGCATTTGGATTCCCCAATGCAAATTGAATGAAATTCTCAACTCTGACCCTGAACTCCACGGACACCACATGATCAACCATTCTACGATACATCCATGAACGGTCTGAAGCCATTTCTTTCCTGCGCCCAACCAATATTAACAGACAAATAACTTTAAAATTCAAACTCACAAATCCTTCGACGCAACCAAAATGAATAGGAAGGATATATTATTTAGATTATCACTTTTTACCCAACTGTGAATATTTGATCGCACTCTGATGACCATTTACTATATGTTTGTATAATTTGCTGAAAATTTCGGCAGCATCTCCCCACATCTCTCCGATATACCAAAAATATATATTGATTAAGATATTTTCTTAAACACTTACTAATAAGTGGTTAATAAAATATTCTAAATCAATAAAGGTATATCAGAGAGGAGTGAGTAGACGCAACCGAAATTTTCAACAAATAATACAAACACATAGTAAACAACCACCTAACTGCGATCAAATATTCATAGACTGTCCAAAACGGGACAATTCAAGACTTTGAGTTAGATATACACGTTCTCATCATTGAAAATAAGACTCGTGCACATCAATCTCAAAGTCTTGAACGGGAGGGTTCATTGACACGGGCTTAACACGCTCTCGTGAAGTGTGTGCAGTGTTAAATTGTTATGCATGCATATATCAAATTTAAAAACCACATAAATATGAAAGAAAAATGAAAACAAAATCATATATGTGAACGAGTGCAATATTAAACCAAATTCACACATACATGTAAATGAATTGCATTAAAGTAAGAAGTGCAATACTAATCACTAAACTGAAAGTAAACAAAAATCCCATTAAACCCCTGTTAAATCCTTTAACAGCCCCATAAAAACCCCCAAAGGAGCTTGTCCGGCCCCAATTCTCCTTGAACCCCCGTTCAGCCCCTTCAATACCCTAAGTCCTTTAAATCTGAAGTACCCAAAATTTTCAAATACCCCCAGATTCTTTTAATCTGAAATGCCAAAAACCAAATCCCCACACCAAATACTCCTTTAAACTAGAAACTCCAAGTGATCTATCTTGAACTTTGACAATTCTACAAACGTGTGGGGCGACTAGACTTGTCTGTTTTCTAATTTCTTCCTTTCTTTTCTTTTTGTGTCAAAAGGCAGAAATTTTTCCAAGTAAACAATAGGGCACTTCGAGCTAAAGGAGATATGAAAATAATATTCTTAATACTTGCAAGTTTTTAATACGACACGTACTAAAAGTACCCATAAGTAATTTCACCTTAATTATGATTGTTCTAAACTAATTCCCTAGCTACGTACGTGTAATATGACCCATCAAAATATCTATAGTAACTACTAATTACCCTTTTATTTTGTCAAGTTTTTGAAATCCTGAGCTTAATAAAATTTGAAACTTCTACCTCTGGATTTTGGCAGACATGTAAGGTATTCCTAGTTTCCCACTTCTTGAATGCAAAAAACATGCAGAGAACTCACGTTAGGCCTCCAACTCGACTTTGGATGCATTTATCCCATCTTTTTCTCCCCTTTCACAAGTTTCTATTAACAAAAAAGATCAACAACGAGTACGATTATGAGCATGATAGGCTTTTCTCCCATTCCAAGGATTGCCCAATTTTTCACACATTTTTAAAAGGGGAGAGAGAGACGTCAAGGAAAGGTAAAGTGAATCATGGTGTGTAGTAGGACTGGCTGCTTTCATGTTATTTGAAGGAAAAGGTTTTTCCTTCTTAGTTCTTATGTATTGACTTTAGGAGTAGTGTAGCCAACATCAAAGTGCAACTTGCTGGTGTTCTTAACACAGGTTTCTACACAACCTCATTAGATGTTTTTGCCTCAGTGTAATTAGGATCACTGAAGTGTTAGATTAACTAATTACATGTTCAATATATATATATATATATATATATTGGTTGTGAACTGAGTCCATATATATATTAAACTAGATTAAGGCCTCGTTTAATCTTCTTTGATTAAATAAATGAGTTTGAGCGAACAACAGTATAATAATAGAAAGAACACACCAGTGCATACTATAATATTAATGTTAGCTTAGTGCTTAGGGAACCCAATAGAGTTGGGCTCGACCTCATCAACTTCTATGACTCAACATGAGCATATATAAACAAAAGAGATATGTTAAATTACTTTTGCAATAAAAGAGAAGGGTGTTCAAACTAAATAGGAGCATATATATCCCCCCCACTCCAGTGCCGGAGCCCCACCCCCACTGCGCCCTCCCCACTGAAACCCCCAACCCCATCACCGGAGCCCCACCCCCACCACCCCCTCCCCACTGAACCCCCCCATCACCGGAGCCCCACCCACTAAATAGGAGCATATATATCCCCCCCCTCCCTACATAGTCCCCCCCAAGCCCCCCTCCCTACACAGGTCCCCCCCCGCCCTGCGCAGCCCCCCCAACCCCCCTGCCTGCCCCCTCCCCCCCCATCCCGACTGTCTGCCCCCCATCCACCGTGGTCCTCCCTGCAACCCAATACGACCTACACACACACACAGGCACACACCAAACACACACACACAGAGAGAGAGAGAGAGAGAGAGAGAGATTACCGGCAGCGACGCCGATGTGGACCTCCGGTGGTGAGGGAGAGACGATGAAGCCGCGGATGACGACTGCGACCCGGACAACGGCTAGGTTACGCGGACGATGGCAGCGACCCGGACAGCGGCGGCGATCTGGACGGCGGCGGCGACGCGGACGACGGCGGCGACGGTGACGGCAACATGATGTCTCGGCGGGGCGACCTTCAGAGGTGTCCACGGCGTGAGAGAGGTAACACAGTGAGAGAGAAGAAAAGAGAAGGGTGGAATAAGCGCCGGTGGCAAAGGAAGCTATAAAGGCATTAGAGACCGAATAGAGACCGAACCTTATCGGTCTCTATTCGGCCACTAAAGCCGTAACAATGTTGTGACCGATTAATTTCGGTCACTATTCGGTCACTATAAAGTGACCAAAATTAATTGGTCACAACATTTTCTTCTCATCCCGAAAAAATGTGAAAAATTGTGACTAAAATAAAATCAGTCACTATTCAGTCCCTAAATAGTGACCAAATAGTGACCGAATTTAATCGGTCCCAAAATATAGAGACCGATAATTTCGGTCACAATTCGGTCACTAATTAGTGACTAAATTGTGACCGAATTATAATCGGTCTCTAAAATCTTTATTTAGCGACTGATTACTTTCAGTCACAATTCGGTCACTAATTAGTGACCGAATTGTGACCGAAATTATCGGTCTCTAAACGCGCTTTTTCTTGTAGTGATGGTACGGTCTATGATGTCTTTTGCTGAGTTGCCCACATCACTCTGGGGCCATGCCTTAGAGACTGCTGCTTACCTATTGAACATGATGAACAGTCTATCCACATACAATTTAATATATTATATTTCGATTTTGGTGAATAACAAAACATGATTAACAAAACCTTCTCAAGTTTTCTAACATTCGTTCTATAAGCTTGTGAGCACAGGAAAAATCTCAAGGAAAATCAAGCCCATCTGATAAGTATTAGTACATCTATAGCATGTCAAGTTCAGTACGATATTTCTCTAAGTCCACATCGACTTTTGTTGAAAATCACAACGATTTACGTAGTGTATATCAATTTCAATAGGGCTATAACGATTTGATATCATAACGATTTCTTTGGACTTCGTAACGATTTGCTCATCGCAACGATTTCTTTAGTCATCGTAACGATTTGCTCATCGCAACGATTCCTTTAGTAATCATAACGATTTGCTCATCGCAACGATTTCTTTGGACTTCGTAACAATTTGCTCATCGCAATGATTTCTTTAGAATTCGTAACGATTCGCTCATCGCAACGATTTCTTCAGTCATCGTAACGATTTGCTCATCGCAACGATTTCTTTAGTCATCGCAACGATTTGCTCATCGCAACGATTTCTTTGGACTTTGTAACGATTTGCTCATCGCAACGATTTCTTTAGACTTCGTAATGATTCGCTCATCGCAACGATTTCTTCGGTCATCGTAACGATTTGCTTCGCGTAATGATTTGTTAAGTTTATCACAACGATTTGCTTCGCGAAACGATTTGTTAAGTTTATCATAACGATTTACTTCGCGTAACGATTTGTTAAGTTTATCACAACGATTTGCTTCGCGAAACGATTTGTTAAGATTATCATAACGATTTGCTTCGCGTAACGATTTGTTAAGTTTATCACAACGATTTGCTTCGCGGAACGATTTGTTAAGTTTATCATAACGATTTGCTTCGCGTAACGATTTGTTAAGTTTATCACAACGATTTTTTTTGCATAATAATTTAATATTAGATTATAACGATTTGCTACTAGTCAAAACATTGAATAGTCAAAGTCGTCACGCATATCCTTCTGACACCTTTGCATTAAATGTAGACTGAACGTATCTCTGCATGCATGCAGACGATCACGTCTACCATTATGCTTACTCTGTGTGTATCTTTTAGAACAAGCTATTTAGCCAATGGGCAGACGGAAAGGACTAATCAGATTATTGAAGATATGTGTAGAGCATGCATCCTAGATTTTGGAGGTGACTGGCAAGAACATTTACCACTAATAGAATTTGCCTATAATAATAGCTATCAATCCACCATACAGATGGCACCATTTGAAGCTCTATATGGCAGGAATTGTAGATCTCCCATATGTTGGAAAGAAATTGGTGAAAAACAAATGATTGGGCCAGAAATAGTCCAGAGAACAACTAATAATATCCAAATAATCAGGCACAGGATGAAGGTAGCCCAAGATCGACAAAAAAGTTATGCAGATCAAAGAAGAAGAGAGTTGGAATTCCAAGTTGGAGACCATGTGTTCTTAAAAGTGTCACCAAACAGATCTCACTATCATGATCTCATTATGATTCTGACATCAATTGCACAAATTCATGGACTTCATTATGCAATAAAATATAAAACATAATGAACGAAAATGCCAATAGTTCGAATAAGATAATTTAAGAAAAATCCCATTACATAAATGTAATTGGCTTGTAGGGCATACAATTCTTTCAATCTCCCGCTTGCACTAAAGCCAATCACCTACATGTCTGATCCCCATCATAGATCGGTGACGCTCAAATATAATTTGAGACAAAGGTTTTGTGAGTGGATCTGCAATGTTATCAACTGATGGAACTCTTTACACCACCACATCTCTCGAGCAATGATTTCTCTTATCAGGTGAAAGCGTCGCAGAATGTGCTTTGATTTCTAATGAGACCTCGGCTCCTTCGCCTGAGCAATAGCCCCATTATTGTCACAAAACATAGGGATAGGACCAGAGATGTCGGGGATGACTCCAAGATCTGCAATGAACTTTTTCATCCAGACTACCTCCTTAGCAGCTTCAGAAGCCGCAATGTACTCCGCCTCAGTGGTTGAATCAGCAGTAGTTTCCTGCTTGAAACTCTTCCAACTTACTGCTCCACCATTCAGAGTAAACACGTACCCTGAATTGGACTTGTTGTCATCAACATCAGATTGAAAACTTGAGTCAGTGTAGCCCTCAAGTTTCAACCTGTTTCTTCCATAGACTAAGAAAAGATCCTTAGTTCTTCTTAAGTACTTAAGAATACATTTCACGGCCTTCCAGTGCTCTTCGCCTGGGTCTGCCTGATACCTGCTCATAACACTTAGAGCATGTGCTGCATCAGGCCTTGTACATAGCATTGCATACATGATAGAGCCTATGATAGATGCATATGGTACTCTACTCATGTTCTCTCTTTCTTGGGGAGTCTTAGGAGACATCGCCTTAGAGAGATAAACTCCATGTCTTGTTGGTATAAGACCCCTCTTGGAGTTTTCCATGCCAAATCTTTTGACAATGGTGTCTATGTACATAGATTGAGACAAGCCTAACATCCTTTTAGATCTATCTCTATAGATCTTTATACCTAGTATATAGGATGCTTCACCCAAATCTTTCATGGAGAAATTCTTTGACAGCCAAGCTTTGACAGAAGATAACATACCTACATCATTTCCAATGAGTAGTATGTCATCCACATACAAAATCAGAAAAGTGATGGCACTCCCACTAACCTTCTTGTACACACATGGTTCATCTTCATTCTGAATGAAGTTGTAAGATTTGACTGCCTCATCAAATCTTTTGTTCCAACTACGAGAAGCTGGCTTAAGTCCATAAATGGACCGTTGAAGCTTACATACTTTGCCTGGATGCTCTTTTGATGTGAATCCTTCAGGTTGTATCATATACACTTCTTCCTCTAATTGTCCATTGAGGAATGCCGTCTTCACATCCATATGCCAGGTCTCATAATCATGATAGGCAGCAATGGCAAGTAGAATTCTGATGGATTTGACCATGGCTACAGGCAAAAAGGTTTCATCATAGTCAACTCCTTGTCTTTGACGATATCCTTTTTCCACTAGCCTAGCCTTATAGGTGTCAACCTTTCCATCGGCTCCAATTTTCCTTTTAAAAATCCATTTGCATCCAATGGGTACAATACCCTCAGGTGGATCCACCAAGTTCCAAACTTGGTTAGAATATATGGAGTCTATTTCAAAATTCATAGCGTCTAACCACTTCCTAGAGTCAATACTAATTACTGCCTCCTCATAGGTCTTGGGATCCTCATCCACATTGTAATGTACATTATGTGCCGCTTCAATATGTCCTACATATCTTTTTGGCAATGTATGTACCCTACTTGACCTACGAACAGTTTGTGTGTCAGGTTCTTGAACAGGTTCCTTAGGCATTGATGTGCTAATTTGTGGTTCCAGAACTTCTTCTAGATCTACCTTATTCCCACTATTTCCATCAAGAATGTACTCCCTTTCTAGGAATACAACATGCTTAGCGACAAACACCTTTTGATCGCTAGGATGGTAGAAATAGTATCCATAAGTTTCCTTAGGATACCCCACAAATCTGCACCTTTCAGTCTTGGGCTCTAATTTGTCCGGATTATGCCTTTTTACATGGGCGTGGCAACCCCAAACCTTAACATGCTTAAGGTCAGGCTTTCTTCCTTTCCATATCTCATATGGGGTGGAAGATATTGATTTTGATGGAACCCTGTTCTGTTGCCCAGCTAGGTAGCCCAGAGGGGGGGGGGGGTGAATGGGTCTTTTTAAAAGAAATTATCAGCTTAAACCTGATCACCAAAACAAACACAGATGTGCACACTTCGGCTGGTGTTAGTATTAGTTAGGATAAAAACAATTACACACAAGCAAACACACAACACAAGGATTTATCTTGGTTCGGATCTCCTTTCCTTAGGAGTCCTACGTCCAGTCCACGAGAAATCTCTCAGGATTTCACTACCAAGGGTACAGTCCCCCTTAAGGACCCTTACACCAAGTTACAACTGGTCTTCCTTCACAAGAAGGGAAATACAACACCCTGGATATCCCACCAGGTCTTCCTTTACCACAGAAGGGAACTACAACACCCTGGATACCCCACCAGGTCTTCCTTCACCACAGAAGGGAACTACAACACCCTGGATACCCCACTAGGTCTTCCTTCACCACAGAAAGGAAAATAATACAGTAAAGATGAGCAATGAAATCAAGCCCCTAGATCAAGCTTTAACAAGCAACGATCTGAAGCAAAAATAACCCTGAGAGAAGGAGATCTACACAATGGTCTCTCTCAGAACTACACAGGCTCTCTCTCTCTCAAGATTTCTATTGCAGCACAGAGAGCTAAAGAGCTTGAGACAGATCAGGAATCTCACAGAAGATTTGAACTGCTAAGACTTGCTTGTAGTATTCGTTGGTAAGTCCCCTTCTATGCTTTTGGAACTACTGTATTGTATTTATATCTTCAATTTGAAAAGCATTCGTTAAAGTATCCGTTGTCTCTAGCTTTGGTAGACGTTAGACTGCTTGATACTTGGAAGCTTCCAGTCAATCGTCTTTTATCCATTTGTGCACGCAAAGAGATAGGATCTTCTGGCGTCTATATGGTCCAATGTTGTATGACAGAATGTCTTTAGGGCCTTGCATACATTAAATGCTAGAACAGTAGACAGCTAGAATAGTAAATGTTGATGTGAATAAACACAAGTTCTAAATGTTCCTGGTCATAGGACACTTGAGTGGGACATCAAGTGGACCAGTTAGACCAGTGCACACTACACCTATTCATATGATGAAGCTGACTGGTCTCACAGTCATTTGTGTGGAGACACTAAGGTGAGTATGCAGGTGCTCATTAGAGAATGAGTTTACTGAACTGATCCGATGTTGAGTTTCTGGACGATGATGATACTTGACTGTCAGCCAAGAAACTCTAAGTCACAGTAGTGCAACTAATCCTTAGACCTGAGACACCATAGATGTCTTGTACAGGGAGTGTCATACTTTGATATTTGACTTATAGATTCACTGTATGTGAATCTAGTATAGTCAGATAATTGGGTGTGTCATGAAGCGTGCGAAGATTGATGAGTGTTGAAAAGGGATCATTCACTCTCGGTATCAACAGAGAGAGAATGCCCTATAGAATCATATCCGAGACAAATCCCTGGCCAGGGTTACACAATTAATTAGAAATATGTTTCTAGTTTAATTATTGTATATGAACTATCTAATCACAAAAGTAGGAGTTTGACAGAATGGCCATACTCCAAATGTGATTAGGGGCATTGTATGAATGAGGGACTATAGTTGCACGACAACTGTTGACTAAAAGGTTCCAATGGATTAAGAATCCCCTGTATCATCTGGGGACCATGGCATGTTGCTTGGTGCGTCCCATGATCTGTGAACCAAAGATAAATTAATTATGAGATAATTAATTTATATGAATTAAAAGTTAATTCAAGTTAGAAGAGTTCTAATAATATTAGAAAGGGTTCTAATATTATTTGGGCTTACTATCAGAATGATATTGGGCCTAGAGAGTCACACACAAAAGAGCAATCCAAAAAGATAGGGACATCAATATAAATGTGAGATATTTATAGAGTTTTATGTTAATCTTATTTTGAATAGGATTAATTAATTACAAGTAGAGTTTTTAATCCTATTAAAAGGGAGGAGGAGAGAGGGGGCAAACAAGCCAAGCTTTGGCCGCCTCCCATCTCCTCTCTCTTCTCTCTTCTCTCTCACATCTCCATCTTCTCTCTTCTATCTCTCTTGTCTCTCTCTCTTGTGAAGAGAAGAGGACAAAGGGGAGACCACAAGGGTGGAGAGTAGGTGTGGAGTACGAGAGGGTGTCCCTATATACGCTGCTCGTGTGGATACCGCTAGAGGCCGGGCGATTGCGCGGCTAGGACGATCCCAAGGAACGTATGCACCGGTCGTTGGAGATCCCAAATCTCCGCAAGGTGAAAGAAACATGTTCTTCTCCTAGATCTGATCGAGTTCTTGTAATCCCAAAGTCGATCTGCAAAGAAAATCATTTTAAATTTTTATATTCCGCTGCGTTTGCATATCTCCGATTTCCTTACAGAGAACCTTCCCCCTTGTTATTTTATTAATTCCCTCCACATTAATTCCTTTGTTGGCAGCTGTGGTGCAATGTGTGGTTCGTTTCCCCCCACTGCATCAAGTGCTTTGGTCGCTCCATTTGCCACACGGCTGATGAGGTGATCAGTAAAAGGCTTTTATTCTATTCTTCAGATTTCATATTAGTCTATGATTAATTAGTATGAGAAATTCATAGTGTAAGTGTACACTTGCACTTAGAGGTGTCAATGGATGGACTTAGATTGACCCAATCTAAACCTAATTCAGTTCAAAATCAAAATGGCCCAACCTAAACCCAAACCCAACTCTATTGGATAAAAATTAAAAAAACTCACATTGACCCGTTGGGGCCCATTGGATCGAGCCAATTCTACATAAGAATTAATGCCCCCTCCTTTAAGATCAAATTTACTATTCTCTGCTTATAAAATTGGTGAATCAATGACCAATTCTTGTGCAAATTGGCCATCAATTGACTGATTTCTTTGCTGGTCCTTCCCTCCTTACATAAACTAAATTAATTTGTTTAATTTTTATAAAACTTTAATTTTATATCTGAACGATGTCTAATTAAGATGTAATTTCAAAGATAAGTTAATTGGAAGGTGATATATTTTATAGTGATTTTAATTTAATTTCTCAAAATAAATTTTCATAAAATGAAAATTACTCTAAAAATTAATAGTTCGACTTAATCTTGATATTTATGCACTAACAATACTTGATGTTTGTATCTTTGAAGTAAGCATAATTTGTTATAATTATAATGGTTCCAGATTCAATTTAATTATCAAAGTTCGGTAATACCCTGCTAAGGTACGCACATATGAAAATAGCACTAGACGTATGCTAATTATGAATTGAATCTAAAACTATCATAATAATTAGAAAAATATACTGATTTCAAAGATATAAATATTGACAATTATTGGTGTACAAATATTGAGGTTAAGTTGAAATATTGATTTTTCAGTAATTTTTACTCTACAAAAATTTATTTTTGAAAAATTAAACTAAAAAATACATCAACTTCCAATTAACTTGTGTTTGAAATTACATCTTAATTGGACATCATTTAGATATAAAATTAAAACTTAAAAAAATTAAAAAATTAATTTATATATATATTTAACAATTTTCTGATTTCACACTTCTTCAGCCACTGTATTTGTGTGCGTCCTCTCTTTTGAAATTAGAGACAAGGCCTTATGAGAAGAAAACTCTAGGATCTAACCCGATAGGCCAACCCATCCAAGCCCATCTAAAAATGGGTCTCATGTTTAGACTTTTTTTATGGGCTTGGGTTGAACAATTGGGTTTCAAATAGACTTTTACCGGGTCAACCCATGAGGGTTCGGGGTTTGCCCAACCCATTGACACTCTTACTTGCACTTGAGTTGGAAGTGAGCTCATAAAATTTTGAGTTCTACTCATAAATATTTGGCTGGGTTCATAAAAATTTGTGTTGGGCTCAAAAATGTTGTGTCAAGTGCAAGTATACAGTTACACTAAGCATCCTAAGTGGACCAATAGGAGCGCCCCCTTGCAACTCAAGTGCAAGTATACAGTTACACTAAGCATTTTCAATTAGTATATATGAGAGCATAGAAGTCCTCGATCTAACCTCATGTCATTGTTTTTTCTCCTATTTTGTTGGGATTCTACCCTAGCTTCACAACTTGTGGATGTGACTTCTTTCTCAATACAACTTTGGCTAACCTACCTAGAACATTTTTAATGGAATTTTTAAAAAATAATCTTATTTTAAAAAATATTTACACAAGTATGTCTAATTCTAACATATTTATAAATCTATGTCTCCCACTTACGTTAATTCAGTGTAACTTATACACTTTCTCTATAACTTATACTCTTTCTCTGTAATTTACACTAACTCAATGTAACTTACATACTTTCTATATATGTGTAAGTTATACTGAATCAGTGTAAGTTTCTATGAAATCGTATAAGTTATAGAGAAAGTATGTAAGTAGCCGAAAAAGTGTGTAAATTACACTGAATTAGTATAAGTGAGAGATATATAGATTTGTAAATATATTAGAATTGGGAATATTTATGTAAGTATTTTTTAAGATAAGATTATTTAAAGCAATTTCCCTTTTTATTTATATCTATATTAAAAATATAACTGAATCATATATAATTTGTCGTATTTTTATATTCACATAAAAAATCTTGTTAGACAAATTTTTGTGTACTAAAGACGATTTTACAATCACTTACCATCGTGAAACTATAAAATATACTTAGAATAATTCTTTTGGTGACACTTATACATTATTTGGCCATGAGTTGTACCTCTAAAAAGTTAAATAGACTATTTCACTGTAATTGAGGGACAGCATGGTCTATTCTAGGCGGTAAGGTGACTCCGTACACTTCTATTGACAATTTTTAACCGTTTATTATGATAGATGACTGTAATATTTTGGGAGCAAAAAAATTCATCTAATATGATTTTTAGTGCAAATGTAAACATAACATGAATTATAACATAATTACACTTTTAACATGGATATCTATGTAATTTTCCCCCCTATATATATGACAACATCCGTAATACGGACTTCCATGCATTTCAAGTATGAGAAATGCTATGTTCTAAACTAGTCAGGAGTATAGGGGCACGCGAAAGAGCTATGCTCCTCGACAGCGTGCTATGTGGAGGGGCACGACCCCCGGTGCATTTAATACATTTTTTGATTTTTTTTTTACCCTAAAACAATGCACACAAATATCTATCTACCGTACACAAATAGTCATTTAGTGCACACAAATAGTATAAGAATGCACACAAATAATTACACTATTTACGTGCACTATTGTGATATTTGTGTGCACTACAAAATATTTGTGTGCACTGTTGAGGGTAAAATGTAAAAAAATAAAAAATATATTAAATGTATTGGAGGTCGTGTCCCTCCACATGGCACGCTGTGGAGGAGCACGGCTCCTTCGCACGTCGCTATACTCCCGACTGACAGGGAGCATAGCAATTCTCTTTCAAGCATAGTTCCATGTGTGATGTATTGGTGGTTTGAGTTCAATGACCAAAAATTGCTAGCTCAAGTAATTAAGAGATCGGAGGGGGACGTTACACCACTTAGTTAACGAAGTCAATAGGTCTGAAAAAGCTTATCTTGGGGTCGCCGTCTGATTGATATATTGATAACGATATGTGGAAATGGAAAATTTAAATATCCAACAAATTTAATTTAAAATTTAATGGTCTCATTTATCATGTTTCTCATGGATGGATGCATATTGCTAATCCAAATCCCGTCCGATGCTACACGAGCAATGATGACGTGAGATGAATCGGCAATTCGCATAGCGCCGGCGTGCCAGTCATTGAGGTGACAACAAGGTGGTTTGCCTCCGAGAGTCAAAGGGCTTTGGGTCTATTGTGCGCGCCGTTTGACTTCGTCAAACGAAAGTGAAGTGTCAAGTCCTGGACCAAAATCCCGTCGTTGCCTAAGCGCAACGACGTTAATTACATCCCTTTGAGAGGGAAAACCCTTGATTAATCACCAGATTAGAAAGCCTCGTGACCTTAAAATGGGGACATCCGATAAAGGTGTGAAGCGCAATTTAAATTTGAGCTGAAGTGCTGTTAAGCAAGAATGAATGTCTATTCAAAATCATTTGATCTTTTATTTAGCCAATTATCGAATCTCTTTGCCTATTTACTCATTGGTCTCTTTTATCATGAAAAAGTTCAATTTGGTCCGTGTTGCCCAGCTAGCTAGCCCAGAGGGGGGGGGGGGTGAATGGGTTATTAAAATTGTATCTTAGACTAATACCTGTTCACTGAAAAGATTGCACACCAACTTAAACGAGAGTTAGAGTTAGAGGAAATGAAACAGCAAACACACTAACTCACAACCACAAGACACAAGGTTTTTATCCTGGTTCGGAACTCCTACCCACAGGAGACCTACGTCCAGTCCCTGAGCAATATCTCAGGATTTCACTAATAAGGGTACAGTCCCCCTTAAGGACACATCAACACCCAGCTCACTGGTCTTCCTTCACACCCGAAGGGAACAACACCCTGGATACCCCACCAGGTCTTCCTTCACACAGAAGGAAAAAACACTCTGGATACTACCAGGTCTTCCTTCACACAGAAGGGAAAAACACCCTGGATACTACCAGGTCTTCCTTCACACAGAAGGGAAAAACACAAAGAAAGGATTGAAAGACAAGCCCCTAGATCAAACTACAAAAAGCAATGATCTGAAGGACCTTGCACTGAGAGCAAAGAATCTAAATCTCAGCTCACTCTCAGAACTACACAAGCTCTCTTCAAATGATCTTTCACTACTAATGGAGAGCAAAGAGCTACAGCCAATGAGAATGGAAATCTAGGCTTCTCGAATTCTCTTCTGGAGACTGGAAGGCTTGAACAAGATGAGTGTTGGTCTCTTAGGAGTGTTGCTACAAACTTTCTCCTAAAGAAGGTTGTTCTATGAAAAGCTCTGAGTTCGTTCACTTGAATTAATTCACCTCTGTACGTCTTCTTAGCTTCAGACTTGTATATATATCTTCAAATTGAAATTTGAACGTTGAAAGATCCGTTGTCTCTCTCTTGAAGTAGTCGTTAGACTGAAAGAGGTCTGGAATCTTGGAAGCTTCCAGTCAACAGCCTTTGAACACTTTGAACACACAAGGAGAAGAGATCTTTTAGATATCTTTTGTCTTCTATTTGAATTAACGTTGCAAAGTAAAGCTGGATCTATTTTCTGCACGCTTATCAAACTCAGATAGCAAACAGCTAAGTTGTCTCTGATGTCAGTCAACGTTAGAAAGAATAGCATAGAAATAGTAAGACCAAATGGCTGAATCTAAAAGACGTTTACAGAATAGGCATGATAATGGACGATATCTTCTGCATGCATGCAGAGATACGTACAGGTCACATTAAATGCAGGTGCGTCAGAGAGATGCATACGTGGACTTTGACTAGTCAACATAGATAGAAACAAATCGATGAGAGATATACAAGTAGATGGCTCAATGACTTATGAAATCGTTATAAGTCATAACAAATCGTTCTGAGACAGAAGAAGTATGATGTGAAACCCTTAACAAATCGTTGTGATATATAAGTTGTTGTATTTCTAAAGAAATCGTTGTGAAAACTAAAGAAATCGTTACGGCTAGCAAGTCATTATGAGTTTCAAAGAAATCGTTACGAGAACTAAAGAAATCGTTACGAGAACAAAAGAAATCGTTACGGCTAGCAAGTCGTTGCGAGTTCTAAAGAAATCGTTATGACAACTTAGAAATCGTTGCGACAAGCAAATCGTTACGAGCTCTTAGCAAATCGTTATGACAACTTAGAAATCGTTGCGACATGCAAATCGTTACGAGCTCTTAGCAAATCGTTATAACAACTTAGAAATCGTTGCGACAAGCAAATCGTTCCGAGCTCTTAGCAAATCGTTATGACAACTTAGAAATCGTTGCGACAAGCAAATCGTTACGAGCTCTTAGCAAATCGTTATGACAACTTAGAAATCGTTGCGACAAGCAAATCGTTACGAGCTCTTAGAAAATTGTTATGAGTATGAAGAAATCGTTACAGAGTATGAAGAAATTGATGTGATGACTTAGAGAAATATGAAGTGAAAGTTTTACCTGAATATCTTGAACTTCCTTTCTTCTTTTATTTCCTGTCCTCAAGACTCCAGTAATTTATTAGTATTGTTTTGTTGATCATAAAAATTAATATATAAATAAATGACTTAATTTATATGGGGAAAGTTTGGTCATGAATCTCCCCCTTTTTGATGATGACAAAATATACTTAAACAGCATGATAGAACAAACATGTTTTTAGAGTTGCTGTATTTTTCTCCAAAACATATTAAACAGATTTTTCTCCAAAAATATTAAGCATCATAAAAATGTAATAAAAATGTTTTTCAGAGTTGCTATATTTTTCTCCCCCTTTTTGTCAATAAGCAAAAAGATAGTCTATGAGACAAAGAAGTGAGAAGATTTATATCAAGTGGAAGACAGATAATACAAGGGAGACAGAAGAGAGGCATGCTGTGAAATAACAGTCCATGCCTTGAGCTCCATGTCTTCAAACAACTGGTGGAAAACACCAGATCAACTGAAAAAGAAGAGCCCATGGATGGAATGAGTCTCTGAATGTAAAGTTGCCGCTGCTGTTCCATGAATTCTCCATACTGAACTTTGTCTAGAATGAATCGGAAGTAAGTGCTTTTTCCAAAACTTGCTCTGTGCAGAAATCTGTCAATAGAAATAGGATAGAAATCTGCTGATCAAGAAGATCCTTCTTCAAGGCAAAGAATGCAGTGTATCTGGCTGCCCACTGCACATAGATCTCTTGAATAGGATTTATTGAGTTTAGATCCAAGAATGCTTCTGCAGACAGAGAGGGCTTGTTCTGACTAAACAAGGAACTGTTGATGGCTTGCAGCTGAAGGTGTGATTCCTTGTAGAGCTTTCCCATTCGGAGGGAAAAAGCCTCTCACACTCAGAGATGAGTGGAGCTAAAGCCTGGGAAGAAATGCGGCCAGAGTGATATTCTCTGAGAATAAACCGCCAAAAAGAAGGTAATCTGCCTTGCTTAGCTGACATTCTGCCCATCTGTTTAGCAAACATATCCAGGGCTTGTGAGCCAGCATCTGAGTCAAAAACTAGGGTGTGTAGCTTCGGCAGCAAAACTGAGGATGTGATTTTGAGGGAAGCAAAATTGACTGTGAGTGGAAGGTTGACTAGATGTTCTGACCTCAGCATCACAATGGTAGAATGAAACTGAGAGAACTGTACTTCTGGAATCTTGTTCAGGTAGCAGTAATTACTGTACATCTGAAAGTTCTTGGCTATCCTGATCTCTTGCAATATAAATGTACCCCAAGAAGTCTTGTGCTGAAGGATAAACCACTCAAAAAGGGTGAGTGGGTGATCTCTGTGGGTAAGAGTTTCTGCACGGGCAGTCAAAAACTTGGAATATTGAGACTTGTTGCCCTTTACATTGGCCCACTGGACTTCAGTCTTGAACTCAGTGCCCTCAAGGATTTTGGATTTTTGCAGGTGGGACAGCTGGCACAGAGGAAGAACAATGTTGAGATGTTCAGAGAGGTTAAGGAAAGGGATACCATAAAGGTTGGAAAGAATACATTTCTGATGGTATTCCCTATAGATGTTCCTTCTCTGAGGTTCAAGGGTTAGAGAGTACCAAAGAGGAGGGAATAAGGGTGAAGATGGAATGCTGATAGAGGAAGAAAGTTTCCTCTTTTTCTGGACAGGACTGGGAGGATCAGTCCTATGGATATGAGTGGCAAGGGATAAGATGGAGATGAGGGTACTTTTCTCAAGGTCATCTGGAATATTAGTGTCAAAGACACTATGAACTTGAGATTTTTCCGAGATGAAGGTGACAGAAGAAGGAGGAGTAGGAGGATGGAAGATATGTTTGGGATTGAAAGAGGTAGATGGGTGAATTGGAGTGGTTTTAGGTGAAGAAGGTGAGGGTGAAGATGGAGCTGAAGTTTGAGAAGAAATGGGAGAGAAGGAAGGTTGAGAGGGAATGATAGAAGATGAGGTTTGGGTGCGAGGCAGAGGTTGTTTGAAGGTTTGTGGAGCTGGAGGGGCTGAAGAAGATGAAGGAGGTGAGGAGATGGGAGGAGTTGCAAGAGTAGAAGGTGCAGGGGCCAATGTAGCTACTACAGGCTCTTTCCCTTTATCCTGACTTTCTTTGGCACCTTCAGATGGCCCAGATGGCCTAGACTCCTGCACTGATGGCCCTGATTCCTGAGCTGATGGCCTTGAAGCTTGCACAGATGGCCCAGATGGCCCTGACTCTTAAGCAGGTGGCCCTGTTGGCCGAGGAACAGCTGTAGGTCTGCTCTGAGTAGTAGAAGGAGACAGTCCACCACTTGTCCTTGAAAGCACAGATAACATCGATTTCATGTCTGCCATTTCCTTGTTGAACCACCTCATAGCATTTCTGACTGAGGATAGTTCAGAAGTAGTTGAAGCTTGGCTGGCAATTATTTCTTGGACACTAGACTGCACTGCTGACAGAATCTCTCCCTGAGCCTTCAACAATTTCAAAACTAGTTTCAGATTACTTTCCTGTGGCTCTTTCTCTGCTTTCTGTGAACCACCCTCTTGCCTTTTCTCTGAGGTGCTGGTTCTTCAATAGACTGCTCCCCCTGAGCAGGAGCTTCCTCTTCAACTTCCATTTGCTCCCCTTGAGCAGGAGCTTCCTCTTCAACTGGATCTACTGGAGCACTGGACTGCTCCACAGGAATTGATTCTTCAATGTGGCCTTCTGCCACAGCTTCTTCCATTTCAATTCACCAGACTGTGAGTGGACTGGTGTGGTGAGAGCTGATTCAACCAAACTCCTAAGAATTGAACCAATTATTGAGGTAGGCAGATCACTGGCTTTATCTGCCACTTCCTCCTCAACTACTGGAGCTGTAAGTGGTTCTGGCTCAATTGCTAGTGCTACTGCCTGCTATTCAACTACTGGTGATACTGCTTGCTACTCTGCTGCTGACTCTACTGCTTGCTGCTCTGCTGCTGACTCTACTGCTTGCTGCTCTGCTGCTGACTCTACTGCTTGCTGCTCAGTTGCTGGTGCTTCTGCTTGCTGTTGTGCTGCTGGTGCTACTGATTGCTGTTCTGCTGTTGGTGCTACTGCTGCCATTTCCTGAACATCAGGAATTTCTACATCGCCAATTATGGCCTCTCCCTCGGCCACAGTGGTCTTAGACCATACACCTTCAATTACTGAGAAACCACTTTTCTTGAGATTCCTGGACCTTATACACTGGCCCATCTTCTCCACAACTGCCCCAGATAAATCTACTCCAAAATGTTTAAAACCTTTGTAAGTAGATGAGCATAGGGCAATGAGACATTCAACTTACTTCTTGTATCCCATATTTGATCTCGGGCAAATTTCATCCTTTCCAACATGACTTGGGCCATATTAATCTCCTTTTGTTGAATCGCCCAAAACATCATATCAGAATCTGCCCTAGTGCACGTTGAGAAGGTGGCACTGCGAGGAACTAAAGTTTGGCAGATAATGAAATGAAGAAGACGGTTGTATGCATTCATCTGATTAATATCCAATTTCCCGTCTCTTAGCTGAACCCTGGACCTATAATGCCAAGGCCCTTTGCTTCATCGTTCACTGTGTGAACCCCATTGAATCCAGACGTCTTCACTCCAAATAACATGTGCAACAACTCATGATCGACTTTAATTTAGATTCCCTTTACCGATGATACAAGGGACCCATCTGCCTCTGACCTTAAACACACATAAAATGCTTTCACCAGGTCGGGATAGCTTACCTCGGTGAAAGTGGCAATTTCCATCCACTGCATCCTTCTCAGAGTTTCTGCTATACTTCCCATGCCATTCTTCTCGAGATTTGGAACATCCACTGCCTTGTTTCCGCATACCTTTGTCTTCACGAAGGTGAATCTTTCCTACTGCTCTGCGGACAGGTACTCAGCACTGTAGCCCCCGACACTTCCGGAGATTACTGGAGCGGCCATGAGTAGAGAGGAGAGAAAGGTTCTGGAGGAGGAAATGATGAAGGGAAGAAAGCCCTCAAGAGATTCTTCGCGGGAAGAGGAGAAGACTTCAAATCTTGCAGAGAGTCGATGCCGGAATCGTTAGGCCATCGGCTTTGGGCGAATAGATAAAGGAGAAGGGTAAAGGTGGAAGAAGAGTCGTTCCCACACAATTTGATTAAATAATAATTCTTTATCGAAAAAGGAGGCGCCAAATGGCGGAGGTAAACGACAAAGGTTGTTGACTATTCAAACCGACTTCAATGAAGGAGCGGTTACAAAGGATAATTGATGGATTTCTTTGCTTAAAGACATGAAGGAAAAATAGCTTAAATCTGAAAATTAATATGCCAGTTGTAAGCAACTTTTTATCACAAATTGCACATGCCTAATTCCCTTCTAAGAGATGTGTATCTCTCTTCAGGTAAGGCTTTTGTGAAAATGTCTGCTAATTGGCTATTTGTATCAATAAAAGATATTTCTATATTTCCATTTGCAACATGATCACGAATAAAATGATATCTAACCTCAATATGTTTTGTCCTTGAGTGCTGAACTGGATTCTTGGTCAGATTAATGGCACTGGTGTTGTCACACAGCAATGGAATTGATTTGATATTTAATCCAAAGTCTTCAAGTTGTTGCTTTATCCAAAGGAGTTGTGTACAACAACTTCCAGCAGCTACATATTCAGCTTCAGCTGTTGATAGTGCCACTGAGTTTTGTTTCTTTGAAGACCATGATATCAAACATCCTGCAAGAAATTGACAACAACCACTGGTGCTCTTTCTATCTATCTTGCATCCAGCATAGTCAGCATCAGAATATCCTACTAAATCTATTTCACATGATTTCGGATACCAAAGACCTAAATCATGAGTTCTAGCTAAATATCTAAATATTCTTTTTACAGAAATTAAGTGTGATTCTCTAGGGTCTGCTTGATACCTAGCACACATGCATACACTAAATAAGATGTCTGGTCTACTTGCTGTTAAATAAAGTAAAGACCCTATCATACCTCTATAGTTCTTTTGATCTACCTTTTTACCATTTTGATCACTGTCCATTCTGGTTGATGTGCTCATTGGAGTTGACAGTGGTTTGGCATTATCGAATCCAAACTTCTTCAGGAGTTCCTTGGTGTACTTGGCTTGACAGATGTGGGTGCCTTCCTTCCCTTGCTTGATTTGCAATCCAAGGAAATAGTTTAGCTCCCCCATCATACTCATTTCAAATTCTCCCTGCATAAGCTTCTCAAAATACTTGCAAAGAGATTTGTCAGTAGAACCAAAAATGATATCATCTATATAGATTTGAACTAATAGTATGTGATTGACCTTTGACTTTATGAATAATGTGCTATCTACCTTGCCTCTATTGAAACCATGATTTAACAGAAAAGAGCTAAGCCTTTCATACCAGGCTCTAGGTGCTTGTTTTAAACCGTATAATGCCTTATGGAGTTTGAAAACATGATTAGAAATTTTGTGTCATCAAAACCAGGAGGTTGTTCCACATAAACTTCCTCTTTTATAAAACCATTTAAGAATGCTGATTTAACATCCATTTGAAATAGTGTCAAGTTTAGAGCTGATGCATATGCAAGTAAAATTCTAATAGCCTCAAGTCTAGCTACAGGTGCATAGGTTTCATCGAAATCTATGCCTTCCTCTTGAGAATAGCCCTGAGCTACCAATCTGGCCTTGTTTCTTAGGATTACACCAGTTTCATCCAATTTGTTTCTGAACACCCATTTGGTGCCAATAACTGGATGATCTGATGGTCTAGGAACAAGTGACCATACTTGGTTTCTCTTGAATTGATTTAATTCATCTTGCATAGCTATTATCCAAGATTCATCAGTTAAAGCTTCATTGACTGTCTTAGGCTCTATTTGAGAAACAAAAGCTAAATAATCACAAGGGATGACATTACCTCTTGTTCTTACCCCTACGGATGGATCACCAATGATGTTCTCAAGTGGGTGATCTTTCTTGTATCTCCATTCCTTTGGAAGATTTTCATGAGTAATTTCTTCTTGTTGTAATTCTTCCAGAGGTGGATCATCCTTGTCCTCAATTGATGTATCTTTAAGCTTCTTGGACAGTTCATCTGCATCATCATTATCACTATCTACTTCCTTTCTCAAGGAAGGGTTAGTTTCATCAAAAATAACATGCACAGTTTGTTCAATTAATAATGAGCGTTTATTGAAAACTCTATAGCCTTTGGGTTTAGAAGTATACCCCATAAAGATGCCTTCATCTGACTTGGCATCCAACTTACCAATGTCCCTTTTTCCGTTGTTGTGTATAAAGCAAGGACATCCAAAGGTTCTGAAATGGCTGATCTTTGGCTTCTTCCCTTTGAATAACTCATATGCAGTCTTCTTCAGGATTGACCTGATCATTACTCGGTTGACAATGTAACTGGCTGTGTTGACTGCTTCAGCCCAAAAATATCTTGGTAGCTCATATTCAGAGAGCATGGTTCTTGCCATATCCAAGAGAGTTCTGTTCTTCCTCTCAGCTATACCATTTTGCTGTGGTGTCCTTGGTGCTGAGAAATTGTGCTGAACTCCTTGATCATTACAGAATCTAGCAAACTTTTCATTTTGGAACTCACCACCATGGTCTGATCGAATGGACACAATACTGAACTTCTGATCTTTCTGGACCTTCTTACTGAAACTGACAAAATTATCAAAAGTATCATCTTTATGTTCTAAGAATGATACCCATGTGAATCTTGAGTAGTCATCTACTATGACAAATCCAAAATTCTTTCCTCCAAGACTGGTAGTCCTCATTGGCCCAAATAGATCCATATGTAGGAGCTCTAAGGGTTTTGAGGTGGTCACCACTGTCTTTGACTTGAAGGAACTCTTTGTGTGCTTTCCCTTAGCACAGGGTCTACAAACACTTTCCAATTTTCCATTGACTTTTGGTAGACCTTCCACAAGATTCCTCTTTCTGAGCTTGTTCAATCCATCCAAGCTGCAGTGGCCTAGTCTTCTGTGCCACAGCTCAGTTGATTTGTCTTTGCTGGCTTCCAGACACACATTTTGCTCTTTGAGTTCTTCAAGGTAGAGCACGTACAGATTCTTCTCTCTATTTACTTCAAAGATGACTGCTCCATCCTTTAGTATGCTGCACTTTGACTCTTGAAATTTGATTTGATGACCTCTATCACACAGCTGACTTATACTGATGAGGTTGTGCTTCAATCCTTTGACTAATAGCACATCTTCTATGACTGTTTTTCCTTTGCTATTTACTGATCCACTGCCTACCACAGTTCCTTTCCCATTATCTCCATAAGTGACTATTCCTTCTTCAGCTTGGAGATGGGAAAACAGCTTCAGGTTTCCTGTCATGTGCCTTGAGCACCCACTATCCAAATACCATTTGGATGCTCGAGGGTTAACCTGAAATAAAGACATCAAGCTTTAGGTACCCAAATTCTTTTCGGTCCTGATGGGTCAGTATCATTATTTTTACATTTTATTATCCACTTCTTATGTCTTGTTGGATAGGTGGATTTTAAATGACCTAGCTTATTACAGTGACTACAACATGATGTTTTTGTTACTCTTTCAATATACTTAAAATTAGCTTTATAGGCTGTATTTTCTTCAGAAACAAATGTGGGAGTTGGATATACCTTAGGTGGAATTATAGTTTCTGCGTTTTCAGGTGGTGTGTAGCCTATACCATCTTTTCTCTTACCTGAGCGTCTAGCTCCTTTTAATATTAAGGGATTCTTGCCATTTGTAAATTTTTCTAATGTGCTTGCTAGTTTATCATTTTCTACATTTAAATTTTTAATCTCTTTTCTTAATTCATCTACACTTTCTTGTTTTTCCAACTTTGTTATTTGTTGATTTTTAACTTTTAAGTCTTCACACAACAATTCATTTCTTCTTTTTAGTTCAATTAATTGTTTTTCTAGTTCTTCATTCTCTGTTTTTAAGTCAGAGTTAGTGTTTTCTAAGCATGTATTATTTTTCTTACTAACCTTAAGTAATTTAGACACCTCTTTATATTTATCGTAAAGTTCATTAAAGGCACTTTCTAAATTGTCAGAATCTGAATCAGAATTATTACAAGAATCGAAAGAGGAGTCAAAGTTACCTTTTCTTCGATGTTGGCCATGAGAGCCAGGTTGGCTTCTTCTTCATCACTGCTTGAGCTTGACTCACTGTCTGAGTCACTGCTGTTCTCCCAAGCAGCTGCCATTACCTTTTTCTTGTATCTTCTGAACTTCTTGGAGCTATCCTTCTTCTTGTGATCATTCTTCTTTAGCATTGGACAATCTGCCTTGATATGTCCAGGCTTCTTGCATTCATAACAGATGGTCTCTCCTTTCTTCATTTCTTTGCCATCTGATCTTTTGGAGTCCTTATTTTTCTTAAAGTACCTTCTGCCGGATTGAAACTTTTTCTTCTTGGCCAGGATGCGCTGCAATCTCTTAGAGAGCATGCTTCTTCATTTCGCTGTCTACATCACTCCCACTAGAACTTGCCTCTGATGATTCTTCTTCTGCTTTCAAGGCATTGGAGTGCTTTTTCTGCTAGATGATTCTCCTAGCCTTTCCATGTTGATCTCATGGGCCATGAGGGACCCGATGAGCTTTTCTACTGACATTCTCTTAAGGTCATTAGCTTCTTCGATAGCTGTGACCTTTGGTGTCCATGAAGATGGCAAGGATCTGAGAATCTTCCTTACCATATCTGCAATCTCATAGGACTTTCCTAGACTGGCTAAACCATTGGTGATGTCAGTGAATCGACTGAACATCTGGGTATTGACTCACCTGACTGCATTTGAAATCTCTCATACTGAGTGACAAGAATGTCGATTCTTGTCTCCTTTACTTTGTCTGTACCTTCATACGTAATCCTTAGCTTTTCCCACATTTCCATGGAGGATTTGCAGGCTGAGACTCTGTTGAACTCTTCTTGCTTAGAGCACAACATAGAATGCTCTTGGCTTTACAGTTCAAGGAGATTTTCTTTCTGTCTTCGTCTGTCCATTGTGCTTTCTCATTTGTGACGACCAGGTCACCTTCTTCTACTATCGACCAGATTTGATAGTCGTGGCCTTGTAGAAAGTATTCCATCCTGGTCTTCCAATACGGATAATCTTCACCATCGAACAAAGGAGGTCTGTTGACTGACTGACCTTCGAAGTTGCCTTGGGCTGCCATTGATCTTTGCTCTTCAGATCGTTGGATCTTCTTCTTTGTCGAAGAGACTCGCTCTGATACCACTTGTTGCCCAGCTAGCTAGCCCAGAGGGGGGGGGTGAATGGGTTATTAAAATTGTATCTTAGACTGATACCTATTCACTGAAAAGATTGCACACCAACTTAAACGAGAGTTAGAGTTAGAGGAAATGAAACAGCAAACACACCAACTCACAACCAAAAGACACAAGGTTTTTATCCTGGTTTGGAACTCCTATCCACAGGAGACCTACATCCAGTCCCTGAGCAATATCTCAGGATTTCACTAACAAGGGTACAGTCCCCCTTAAGGACACATCAACACCCAGCTCAGCTGGTCTTCCTTCACACCCGAAGGGAACAACACCCTGGATACCCCACCAGGTCTTCCTTCACACAGAAGGGAAAAACACCCTGGATACTACCAGGTCTTCCTTCACACAGAAGGGAAAAAACTCCCTGGATACTATCAGGTCTTCCTTCACACAGAAGGGAAAAACAAAAGAAAGGATTGAAGACAAGCCCCTAGATCAAACTACAAAAAGCAATGATCTGAAGGACCTAGCACTGAGAGCAAAGAATCTAAATCTCAGCTCACTCTCAGAACTACACAAGCTCTCTTCAAATGATCTTTCACTACTAATGGAGAGCAAAGAGCTACAGCCAATGAGAATGGAAATCTAGGCTTCTCGAATTCTCTTCTGGAGACTTGAAGGCTTGAACAAGATGAGTGTTGGTCTCTCAGGAGTGTTGCTACAAACTTTCTCCTCAAGAAGGTTGTTCTATGAAAAGCTCTGAGTTCGTTCACTTGAATTAATTCCCTCTGTCTTCTTAGCTTCAGACTTGTATATATATCTTCAAATTGAAATTTGAACGTTGAAGATCCGTTGTCTCTCTCTTAAGTAGTCGTTAGACTGAAAGAGGTCTGGAATCTTGGAAGCTTCCAGTCAACAGTCTTTGAACACTTTGAACACACAAAGAGAAGAGATATTTTAGATATCTTTTGTCGTCTATTTGAATTAACGTTGCAAAGTAAAGCTGGATTTGTTATCTGCACGCTTATCAAACTCAGATAGCAAACAGCTAAGCTGTCTCTGATGTCAGTCAACGTTAGAAAGAATAGCATGGAAATAGTAAGACCAAATGGCTGAATCTAAAAGACGTTTACAGAATAGGCACGATAATGGACGATATCTTCTGCATGCATGCAGAGATACGTACAGGTCACATTAAATGCAGGTGTGTCAGAGAGATGCATACGTGGACTTTGACTAGTCAACATAGATAGAAACAAGTCGATGAGAGATATACAAGTAGATGGCTCAATGACTTATGAAATCGTTATAAGTCATAACAAATCGTTCTGAGACAGAAGAAGTATGATGTGAAACCCTTAACAAATCGTTGTGATATATAAGTTGTTGTATTTCTAAAGAAATCGTTGTGAAAACTAAAGAAATCGTTACGGCTAGCAAGTCATTACGAGTTTTAAAGAAATCGTTACGAGAACTAAAGAAATAGTTACGGCTAGCAAGTCGTTGCGAGTTCTAAAGAAATCGTTATGACAACTTAGAAATTGTTGCGACAAGCAAATCGTTACGAGCTCTTAGCAAATCGTTATGACAACTTAGAAATCGTTGCGACATGCAAATCGTTACGAGCTCTTAGCAAATAGTTATGACAACTTAGAAATCGTTGCGACAAGCAAATCGTTACGAGCTCTTAGCAAATCGTTATGACAACTTAGAAATCGTTGCGACAAGCAAATCGTTACGAGCTCTTAGCAAATCGTTATGACAACTTAGAATTCGTTGCGACAAGCAAATCGTTACGAGCTCTTAGCAAATCGTTATGACAACATAGAAATCGTTGCGACAAGCAAATCGTTACGAGCTCTTAGCAAATCGTTATGACAACTTAGAATTCGTTGCGACAAGCAAATCGTTACGAGCTCTTAGCAAATCGTTATGACAACTTAGAAATCGTTGCGACAAGCAAATCGTTACGAGCTCTTAGCAAATCGTTATGACAACTTAGAAATCGTTGCGACAAGCAAATCGTTACGTGCTCTTAGAAAATCGTTATGAGTATGAATAAATCGTTACAGAGTATGAAGAAATTGATGTGATGACTTAGAGAAATATGAAGTGAAAGTTTTACCTGAATATCTTAAACTTCCTTTCTTCTTTTATTTCCTGTCCTCAAGACTCCAGTAATTTATTAGTATTGTTTTGTTGATCATCAAAATTAATATATAAATAAATGACTTAATTTATATGGGGAAAGTTTGGTCATCAATCTCCCCCTTTTTTATGATGACAAAATATACTTAAACAGCATGATAGAACAAACATGTTTTTAGAGTTGCTGTATTTTTCTCCAAAAAATATTAAACAGATTTTTCTCCAAAAATATTAAGCAGCATAAAAATGTAATAAAAATGTTTTTCAGAGTTGCTATATTTTTCTCCCCCTTTTTGTCAATAAGCAAAAAGATAGTCTATGAGACAAAGAAGTGAGAAGATTTGTATCAAGTGGAAGACAGATAATACAAGGGAGATAGAAGAGAGGCATGCTGTGAAATAACAGTCCATGCCTTGAGCTCCATGTCTTCAAACAACTGGTGGAAAACACCAGGATCAACTGAAAAAGAAGAGCCCATGGATGGAATGAGTCTCTGAATGTAAAGTTGCCGCTGCTGTTCCATGAATTCTCCATACTGAACTTTGTCTAGAATGAATCGGAAGTAAGTGCTTTTTCCAAAACTTGCTATGTGCAGAAATCTGTCAATAGAAATAGGATAGAAAATCTGCTGATCAAGAAGATCCTTCTTCAAGGCAAAGAATGCAGTGTATCTGGCTGCCTACTGCACATAGATCTCTTGAATAGGATTTATTGAGTTTAGATCCAAGAATGCTTCTGCAGACAGAGAGGGCTTGTTCTGACTAAACAAGGAACTGTTGATGGCTTGCAGCTGAAGGTGTGATTCCTTGTAGAGCTTCTCCCATTCGGAGGGAAAAAGCCTCTCACACTCAGAGATGAGTGGAGCTAAAGCCTGGGAAGAAATGCGGCCAGAGTGATATTCTCTGAGAATAAACCGCCAAAAAGAAGGTAATCTGCCTTGCTTAGCTGACATTCTGCCCATCTGTTTAGCAAACATATCCAGGGCTTGTGAGCCAGCATCTGAGTCAAAAACTAGGGAGTGCAGCTTCGGCAGCAAAACTGAGGATGTGATTTTGAGGGAAGCAAAATTGACTGTGAGTGGAAGGTTGACTGGATGTTCTGACCTCAGCATCACAATGGTAGAATGAAACTGAGAGAACTGTACTTTTGGAATCTTGTTCAGGTAGCAGTAATTACTGTACAACTGAAAGTTCTTGGCTATCCTAATCTCTTGCAATATAAATGGACCCCAAGAAGTCTTGTGCTGAAGGATAAACCACACAGAAAGGGTGAGTGGGTGATCTCTGTGGGTAAGAGTTTCTGCACGGGCAGTCAAAAACTTGGAATATTGAGACTTGTTGCCCTTTACATTGGCCCACTAGACTTCAGTCTTGAACTCAGTGCCCTCAAGGATTTTGGATTTTTGCTGGTGGGACAGCTGGCACAGAGGAAGAACAATGTTGAGATGTTCAGAGAGGTTAAGGAAAGGGATACCATAAAGGTTGGAAAGAATACATTTCTGAAGGTATTCCCTATAGATGTTCCTTCTCTGAGGTTCAAGGGTTAGAGAGTACCAAAGAGGAGGGAATAAGGGTGAAGATGGAATGCTGATAGAGGAAGAAAGTTTCCTCTTTTTCTGGACAGGACTGGGAGGATCAGTCCTATGGATATGAGTGGCAAGGGATAAGATGGAGATGAGGGTACTTCTCTCAAGGTCATCCGGAATATTAGTGTCAAAGACACTATGAACTTGAGATTTTTCCGAGATGAAGGTGACAGAAGAAGGAGGAGTAGGAGGATGGAAGATATGTTTGGGATTGAAAGAGGTAGATGGGTGAATTGGAGTGGTTTTAGGTGAAGAAGGTGAGGGTGAAGATGGAGCTGAAGTTTGAGAAGAAATGGGAGAGAAGGAAGGTTGAGAGGGAATGATAGAAGATGAGGTTTGGGTGCGAGGCAGAGGTTGTTTGAAGGTTTGTGGAGGTGGAGGGGCTGAAGAAGATGAAGGAGGTGAGGAGATGGGAGGAGTTGCAAGAGTAGAAGGTGCAGGGGCCAATGTAGCTGCTACAGGCTCTTTCCCTTTATCCTGACTTTCTTTGGCACCTTCAGATGGCCCAGATGGCCTAGACTCCTGCACTGATGGCCCTGATTCCTGAGCTGATGGCCCTGAAGCTTGCACAGATGGCCCAGATGGCCCTGACTCTTGAGCAGGTGGCCCTGTTGGCCGAGGAACAGCTGTAGGTATGCTCTGAGTAGCAAAGGAGACAGTCCACCACTTGACCTTGAAAGCACATATAACATCGATTTCATGCCTGCCATTTCCTTGTTGAACCACCTCATAGCGTTTCTGACTGAGGATAGTTCAGAAGTAGTTGAAGCTTGGCTGGCAATTATTTCTTGGACACTAGACTGCACTGCTGACATAATCTCTCCCTGAGCCTTCAACAATTTCAAAACTGGTTTCAGATTAACTTTGCTGTGGATCTTTCTCTGCTTTCTGTGAACCACCCTCTTGCCTTTTCTCTGAGGTGCTGGTTCTTCAATAGACTGCTCCCCCTGAGCAGGAGCTTCCTCTTCAACTGGATCTACTGGAGCACTAGACTGCTCCACAGGAATTGATTCTTCAATGTGGCCTTCTGCCACAGCTTCTTCCATTTCAATTCCACCAGACTGTGAGTGGACTGGTGAGGTGAGAGCTGATTCAACCAAACTCCTAAGAATTGAACCAATTATTGAGGAAGGCAGATCACTGGCTTTATCTGCCACTTCCTCCTCAACTACTGGAGCTGTAAGTGGTTCTGGCTCAATTGCTGGTGCTACTGCCTGCTCTTCAACTGTTGGTGATACTGCTTGCTGCTCTGCTGCTGACTCTACTGCTTGCTGCTTTGCTACTGACTCTACTGCTTGCTGCTCTGCTGCTGACTCTACTGCTTGCTGCTCAGTTGCTGGTGCTTCTGCTTGCTGCTGTGCTGCTGGTGCTACTGATTGCTGTTCTGCTGCTGGTGCTACTGCTGCCATTTCGTGAACATCAGGAATTTCTACATCGCCAATTATGGCCTCTCCCTCGGCCACAGTGGTCTTAGACCATACACCTTCAATTACTGAGAAACCACTTTTCTTGAGATTCCTGGACCTTATACACTGGCCCATCTTCTCCACAACTGCCCCAGATAAATCTACTCCAAAATGTTTAAAAACCTTTGTAAGCAGATGAGCATAGGGCAATGAGACATTCAACTTACTTCTTGTATCCCATATTTGATCTCGGGCAAATTTCATCCTTTCCAACATGACTTGGGCCATATTAATCTCCTTTTGTTGAATCGCCCAAAACATCATATCAGAATCTGCCCTAGTGCACGTTGAGAAGGTGGCACTGCGAGGAACTAAAGTTTGGCAGATAATGAAATGAAGAAGACGGTTGTATGCATTCATCTGATTAATATCCAATTTCCCGTCTCTTAGCTTGAACCCTGGACCTATAATGCCAAGGCCCTTTGCTTCATCGTTCACTGTGTGAACCCCATTGAATCCAGACGTCTTCACTCCAAATAACATGTGCAACAACTCATGATCGACTTTAATTTGGATTCCCTTTACCGAGGATACAAGGGACCCATCTGCCTCTGACCTTAAACACACATAAAATGCTTTCACCAGGTCGGGATAGCTTACCTCGGTGAAAGTGGCAATTTCCATCCACTGCATCCTTCTCAGAGTTTCTGCTATACTTCCCATGCCATTCTTCTCGAGATTTGGAACATCCACTGCCTTGTTTCCACATACCTTTGTCTTCACGAAGGTGAATCTTTCCTGCTGCTCTGCGGACAGGTACTCGCACTGTAGCCCCCGACACTTCCGGAGATTACTGGAGCGGCCATGAGTAGAGAGGAGAGAAAGGTTCTGGAGGAGGAAATGATGGAAGGGAAGAAAGCCCTCAAGAGATTCTTCGCGGGAAGAGGAGAAGACTTCAAATCTTGCAGAGAGTCGATGCTGGAATCGTTAGGCCATCGGCTTTGGGCGAACAGATAAAGGAGAAGGGTAAAGGTGGAAGAAGAGTCGTTCCCACACAATTTGATTAAATAATAATTCTTTATCAAAAAAGGAGGCGCCAAAAGGCAGAGGTAAACGACAAAGGTTGTTGACTATTCAAACCGACTTCAATGAAGGAGCGGTTACAAAGGATAATTGATGGATTTCTTTTACTTAAAGACATGAAGGAAAAATAGCTTAAATCTGAAAATTAATATGCCAGTTGTAAGCAACTTTTTATCATAAATTGCACATGCCTAATTCCCTTCTAAGAGATGTGTATCTCTTTTCAGGTAAGGCTTTTTGTGAAAATGTCTGTTAATTGGCTATTTGTATCAATAAAAGATATTTCTATATTTCCATTTGCAACATGATCACGAATAAAATGATATCTAACCTCAATATGTTTTGTCCTTGAGTGCTGAACTGGATTCTTGGTCAGATTAATGGCACTGGTGTTGTCACACAGCAATGGAATTGATTTGATATTTAATCCAAAGTCTTCAAGTTGTTGCTTTATCCAAAGGAGTTGTGTACAACAACTTCTAGCAGCTACATATTCAGCTTTAGCTGTTGATAGTGCCACTGAGTTTTGTTTCTTTGAAAACCATGATATCAAACATCCTGCAAGAAATTGACAACAACCACTGGTGCTCTTTCTATCTATCTTGCATCCAGCATATTCAGCATCAGAATATCCTACTAAATCTATTTCACATGATTTCGGATACCAAAGACCTAAATCATGAGTTCTAGCTAAATATCTAAATATTCTTTTTACAGAAATTAGGTGTGATTCTCTAGGGTCTGCTTGATACCTAGCACACATGCATACACTAAATAAGATGTCTGGTCTACTTGCTGTTAAATAAAGTAAAGACCCTATCATACCTCTATAGTTCTTTTGATCTACCTTTTTACCATTTTGATCACTGTCCATTCTGGTTGATGTGCTCATTGGAGTTGACAGTGGTTTGGCATTATCGAATCCAAACTTCTTCAGGAGTTCCTTGGTGTACTTGGCTTGACAGATGTGGGTGCCTTCCTTCCCTTGCTTGATTTGCAATCCAAGGAAATAGTTTAGCTCCCCCATCATACTCATTTCAAATTCTCCCTGCATAAGCTTCTCAAAATACTTGCAAAGAGATTTGTCAGTAGAACCAAAAATGATATCATCTACATAGATTTGAACTAATAGTATGTGATTGACCTTTGACTTTATGAATAATGTGCTATCTACCTTGCCTCTATTGAAACCATGATTTAACCGAAAAGAGCTAAGCTTTTCATACCAGGCTCTAGGTGCTTGTTTTAAACCGTATAATGCCTTATGGAGTTTGAAAACATGATTAGGAAATTTTGTGTCATCAAAACCAGGAGGTTGTTCCACATAAACTTCCTCTTTTATAAAACCATTTAAGAATGCTGATTTGACATCCATTTGAAATAGTGTCAAGTTTAGAGCTGATGCATATGCAAGTAAAATTCTAATAGCCTCAAGTCTAGCTACAGGTGCATAGGTTTCATCGAAATCTATGCCTTCCTCTTGAGAATAGCCCTGTGCTACCAATCTGGCCTTGTTTCTTAGGATTACACCAGTTTCATCCAATTTGTTTCTGAACACCCATTTGGTGCCAATAACTGGATGATCTGATGGTCTAGGAACAAGTGACCACACTTGGTTTCTCTTGAATTGATTTAATTCATCTTGCATAGCTATTATCCAAGATTCATCAGTTAAAGCTTCATTGACCGTCTTAGGCTCTATTTGAGAAACAAAAGCTAAATAATAACAAGGGATGACATTACCTCTTGTTCTTACCCCTACGGATGGATCACCAATGATGTTCTCAAGTGGGTGATCTTTCTTGTATCTACATTCCTTTGGAAGATTTTCATGAGTAATTTCTTCTTGTTGTAATTCTTCCAGAGGTGGATCATCCTTGTCCTCAATTGATGTATCTTTAAGCTTCTTGGATAGTTCATCTGCATCATCATTATCACTATCTACTTCCTTTCTCAAGGAAGGGTTAGTTTCATCAAAAATAACATGCACAGTTTGTTCAATTAATAATGAGCGTTTATTGAAAACTCTATAGCCTTTGGGTTTAGAAGTATACCCCATAAAGATGCCTTCATCTGACTTGGCATCCAACTTACCAATGTCCCTTTTTCCGTTGTTGTGTATAAAGCAAGGACATCCAAAGGTTCTGAAATGGCTGATCTTTGGCTTCTTCCCTTTGAACAACTCATATGCAGTCTTCTTCAGGATTGGCCTGATCATTACTCGGTTGACAATGTAACTGGCTATGTTGACTGCTTCAGCCCAAAAATATCTTGGTAGCTCATATTCAGAGAGCATGGTTCTTGCCATATCCAAGAGAGTTCTGTTCTTCCTCTCAGCTATACCATTTTGCTGTGGTGTCCTTGGTGCTGAGAAATTGTGCTGAATTCCTTGATCATCACAGAATCTAGCAAACTTTTCATTTTGGAACTCACCACCATGGTCTGATCGAATGGACACAATACTGAACTTCTGATCTTTCTGGACCTTCTTACTGAAACTGACAAAATTATCAAAAGTATCATCTTTATGCTCTAAGAATGATACCCATGTGAATCTTGAGTAGTCATCTACTATGACAAATCCAAAATTCTTTCCTCCAAGACTGGTAGTCCTCATTGGCCCAAATAGATCCATATGTAGGAGCTCTAAGGGTTTTGAGGTGGTCACCACTGTCTTTGACTTGAAGGAACTCTTTGTGTGCTTTCCCTTAGCACAGGGTCTACAAACACTTTCCAATTTTCCATTGACTTTTGGTAGACCTTCCACAAGATTCCTCTTTCTGAGCTTGTTCAATCCATCCAAGCTGCAGTGGCCTAGTCTTCTGTGCCACAGCTCAGTTGATTTGTCTTTGCTGGCTTCCAGACACACATTTTGCTCTTTGAGTTCTTCAAGGTAGAGCACGTACAGATTCTTCTCTCTATTTGCTTCAAAGATGACTGCTCCATCCTTTAGTATGCTGCACTTTGACTCTTGAAATTTGATTTGATGACCTCTATCACACAGCTGACTTATACTGATGAGGTTGTGCTTCAATCCTTTGACTAATAGCACATCTTCTATGACTATTTTTCCTTTGCTATTTACTGATCCACTGCCTACCACAGTTCCTTTCCCATTATCTCCATAAGTGACTATTCCTTCTTCAGCTTGGAGATGGGAAAACAGCTTCAGGTTTCCTGTCATGTGCCTTGAGCACCCACTATCCAAATACCATTTGGATGCTCGAGGGTTAACCTGAAATAAAGACATCAAGCTTTAGGTACCCAAATTCTTTGGGTCCTGATGGGTCAGTATCATTATTTTTACTTTTTATTATCCACTTCTTATGTCTTGTTGGATAGGTGGATTTTAAATGACCTAGCTTATTACAGTGACTACAACATGATGTTTTTGTTACTCTTTCAATATACTTAAAATTAGCTTTATAGGCTGTATTTTCTTCAGAAACAAATGTGGGAGTTGGATATACCTTAGGTGGAATTATAGTTTCTGCGTTTTCAGGTGGTGTGTAGCCTATACCATCTTTTCTCTTACCTGAGCGTCTAGCTCCTTTTAATATTAAGGGATTCTTGCCATTTGTAAATTTTTCTAATGTGCTTGCTAATTTATCATTTCTACATTTAAATTTTTAATCTCTTTTCTTAATTCATCTACACTTTCTTGTTTTTCCAACTTTGTTATTTGTTTTTTTTAACTTTTAAGTCTTCACACAACAATTCATTTCTTCTTTTTAGTTCAATTAATTGTTTTTCTAGTTCTTCATTCTCTATTTTTAAGTCAGAGTTAGTGTTTTCTAAGCATGTATTATTTTTCTTACTAACCTTAAGTAATTTAGACACCTCTTTATATTTATCGTAAAGTTCATTAAAGGCACTTTCTAAATTGTCAGAATCTGAATCAGAATTATTACAAGAATCGAAAGAGGAGTCAGAAGTTACCTTTTCTTCGATGTTGGCCATGAGAGCCAGGTTGGCTTCTTCTTCATCACTGCTTGAGCTTGACTCACTGTCTGAGTCACTGCTGTTCTCCCAAGCAGCTGCCATTACCTTTTTCTTGTATCTTCTGAACTTCTTGGAGCTATCCTTCTTCTTGTGATCATTCTTCTTTAGCATTGGACAATCTGCCTTGATATGTCCAGGCTTCTTGCATTCATAACAGATGGTCTCTCCTTTCTTCATTTCTTTGCCATCTGATCTTTTGGAGTCCTTATTTTTCTTAAAGTATCTTCTGCCGGATTGAAACTTTTTCTTCTTGGCCAGGATGCGCTGCAATCTCTTAGAGAGCATTGCTTCTTCATTTTCGCTGTCTACATCACTCCCACTAGAACTTGCCTCTGATGATTCTACTTCTGCTTTCAAGGCATTGGAGTGCTTTTTTCTGCTAGATGATTCTCCTAGCCTTTCCATGTTGATCTCATGGGCCATGAGGGACCCGATGAGCTTTTCTACTGACAT
The DNA here is from genome assembly GCA_014218235.1 of Colocasia esculenta. Lineage (NCBI taxonomy): Eukaryota > Viridiplantae > Streptophyta > Magnoliopsida > Alismatales > Araceae > Colocasia > Colocasia esculenta. The sequence continues at coordinate 179,006,844 of CM024755.1, read as the reverse complement.
TCTCTTAAGGTCATTAGCTTCTTCGATAGCTGTGACCTTTGGTGTCCATGAAGATGGCAAGGATCTGAGAATCGTCCTTACCATATCTGCAATCTCATAGTACTTTCCTAGACTGGCTAAACCATTGGTGATGTCAGTGAATCGACTGAACATCTGGGTAATTGACTCACCTGACTGCATTTGAAATCTCTCATACTGAGTGACAAGAATGTCGATTCTTGTCTCCTTTACTTTGTCTGTACCTTCATACGTAATCCTTAGCTTTTCCCACATTTCCATGGAGGATTTGCAGGCTGAGACTCTGTTGAACTCTTTCTTGCTTAGAGCACAACATAGAATGCTCTTGGCTTTACAGTTCAAGGAGATTTTCTTTCTGTCTTCGTCTGTCCATTGTGCTTTCTCATTTGTGACGACCAGGTCACCTTCTTCTACTATCGACCAGATTTGATAGTCGTGGCCTTGTAGAAAGTATTCCATCCTGGTCTTCCAATACGGATAATCTTCACCATCGAACAAAGGAGGTCTGTTGACTGACTGACCTTCGAAGTTGCCTTGGGCTGCCATTGATCTTTGCTCTTCAGATCGTTGGATCTTCTTCTTTGTCGAAGAGACTCGCTTTGATACCACTTGTTGCCCAGCTAGCTAGCCCAGAGGGGGGGGGGGTGAATGGGTTATTAAAATTGTATCTTAGACTGATACCTGTTCACTGAAAAGATTGCACACCAACTTAAACGAGAGTTAGAGTTAGAGGAAATGAAACAGCAAACACACCAACTCACAACCACAAGACACAAGGTTTTTATCCTAGTTCGAAACTCCTATCCACAGGAGACCTACGTCCAGTCCCTGAGCAATATCTCAGGATTTCACTAACAAGGGTACAGTCCCCCTTAAGGACACATCAACACCCAGCTCAGCTGGTCTTCCTTCACACCCGAAGGGAACAACACCCTGGATACCCCACCAGGTCTTCCTTCACACAGAAGGGAAAAACACCCTGGATACTACCAGGTCTTCCTTCACACAGAAGGGAAAAAACACCCTGGATACTACCAGGTCTTCCTTCACACAGAAGGGAAAAACACAAAGAAAGGATTGAAAGACAAGCCCCTAGATCAAACTACAAAAAGCAATGATCTGAAGGACCTTGCACTGAGAGCAAAGAATCTAAATCTCAGCTCACTCTCAGAACTACACAAGCTCTCTTCAAATGATCTTTCACTACTAATGGAGAGCAAAGAGCTACAGCCAATGAGAATGGAAATCTAGGCTTCTCGAATTCTCTTCTGGAGACTTGAAGGCTTGAACAAGATGAGTGTTGGTCTCTCAGGAGTGTTGCTACAAACTTTCTCCTCAAGAAGGTTGTTCTATGAAAAGCTCTGAGTTCGTTCACTTGAATTAATTCACCTCTGTACGTCTTCTTAGCTTCAGACTTGTATATATATCTTCAAATTGAAATTTGAACGTTGAAAGATCCGTTGTCTCTCTCTTAAAGTAGTCGTTAGACTGAAAGAGGTCTGGAATCTTGGAAGCTTCCAGTCAACAGTCTTTGAACACTTTAAACACACAAAGAGAAGAGATCTTTTAGATATCTTTTGTCTTCTATTTGAATTAACGTTGCAAAGTAAAGCTGGATCTGTTATCTGCACGCTTATCAAACTCAGATAGCAAACAGCTAAGCTATCTCTGATGTCAGTCAACGTTAGAAAGAATAGCATGGAAATAGTAAGACCAAATGGCTGAATCTAAAAGACGTTTACAGAATAGGCACGATAATGGAAGATATCTTCTGCATGCATGCAGAGATACGTACAGGTCACATTAAATGCAGGTGCGTCAGAGAGATGCATAGATGTACTTTGACTAGTCAACATAGATAGAAACAAGTCGATGAGAGATATACAAGTAGATGGCTCAATGACTTATGAAATAGTTATAAGTCATAACAAATCGTTCTGAGACAGAAGAAGTATGATGTGAAACCCTTAATAATCGTTGTGATATATAAGTCGTTGTATTTCTAAAGAAATCGTTGTGAAAACTAAAGAAATCGTTACGGCTAGCAAGTCATTACGAGTTTCAAAGAAATCGTTACGAGAACTAAATAAATCGTTAAGAGAACAAAGAAATCGTTACGGCTAGCAAGTCGTTGCGAGTTCTAAAGAAATCGTTATGACAACTTAGAAACCGTTGCGACAAGCAAATCGTTACGAGCTCTTAGCAAATCGTTATGACAACTTAGAAATCGTTGCAACATGCAAACGTTACGAGCTCTTAGCAAATCGTTATGACAACTTAGAAATCGTTGCGACAAGCAAATCGTTACGAGCTCTTAGCAAATCGTTATGACAACTTAGAAATCGTTGCGACAAGTAAATCGTTACGAGCTCTTAGCAAATCGTTATGACAACTTAGAAATCGTTGCGACAAGCAAATCGTTACGAGCTCGCTCCACTTCGACGGAGCTCTCAATTCTAGGGGACAGGGCATAGGTGCAGTCTTGCTCACCCCAGAAGGGATCACCATTGCTTTGGCTTATCAACTCCAGTTCTACGCCACCAACAATATCTCCGAGTATGAGGCTCTCCTAGCCGGTCTAAAGCTCGCCTACCTCTTAGGCGCGCGTCACCTCAAGATCATAGGAGATTCTCAGCTCGTTCTTCAGCAAGCCCTGTCTACCTATCGCACCCGTGACCCCAAGCTCAAGCCATATCAAGATCTGGTCACGCTCCTGGCCAGAAATTCCGTCAACTCATCTACATTCATACTCCTCGCTCTCAGAACATTCTGGCTGATGCTCTGGCATCGTTAGCTTCATCTCTCTCCTTCCCTCTCAGCCGTAGTGCAGAGACTATCACTGTTCAGAGGTTAGAAGCTCCCTCAACTCAGGATCCTTGGTTCTCAAACCTTAGGAGCTCCCTAGTTCTGAAGGCAGAGAAGAAAGAAGCAAAGGAGTTGTTGCTTGTTGAATTAGGAGAATTGATGGAAGAAGAGAGGCCGTGGTACCATGAGATTGAGCAATTTTGCAGAGACGGTACTCTCCCAGAAGAAGCTGAAGCAGAAGATAGGCAAGCTATCCGTAGGGCGGCATTGAAGTATACCCTTATTGGTGAAGTGCTTTATAGATGCGCTGTAAATGGAATGCTCCTTAGATGTGTGACAGATGAAGAGGCTTGGAAGATAGTGGAAGGCTCCCACTCCAGTGAATGTGGAGGGCATGTGAATGGTCAGATGTTAACCAAGAAGGTCCTTAGGCAGGGCTACTATTGGCCAACCTTAGAAGAGGACTGTGCCGCCTATGTTCGTAGGTGTGTCAGATGCCAAATCCATGCCGATAAAATCCATGCTCCGTCTTCCTCTTTGCATCCGCTATCCTCTCCTTGGCCTTTCTCCATGTGGGCCTTTGATATCATCGGGCCCCTTGGTGATCCCAATGCTCAGATAAAACAAAAATCCTTCATCCTCACTGCTACTGAGTATTTCACCAAGTGGGCCGAAGCAGAAGCATTTACAGAAATCAAAGGTTCGACCGTGTGTAGATTCATAATGAAGAACATCATTGCGCGGTTTGGAGTACCAGGCAGCCTCGTCACCGACAATGGACCGCAGTTCATATCCCAAGAGCTTCAAGACCTATGCAAGAGGTTCAATATTTCCTTGCATCATTCGTCTCCTTATTATCCACAGGGCAACGGCCAGGCCGAAGCCACAAATAAAACACTTTTGAAAATTCTAAAGAAAACTTGTAAGTCTAATAAATTCGCTGACTGGCCAGAAAAGCTAATTGAGGCTTTGTGGGCCTACCGCACCTCCATCCGCACGCCCACGGGGCAAACTCCTTTCTCACTTACATACGGAATGGAAGCGGTATGTCCATACGATCTCCTCATCCCTTCGCTAAGAATTCAGCTGGATAAGGAACTTAATCCCGATGAACATCGGGAGGCGTTGCTTACGCAACTAGAACTCTTAGACGAACGGCGTCTAGCTGCAGCCGATCATGTGCTTTCATATCAAAATAGACTCTCAAGATCTTTTCAAAAGAAGGTAATTGAGCGTAAGTTTCAAGAAGGAGACATGGTTTTGAAGCGAATTTTCATAAAATCTGGAGGTCCAAGGTCAAAATTGTCTGCGAACTGGGAAGGGCCGTATGTCGTTAAAGAAGTGTACTCGGCGAACGCATATAGGCTAGTGAATGCCGATGGCGATGAACTCTCTCACCCATGGAATGGATTATATCTTAAAAGATTCTACCCCTGATAAACAGTCTTTTGATAACAACACCAATTGACAGGTAGTCATTTGCCAAGTGTCTTACCCCCCCTCCTACTGGCAGAATAATATTTATGCTCAATCGCACACACAACACGGTGACCTAAGGTCATTGCCTCTTCGTGTATGGTGTTCTCGCTTAGCCCTCGTTCAGGGAAACAAAGGTCAATTCTCTCCCTACTCGGACAAGGTCTAGGGGCAAGGGGGAGGCTAGCCTGTAAACTTGCAACGGTATAAACCATGTGTTTGAAGTCTCAAAGAGGGACGGGCAGTTCTAAGAAGAAAAAGTATATAGCACAGAAATAAAGTGGCAAAATGATAAAACGAAGGGGCGTGTTAAAGAGTGGCAGTACAGTTCCCCGCGGGACGCCCTTGAGCCCGGTCGCACGCATGCCTCAATCAAGGAAGAAAATACTGTAGCCCTAAAGTCCCTGGACAACAGATGAATCTCACATGTGGCATACTCGTTGCAAGTCTTACAAGTCAGTAACCTCGACCCCGAGATTAAGTCTTATCACATTTATATTCTTCCTATCCTCCCTAAAATGACCAAAGAGTCCCTACACTTGGTCTATGTTGGAACATTGACATCACAGGGGCAAGAAATCTTAGCAAACCTAAGATGAATATGCGTTGCACATAAATCTTACTCGCCAAAGTGAGATGGAGGTAAGACTTAGGGTTAATCGCTCAAGATCAAGAAGTGTTGTTGTCAAGAGAAATGTCAAAATTCCAAAAATAAAAAAAAACCAAAAGATCCTCAAAACCCAAAAAAAATCAAAATTTCAAAAATAAAAAAAATCAAAAGATCCTCAAAACTCAGAAAAAAAAATCAAAATTTCAAAAATCCAAAAAAAAAATCAAAAGATTCCCAAAACAAAAATATATATATATAATTTTCAGAAAAATAAAAAAAAATTGTGTGTACATATTGCTTTTCTTTAGCATGCTTTATTTTCATTGTCTTTCCGCCTATTCAATAAGGCTCGGCCCCTTGACAAATTACAGAGTTAGATTTTATCATTTTAGCACAAGGGGCTGAGCCTAAGAACAGATCTAACTTGTTCTTCTAAGTGTGTGCAGGAACATGCATTTCAAAAGCAGAGTTCAATGTCGCACTCATGACTCCCTTCCTCTCTCGCTTGTTTGAAACTCGCCTCTCACTCGTGTCAATCGCAAACCTTTCATTTATCACAAATATTGACTTGAAAATAAAAATTGCACTAAGATATGAACAATATGTACATAGACAAAGGGGAGGTGGCTCACAAGTCTCCTCACTGTCCACCGCCACTCTCCCCAGATCCCTCTCGCCTATCTAGAGGTGGTAGCATCTCGCCACCCCCTCTGCCATCATGGGTGCTACCCTCGCCCTGCCGGCGCCTCTCCTCCTCCTCGTTCCTCCGCCTACTGGAGGAACACGCTAAGTACTGACCGACGGAGGCGTCGGTCGCCCTGCTGACGCTCGCACCGCTCCGGCTCCGACTGCGTGAACGACCTAGGTCCGTCACGATCTGCTGAAGGCTCCGCGCCAGCGTCTGCTGTGCCAACAGCTCTGCACGTAGTCGGGTGACCTCCTCCTGGTCTCCGGGCGGCCCCTGCACCCGCAGCGTTGCCAGCTCCCTCGTCATCTCCGCTATCTGTGCCTCAGCTGCCTCCGCCCGGATGCGCAGCTGGTCCCTCTCGCTCCGGGTAGCGTGAGCCTCCCCGCAGAACCGGTCCCTTTCCCCCTGCAGCTCCATAGCATGCTCCGTGGTCAGCTGAAAGTCTCTCTCCTACGCAACAAACAATCAATCAGCATCATTTGGAAATGACCAACTCAAAATCTTTAAATGTACTTACCCGCTCCTCCAGGTGCCTCTGAGCCTCCTCGGCTCTCAGCACCGCCCCTGCCAGTCGGGCGTCCAAGAGCGACGGAGAGCCCCCTGCACTCCGAGAGGAGGAGGCACCGCTTGCTCCGGCACCCCTCACTCTCTCCAGCTCACTCCGCTGCACACAAAAGACATCTCAGTTTCTAAAATCTACTTGAGTTAAATCAAAGGGCTGAAATTGAACATGGTACTTACCAGCTCCGCAGTCTGCCTCTGAGCTGCCTCCCGATCTCACACCGCCGAGTGGAGCAAGGCTCGGAGCGATGCAATCTCACCAGTCACATCCACCTGCAACGAATTGCCAAATCATCAGTTCTATTCCGCGAATCCAAATTCTTTGAGCCATTGGTTTAGGAGTTCTACCTGGTGTCTGGCGCTCTTATATACCTTTCCTCCATACTTCAAGGCGTACGCCTGGAGGTAGGCATCATCAGTGGTCGCATCCGATCTGACCGCCTTGCCCTTCTGCTCCCAGTTCTCGATCTGCTCTCGCGCCCGCTCACGCCAGTCTGTCGTGTCGTGAGGTCCCCGAAAGCTCCGACCCGGTCGGCGGAAGTGGTCCCGACGGGGAACACCACGACACTCTGCCTGAGGCCTAGTGATCGTTGGGTCAGGAATAGGTTCAGAGGTAGCACAAGGTTTAGCGCGTGCAACCACACTGACCTACCGAAGTAGGGGTGGGCCTGCTCCAACCAAGGCTGTCCCTCATCACCCTCTCCCAGATATGGCTGCCAAACCACCTGCAAAAAGAAAAGCAATCAGTCATTGGGCAATTGAGTCAAGCAAATATATTGAGCAAAAGCAAGGATTAAGGGTACTTACATCCAGGTAAGGGTAGCTGTCAATGGCCTCCTGTAGGCGCTCCAGTTGGTCGGCAAGGTGGCGGGTGTCTCGGCGAGAGTCCCAACGGCGTGCAATGGGCACGAGGCCCGGCCGTGTGAGGTCCCTTCTCCCTAGGGCTGGGAGGTGTAGATAGGCCCAAACCTGCAAGATGAAAGACAAATCAGATGGTAGTTTAAGCAAATGCAGTTTACATTCAGAAGGATTAGAAAAGAAGGTGTACCTGAAGGAAGGGGTAGAAGCCGCTCGTAGACGTTTGCCGCTCTAAGGCGCTCAAGCCGTCGAACTGGTGCGCTAGAAAGGCTGCTCCCCAAGCATACCCCCCTAGCTCACCTAGGTCCTTCAGCAAGGGCAGGAAGTGGCAGTGGACTGCGTCGCCTCTCGTGGCAAATAGAAGTCTACCAAGAAAGAGAACGAGAAAGCGGCGCAAGTCCAAGTCCGCCTGCGGCCCAGGCTCACTCGCTAACTCCCTCCAACTGACCCTAGCTAGCCTCTCAAGGTACTCATCCTCACTCTCCCCGGCATTCTTCCCCGCCTCATACAAACCCAGACTCTCCTGCAATGCTACCCTAGGCACTAGGGAGGACCTGCGCTCTACTAGGAGGTCTAGGAGTTGCTCGGCTAGCTCATGATAGCAAGGGTAAGTATAACCGCTCACTGCTTGCCCATAGACCCTGAGCCCTGTGATCCGGCTCACATCCTCCAGACTGGGGATCATGTGCCCCCATGGGAATGCAAAGGCACTCGCCTCTGCGTCCCATCTGCTCCACAGGGCCTGGGTGAGGGCCGGATCCACCCTCATCCTCTCAATCCTAAATATCTCCCCAAACCCCATCTCCTCTACCCGCTCTCGCTGGAAAAGGGGGAAGGCTAGGAAGACAGCTAGCACCAGTGTCCATGACACTCGAGCCCTCATTTCACCCTGCAAGATTCATTCAAGTTCAATTCAGGCTTTTACTTTGTGTGTTCGGGCAGAGTCGCGATACCTATGGCAGCCGCGACCTTGTCGCGTCGGTGCGGAACACCGCGACCTTATAGCGTCACCTTCTTAGGCCGCGATAAGGTCGCGTCTGTCCTAGACAACGCGACAATGTCGCGACGCCCCGCCCCGCCGCGACACCATGTCGCGGCAGGTCGTGCTGACGCGTTCTCAGGGTCAAACCGGCCGGAGCCCTCTTTGTTTGATCCTCCTTTTCTTGGGCGTTTCGCCCTACATTTGCCCTCTAGGGGATCCGTCTACCTCTACACTACTATTATTCAAGGTTTTTTAGGGTGAGTTACTTACCGATTTCATGGCCTTGGCCCGTCTCTTCCGCTCCTCCTCCACGTTCATGGTCGGAGCCGTCTCCTCCTCCTCCTCTTCCATGAAGACCTCGGGCAGCTCCCCCTCGACCGGAGGCTCCTCCGCCCGTCGCCAAGAGCTCCGACGCTCCGCTTGGCGCTTCCTCCGCGATGAGCCCTCGCCGATTTCTTTTCCGCCTTCCATCGCAATGTGAGTTGTTTTGGGGTGAGTTTTGAGCTAGCAAGAAGATTGGAGTGCAAGGGGTTGGGGGAAAGGTTCAGAGATTTGAAAGCTTGGGGATTTGAAAGCCGGAAAGGAAGAAGGGAGGGGGACCATTTGTTTTTGAATGAATCGGTTCATAACGCGTCGCTGCGGGCGGTCGCGTTCATGTCGCGACCCTTTTGGGCGCCGCGACAGAGTCACGACACTCCGCTTGGCCGCGACATAAAGGCGACACCTCTGACTGTCGCGTCATCAACAGAGCCCTTGCGTTTGCAGAAAATTCATTCTTATTCATTCAAATATAAAATCTTTTACATGCTCTAATTCATTCTAAACAATCAAACAATGTTTTCAAATCCTTTCCTAACTATCATCTGTTCTACAAGTCAAATCAAATCAAATCAAATGTTCCCTCCCATTGGCTGAAGTTTCTTCAAAGCTTCAACGTATTCCTTGGTCACTTCGTCGTCTTCCTCCACCTCGGCCTGAATCGCGCTCATCGCGCATCCTTCCCAGTGCACGACAGCGCTACGCATGTCACGCTCGTCCTGTGCATCGCCCCTCTTTCTCTCTTGGATAGGCGGGAAGTGCGAAAGAAGCAGAACTACCGTCCGAGCCGCACCGCATTGGAGGTGGCAGCGGTCCGGGTTGTAGGAAACTAGCGCTTCGTTGCCCAGCAGTCTCAAGGCGAGCCCAGTGCGTTGAGGAAGGTGGATTATCCAGTCATGCATGAATCGAGGGCGCATGTCAAAATCCGCCGCGGTCAGACTTCAAAGGTACTTGCGCCATGCTTGTATGCCCTTCACTTGAGCCGTTTTGCACCAAGCCCGAGTGCTCATGTGAAGTCGTCCGCCCACGTATGCCAGCGGGTGGTTCAGCATTGTCTTACATGTCGTGGTCAGATCCTCCGCTGTCCGAAATTGGATGTGCATCTCCATCCATAGCTCGAGGGCGACGACTGATCCATAGAAAGGACCCCCTAGTGCTGCAGAAGTCAGGCCAGCATACAGAAAACCCAAGACATCTTGCCCAATTTTCATACCTTCGAAAATGGAGTCAATGATGCTAAGATTGCCAAAGGAGATGGCACCGTCAGATTCCGGAAAGAGTATGACGCCGCAAATACATATGGCGGTTGCCTTGGCGATGGCGGTGTAGTTCGTGGTCTTCCGCTTACACTAGGAAGTAATCCACTGAGCAATTGGAAGGAGGTGAACATGCATACCGCTAGTCATGGAGTAGAGATCGTTTTTCTTTATGGTAATGTACGCCAAAATGCTCTATGAGTTGATCTGCTCCACGGTGTAGGAAACTGTCGATTCTTCCCCCCTTTGATAGCGTGGGAGGCTAAGCATGATCTCCAACTCTTCCAAAAGGATCGTTGCTTCAAATTCAGGGAAGATGAACGAGTTGGTTTGTGGATGCCATAGTTCCACCATGGCCGTGACACTCTCCCACACATGCACTAACTTGTTGTAATTCTTGGCCAGCACGAAGACAGTGGACAGCCCCCACTCCTTCAAGTGACCAATAGACGAGGGCGGCAATAGTTCAAGCATAGGCACCAGCCATGGCATCTTTGAGAATCGCCATTGGCCAAGGAGGATCTGAGATAGAAGAAGAGACATGAAGAACGGAAGGGAAAAGAGGAGAAAAGAGAAGAGCAAAACAGAACAGTGCAGAAGTTCAGAATTTCAGAAAGGTAAGGCCACTTACTTGGAGCTCCAGGCGTGTGTAGATATGCCCCGGGATGGCGGAGAGCTGCTTTAGATCAGAGTGTGTTTCCCTAGCAGCCTTTGGACCGGAGTAGGGAGGGATATCCTCTGCAAACACCGAATAATTCCTCTTCATGGTTGAAAGAGAAGGAAAAGAGCTTGAGATTGAAGAGCAGAGGATGTCAGGGGATTAGCTGCGGGATTAGCACCCCAAACCCTCTATTTATAGAGTCTTAAGAGTTGGAAACCCACTCTAATCCTGAAACTAGGTGTTAGGATGAGATTAGAAGAGGTTTAGGAGTCCTAGTGTTAATCTAGATGTCTTAGGATAAGGGTGAACTCCGGTTTCCTGGTCTTTCCGAGCTCTGTTCGAGTTGCGACGTCGCGATCTGACGCGACCATGTCGCGACAAAGCGCTGTGACGCGACATTGTCGCGGTCATCCAGGACGTCGCCTCTCTACCCGAGGGTTTGTTTTCATCTTTGAGCTGTGTATATATGTTGTTTGATTATTTATAATTGTTGTGTTTGTTATTTTATTGTGTTTGTTTCTTGTCAAAAAAAAATAAAAAAAATAGAAATTCAGAAAATCAAAAGAAGACTTCGTCACAGGTAAGTCAGGTATTGTATTTCTTCCCTATTCCTCGCATTACTATATGATATTCTATCTATTATATTATTTCAAGGACCGGCTGGTTCTCAATGTGTTCTGGGATTTGAGCTCCCCTTTACCAAAAACGATGATAATCTAGGTGCACATTGTTAATCGTTGGATAGGCCGTTGAGTTGGTTAAGCACGGGGACGATAGATTCAGGCCTGCACTGCGGTTGTGGGTAGTCTCTTGACCCATTCTTATTTGGCTTAGCAATATTATCCTTGATATATTTTCTATTTTCCCATTTTCTTTGCATTCGTTTTGATGATTTCTTTTACTTTAGCCCAGCATGCATCATGTAGGACTTTGAGCTTTCCTGACTCATTCTTGACCATTGATGAGCCTTTGTTGAGTGCCCAATCGTTCTTCATGTTCTAAAACAAGAAATCCAATTCCACTCCGAATCGGAAGGTTTGCCTCCGAGTAAATTGTTCCCGTCAGATTGACAAGAATTTCCCTGTCTGGATTCCTTATCCAATTATTCATCCTACTCCTTTGATCCGTTTTGGTTGCGAACCGCTCCCAGGACAGAGTCATGAGTTACCTGCCTGGCACGCACATGTCCTTCCAAAACGAAACCTGCAGGCCAATCGGCTAGGGTACCTCTCAATCGAGGGGTTGATCATCCTCTTCTTTTCTCCCTCTCGTCCAGACTTGTGCTCTTCTTTGCTTTCTGCCCGAACAACCAACTCGGGGCTTTCACAAAGATTCCAATTGCCTGTTATTTAAGATCGGGTGTCTCTTTACCTTGGCCCCCACTTTTCAGTCCACTCCACGTCATCTCCGTTCCGCATATCACTTCATGTCATCTCCACTCCACTTCCACTTCGCTCCCCTGCAAAGCGGAAGCCAAGGAGGGGCAATCTGTAGACACCCGATTTTGACTAATGGGTCGAACCACATTTCTTGTTATCTTAGTGGGCCCCTATTTGGTCACTCACCTTGAGCCCATCATTTGCCTCGCTTTGAGCCCTTTAAGCCATTAAAATGCCTTGAAATCCCAAAATTCATCACTTGAGAGAGTCCTTGGGGCATAATAACTCTTGTCTTATCATGTAGTTGGCTGATATTTCTCAAATAATCCGGATTTATTGTCGCGACGCCGCATGGTGCCGCGTCTCTAGTTGCGACAGTTCTGGCAGTCGCGACAGCCCATGCATTATCCATGCACGTGGGCAATGCTGTCGCGTCCTCCCGTGCCGTCGCATCTTAGTCGCGACCCTATGATACGTCGCGACAATGACCGAATCCTCTGGCCTTCATAACTACCCCCTATTTATCCTCCTATGAATTTAACTTAATCCTAGGGATTATCCCTGCCCCTTGGGGCGGGATTTCGGCCCTAGGGACTCTCCTAAGGATTGCTAAGATTTTTATAAGGCTTTATCTCCCATTATGATTTTTAAACCATTTCTGAAGGGATAATGTGAATAATTCTCATCCCAAGCTCTTTATAAGCAAGGCCCCTCCTCAAGGACGAGGAGAGCCTCACTACCATCCCGAAGGGCTGCCGAAATTTCCTCTCATCAATACTTAGCACCACAGCCACCCATTTTGCCACTTTCCCTTCACATTCCACTCCCCAAAGCCACTCTTTCACTATTAACAGAGCACGGAACGTGAAGAGAGCGACTCCGACAATCTCCTGGATCGCTTGCACATCCTTGGAGCTATACCTACGCCAGGGAGTCGCCCCAATGTGGCTCATTTCCTTCTTCCTCCCATTCTCCTATTTCTACGTGCATTTTTTGTGTTATTTTAGATAGAGCACATTCAATATCTACCCACGTTTTCCTACACCCATAGGGGTTTAAAACCACCCCAGGTGCGTTCCCACCATGATTCTCCACTGTCTTTCATTTTTAGAATAGATACTATGCTTAACGTATTCTAATAGGGTATTTTTTGTGATTTTCTTTGGTTGAAAGGCAAGTAGGTAAAATCTACGAGAAGCTCTGGTTCTCCGGCTGGCTGGAGGATGAGAAGAAGGTCCCTACCTTAATTCTCCCGCATTCGGAGAACGCGACGGCCGAGGGTGACGCGACCATAGACGCGTCGACGAAAGCTGACGCGACATCAGTCTATCGCGGTGCCTATGGCGACCGCGACACCAGGTTTGTTTCTGTTCTCTCTCCTTTTCCTAGTTTAAGTCAGCCTTTATCTTATTTTTATTCTTAGGCGACTTGCTAGGTGGCGATCACATCCATGTTTCCATGCTACTAGTTTTAGTATCTATGTCCGTGTCGAGGGGAGTCCAATCCCTGTGATTAGAAACGACTTCCAGCTTCTCGTTTGGTGGCACTGCCAAAGAGCTGGCCAACTTTGCTAGAGCATCTGCTTGCGCATTTCTGCTTCTGTCGATGTGCTCTATTTCTATTCGGTAGAACTTTGACATCAATCTCTTGACTTTTCGATAGTAGGGCAGCAGCTCTGGCTTTTTGACGTCAAACTCCTCTTGCACTTGCTTGACGATTAGCATTGAGTCGCCAAAGACTTGTAGCACCCTTATGTTCATGAAAAGGGCTACTTCCAAACCAATAATTAAGGCCTCATATTCAGCCTCATTGTTTGTACATGGTTTGTTAATTGAGCAAGAGGTGTGCGTGACCTCTCCTTCGGGCGACTTCAGGATGATGCCTGCCCCTGCCCGAACTCTTGCGCGGCCATATGCAGTTGCTTCTATTCTTGATGCCCCATCGAAGTATAACTGCCAGGTGGCTATTTGCAACTGGTTTACTTCAAGGGTCTCATCTTCTGGTAACTCCGTAATGAGTGGAGAATTTTCTGGGACAGGATGAGCCGCGAAGAAATCAGCTACTGCCTGCCCCTTGATTGCCTTTTGAGGGATGTATTTGATGTCGAACTCCATTAGTATAACAGCCCACTTGCCTATTCTCCCCCTCAACGCTGGTTGGGAGAGGATGTGTTTGATGGGGTCAGCCCTGGAGATCAGCCTAACCTCATATGACAGCATGTAGTGTCTCATTTTCTTGGCTGCAAACACCAAGGCTAGGCAAACTCTTTCAATTGGAGAATACCTCGCTTCTGCCCCTACTAACCTCCGACTGAGGTAGTAGAGAGCTTGTTCTTTTCCTTCCTCATTTTCCTGTGCCAGCATAGCTCCTAGAGAATGTTCTGTTGTTGCTATGTATAGGATGAGAGGGCGGCCTTTTATCGGAGCACCCAGTACTGGAGGAGTGTTCAAGTATCTTTTCAGTTGATCCAGAGTGTTCTGACACTCCTGGTTCCATTTAAAGGGGACATCTTTTCCCATCATCTTGTGAAAAGGATGACATCGCCCAGACAAATTTGAGACAAACCTACGAATGTAGGCCAGTCGTCCTTGCAGTGACTTGAGCTCAGCCAGATTCTTTGGTGGCGGCAGCTCTTGGATGGCTTTGATTTTGACAGGGTCAATTTCTATTCCCCTGTACCGGATAATGAAGCCCAGAAACTTGCCACTGGATACCCCGAATGCACACTTCATCGGGTTCATTTTCAATTCATATCGCCTCAGCCTTTCAAAGACAACTCTGAGGTCGGCCAGATGGTCTTCTCTTTTTCTTGTTTTGACAACTAGATCATCAATATAGCACTCCACCTTCTTGTAAAGCAGCTCATCAAAGATCTTCGTCATTTCCCTTTGGTAGGTTGCCCCAGCATTTCTGAGACCAAAGGGCATTCTCTTATAGTGGAAGATCCCTTTAGGGGATCTGAAGGCAGTGTGCACCTTGTCTTGTTCGGCTATCCAAATTTGGTTGTAGCCGGATGATCCATCCATGAACGACAATGCCTCATGTCCAGTGGTCGCATCTATCATCATTTCAGTGATTGGCACTGGAAAATCATCTTTTGGACAAAGCTTTGTTCAGATCTCGGAAGTCCACACAGATCCGAATCTGTCCATTCTTCTTTTTCACAGGGATGATGTTTGCCAACCAAGTTGTATACTGGTTTTCTTCGACAAAGTCCACATCTATTAATTTGTCTACTTCTGCACATACTTTGTTTATTAACTCCGGCCTCATTCTCCTGGGGGACTGCTTGACCGGTTCAATTTTCGGGTCAATTGCCAAGATGTGTTGTGCCACATCAGGGCTGAGTCCTGGCATCTCTTTGTAGGTCCAAGCAAAACAGTCCCGGAATTCTTTTAGCAGCAGAATATACCGATGCTTCTCTTCTTCTGAGATGAGGGCACTTAAGAAGGTTGGCCTGTAATCTTCTTCCGTGCCGAGGTTCACTTCTACCAGCTCGTCGACTGTGGCTTGGCCACCGTCTTCAAACTCTTCTGGTGCTGGCTGGAGATCCACAAAACCTTCCTCATCAGCTTCCGCCTCTAGCACCTCTATGTCCTCTCTTTGCTGGCCTGCAGCTGGCACATCTTTTTCAGTCACTTCCGTCCGTTGGGCCTTTTGGATCGAATTTGTTGAGATGACCATTGTCACCTTCTGCTCTCTCGTCTTTTCTGAGAATGTAGAGGCTGGCTGGGCAGCCTTGTCATTTTTGTTTTCTTCATCTATTGGGAGCTCATGGGTGGCAGGACGCTCCACAGAGATACATGTGGGAGGTACTATTGCCCCCTGGGGAGATTCATTACTTGTATCTGTAGCCATGTCTCTTTCTTCAGGATAGTCATCATAGACTACTCCTGATGGGCTCTTTTCTGCTTGGTTGGTTATGCTGATCATGCCAACGGTGTGGTTTTCCCCCAATGATAGACCGAGTCCTGGGTGCTGTGTGATTTTCAGCAAGTCCCTATCCATATTCGGCGGGTAACACAGTTTTCGGAACATCTCCCTCTGACTGAGACGTTGGCGAAGAGGGATTTGTTGACTTTTGGCCAATCTGGTGACTGTATTGGACATATCTGGGAATCCTATGATTGGAACCAAGGGATCTCCAGTCTCTTTAGGGATTTTGCAATCATCGTCCCTTCTCATTGGTTGCTCTTCAGTCGCGTAGAAGACTGTGAAGCGGCCACCTAGGTGAGATATCACCATGGTTTTCAATGCTCTCACAGTCTGGCAATCTATTTCAGCGGCCGGCTTTATAAGGCCTTCTGGTAGCAGAATGAGTTCTGGTTTCTCTTCTTCTATTTGCCCAGTTGAATCATATTTTCTAATTTGGGCATCACATGACTGTACCTCTGCCTTTTCCGTTGGTGCGGGCTCCGCAGCAGCGATCCCCGGCGGTGGTGGCGGAAACCACTCGTCATCAACAGTGATTTCTTTTTCTTTGCCCTTTTGAGGGGCTAGACTTTCTGAGTGTTCCGATGGAAACCACTCATCGATGATAATGCTTTCTTTCTCTTTGCCCTTCTCAGGGATTTGGCTTTTCGAGTGTTCCTAATATAGGTCAACATCAAGGAGGTGACACTCATACACTTCAAACGGGTGCGCGTCAGCGAAAACCCTTTGCTCTTCTCTTCCTTTTATGTATTTGATGCACTGATGCAAGGTTGATGGAATGACTCCATTTTGATGGAGCCAAGGCCGCCCCAGCAGAGCCTTGTAAGATGTGCTTGCGTTGATCACATGAAATTGGACCTTCGTTCTGAAGTCCCCCAAAATCAAGTCGAGCTCCACGACCCCCAGTGGTACCTCGAACTTCTGATTAAAACCAGCTATTTTGACATCGTGCACGGAGGTGAGGTGCACATTGAAGTGATACTTCTGATAGATCTTATACGGTAAAATGTTGACCGCTGCTCCGGGATCTACCAGAATTTTGTTCAGGGGCAGCCCATTCAATTACCCCCTCATGTATAATGGTCTGTTATGAGTGGCCATGGGGAGGAGCATGTCCTCTGGGGTGAATGTGATGGACTCCGTACTGGCGACGGCGGCCTCTACTTGCACTTCTGCTAGGTAGGTCTCATATTGTGCTGGAGTTTGTAGGGCTGTGATCAACGCCTTCCTAGTCTCTTCACTTAATGATAGAATTTCCCATACACTGAACCGTGTAGGGATCTTCCTCAGCAGCTTGATGATTCTATTTTCTGCCCCGACATCGTCTAGCTTCAATTTCTCTACATTGTTCGAGCTGTTCTTGGCTTGGGGCTTACTGACCGGACTATTTTTCTCATGGCCGACTTCCTTTGGTTGCATTGGAGTGGTAGACAGCTTTTTGGTTTGTTCTTCTGCTGCCAGGAACTCAGCGAAAGATGGGATTGTGCCCCTAGTCTTTTCATTAGTATAGAGCCCTGGAGGAGGTGGAAAATGTGCCCCCCGCACTTCAGGTTCTGGGATCTTGTAAGAGGTTTCCCCCTAGAAGATGATATTTTGATTGGCTAAGGGAGGGCGCCCCCATTTCTTTCCAGACCTTGTTACGAACTCTTGACCTGAAGCCCCGACTTGATTAACGTCATTCGGGGGAGGGTAGAATTCATCTTCTTCATGGTGCTCCACCAGACCCAGCAGAGAGGAGATGGTGTTGCATGAGAGAGTTGCAGCTACCTCCTTCTTCTTGGATCTTCTTTTCTTCTTCTTTTGTTTTGGTTTCGCAATTTCTTGCCCCCAGAACAAATCCTCTTGGCATTGAGGCCTCTCTTGTTCAGCAAATGTCTCAAGGGTCAGCTTCTCGAGCTCCTCCCACGGCACATACTCTTGTAGTCGGACGGGGTGCCTGTCCGGCTGCTCATATTCATCTAGTTCATCAATTAGCGCCTGCAAGCACTCAAGCGAAGGGTTGCCCCCTCTATATAATGGGAGAGGCGTTCGACTCCTTCTATTGCCGGGGTTTCTTTGAATGACAACCCGGGGTTCTATTGGATGCCATACCGGGGTGCCAACTGGTGCCGGTGGCTGAGGCGTCACTCCCCGAATATTTACTTTTAGAGCCGGCTTCTTCTCTGGCCTTTTCTTCGTCTTGTTGGGCACTTTATGCCACTCCACCTGCTCCCTGATTGGGGTGGGATAAGACTCCCATAGGTTTTCTCCGTGCTGGCCTCGGAGATCTCTTCTGGCAACTGTTGATATATGGAGATCATGTTAGCTGCAGCTTGCCGGGCGGGCAGTTCATGTGGTTGGAGCGGATCCACTTTATAATCCCCCATATGCAATTCTCCTTTTTTGATTTTTGACTCCATGATGTCTTTGAACACATAGCAGTCTTCCAGAGGGTGCCCCAGGATTTGGTGATATAGACAATACCAGGGATCATCCTTCTTGGCTGCTTGATCAGGCCTTTTCGGTGTTGGCAGGGTAATCTTGTTGTATTTGATGCCCCAGTTAAATAGTGTCTTGGTCTTTTCTTTGAGGAAAGAGTACAACTTCCTCATTTTATCTTGGAAAGGGATGACCTTTATCTTTTGTTCACTTTTGTTGTTGGATGTTCCGGCTACCACCTCGCCTTCGTCTCTTTGCTTTTCAAATGTTTTGAGGTCCACTCCATGGACCTCCTTTCCTGCAGGCTTCTTATCGGCCGGCTTGCTTTTCTGACTTGTGAATGAGTTGGCAGGGTATTTTACCAGGAATGTTTCTATTTCCGCCACCACATTGTTTAGCTTATCGAACGATCGAATCTCCATTCCGAACATTCTTTCTAACAGTTCTCTTTTCAAGCTTTGTTTGCAAAGCTGAACCGCATCTTCTTGATCGGGTGGCCGCTTACACCTCATGCTGAGGTTTCTCCACCGTTGGATATAGTCCAATGCGGACTCATCATTCTTTTTCTTGGTTGCGTAGAGCTCGGCAACTGTTACCTCCCTCTCAACAATATAAAATCTCTCTCTGAACTTCTTTTGCATGTCGGTCCAATCAGAGATGGACCCTGCTGGCAGACTGGAATACCATTCGAATGTCAGGCCTGTTAGAGAGGAGCCGAAGAACTTCAAAAGGTATGACTCATCAGCGGCTAGGTCCCCCATCACATTAATATAGTATGCGATGTGCTCTTTTGGTGACCCTCACCCATTGAATTTATCAAACTTTGGGGGTTTGGTGACGCCCAGGGGTAGCCTCTTTGCGGCATGGTGCACAGGGTAGGGTACCCTATACGCATCAAAGGCCACTTGCTCTCCATCACCCCGCTCGGCGAGTCTCATGTCAATCATCTGTTCTAACACCAACTTGTTGATGGTGGTGGGGTCCACTTGTTGAGGGTAAAAGTGGGCCGGCTGATTGTTCGGAGTGTTGATGATAGCCACCGGGGGTATCGGGGGCGGCTCTTGATTTTCAAGTTGCTGCTCAGGAATGTGAGCAGGCAAGGACTGTTGTTGTTGCATAAGATGGTCTTGTCGCAGATGAGACTGCTGCTGCTGCTGTTGCTGGAAGAACTGCGGCTGCAAGAGTTGGTATTGAGCCTGCGGGTGCGGCTGCTGAGCTGTGGCCATAGGCGATTGTTGTGGTTGCTCATTTACCGGCCGCGTGACAGCGCACTGGGCTGAAGCTCAACTGACCCCACAGTCCCTTGAGGGGTCTCTTCTGAGCCTTCAACCCCTCGGGATGCATGTCCCTCAGTCTCTTTGCCCTTAATTTGCCGTTTGAGAGCTTCAATTTCGGCTTGGTAGTGTTGCAGCAACTCCATGATAGCTGGATCTATTGGTGCAGCAAAGGGAGTCTCCCGTAATACGCCCCCAGAAGTCGTTTCTGGTGGCAGTGGCGGTGGAGGAATGTCATCATTGCCCCCAC
This sequence comes from Colocasia esculenta, assembly GCA_014218235.1. NCBI lineage: Eukaryota > Viridiplantae > Streptophyta > Magnoliopsida > Alismatales > Araceae > Colocasia > Colocasia esculenta. Next base: position 178,987,357 of record CM024755.1, on the reverse strand, counting down.
TACCCTGGGCTGTGACCACATTGGCACTGACCGCCGTCATTTGAGCTGCAGGTGTGTTCTCATTTCCATATGCGGCCGCCAAAGTTGCTGCCGCTGCTCTTCTCCTGGTGACGGCACCAGGTCTTTCCGCCAACTTCGCTAACTCTTCGTTGCTAGCCGGCAGAGCCCCATATCGGCCCCATACTTCGGCCATGTGACATGTAAAAATTTTAATGTTCCCGTTCCCATCTTTTTCGGCTCTTCGGGAGATGCGGGAAGGGAAGGATAACCTTTCAAAGACCGATACCCGGGGTTTCGCCCTCTCGGTCCGCTCATGATTGTGCTCATATGGAACATTGTTCTCATCAGTGAAACTCCTAGCTTGCGCTTGAGGAGCCCTTGTATCTCTTTGCCCCCTCTCACGCCGCAGCGGGGCATTTATGAGGTGAGGGGTATGGTTGCGCACGACCCTAGCTACCCCCTGTCGATCGTAGGTGATCGAGATCATTGATGCAAGAGAGTTTTCTTGTATCGGCGGGAGGTAAGCATGCCTCCGCAACTCCGCTCTTTTGTTATGGAAGCGGACGTAAGCACATGCCCCCCCTTGGACGAATTCTAGCCCCGAAGCCTCTGGGTGACCGCTGGTAGTCAGGGACCCTTTCCTCAGCTGCATTTGTTGGCAGGTTCTTTTCTGGTGCAAACTCCTTCAGCGTGGGCTTTTGCAGTTTCTTAGGTCGCTAGACCTGTTTGAACTTGATGGGTTTTGGGGGCAACTTGCCCTTAAAGGTGTTGTACATCTCTTCTTTGCTTGCCAAAGCTTGGAAAGAATTCTTCACGGGCACTGTTGGCATGACCCATTTTGGCACAACTTCAGTTCTCTTTTCTTGCAGATGGATCCTCAGGTCCCCAATCCGCACGCTCTTCCCCGAGGCAGATACACGCGCTCGGAGAGTGACAATGTTTTCAGCTTCTGTTATCTATTGAGAATGTCTATTGGTTCTTTCTCCTTTGGTCTTCTTGTGAGTGCCATGCTCCAAGTGGTGGACGTGGCAACTCAGCTTTTCAGTGCTCTTTTTGGCTTCAGCTTTGTGTTCAATCTCAGCTTCAACCTCTCTTTTGGCCTCCGGATGCAGGACGTTGACGAATGCAACCCCCAAGAAGTTGGGGAACTCCACGACTGGTGGAAAGCTTACGAAGCAAGTCGGCACGGCAAGATAGCCATACCTTGCATGATCCTGGACGACCAGGGGTCCGAAACGAACTCCAGCCATCGTGCTATTAGTACCTGTTAGTCAATTCAAAATGATAGTCGGTATTGATCACGTAAGGCCGCACGGCTTTCTATTCTGGCGAAGAGATGAAGGGAACCTTGGTCCCACCGGGCGTGCCACGCTGTGGAAATGGAAAATTTAAATATCCAACAAATTTAATTTAAAATTTAATGGTCTCATTTATCATGTTTCTCATTGATGGATGCGTATTGCTAATCCAAATCCGTCCGATGCTACACGAGCAATGATGACGTGAGATGAATCGGCAATTCGCATAGCGCGGGGGTGCCAGTCACTGAGGTGACAACAAGGTGGTTTGCCTCCGAGAGTCAAAGGGCTTTGGGTCTATTGTGTGCGCCGTTTGACTTCGTCAAACGAAAGTGAAGTGTCGGGTCTGGACCAAAATCCCTCCATTGCCTAAGCGCAACGGCGTTAATTACATCTCTCTGAGAGGGAAAACCCTTGATTAATCGCCAGATTAGAAAGCCTCATGACCTTAAAACGGGGACATCCGATAAAGGTGTGAAGCGTAATTTAAATTTGAGCTGAAGTGCTGTTAAGCAAGAATGAATGTCTATTCGAAATCATTTGATATTTTATTTAGCCAATTATCGAATGTCTTTGCATGTTTACTCATTGGTCTCTTTTATCATGAAAAAGTTCAATTTGGTCCATTGGATCTATTTGAGAAAGAGAAGTCGAAAAATGGTCTATTTGATCATTTGTTGAAAATAATCACAATTTGGTCTTTTGTTGAAAATAATTTCAATTTGGTCCTTTTTTTTATTATTGTAAAACATGAGGTGATCTTTTATTTACTTGGAAAAGTTTGATTTGGTCTTTTGTTCTTTTGTAAAACATGAGACGATCTTTTGTCATTTGTTGCTTGAAAAGGTTCAATTTGATCTTTTGTTTATTTTACCATGAAAATGTTTCAATTTATTCTTTGGTTCTTTTAAACATTAAAAATGAGGTTCTGTTCATAATTTGGCGCTGCTCAGCCATTTGGCGGCCAATCGGCAGCACAGGCGCACTCGATTCGGCGGGGCATGCAGACTCCATTCGATTCGGCGCGGTAGACCCATTCGGTGGAGCATGCAAAGTCCGTTCGATTCGGCGCGATAGACCCACTCAGCGGGGTTCAAAGAAGGAACTGAATTGGCGGGGGACAACTGAATTGGCGGAAAACACCGAATCAGCGCACAGGCGGAATACTGAATCGGTGCTCAACGGGGGAGCAGACCAGTAAAATGGGGTCGAATCGGCGCGATATCACTGAAGTGATAGACATCATCAAATCGGCACTCATTTAAAATGTCACCGACTCAATTGAACGCTGAAGACTTCTTTTAGGAATTCCGCGCCAATTCAACCCTCGCGGGAAAAATTCGGCAGTAGTTCCCCTTATCATGGTCGATAAGGGGAAAGCGCGGTACACATCCACCACATGTGGAGATGGTATCAAAAGAGGGAGTGCATGTCATAAAATGACATAACTCCAATGGCACATGACGCCGGTCCCCAAGGCACGCCTACGGAGACTCGGACAATGTCATAACCATGCAAACCCACGGGACGGATAAACGGTGTATGAACCCACCCGTCCGGACATGGACATTGCATTGTCTAATCCGGAGGTACGGATGGGTCTCATGTTAGTCTATTGGCTCTTACTTGGTTGATACCACATTGAGCAATGAGTTTTGCTCATGTGACTTCACCAAAAGGGAGTCACTGGCCACTGAATCGGCGCAGCCCACCCCAGCTCTGCAGAACAGGCCAAGACTGGTTCTGGGCCGAATCGGCGCAGGTGACTACCTGCACAAACAGTGACAGGCGCCTCTCCCTTGCAGCAGCCATGCTTATGGCAGGGATTCCCCTTGAGCTTGAGATGGTTTTTTGGGGTTTGATATGGAAAGTTAAACAAGAAGGCATGAATATTAACAATTCAACCCCTTGCCTAGCGAATGGGATATACCCAAATCCAAATAAAGCTCTCAAGGGGACTGCTTGACAGGTGATGAGATGCACATCAAAGGACTGGAAAATAGTGAAATAAATCATCCATTGAGAGGGGCGAACAATGGTCTATTGGGCTCTTAATGGGTCTCTTGGGGATGGTTACTAAGCAAGAACGCATGAGCATTATTTGCTCAACCCCTTGACTAGCGCAATGGGCATGCATTACATAGGGGATAGGACTTTGCACCCCCAAGACCTCATTTATGGAGGTATGGAGGGGCTAAAGACCCCTTCTATGGCTTGTTGGGATGGGGAAGCACACCATGCAATAGGTGACCTCTTCCATCCCGGTGCCCCTTACCCATGCAAAAGAAAAGAAACTAAAAAGAAACTTGCATGCAAAAGGGAAAATAATGTATATTGAATGCAAAATAATGATCCATCACATCAATAAGAGGTGGGGATAAACAGATAAAAAGGGGGTTCTCTTCTTGAAGAAGGGGCAAGGTACAAAAAGCTTCAAAGAAAGCAAAAGAGGGGGAAGAACCCCAACATGACACCTCTCCCCTTCTCTCTTCCCTTGATGGGACAAGACAAAACAAAGAAGAGAATAGAAAATGGAGAAGAAGAGGGGGGCTCTCTCTCTCTTTCTCTCTTTTTCTTCTCACCTTTCTCCTCTCTCTTTCTACTCTTTTTTCTGCAGAAAACCTTGACGTGAGAGACCTCATTGGAGCAGAAAATGCAAGCCTCCTTCCCTCTTGCTGTTGGTTGCTTGCTTGGAGAGAGCTGCCCACAGCCTTCTCTTCCTCTTCTACGTAGCACACCTCTTGGCCCCCCTTTCTTCCAAAGCCTTCTAGAAGAGAGACTTCCAAAACCTGCCCCAACCACCCACCTGGCCCAGCTGCGCAGCAGGGAGCTTTTTGCCAAAAATGGAACTCCCTTTTGGGAGGTGTCACAATAGCTTATCCTCACCTCCCTTTATGGGATGGGATAAGGCTATTTCCTCATGGGCCTTTAGGGTCTCTTTAGTGGGCCTTTTTTTGTTTAATTTCTGCTCAGCCCCCAAAGGGCTTGGAGGAGGAGCCAGCGGTGTGGGAGATGGGCCGGCGGTATGGGGGCCCATTAGCGATTTTTTGGGGTGTCCACATGATATTATATATTTTCTACAAGAAAAACTTACTTCTTCAGCTGAATTATCCACTCTTATAAGCAAGGGTAACAATGGAACTCACATTCGTCTGTGAAAGTGTGGATAAGATTTCTCTCGGTATTAAGTCTTTCTCTTTTCAACATTGCCACATTCTTTTTCCATAGCTAGTCTAATTCTTGAAATCAGACACTAGTTACAGAAACAATAACTCATAAAACTATGACATTAAAAGTTGGACAACATCAAACTTAAGTTGCTTATCTGAATATCAGACAATCGATCGAGATGAAAGTTGTAAAGTTGTATTTCGAAGTACAATTTGTGGTCCGTCTATATGTGTTTGTTAATTTGACGGTCGGCAAAAACTCGTCGTCGAATTCAACATATTCAAGAATAATTGAGATTCCGCCTATATATATTGGTCAACTCTAATTTTTAATTTATTGACACTCTTATATTATTAACATAATCTTTGGTATTCTTTTCAGATATGTGTACCTCAATGACATATCATCAAACTTGAGTAATAATGTACGGATAACGAGATCAATTTGATTTATTAATTTTTAGAATAATTTTTATGACTTGACTAATTTTTTTTCAGAAAATAAATTAAAATAGCCATAAATTTTATTATATTCTAATTAACATGTATTTAAAATCTCACCTTGATTGAACATTATTTAGATAAAAAATTAAAATCTCAAATAAATCTAAATAATTAATCTGATTTTATTTAAATAGTTATGATGTATTTTACTGTGTCTGTTTTAGTTACCATGTTGAATTTGAAAAAAAATATAAAATTTATGTTATATCATTATTTTAAATATATAAATATTAATAAAATTATACATAAATATTAATATAAGAAGAAGAAAAAATTGGTTTGAAAAGAAGGAAGAGGAAGAGGATCCCGGTTGGGTCGATCGGTTAGAACTCTTGCTTAAAAGTAGGAGGTCCCGAATTCGTTTCTTGGGGGGGGAGGTTTATCTGATTTATATGAAATCTCGAGGTGTGTAAATTCGAGATTTTTCCGGTCAAGTGGAGTAAGGGCAATACGGGTACACATAAAGTAGGAGCTACCAAATCCTGATCTTGGAGTTCACGAACACCAATCCCTGAGCCCACAAAACCACACGGGGCGGGATTTCCTCGTTACCAAAAAAAAAAAAAGGAAGAGAGAGAGAGAGAGATATTTGCTATAATTTCAACTGATTTTTATTTTTTAATATATTAAAAAAATAGGAACGGCATTAATAAGAAGTGGGAAAAGAGGGGAGTGAAGGAGGGGTGATCTATTTAACCGAGAGGTGGAGAAAATTTTCTAATTTTTTTAAAATTATCTACACAGATAGGGGAAAAGCTGTCAACTTTGCACACACAACCGGCCAAAATCCGCAGGCGGTGGCGGCCAGTTTCCTGCTCTGACGTAGGCACATGCGTCAGTCGGAAAAATCCTCCTCGTCGAACAGCCCACAAAAAGGAGGCACACACCCATGTTGATGGCCGCAGCCATTAGGCTTCCCCCTCTCTGTTCTGCCGTCGGCCCACCACCTTCTTCCGCTGCAGCTGCTTCCCTTGCTCAGAAATCTTCTTCAAACATGCCAGAGCGTGTACCTGCCGTGGACGGACCGAGCGGTCGTCAAAGCGCTCCCCACTTCGTCCTCGTTCCTTTCTTCGCCGCTGGCCACATGATCCGATGGTCGACATCGCCCGGCTCCTGGCCGAGCGCGGCGTCATGGTCAGCTTGGTCACGACCCCCGTCAATGCCGCGCGCACCCGGACGGCCATCGAGCGCGCCCAGGCATCGGGCCTGCCCGTCCGGTTCGTCGAGCTCCCCTTCCCTTGCGCCGAGCTCGGCCTGCCGGAGGGCTGCGAGAGCGCCGACCTCGTCCCTTCCCCGGATCAGATCATCAGGTTCTTCAACGGGCTCAGCCTCCTGAGGGCCCCGCTCGAGGCGTACCTCCGCCGGCAGCGCCGTGTCAGCTGCATCATCTCCGACATGTGCCACCCGTGGACGAGGTCGCTGGCGGAGGAGCTCGGCGTCCCCCGACTCGCCTTCCACGGGACCTGTTGCTTCGCCCTCCTCTGTTACCGCAACCTCCAGCAGCACATTGAGGTCTGCGACAGCCTCGACGATGAGATGAAGCCCTTCGTTGTGCCAGGACTGCCTCATAGGATAGAGATCACCAGGGAACAGGCGCCGGCGCCGTTCCAAGCCGCAGGCTTGGAGAAGTTTCGGAGCGAGTTCCTAGAGGCCGAAGAAACCTCCCATGGCGTGGTATTTAACACCTTTTGTGAGTTAGAGCCTCTCTACCTCGACAACTACCAGAAGGTGAGTGGCAAAAAGGTTTGGGCCATTGGCCCCGTCTGCCTCTACAACAACCTTGACGTCGGGGACCGAGCTGCGAGGGGGAACAAGCCCGCAGTCGACGACAAGTTCTGCCTTAGCTGGCTCGACGGCAGGAAGCGGGGTTCCGTCGTCTTTGTCAGCTTCGGTAGCCTCTCCTGGAGCACGCCATCACAGATCATCGAGATAGGGATGGGATTGGAGGCCTCAGGCCACCCTTTCATCTTGGTCATCAAAGCCGCCGAGCAGTCACCCGAGGTGGAGGAGTGGCTGGCGCTCCAAGGAGGGTTTGAGGAGAGGACGAAGGAGAGGTCACTGGTCATCAGGGGGTGGGCTCCGCAGATGGCCATCCTCTCGCACCCGGCCGTGGGTGGGTTCGTCTCGCACTGCGGGTGGAACTCGACGGCGGAGGCGATATCCGCCGGGCTGCCGATGCTCACCTGGCCTTTCTTCGGAGAGCAGTTCCTGAACGAGAGGTTGGTCGTGGACGTGCTCGGTGTGGGCGTCTGCATCGGTGTGAAGAGACGGGCCAAGTGGGGGGTCACTGCAGGTGAGGAGGTCCGGGAGCTGGTGAAGAGAGAGGTGGTGGAGGCGGCCGTGAGGGAATTGATGGAGGGAGGGGTGGAAGGGCAGCAGAGGAGGGAGAGAGCTGCGCTTCTGGGGCAGAAGGCGAGGAAGGCCATGGAGGCGAGGGGCTCGTCTGATGAGAACTTGGCACGCTTGATCCGGGACGTCTCGCTAATGGCGCCCCATGCAAGCCCGTGTGATCCTTTGACAAGAGCTCAGAGGAGGGAGGCCTAGTTAATTAGGAGGGCAGTGTGTCTTCCCTGTTTTAGGGTGTCCTTTGTCTTCCTTCTACTTTATTGCTGGGGATAATGTGCTAATGGTTTATCTTAATGGTGATTGCAAACAAAAATTTCTAAATAAATGTCAGTCTTATATGCGAAAAAGAGTCCTGCTAATCTCCCCTCTGGGAATAGGCAGATCAAAAAAATTTATTCGGTAGTCATTTTTTTTAAAAAAAATTCTAACTAAATTAATTTATGGATAAATTTTACACACATTAATAAGATTTTAAAATTTCAGTGAAATCACATGATCTCACGGATCTAAATTAGATCCGCCATTACGTCTGGATATTGAATTCGCACCCAAAGATAGAAGCCCCTAAGGGGCCACCAATCCTAAGGGGAGTAACCCCCCGCCCTTCTCTCTTGTGATGACAAATTAGTCGAGTTGGATTCACCTACATGATTGGAGGGAATAATTTTCGTGCACAAAAATACTCAATACTCATGAGATTAATTGCATGACATCAAAAAATGCATGACCATATCATGCATTATCATAAAAGTGATTTTATGTTCATATTTCTGTAATAAGATTTTTTTTTTTGGGTACATGTGCTTTTTTATATCAAACGAATGGTTGCACAGGTGATGATGAGAGAGACAAAAACCCATGTTCCTTTTGATTGCCTTCCTCCCATGTCTACGAGACTGAATCCATTCAATTTTAAAAACAGATTGCTAATTACCCTTAATTAGCTTTTCCACAACTAGTAAGACGATATAAATATAAAAAAATAAAAAAATATATATCCACGTTGATTGAAGTTATATATGTAATATAGTCAGAATTTGTACAATGTCAAATATATTCTAACTAAGTAATTTGGGAGAATGTTTAAGGGCTATTGGGTACGTACAAGAAATAGGTGAACTTCGGCCAAATGTAGATATTTCATACGATTCATCCGAATTGAAAACAGCGACCAATTAATTAATTGACTAATTAGAAAATAGGTTTTTAAGATTTGGCAGTCCTGTTCGAAAATGAGGAGGGAGAAAGCGGTCATCACCACCTACTAGAGTACAAATCTCACACCAGATCAATTAAGGCCCTCAACGGATCTACATAGAGTAATTGGGTCATTTCTTAGCTAGGCCCATGGTAGTCCTTATAATCCTTCAATGGCATTGATATCAACAAGACATATGACCTATGTCATGTCCCATACAATCGTCTGATTGGCTAAGTTAGAGGGAGTAGTGGCACCACAAACATGATTGGCCCACCCAAATATATAGAGACCTCAAACTACCCAAATTAATTAAGACCCATGTTGACTAAGGATCCGGAGTACTGAAAGGAATAATGGAGATAGGTGATAAGGTAGCAATCCGGACTAATTTTCACTGAGACTCAAACATTCCAAAGTGCTTGACCTTCACCACTATCCTCTGGGAGAATGCTCGACGGGCCCCCTCTTTTTTAGGGGAAATCGAACCGAATCGAATCGAATTCTTTCGGTGAATCGAACCGGTTCAAATCGAAAACTAGCGCTTTATGAAAGAATTGGCGTTTTCTAGAAAAAAAAACCGGCGTTTTTATGAGAAAATTGGCAAAAAGGGCCATTTTTTGGCGGCAGCGAGTTTCAAACTCGCGACCGCCGCGCGGGCGGAGAGCGCGCGTTGCCTGCTTCCACTGCGCTACCGACATTTTTTTGTTTAATCATATATACATATATATTCGGTTCATTTCGATTTTTCAATCTCAAATCGAACTGAACAACTAGACCCGTGAAATCGAACCGAACCGGCCGGTTCGAATTTTCGGTTTGAACCATATTTTACACACCCCTACTCCTTCTTCAAATAACAAATGAAGAGGATGCTCAACGACAATTTTGGCAGCTACAAGAGGGAGATCAAGACCACTGCCACCCTCCTCGCCATCAAACAAGGGCACAAGTCTTTGTGGGACTTCTTGCCCACTTTCACAAAGAGGTGCTCTACATCACCTGCCTTGACATCAATATCACAAATTAAGATTGCACATAGGGCCCTAATTAGGCTGCCACTCTTCGGCGATCCTTGAGAATTCAGGCCTCCATAAAACTCCCAAAACTCCTTGTGTTAGCCTAGAATCACGCTAGTTGCAGCAAGGGGAATGTAGCTGCCCCTACTGAGCATCAAGTGGTGACTCGTCGCATAGGAAACACTTGGTCAAACACAAAATTAAGCCACAACCGTGGCAAGGGGGAGCATGCGATCTATATGCATCAAGGGGAGGTCCTGCCTATAAGTAGCACACCCCCGTAATATCAGCTTGGACTAGCTCTTCATGGAGAACCGAAATGAGCCATTTCACCACAAGAAATTGCGAAATTTTTGACAGACAATATATATTTCAGTCAGAAACCCGTCGATAAATGCTTTGCCAATGGAGTTATCGACGTATTTTTTATAAAATTTCGACGAAAACTATATATCTGTGGGAAATTCTGCAACAAAAATTGTTGACAAAATTAAATTTTGTCGAAAAGCTGTTGGAGTTTCTGAAGAAACATGTCTATCGGAGATTCATTCGAGACAAATTTTCAATCGATATTTTTTCTTTGAAAATTCTGTTGGATACTTTCCGACAAAATTAAAGCGGTAGGTAAAAAGTTCATCAATAAATCGGTCGAAAGTATTTTTGACGGATATAAAATTCATCGAAAAATCTGTCAAAAATGTCCAGATATTTTGTTAGTTACATTTATAGAATTATTAAAAAAACTTGGTTAAAAAAACAAAACGTGTACATAAATAAAAAACATCCAGAAGAACAAATATCCACAAAAAATTCATTTCAATAATAATAAAAATCGTATCAATTTTCTCAATACAATAAAATAAAAAACTTAGGAGAGGATCTTCTACGTCGTCCACGTCCTCATCGTCTCCGTCCGGATCGTGTCCTCCATCACCGCTCTGACGAGTGTACTTCGCAAAGCACCGCCACTGCACCTAGCTAGCCCTCTGGTCTGCCAACCCCATGGCCATGGGGGTTCGCTCCGGCATGCTGGTTTGGAAGGTGGAGATCGAACACCGGTGTGGGTGTTGGAGCAGGAGGTAATCCAAACTGCACGAGAAGGTTCCGTTTTATGACTTCGCCGGCCCTTCTGGTTTTGGATCGTAATGCGGAAAACCATCGGCAGGAAGACTGGCCGTGTGCTGATCAAAGCCACAGTTTCGCCCACCAACCTCACATTTGGACGCAACTCAATTAAGTGACTGTAATCTTTATCTAAGATTAATTTTTAGTGCAACTGTAAAAGTAAGGTGAATTAATGTAACATAATTACATTTTTGACAATTTTTTTCTTCCGTATATGATATAACATCCGTATGGTACCGTATACTAAGTAGTACAGATCGATGTGTGATGTACTGGTGACCTGAGTGCAATGGCCAAAAATTGTTGGCTAAGTATAAGAAAACGATTTAGGGACACATGTATTTGATACATACATTTTTATAAAGTGTCATATTTTACTCATATGATACAAGTTTCAAAGTATCATATATATGACACTTAAGTGATGTAAAATATATGTGTTATAAAATGATGTTATTAAACTATTTTCCCTCGGGTAATTAAGAGGTGGGAGAGGGGATGTGCCCCCACATAGTTGACGAAGTTAATAGGTATGGAGAAGCTTATCTCGAGGTCGTCTAACGGTGCCCTAAGTATAGAGTCTAATTTTTGAAATCAGGCACTAGGGTAACAATAACTCATGAAACTATGATATCTAAAGTTTGAGTTATTTATCTGAATATCAGACAATAAGATGAAAGTTGTAAAGTTGTATTCCAAAGTTCGGTTTACGGTCCCACACTGATCATTTCAATGTTCCATATCGTTCTAGTTAGAAATATACAATAAATGCAGGATACTAGAACGTTCGCCTCATCTCCCTCTTATATTTGATGCATCGTCTATTCCAAGTATCATTCACAAATTTATCATTTAATATATTTTATCACATATATTGGGCTAGTCTAATTATATAACAACTCAAGACGATCACCTCATTGATTCAAACTACGAGCCCAAGCACTGGCCCAAGTTGGCTGGCAAGCTGGCCCAGCTAGCCCAACTCCATTTGACCCATTAGAAAAATGTGGTAGAAATGTATAGTACAAGATTATACTTTCTATTTACGAGGGAAATATACTTATTCTGAATGAAAAATATATGTTGGAAATGACATACAAGATTTCTAAGGAAGTATACCTTACCCCATCGTAAGTATATAGTCTAATTTTTTAAATCAGGCACTAGGGTAACAATAACTCATGAAACTATGATATATAAAGTTTGAGTTATTTATCTTAATAAATATTAATATTTCATTGTTCTAATTATAAAGAATGACTCTTGTGTATGGTTACATTCTAATGATTATGGGTGTATTCAGGTGATTATGGGTGAATTCAGATATTCTGTGTCTAAACAGAGAATAACTCATGTCTATGGTTGTATTCATATGATTATGGTTGCATTCAGGTGAGTAGAGGTGTATCCATATGTTCTGAGTCCAAACAGAGAATGACCCTTGTGTATGACTATATTCTGGTGGTTAGGGGTGTATTTAGGTGAGTATGGGTGTATCTATGTGTTCTGCACAAAATTGGTCGTCCGATTCTTGATTGTCCTAGCGCCAGACAACACTGTCTAGGTCGGTCGACTGAAACATCTAAATCGGTCGTCCGACTTCCTGACTGCTGCGATGCCAATCTGTACTAGCACACCGACAAGACGTCATCAAATTTTGAGTAATGAAATTGAAATCCAAGACCATCATAATTCTCAAAAAAAAATATGTGGATTCTAGATATGAGATTATCGAGAATTATTGGTGCACGGATAATGAGATTAATTTGATTTAATATTTTTTAGAGTTAAAAAAAAACTAAAATCACCATAAATTATATTATATTCTAATTAACTTGTGTTTAAAATTTCATCTTGATTAGATATTGTTTAGATATAAAATTATAATCTATAATAAATCTAAATGAATTAATTTGATTTTATTTAAATAGTTATGATGTATCTTACTATCTATGTTTTCCGTTAACATGTTAAATATTATTAAAATATATAAACTTTATATTTTGAAATTTATTATTTAAAAAATATAAATACGTGCGCATAATTATACATACGCACACCGACAAGATGTCGTTGAATTTTAAATAACGAAACTGAAATCTAAGACCACCATAATTCTCAAAATAATATGTTGATTCTAGATATGAGATTATCGAGAATTATTAGTGTATAGATAACAAGATTAATTTGATTTAATAATTTTTAGAGTTTAAAAAAACTAAAATCACCATAAATTTTATTATATTTTAATGAACTTATGTTTAAATTTTCATCTTGATTGGATATCGTTTAGATATAAAATTATAATCTCTAATAAATCTAAATGAATTAATTTGATTTTATTTAAATAGTTATGATGTATCTTACTCTCTATATTTCCTGTTAACATGTTGAATATTATTAAAATATATAAATTTTATATTTTAAAATTTATTATTATTTAAAATATATAAATATTAATATAAGAAGCATGACCGATTTCTATTTTTTTCGTTTTTCTTTAAACAAAATTAGGTAGGGGGGATAGAAGGCGGGAAAGGGGGGGGGGGGTTGAATTGAGGAGCAACCGACTGGAGACTTGGGAAATCGGGAGGTGGAGAGAGCCCAATTTTTTAAAAACCTTCTACAGGTGGCGCGTCAGGATAGGTGACTACCACACTTCTATCCTATATGCTATTGAGAAGATCCCAACTCTTTGGACTGAGGCATGTTTGGTATGAAGATAGAAGGGGAGAGGAATAGGTGCAACTCAACTGGGGTTATTTTATCCTTATCCCTCCATGAGGATAACCGTATTTTGAATTTTATCTTCACTACAAGAAAAAGCGTATTTAGAGACTGACATTTTCGGTCTCTATTCGGTCCCTATTCGGTCACTAAAAGGCTCAGAGATCGAATAGTGACCGAATAGAGACCGAAATTGTCGGTGAAGAATTTCTGGTCACAAATCTATGACCGAAATATTTCGGTCACTAATCAGTCGCTAATAGTGACCGATTAGTGACTGAAATGCTTCAGTCGCTGAAAGTCGTTATCTGAGACCGAAATGTTCAATCACTAATTCGGTCACTAAATAGTGACCGAACAGTGACTGAAATCTCTCAGTCGCTATGACGGTCACTAATTTAGTGATTGAATTACGACCGAACTCCATTAGTCGCTATCAGTGACCGAAATAATTTAGTCACTATTTGGTCACTAAAATAGTGACCGATTTGCGACCGAGCCTTGTCGGTCTCTGATAGCGACCGACTTTTCCCAGTCCTAAATCGGTCACTGTTTTAGAGACTGAATAGTGACCGAAATAATTCAGTCACTAAAACAATGACCGATTTGTGACGGAGACATGTCGGTCTCTGATAGCGACTGACTTTTCTCAGTCACAAATCGGTCACTGTTTTAATGACCGAATTATTTCGGTTACTATTCGATCTCTCTCTCTCTCTCTATATATATATATATATAAACAAAATAACCTATGTACAATGTCCACAACAATAATAAATGTCCACAAGACAATAATAAAAAAATATCCACAACAATAATAAAAATGTCCACAACACAATAATAATAAAATGTCCACAAGACAACAATAATAAAATATCCACAACAATAATAAAAATATCTACAACACAATAATAATAAAATGTCCACAAGACAATGTCCACAACACAACAATAATAAAATATCCACAACAATAATAAAAATATCTACAACACCACAATAATAAAATGTCCACAACAATAATAAAAATGTCCACAACAATAATAACAATGAAATGAAAATCACAAATCCTCGTCCTCGTGCTCATCCTCGTGCTCGTCTCCTCCCACGCCACCCGATGAAGGAACCTACAATACATATATAACAATAATAAGTTAAAATTAAATACTATTATAAGCAAATCGGAGGCCGATCAGATTAGTATTTTTAATTTTGGACCCCCAAACCTAGCTAAGTTCTTCCTTTTTAAATAAAACCAAAGCTAAACTAAACTAACTTGCTTAAAAATGAATTTGAGCGTCGAGCTCAAACCGGGAGTCCGAACTGAACTCCGTCAGTTTTCACAAGTCGCCCTGGCCATGCTAGAAAAAATTGGAGGCCAATCAGATAAGTATTTCAAAATTTGGACCCCCAAATCTAAGTTCTTCATTTTAAAACTAAACTAACTTGCATAAGATGAATTTGAGCGTCGAGCGCAAACCGGGAGTCCGAATTGAACTCCGTCAGTTTCCACAAGTCACAACCATCGCCCTAGCTGTGCTGAAAAAAACTAGAGGACAATCAGATAAGTATTTCGAATTTTGGAACCCCAAACCTATGTTCTTCATTTTTTAATTAAACTAACTTGCTTAAGATGAATTTGAGCGTCGAGCTCAAACTGGGAGTTCGAATTGAACTCCGTCAATTTCCACAAGTCACAACCATCGCCCTGACCGTGCTGGAAAAAATCGGAGGCTAATCGGATAAGTATTTCTAATTTTGGACCCCAAACCTAAGTTCTTCATTTTTAAACTAAACTAACTTGCTTAAGATGAATTTGAGCGTCAACTCAAACCGGGAGTCGGAATTGAACTCTGTCAGTTTCCACAAGTCATAACCATCGCCCTGGCCGTGCTGGAAAAAATCGGAGGCCAATCGGATGAGTATTTCAAGTTTTGGACCCCCAAACCTAGCTAAGTTCTTCCTTTTTAAAGAAAACGAAACTAAAATTAACTGTTAAAATGGAAAATCTAAAATAAAATCAATTTACTCACATGAGGGGCCCGTGCTGATGTCGATGGTGCTGCCTGAGGAGGAATGATGACCTGAGAGAGGGTCTGGGAGATAGCCTGGGAGAGGGCCTGGGAGAGCTGGGCCTGGACAACGTCAGGCACATGCGTCTGTATCGTGTGGACTAGACGAGACTCCATCGTCTGGGCCAGACGAGACTCCAAACCAGAGATCTCATCTCGAATGAAGCCCCTTATCTCACTGGGAGGAGCACCAGCTGTGGTGAATGCACTCGTCTGTGAGGCTGAACTCGAGGCCCCAGATAACACCCTGCTCGTGTCCATACTGTGCCCAAAACCATACACATGGCCTTTCTTTGGGGCACCAGATGCCGCAACCCATACCTCTGGATCTAACTGTGGCTGCTCCTCCTCCCCGGCGTACTTCTCTGTCATCTGTTGGCTATATGACTCTTGTAAAAAATAAAATTGACAAATGTAATATTAATCTGTAACGAGAAAAAATAAATAGTGAATAGACTGTAAATACTTACCGCAACCTCTCGGGCTCTATCGCTAATATACTGATCCGTCCCCTTTTTCTTATGTGTCTTATCAAACACCTCGTGAAATGTCGAGGGCCGTTTTAGCTCTTTTTCCTATTTCACAGAAAAACATGACATAAATGAGTACCTATATGAATAAAATATATCACAAACGGACATATGACTTACCAATCTGGACTGATGGGTCGCAAAGCAGACGAACCCACTTGTATGCATGTTGGCCTCTCGATTGGCCGCCCGATTCACTTTCATTGTTGTGGAGGATTGGTGCTATCTCTCTGCGGCCCATATGTTGCATAAACTTTCCCAGTAGTCTCTCCTCATCCATCACTACTAGAAAAGGAGCATACGTAGATGGCTTCAAACTGTCTACAAAAATGACTAAATCGTCTACACATGTTTTTGTAGACGGTTTTACAGCCGTCTACAAGATCGTCTACGAAAGGTTCGTCTACAAAAGATAAGTAGATGACTAAATAGTAACCATCTACAAAAGTATCATATGTAGACGGCTACTATGACTGTCTACAAAAAAAATATAAGTAGACAGTTGCATAGCCGTCTACATATATTACATTCGTAGACAGTTAAGGAACTGTCTACAAATAAATTATATGTAGACGGCTATTGCACCCGTCTACATATATTTTTTTGGTTACAAAAAAAAATTTAATTCCTCTCCCCCCCCTCTCTGCCGGAGCCCGCCATCTCCACCCAGGTCCTGCAACGAAGCCCACCTCGGCAACCCCTCCCCCCACTGCTGCTCCCCCATGGCCCGGGGCCTCTGCCGCCGCGTCCTGCCCGGGCTGGCCTCCGTCTGGCCCCTGCCACCGCGTCCTGCCCCGGCCGGCCCCGGTCTGACCCCTGCCGCCGCGTCCTCCCCCGGCCGGCTCCCGTCTCGCCCCTGCCGCCGTGTCCTCTCCCGGCCAGCTCCCATCTCGCCCCTGCCGCCGTGTCCTCTCCCGGCCAGCTCCCATCTCGCCCCTGCCGCCACGTCCTCCCCCGGCCGGCCCCGTCTCGCCCCTGCCGCCGCGTCCTCCCCCGGCCAGCCCGTCTCGCCCCTCCCCAGCCACCTCCCTGGCCTCACCTTCGTCGCCACAGTCGCCCCCATCACTGCGAACGGCACCAGCGCCACTGCCGCCCTCCCCACCACCGTCAGCCGTGGTTGAGTCCGACGAAGGGCAGCGCGTGGTTGAAATTTTAATATTTATAACTTAGGGGATTTAGCGCCCCGGGGGGGGGGGGGGGAATTTTTGGGATTTGGCGACTTTTGGGGTTGCAGATATTAATAATTTATTATTAATAATTAAAATATTAAGATCTTAAAATATGTAAATTTATAAATAAAAACTATTAATATTAAATATATATCAAAATATTAATTTTAATGTATTAATATAAATATAAAATTTAAGTAGTAATTAAATATTAGTTTATAAATAAAGATGTACAAATCTATTAATATTTACATATATATATATATATGCATGTAGATATAAATACATAGATATATACCTACATAGATATTTATGTCTATACATATTATATAAATATCTATATATAATATAGATATTATATATTAATACATATATATATATATAGATTTTTTATCTATATATAGTATTTCATATATAACTATATATCTATATATTACATAAATATCTATGTAAATAAAGTCGTATACATAAAGTGGTTGTCAAATAACCACCATCTTACTTTAACAAATGTATCGATATAAATATAAATATATTATCTATGTATAATATATATATATATATATGTGTGGATATAGATATATATCTAAACTATATATATTTATACATAGATATATATTGGCACCAATGACTATATATCTATATATTACATAAATATCTATGTAAATAAAGTCGTATACATAAAGTGGTTGTCAAATAACCACCGTCTTACTTTAACAAATGTATCGATATAAATATAAATATAAATATATATATATATATATATATATATATATATATATATATATATATATCAATCTTTGTAGAAGGCTAATATAAAATCGTGTATATAAAACATAGGTGAAGATCTATTTCATTATTATCAAACATGTAGTGTGATTAAACTCCATATGCATCATATTTTTAATTGTGAATATTGAGTTCTAATTCTTTCTCAAAATGTTTGCTTCAAGATCCTCTTTTTACAACTTCATATGCTTCTTTATTAAGTTATATATATTTATATAAAGTTATATATTTAATATATAAATATATAACATTTAATATATTTTTGTTATTTTTAGTTGATTATTTCTTATATTTTCTATTCTCTTATGTCGCATAAGAATAATAAAATTCACTTTGTAGACCCGTCCTTAAAAGATACATATTTTTTTAAATTGGGACACCCAAGTTAATTACCTACAATCTCCTTCTCTATACACAAACATTAATTCAATAATGTTTGACATTTATTGCATTCAAGGAGTGGCTATGAGTATAGTTTATATATCTGAAGTTTACATATATTTATATATTTAATGCTATGAGTATAGCCACCAAGTTAAAAATGTTAGCATTATAATGTATAATTTTTCTATAGTATTATATTCATAATCAACTACATATTAAATAATTATTCTTATTAATCATTTTTATCTTAAAATTACTTTTAATATTTAAAATTTGAATATTAAGTTTTGAATATTTATTTGATGAGTATTTACATATAAATATGTATATAGACGGCTTCTCTTAGCCGTCTACGAATGTATGATACATAGACGGCTTGAATAAGTTGTCTACGTATCAGTAGACGGCTAATGAAGCCGTCTACATATGTATGTAGACGGTTATCTTTAGCCGTCTACGAATATCACACATTCGTAGACGGCTAAGAGAAGCCGTCTACAAATGGTAATTAATTTATGTAGACGGCTTCGATTTGCAGCCGTCTACATATCTTACATTTCTTGTAGTGCATGTTGGTGCGCGCTCCCTCCAAAGAGTCGGGTTTGCACTCTGACAAAATTTCTCTGCATTTTTTCTTGCATTATACAACAAATGCTTAAAATTTGATCAGCGGTGGTCGTCCATACTAATCGAGACCGCGCCTCATCCGAACGACGCGTGAATCAATGATTGCTCTGTACATATAAGAGTTAGTTAACTGAATGTAGATAAGAAAATAAATAAATTATAATAAGAAATTACATACTATGAATATCTGATACAACGACTCCTGGACCTCCATCGAAAATCATTGAATCTATGAATAGGCCCAGGAAAGTGTGCCTGAATTGTTCTTGTGATGAATTGAGACGCTTGGGCGGGCTCTATTTAATTTATTAATGTAATTATGTAACTTGTTAGTATGAATTTATGAACTAAATACACCTCCTTAATAAAAGATAAATATAAGTTTATTTTACGTACCCATTTATCCACACCTCCTGCAGAGTGCTGTCATAAAAGCTGCCTCCCCCCTCCTGTAGACTAACAGCATCCTCTGGCACCGGACCTAGACAAAAATGCACAACGATATAAGTAATGAACAAAAATATAAATAATGACTATACAAATACTTACAAATTTAAATATACATACCTACTACTGTATGAGGAGAAGGTGTAGGATCCTACTGTTGTCCCGGTGTGGTTGGAGTTCCCTGAGCTTCCCATCAATCTTTACCATAAGAAACTACTAGCTTCCATCGCAAGTAATATTGGCCCAGTTTTACAAATCGCCCATGCAACTAAACTCCTTCTTAATACTAAGGTAGATCAGGTATGTATTGAACTTGATCTCTCAAAACCAAGGCCAGATAGATTGTGGATTGGAATGAGGAATTTTGACGGTTATTGGCAAGGCATTACCTACATAAATCTACCTCTTTATTGCTTCTCCTGCTATCGACTTGGTCATTCTAAGGATGCTTGTCGATCTGTGGGAGGAGGCAACCAAAAAAAAACTTTGATTATAGCTGCAAATCCTAACCCTCATAGGGCTTGGGTCCCTGTTCGTGAAGGGCCTTCTGTGCATGAAGGTGTTGGTGAGCTTCTTGGCCATGAGGATTTAGCAGACGGTTCGGCTCTTGAATGCTTCCGCTCTGCGCCGGTTACCTCCATTCTGGAACACTAGGATCATGGTGCTCCTGTGGTCTCTGTTCCTCTGGTAGGGGATGCGGAAGTCGCCGCCGGCGAAACTGGCGTCATGGTGGCGCCTCTGGTTGCATCGACTGCCATAAACATTCCCGGAATTAACGCACTCAATCCAGGCAAGGATGGGGATACGCCGTCGCCTTCAGCGGAGTTTTCAAACAATTAGGATACACAGCCGCCTTCATCAAAGGGTGGTCTTCATTTGTCCAATCCGATCCCATGCGGGATCCTCGCGCCAAATGAGGAAGGGCTTTCTGCTGGCGGTGCCCGCGCGTTGGAGATCTCCGTGCCACCTTTTGATAGTGGGAAATCTCTGCTCCCAAAGACGGTTAGTGACCACTTTCTTGTTTCTCAGTCTCACGGCGCCAATCTTTTACCTGCTACTGCTGAAGTTCTTGGGCCATCTCCATTGCCTAGATCTGCTAAGGATGATGGGCCATCGCTGGGCCCATTAACAGTGGCATCTTCTGCTCATGAGGAAGCAAACACCTGCATTTCGATTAGCGAACAACATCCTTTGCAGGTTGAAGGAGTTGTGCAAGTGGAGGGATATCTCTCTAGGATGGTAGTCGTTGCTGATCCCAATATTGCTCAGGCAACTTCTTCCTTGACATTTGCACAGGTGGTGCGTCAGTCCCCATCCAATGTGGGGAAGTCTACTATGGGAGTGAACTCCAATCCTCCTTCCAGTGGGTCGCTTCTGGACATCGGATCTCACGACTAACCCACAAGGGGGGAGTTAGGATTTGTTTACCGATCATCTGTGAACGTTCTCCTAGCCCTGTGCGTCCGGTAGATGCTATCCACATTCCTGATCAAGCACCAAATTTAGATTTGCGTATGAAGTTTTCGTCGGTTGCAGATCTTGCTAAAGCTGAAAATATTTTCATGTCTGAGTTTCGATTTGATCAAGAGACATCAGAAATGGATTCGGATGAAGAAGACATGGAGCGTTGCTCATGTCGATCGGGCTTACGCCCTCGGACTGTTCTTCGGCGAACTCACTCGTGGGATAGATCTTCTATGGAGTTTTAGACAATCTTTTTCTATTGTTGATCTGTATTTGGCTATGCCACTGGTTGTCTGAATATCTGATTATTAATAAAATACTTCGACCACCTTTGGCCTTTACCCAAGAAAAAAAAATTTGATGGTAAAAAGTGTCAAATTAAGGATCTCAGCCGTCCCTTAATTTGATCAGACAATTGGGATAGAGGTAACAAAATTAAGAGAGAAGTGGCAGTTAAGAAATACCTAAGTCAAGATACGTAAACCTAGCTTCAAATATAATGTGCAGCTAGCGGACATTACTAAAAGATGTATGCTTTTCGGACCAAATATTAATTCACTAATGGGATAGGCAAAATACATGTCATTAATATTATAACAAAGATATTTCGCAGTCATAATTTTTGGATTTCGAGATGATTAAATGGCTGATGCTTTTCTTGCAAATTTCAAGGAGCATGAAGGAAATATATTTGCGCATCTGTTCCGTGTTGCTTATGATCCCTACGAAACTATACAATAATATAATATACCACAACATAAGTTAAATATATTACCTTTAACATTTCCATGCCAGAAAAGGGAACAAAAATAAAATAAAAAACAAACAAAAAATAAAAATAGCGATTGAATGGTGGTTCTTGGCTGGACTTGGTGCCCCTCTCCTAGTCAATTCTTCTCTCGGATGTGGATATGTAGACCTTTTTAATTATTTTTAGACCATCTCCCTTGGAAGTCGACGTACGATAGGTTGTCTAGAGATCTTATCTTAGCCTCGACATAGGGGTGTAAACGAGTTGAGCCGAGTTAAATCGAATATTATGTTGCTCAAATTCTATTCGTTAATTTTTAATTGAGTTCGAATCGAATTCGAATTTTATCGAGTATTGAAAATAGTTGTTTAAACTTGATTCGTTTAAATATTTTCGAGTTCGAACCTTTAATGAATATCTTAACGAGCTCAATTAAATTTATAAATTATATATATAAATATATATATGTATCTTTATATGTATATATATATATATAAGTTTAATTCAATTTACAAGTAAAATATTAATTATTTATAAGATCCAAATCTATTTTATTTCAAGATCATATTTCAAGATTTTTCATAAGTTACTTGTTTAATTATTTTAATATAATTTTAAAATATTTAACAATGATATTTATATTTTTATAATTAAAAAATTAAATAAATTTATTTATGAACTTAAACTAGTCGAGTAGTTATTTACTCTTACTCGACTCGTTTACAAAATAAATTTAAATTTTTATTTAAATTCTACTCATTTGTCTTATTAAACGAGTAGAATTCAAATAATATCAAAATTAAATTTAAATTAATTATCGAGTGTATTAATTTATTTACAGTCCTAGGATAAGATCCGGCAGTTATATCTCCTGCCGGCCCAGCTCTCCAGCCGGAGAAGACCTCTGCACGAGCTCTCCGGCGGCAATAATCCGAGAAGCCGCCGTGCTCCCCTCGCCTCCTGCATGCGTTATTGCCACGAAATCCACATCTTGCTTAATTACGGATGAGAGCTAAAATCCCCAGCTCGCCGCCGACCTCCTGGTCTCTGTTGGTGCAGCACCCGATGATAACGAGCATGGTGACGGTGGTGGCCGGAGCCAGGAAGGCGATGGGAACGGCGGCGGCGATGATGACAAATTTCTCCGCAGTTGGATAAAGCGTTCTCCGAGCTCAATCGGTATGGTTCCTGACAAATTGTTGTTGCTTAGATCCAATGTCCGTAGGGTGTGGAGAATACTAAGCCTGCAGGGGAGGAATATTTGGGCCGGCAAGTCTGTTGTCCGACAGATCAAGAAGCTGTAGCAGATCTGAAAGGTTGGCGATCGCTGGGCGGGGGGGGGGGGGGGATTGTACCTGAAATCTGGTTCTTGCTCAAGTTGAGCTTAAAAAGCAACCTCGCATTGGCCAGAACGGTAGGAATCTCCACCCTCCCCACTCCCCAGACAACAAGTTTGAAGCCAAACTCAGATCACGCAGAGGCGGCGAGCCCCCATACTCCGGGGGGACCCCGCCGGTGATTCTGTAGCCGTCAATGTGAAGGTAACGGAGACTCCGGCATTGCCCAGAGAGATCCAGATATATCAAATCAGGATGCACGCCGAACGCCGATCTCCGACCTTCCTGTGCTGCTGCTTTTGTCGTACGCCGGAGGGAGGGAGCAAGAGAGGAGAGGGAGTGTGGGAGATGGACACAGGGGACAGTTGGAGAGAGGAGAGGGGTGAATGACGTAATAAAGAAATAAATTAATAAATATAGATATATATATTGACATTGACACAAGATAAAACGGTTCATGGTTGGGCATAATTGGTCGCGTCGAATTTATGCTGATACTCGTACTGTATCGATACTTCTTAGGTATTTTTAATATTTTTTGAAAAAAAACAAAAAAAATTAAAAATAACATTTATATATACGTACCGTGTTAAACCGTATCAAGATCCAAAAATCTCTATCATAATTCGGTACATTCATGTCCCACTGATCTGTTGCGGCACAGTGAACTATACTCCAGTTTCCCTACCTTTAACCTCATATATAGAAGGGCTCTGATTAATCCATTTGAGATATATTATAGTAATTTTTATAAGAAACTATAGATAATATCATAAAATGTCAGAAGTAAATTTTCCATCTTATATATACACATACTTCTGAGCTTCGCTCGTATCTCAAATTCTCAATGACAAACACTACTCATACTTCTCATTTTTTTTCTGTAGACTCAACACCCTCGCCTGGGAAATTGAAGAAGCAGCAGATCAAAAACCCACAAATGTCGTACATTTCCATAATGTTCTAATGCAAGATTTAAAAAAAAACATTGTTTTTTTTTTTGCATACATCAACAATTAGGTTGTGACATCTCCCCGAACAAATTAAGCAACAGTCGCCGATGCAAGCCCAGAAAAGATGATGGCGAGATTATACGTCGGCCGTGGCGGCGGCGGCAGAATATGGCCCTTTTATTTCAAAGCTACAGCGACGGCGGCGGCGGCGGCGGTCCCTCCATCCAATAGTGTACCCCTGTATTCACCTTTGGAGATGGAGGCTGCAGAGGTCTTCTTGAGCCCAATGATCTCCTCCTAGACCCTGCATCAAAACCCGGAGTTCCCCCTGTTGGGCCGGTAACGACGGTCTTCCCCGGAGCACTCGGGTAGTGATCTGCCGAGAAGGTGCGCAAGCTCGTCCCACCAACTGGATAAATATTTCCACTTCCGACAGCCGCCCTGATCCTCTCCCGTCCCGTGGACGGGGCAGGCGGCGAACCTTCGCTGTAGCCCGGGGAACTCCTCGCCTCGGCAAAAGCTTCCGGCGTTATATCCCCTTCTCGCCCTGCAGCTCTCCTGCCGTCAGAGACCACCCCATGAGCACGCTTGTAGCAATTAGCATAGGAGTCCCACAAACACGCCCCGCCACCTGCATGCGTTATGACCATAGAAAACAAAATCTTGCTCACCAAGTGGGTACTACACGGCTATGAAGTATTTTAGACTGGGTATTACCCGAGAGAACAAGGCCGCGGAAGCCGGCGAGGAGGAGAAGGGCGGCGACGACCGTGGTTGCTGCCATGACCACCGGCGAGGCCATGCTTCAACGGCCGCCTTCTCCAATTAGGACTCTGCGCTGCACGTAGCTGTCTTAATGGCGACCAGCAACAGTGCGATGGTGTCCGGCGCCTTGATGTGTATATAATTTGGCTTTCTCTTGACGGCCCGTTCAGCACTGCAACTGGGATAACATTGCTGGGGTCGGCTCCATTCATCTGTAAACGACGAGGAACAAGTGGGTGAGGACATATATATATATATGCCCACCAACTCAATAGACCGCCAATGTGCTCCGCATTTCTTTGATGCGATTTTTCTACAAAGGTGTTTTCCGAAGTGGTGTATTATTGCAGGGAAGGGGAATGTTGAACACTTTGGAAAAGAATTAGATTTTTTTTTAAAAAAATCAGAGTTATTAATGGGATAAAGTTTAATAAAGAAGGCAAAAGTCACGTGGCAAAGGCCAAGTATGAAAACCATCACCAAGAAAGTAAGTCTAAGAAAAATGATCAATACACAGAGACTAGCACTTTTGAGATAGAAAGTTCTTAGAACTGTGTAGATGACTAATTCCAAAATAAAGTATGTCGAAGAACAGCTCAAAAAACGAAGATCCAAGTGTCGCGAGCAATACACAGAGACTAGTACTTTTAATGAGTCCTGGAAACAGAGAAACCTGATCAAAAGATGCCTTGAATCAAGAGTAGTGCTTATGAGAAAAACATTCTTGAGGGCGGCGTTCCAAAGGGACCACAGATCTATGAATGTCCTCGGAAGAGAAGAATGCAACGGAAAATGGTTTAGTAACATTATTTGATAACACATCAAAATAACACACTAATTAAAGTACACCACAATCACATCATTTATAAGGTGTTTTTAATTTTTTTATTTCAGTTGCTGATGTGGCACAATTTTAATGGTGATGTTACCAAATGATGTTATAAAATTGTTTCTTTGTCCTTAAAATCCGGTTTGGCGGAAGTTAGGGAATGGATTAGTGAGAGATATTAGTTAGGTTAGGTTTATAAAGTAACTTGACAAAGAGTATAAGTTAATTCATTTAAAATATAAAATTTTGAGATAAAAGAAGTTAGGATAAATTAATTAAAAGTTTCTGACTGTAATATGGATGTCTTTACTGTAATAGAGCTTAACGTATATTGTAACAGGTGATAACACTTATTGTAATGAGTTACAGTTCTGTTAAGGACTAACAAATAAGTCAAAAATTTCATAAAGACTCTTAATTAATTTGCCCAAGAAGTTAATAGGAGTGAGGTTAAATTATCTCGTTAACCCTCCTAATCTCCAGACTTATATAACCACTCTCAAATTAATTTTAATTAAAATATAAGTTAAACAATTTTTAGTTAAAATAATAAGGAATTTTTTATTTTCTAAACAAATCGGCTCAAATTTATATCTTGGCGCTTAGGACGGTGTCAGAGCCGTTTCGGACGCCAAACATTTCTCATAATTCAAAGAATGGGATAGAAAACTTTTGCACATCAACTTTTTATCAGAAATTCTTAAAATTTTTGGGGAATGGCTGTGATAAGCTGAAATCTATATCCCTAGACACTCTTTATCTCTGCACTGTGAGTGCACTTGTTATGCTGATCAAAAGTTTGGGATCTATACTAATATAATAAAACTCAATTTTAAGCAGTCACGTGGTAACAGTAGAAGAACTTAAATTCCCTCCAAAACTCACAAATACCTCTCCTTCTTCAAGCATCTATTAAGAAGGAGAAGGCAACTCTTAATAAATAATCTTGCTAAATCTTGCAGCTTTAATTTTAAAAAAACTTGCAATTTTATGTGATCTATTATCAATCAATTTTATGCAACTTGCAGTTTTAGTAACGGTGCACGTGTTATAGTAACTACTTAGCTACAATAAATTTATCTAATTAGATGATTAGCTACGGTGCATGTTCCTGTACAGTGCATGTTCTTCTTTTATTTGTTTTCATCATTTTTAAAAAACTTTTATTAATATATAAAAAACATAACTAAAAACTTCAACGGGTATAGAGCTAAAACACTTTATGAATCCAAATTGGTTAAAGCAAGAGGCTTTAAATTGAATATTTGTTATTCAAAATTAATTATTCTAATTACTTTAAACTTAATAAATACAAAATTGATAGATAATAGGTCGCATAAAATTAATTACTAAATATTTTACATATAAAAATATTTAAATTTAAAAACTTCCGATGCATCGCACGTGTATAGAGCTAGTTACTCTATATTTTCCACTTCTTTGTTTAATTCCCATGCTACTCAGGTCGTCCACCACCTGTCCGATCTTCGGAGAATTTGACTTTAATTGTTTCCCGACAAAAGAGGGAATAGAGATCCTTCTACCATGAAATGAGGAGCGACAAGTCAACCAAGAAACGCATCGTAGTCAATATATATATAAATTTTTAGCACAGTTCTAGTACTGTTGGGAAAGGGACCATCTCTCACAATCTTCCGGTGGAGGAATTCAAAATTATTTACATAAAAATATATGATTTTTTTACATGGTTGGGAAGTAGGGTGTCTCATAGTGTCAGTGGGGTTTTAGTAGAAAACTAATTCGTGTTATAGAGCAACGAGGGGATTCACCCTGTTTTCATATCAAAAGAAAAGGTCTATGTAGGTTTTTGGCATATAAATCACTGTTAAAAATATAATTGTGTGAAAATCTAAGTTAATCTTGCATTACTATTCGAAACCTTGTTACGAAAATTTATATGCACCAGAAACCCCATTGCACTTTTTGCACGATAGATCTACAGAATATGCTAAGAATATTTTTTTGTGGTTTATTACAATGACCATTAAAATTTATTTAGATAATTTTATCCACAAATAAAAAAATTTGATTCACCACGATAGTTATTTAAAAGAATTTCTCATAGTCACTGACGCATGGAAGTTTTGAGGATGCCATGAGATGGCTTTTTAGGGACGAGCAACATGCATGATGAGATGGACTAGTCGATGGAACAAAAGTGTTCATCCCTTAAAGTTAAGGCTTAGCAATAGGCAACGAAGGACCGATGCCCTTGGAAAATTGTCTAGTATGTGTAGTTTTTTACAGGAATTACGTCCTTACCTCAGTCTAGAATAGATATGGACCAATTTAAACCACTTTGGTAATGGGTTGGAGTTAAGATAACTCCAACCCATGTACAAAGTTACACATGTGTAATCCCTTTTACTTTGGTAATAATAGAGTTAATTTTAGACTATAGTGAGTTAACTCACATTTTCTCAAATGCACTTTGGTAGTTAAAAGTGAGTTAACTAATCTTGAGAAAAGAAAAAATAGCATTTAATGTTTGTGATGTGAGAGAAAAAATGTGGTTAACTCACTTGAGTTAACTCTATTCCACCTCTAGAGGTGGGTTAAAAAATGGTGGGTTAACTCACTTTTAATCCACATTTAGCCCAACCCACTAGAGTTAACTTTAAAATATTACCAAAGCATTTTTTGAGTTAACTCAGAATTAACTAGAGTTAACTCTGAGTTAACTCACATCTAAAGCGGCGCAGAGGGGATAGATCAAGGTTTGCCATGTCACATGATTCGACTCTACCAAATTTTTACTGGTATGATATGATATGATACCTACCGCACTTATCCATCTCCTCCCCGGCCCCTCCCTCCCATCTCGTGTTCCTCCATCCTTCTCCCTCCCTATACAACTCACTCCCACACCCTCTCCATGTCTTCCCCCGTCCCCCCTGCCCCACTGCTTGCACACCCCTGCTCCCCCCTTGTCGACACCCCAGCATCTGCAACCCTTCTATGTCCCCCTTCTCCTCCCAGCCCCCTTCCCCACTGCATCCCACTCAACGTGCTTCCCGCTTCTATTGGTGCACCCACTATGCCTCCTCCCTTGCATCTCCCTCCCCCTACTTCCTCCTCTGGCAAGTGCACGCCTGCGTCTTCCCCACTGCGCCCCTCTCTTCACCCTTTGGTGAGTGCGTATCCCCCCCTCTCTTCGAGCTGTCCTTCCCCTACACCACCCCCTGCTTCCCCCCTTTGCTGGAACCCACGCCCCCTCCTCTCCTCCCCCTCCGCTGCAACTCTCTCCTCCCCCTCCTCGGTGACTATTAGACATTCTTTTAATAGTATTGCTACATTTATTGATTTGGAGAAGTATTGATGTCAAGGGGTCAATTATTTTCTTTCTTCGGCAGGTAATAGGGAAGTATAGAGAGATGAAAAGATTTTAATATGATTTTTTTTAAAATTTAAAGAAGAAATATGAACGAGTACGGTGGATATTAATAAAGAAGAAAATTTCTCAAAGATATGTTGACTTAATTAGTTCATGATATATACAAAAGTGCTACAACTGGTGTAAAAATTATTGCCGGAGAGATTTGTAAATTTTCAGTCACTATAGATTTACATTAAGATTCTGCACTAAATTTGTATATCTTTGCTGGATGAAGTTTCAAAGCAAAGACATGTTGATATCCTATCGTATGTTATTTATAGATGATATTATCTTAATTGACGAGAGTATTGATGACTTAAATGTTAAATTAAAAAGTTGGAGGTATGTCTTAGAGTCTAAATGTTTTAAAATCAATGGGAGCAAGTTAGACTTTATCTATTGTAATTTTAGTACGAACTGGGTGTGTTACAGGAAGATACCATTCTAATTGGTGGACAAAACATTTTTAAGAGTAGTTTTCGATTCTTAGGATTTATCATCTATGAGAATTGGGAGATTTTTGACGGTGTTGCATATAAGAGTAAGATAGGCTGGTTAAAATGGAAAAATGCATCAAGAGTTCTCTACGATCGTCATATACTTGTGAAATTGAAAGAAAAAATTATCGAATAACTGTAAAGACTAGGTATTTCTTTATATGGTACTAAGTGTTAGACAGTGTGAGAGAAATATATTAATAAAATGTAGATAACAAAGATGATGATACGGATGTGTGGTAATATTAACAAAAATAAGATTAAGAATAATGAATATTTCTATGAGAACTTGCAAATATCCCCAATTGATAAGAAAGTAAAGAGAAAATAGACTTAGACATTTAGACATATATACTGTCTTTCTAATTCATTGTTAGTTAAAAGATGTGACCAAATCTCTTAATAGATGTCAGTAAAAGAACTAAAGAAATGACTAAGATATGAGATGGTACAATATTATTAGAAATGACAACTTTATTAAATTTAAATACAAATATACAGTGATACGGTCGTCGTCAGCCGACAAATTGGGTCGACGAGATCAAGGATCGGCCAAACCGACGAGCCGACAGTTAAATTGTCGGAAGTCGTCGGCGCAGGTTAGTCCATCACTGCCGAGAACTAATTCAAATCAGCACTAAGTCCGGGCGTCCCCGGTTGGCGCCAGGTCACGCTTACCCTAGGTACAGACGAGCCCCGTAGATCACGACCCCCAGCTGGCCCATACCCGCTTAGGGCAAGCGGCTGTCAAGGCAGGACTCTCTCCGTCCAGCTGGCGAGGGTTCCCTGATTAGCGCCCCTACCTCACGGAGGCTCGTCCACCACCTTCCTTTCCTGTCCAAAGGACCAGGCCCCTATAAAAAGGACAGAGACCCACAAGGAAGAGGTACGCTATTCGTAGCACAAAACTCTCTCTCTCTCTCTCTCTCTCTCTCTCTCTCTCTCTCTCTCTCTACAACTTTCTAACTTGATCGTCGGAGTGTCCGACCACCGAGGAGTCTCGGTGGTTCTTTGCAGGTGGAACTCACTCCTCAGACGACTGCGCGGCGCGACCAATCCCTCGGGGCCCACCCTGCTTGGCTCCGGCCGACGATCCTTGCTGATTTTCTCAGCAACATTTGGCGCCGTCTGTGGGAAGCTGATACAAAAAGCTGTTCCTAATGGCACCCAAGGGAAAGGTCGCAGTTCGCCCGTCGGAGGAAGAAGTCGCCCTTACTAGTATTGTTGAAGGAGCAGCAGCTGGAGGAGCCTCAGGCGCGGGGGAGCAGGATTCGACGACCTCGTCACGGCTCGATTGGGTCGAGCAGACGCTGGTGCACCTTCAGCAGATCCTTATGAGGATGGAGCAGAATCAACAAGCTCACCCTCCTCGAGGCGAGGGCTCGACTCGCCAAGTAGAACAAACCCAAGGTAATCAGGGAGATACAGAAGCTCCCCATCGGCAGCAAGCGCCTCCGGCAGTATCGGCGAGTCACGCCGAAGCGCAGCCGACAATAGTTGGAACTCCCACACCGGCAGTTAACCACGCCGACA
The DNA here is from genome assembly GCA_014218235.1 of Colocasia esculenta. Classification (NCBI taxonomy): domain Eukaryota; kingdom Viridiplantae; phylum Streptophyta; class Magnoliopsida; order Alismatales; family Araceae; genus Colocasia; species Colocasia esculenta. The sequence continues at coordinate 178,956,432 of CM024755.1, read as the reverse complement.
ACGCCCCTCCCGTGACGCCGGTAGCCGCAGCAGGAAATATGGCTAGGGCCGACCTAGCCGACCACTTTACGGCGGAGTCCACCGCTATCACCATCAGCGAGTCCCCGTTCGATCCTCGGTGGAAGAACGATCTGCGGGAGATGAATCGAAAAATAGAAGCTCTGCAGCTCGGCACTCGCGCCCCATCCGTGGCGACGCTTCTCTCCTCCTCGCCGTTCACAGAAGAAATCACATCGGCTTCGGTCCCCCCGAAGTTCCAGTTGCCAAAGTTCCGACGCTACAACGGAACAACCAACCCAGTCCACCACCTCGATCATTTTCAGGGCCAGGTGGAAATGATGAATGTGACTGACGCTCTGAAATGCAGGGCCTTCATGTCTACTCTTGATGATGCAGCACTACAATGGTTCAAGGCGTTGCCGGCGCGATCGGTCTCTTGCTTCTCGGACCTGGCCCAAAGGTTCCTCGACCACTTCTACAACACGGTGCAGCACTCATTGTGCACCGACGACCTATGGCTGGTTTCTCAAAAAGAAAACGAGATGTTTCGGGACTATGCGAAACGCTTTCAGATCGAGGTGATGAAAGTGGTGGACCTGGACTTAAGAACGGCGGTCAACATTCTGACCAGGGTGTGCACTGACGGAGCATTTGTGGCGTCGATCGCCAAGAAATCACCGGTAAGCCTCTCCGACCTCCTCTCTCGGATGCAGAAATACGTCCGCCTGGAATCAACTCTGGGAGCTGCTGGGTGACTGAAGCGGCCGCTGGAGAGGGGAAGCACGAGCTCGGAGGCAAGCGAAAAAAGGCCAAGGAGGGAAGAAGCGCGCGGAGACAGGCGCCGAGACTCAGAGAACCGACGAATGTCTGACCGACGACCCGACGAATATCGCCGCGTAAGGGATCTCCCCCGGTTCGGGAGGCCACCGTCAGAAATCCTCCCCGTCATCAAGAAGCTGCCAGAGTTCAGGCGACCGGAACCCATCACAAGGCCTCCATCGGGGCGAGGGGCTGAGCTATACTGTGAGTACCATAAAGGTTTCGGTCACCTAACAGACCAATGCAGGAGCCTGAAGATGGAGATATCGGAGATGTTGCGCCGAGGGATAATCGGAAAAGACGTCGTCGACGGCAAACCAAAAGACCGCGATCAAGACGGGGATCGCGAGCGCGAGGGGAAAGGCGCCGTCCTGGTCCTCGCCGGCGGATCTGCGGGTGGCGGCGACAGCAGCAGGAAGAGGAAGGCGTACGCGTCCGCCGTCATCCTCGGGATTCACAAGCCCAACCTGGAGCCAATCACCTTTTCTGCCGACGACGCAGTGGGGCTAAGCTTCCCTCACGACGACGCGCTGTTCATCCATGCCGACATCGACGGATACACCGTGCATCGCATCCTCATCGACAACGGAGCGGCGCCAGATGTCCTCTTCTACGACTGCTTCCTGAAGATGACAAACCTGAGCACGGAGCTCAAACCGGTCGCCACACCTCTGTTTGGGTTCAGCGGAACTCCGGTCACCGCCGAGGGGTCCATCCGGCTCAAAGTAACACTGGGTGCCCGTCCTCGGCATGTAACAGTCGAGGTCGACTTCTTGATAGTGAAAGTAAAGTCGGCCTACAACGCGATTTTTGGGCGCGGTCTGCTCGGAAAGCTCGGAGGGGTCCCGTCCACTTACCACCAGAAGCTGAAATTTCCAACTCCAAGCGGGGTGGGCGAAGTTGTCGGGAGTCAGGCCGAGGCGCGCCTATGTTATGTTAACTCTATTAAAGCTAAAGAACCAGCTATTCCTGAGTACGTACCTGCTGTGAATGACGCCCCAAAACACGAGCCAGTAGAACTAACTAAGCAAATAAAAGTCGAAAGCGGACTTCTAATCATCGGGACCGAACTCAAAGAGTTGGAGGATGACCTCACCACATTCCTCAGCCAGAGTGGCAACGTTTTCGCTTGGTCTGACGACGACCTTCCCGGGATAGACCCAAGCATTATCCAGCACCACTTGAACGTGGACCCCGAGGCCCGACCTATCCGGCAAAAGAAGAGGCCCCTGTCAGCCGAACGACAGGAAGTGGTTGAAAACCAGTTGACAAAATATTTGCATGCAGGTACCGTTAGGAATTCATTCTATCCAACCTGGGTCGCCAACGTCGTCCTAGTACGAAAGGCAAATGGCAAATGGCGAATGTGTGTGGACTTCACCAACCTAAACAAAGCCTGCCCAAAAGACAGCTTCCCCCTGCCTCGGATCTACCAGCTGGTCGACTCAACTACCGGACACGAGCTCTTAAGCTTCCTCGACGCATATTCAGGCTATCACCAAATCAGAATGGCCCCAGAAGACGAAGAAAAGACATCTTTCACCACTGAGAGAGGTTTGTATTGCTTTACCCGTATGCCGTTCGGATTGAAGAATGCAGGAGCAACATACCAAAGATTGGTCAACAAAATGTTCGAGAAACAGATCGGCAAGACCATGGAGATATACATCGATGACATGCTGGTAAAAAGCCGACGAGCCGAGGACCACGTAAAAGACCTAGCCGAAGCTTTCGAAGTATTGAAGCTCTACGGGATGAAGCTGAACCCCGAGAAGTGTGTCTTCGGCGTCCGAGCGGGGAAATTCCTAGGGTATCTCGTCTCACAACGAGGCATTGACGTCAACCCCGACAAAGTCCAAGCCATCCTCGACATGACGGCTCCGAGGACAGTCAAAGAGGTACAAAGACTTAATGGCAGGATAACTGCTCATAGTAGGTTCATGTCCAGGTTGGCAGAACGTTGCAGACCTTTCTTTGAGATACTGCGGAAGGGTCGCTTCGAATGGACCGAGGAATGCCAAGGGGCCTTCGACGAACTGAAGGAACATCTAGTGAACGTCCCGACGTTAAGCAAGCCATGCGACAACGAAGAACTGCTGTTGTACCTATCTGCGACGGACTATTCCATCAGCTCGGTGCTCGTCCGAGAAGAAGATCGAGTCCACCTCCCAGTGTACTATACGAGTAAGGCGCTACGAGGAGCCGAACAGCGCTACACCAGCCTTGAGAAGCTCGGTTACGCTCTCATCATGGCAGCCAGACGACTACGCCCGTATTTTCAAGCACACAAGATCGTTGTCCTCACCGACGCTCCGCTCCGACCAATTTTCGAGCGACCCGAGTCCTCGGGGAGGTTGGCGAAGTGGGCCGTCGAGCTCGGCGAGTTCGATATCGAGTTCAAGCCCCGGGTCGCCATCAAAGCCCAGGCCCTCGCGGATTTTATTTCCGAAGGCACCGCCCGGGCAGCGAGGGACGAAGAACCCAACGAAAGTTGGAAAATTTTCGTCGACGGTGCCTCAAATTCCAATGGAGGCGGTGCAGGCGTAGTAATGCGTTCTCCCGAGGGCCTCGACTTAAGGTACGCAGTTCGTTTCGGTTTCGAAGCATCTAACAATGTGGCAGAATATGAAGCGGTGGTGTCGGGGTTGAAAATGGCAAAAACCCTTGGAGCAAAGAGGATACGCATTCACAGCGACTCCCAGCTGGTCGTCGGCCAAGTGTCCCAAATGTTCGAAGCGAAAGAGGCAAAGCTCGCCTTGTACAAAGCCGAGGTGCTAAGGATGATGGCAGAATTCGACTCAGCGGAGCTCGTAAAGATACCGAGGTCCGAGAATGAACAAGCCGACGAGTTATCAAAGATAGCGTCGTCGGCACTAGAGTCGCCCCCATCACTGTTGATAGAAGAGTTGGCGATTTCAACAATAGCGGCCAGAAATATGATGATCGTCGACATAGGGACGACGTGGATGACCCCGTTAATAAATTTCCTCAGGGACAACGTGGTGCCAGAGGACAAAGACGAGGCTGAGAAAATAAGGAGGCGATCGACCAAGTTCTTCATCCTCGGCAACAATTTATATCGAAAGGGATTTAGCTATCCATACCTCCTATGTGTAGATCCCGTTGAAGCCGAGAAAATCATCGACGAAATACACGAAGGTACGTGCGGTTCCCATGCAGGCCCCAGATCCTTGGTGAGGAGAATAACACGACAAGGGTATTGGTGGCCGACGATGCTTAAAGACGCCGAAAAGTATGTCAGAAGCTGCCGACAATGCCAACTATTCGGCAGAATCGACCGACGACCCCCGTCAGAGCTCACCAGCATAAACTCCCCGTGGCCATTCGCGCAATGGGGAATGGACATCCTTGGACCATTCCCCCCAGCCACTGGCCAAAGGAGGTTCATTATCGTCGGAGTGGACTATTTCACTAAATGGGTCGAAGCCGAGCCCCTGGCCAAAATCACTGACACCAACGCTTGGGGCTTCGTATGGAAGAACATCATCTACAGGTTCGGCCTACCACGAACGATCATCACCGACAACGGGAAACAATTCGACAACATCAAATTCCGTAGGAATTGCGACGCACTCGGGATCGAGCATAGGTTCTCCTCAGTGGCTCACCCCCAATCCAACGGGATGGCCGAGGTCACCAACCGGACGATCTTGGACGGGCTAAAGAAGAGAATAACAAGCCACAAGGGAGCTTGGGCCGACCAGCTTCTACACGTGCTTTGGGCATACCGGACGACCCCGAGGGAGGCCACTCGAGAGTCGCCTTTTGCGTTGGCCTTCGGGATGGAGGCCGTATCGCCTGTAGAAATGCTCGTCCCTTCAATGAGAGTTCTCGGATTCGACGAAGAAAGTAACAACCAATCCCTACGCGCCGAGCTCGACCTCATAGACAAGAGGCGGGGGAGGGCCTCTACGAGGATGGAGGTTTACCAAAGAAGAATCAAGAAAAGCTTCGACCAAAAAGTCAAACCACGGTGCTTCGGCGTGAGAAGCCTCGTCCTGAGAAAACTCGCCGTCTCCGAACCAAAGTCAGCTGTCGGAAAGTTATCGCCGAATTGGGAAGGTCCCTACAAAGTCATCGATGATCTCGGACAAGGTGCGTATCGACTATCAGACCTCGACGGAACGGCCCTGCCGAGAACATGGAATGCCGAGCATTTACGACAATATTTCCCATAACGAGGTCGCTTCGGCACTCTAAACGAGGTCGCTTCGGCACTCTCTAAACGTAAGCCCGAGGTCCCTTCGGCACTCTCTAAACGTAAGCCCGAGGTCACTTCGACACTCTCTAAACGTAAGCCCGAGGTCCCTTCGGCACTCTCTAAACGTAAGCCCGAGGTCCTTCGGCACTCTCTAAACGTAAGCCCGAGGTCCTTCGGCACTCTCTAAACGTAAGCCCGAGGTCCCTTCGGCACTCTCTAAACGTAAGCCCGAGGTCCCTTCGGCACTCTCTAAACGTAAGCCCGAGGTCTCTTCGGCACTCTCTAAACGTAAGCCCGAGGTCCCTTCGGCACTCAATAAACGTAAGCCCGAGGCCTCTTTGGCACTCAAGTACGAGGTCGCCTCGACACTCTTACAATGCAAAGTCGCTTAGGCACTCGCTAACGTGGTCGTTTGGGCCCTCTCACCGACGAGGCAATTCTGAGCACACATGTCGGCAAGTTCATTTGTACAATTGAAAACAATGGAATAGACAGTCGTCGGCTAGAAACAAAAAGAATACCGTGTATTCTCACTAACGAGGATTACATTGTACATAAGGGAAGGCAACTATTCCTCATTCAGAACGGCCTCAGCTGCCTGGTCGAGGGAACGATCAATGGCCGACTCCATGGCCTCGTCCACGACATCGGCGAACTCCTTGCCTCCCCCCTCTGCGACCTGGTTGTCGCCGTCGTCGTCTCCAGCAAGAGTCGCTCCCGACAAATCGAGGTCGGGATACAACCCCTTAACCTTGGCAAGGCAGTCGTCATATCCACCCTGGAAGAGGTCGGCGATCTCATCCTGAAGCTCGTTGGATTTGCGGTACTCCTCTATCGCCTTCTCCCTCTCCTCAGCAACGAGACGTGAAAAGTTGTTCTTCGTCTCCTCGTGGGCCGCAATCTCGTCGTACTGCGCCTTCTTCACAGCTTCAAGGGCCGCCTGGAGGGCGCCCTCCCTCTTCTTTGCCTCCTCCTCCAGGCGGAGACTACGCGCCTTCTCGGCGGCCACAAGCTCCTCGGCCTCGGCGATGCGTTTGTCGCAGGCCAGCCTCTTCACCTCAGCTCGGTGCACGAACGCGTCGAAGGCGGCCAGCTGGCTCAGCATACCGTGATAAAATTCATGCACGAGCCGACGTGCGGGGCGGCCGAGCGTTTCAGCCTTAACCTCGGGTGGCAAGGCTTGTCGGCCCCACTCGACGGGGTCCAAGGGAAAGCGAGCCTGAGGCGGAACTGAGGCGTCGGGTGCCGTACCCGACGACGCTGGAGCTGGGCGCTTTTCGGTCTTTCTTCGGTCGACGGGACGGCTCCCGAGCTCTGACCAGGCGTCGGTACCGGCGGTGGCACGGCCTCGGCATCGCGGTGGCATTTCTCGGCACGGGAAGCCATCTTCTTCCCCCTTGATTGGGCTCGGCTCTTGGCCTGATCCATGAGCGACGGCCCCTTTCACGACGAGGGAGCAGAGTCAACCTTGTCGGCCATAGCTGCAAACACGCGACCGTTAGCTAAGGAAGACGAGGACGGAGTAAAAGATACGACGACGAGGCTGGCAACCTTGTGTGCCCTCTTCGATCAGCTGGAATAACTCGTCCGAGATATCGATCAGGTTGGGGGGCTCCACCTCCTTCAAACACTTAAGGTCGTAGAGCTCGGACGAAGTTAGCCTCGGCGATCCAAAAGCTTTGCTCCGAACGTCAACGGCCGACCACTTGGTTGGGAACGGCCAACCCGAGGAACTATAAACAAAAACAAAGTTCCTCTTCCAGCCGTGAAGCGAGGAAGGGAGTCTCCCAAGAATATGCCGACCATTCCTCGCCGCGAAGTAGAACCAGTCTCCGAACGGTTTGATAGAAAATAGGTACAGGAAAAGGCGCGAGGTCGGAGGGACCCCCGCCGAATAGCACAAGGAGAGAAAGCCGACGATTACTCGCCAGGCGTTCGGAGCCAACTGGGAAGGAGCCACCCCGAGCTCCAAGAGAAGAAAGATGACGAAGGGGTGGAAGGGGAAACAGAGGCCAGCCCGGACCGCCTCAGTGTAAACCGAGAACCCCCCATCCAAAACATAATGAGCCCTAAAACCCCTGTTAGCGCACACGAAGGCGTCGGCGGGGAGAACGAATCTAGGGTGCTTCCGTAGCCACTTGAAGGTCCCAGGGGAAGTCTCACAGCGGGCTTCGGCCACGTTGTCGGCTCGACGGCGTGCACCAGAGGTGTGGGCCGAGGGTTCCTTGGGAACATAGGTCCCGTGGACTAATTCAAGAACGAAGGAATCGTCAACGGGCCCCCAGATCTGGGTTTCTACAGACACCGACCCCTCCCCAAGGCTTTCAGAAACGGGGGCGGGAGCGTCGACGGAAACACGGGGATCCCTAGATTTTGCGGACGACGAGGAGGAGGAAGCCTCAGGAGAGGTGGAGGAAGAGGAAAGGCTCATCGTTTACCTCGAAAGGAAGCAAGCGAGGACCGTCGATCGACTTCGTACGAGGACACGATCGTCGGATCGTCGGCAGACGTCGGGACGGCAGGGGTCGAAAAACGCGCGCGCGAGGTAAAGGAGCGTCTATTTCGTATCGAACCTCAGCTATTTATAGCACCATGATTCCAATGCGATCGGACGGCCCAGAGATCCTGCGCATCCAGGATTCCGCCACGTGTCGGAAGCCCGACGGCCAGGAGACGTTCACCCGGATCCGCGGCGTGCGCCCCGAAACCGTGCGGCGTCATCATGGCGCAGAGCTCAGAGGGGAGTACCTGACAAGCCGTCATCAGAAGTACCGTCATTATGACAAGACCACGACCCTCATCATGACAGTGGCAGAACGCCCCCGAATTCAGCGCGGGAATGCGAGGCGGCGCCCAACGCCCGTACGAATTCCTGAGAATAATAAATGGCTTCTCTTCGAGCCGAGGACTCGCCTCGAAAAGAACCCGGGGGACTAGTGATACGGTCGTCGTCAGCCGACAAATTGGGTCGACGAGATCAAGGATCGGCCAAACCGACGAGCCGACAGTTAAATTGTCGGAAGTCGTCGGCGCAGGTTAGTCCATCACTGCCGAGAACTAATTCAAATCAGCACTAAGTCCGGGCATCCCCGGTTGGCGCCAGGTCACGCTTACCCTAGGTACAGATGAGCCTCGTAGATCACGACCCCCAGCTGGCCCATACCCGCTTAGGGCAAGCGGCTGTCAAGGCAGAACTCTCTCCGTCCAGCTGGCGAGGGTTCCCTGATTAGCGCCCATGCCTCACGGAGGCTCGTCCACCACCTTCCTTTCCTGTCCAAAGGACCAGGCCCCTATAAAAAGGACAGAGACCCACAAGGAAGAGGTACGCTATTCGTAGCACAAAAGTCTCTCTCTCTCTCTCTCTCTCTCTCTCTCTCTCTCTCTTTACAACTTTCTAACTTGATCGTCGGAGTGTCCGACCACCGAGGAGTCTCGGTGGTTCTTTGCAGGTGGAACTCACTCCTCGGACGACTGCGCGGCGCGACCAATCCCTCGGGGCCCACCCTGCTTGGCTCCGGCCGACGATCCTTGCTGATTTTCTCAGCAACATACTGTTATGATAGAAATCTTTGACTAAAAAACATTCATATAATCAACTCCGATAAAACTCTGATGACGAAGATGATATATACAAAGCTTCGATTGTAGTATCCCCAAAGACAAACACTACGCATACCTATCGTTTGTTTTCTGAAGTCTCAACACCCTTGCTTGGGAGATTGAAGCAGCAGCAGAACAAAAAAATCACAAATGTGATCCATATTCCCCTTTTTTTGCCTTTTGTGGGTCACCACAAATGCCGATCGAGATTAAACCACCGGCGGCGGCGGCAGGCGTCGCCATCTATAGTATGGCCGTGTATTCAGCTTTGGAGATGGAGGCCGCAGATCACCTCTTCGTAAGCCCAAGGATCTCCTCCTAGACCCTGTATTAAAACCCGGAGTTTCCATTGCTGTGTCGGCAACGGTCTTCGCCGGAGCACTCCGGTAATGATCAGCTGCCGAGAAGCTGCGGAAGCTCAACCCACCAACTGGATAAATATTACCACATCCGACAGCCGCCCTCCTCTCCCCTCCCGTCGACGGGGCAGGCGGCGAACCTTCTCCGTAGTCCGGGGAACTCCTAGCCTCGGCAAAAGCTTCCGACGTTATATCCCCTTCTCGCCTTGCAGCTCTCCTGCGGTCAAAGACCTCCCCAGGAGCACGCCTGTAGCAATTAGCATAGGAGTCCCACAAGCACGCCCCGCCACCTGCATGCGTTGTTACCACGAAAACAAAATCTTGCTCAGGTGGGTATACTACATGGCTATGGTGTATTTTAGACTGGGTACTACCAGAGAGAACGGGGCAGCCGAAGCCGGCGAGGAGGAGAAGGGCGACGACCGTGGTAGCTGCCATGACCGCCGGCGAGGCCATGATTCAACGGCCGCCTTCTCCAATTAGGACTCTGCGGTGCAGGTAGCTGCAGCTAGAGTGAGATGGTGTGTCTGGGAGCTCTGCGTCTTCATGTGCATATGCTTGGCTTTCTCTTGACGGCGTGTTCAGCACTGCAACTGGGAGAACGTTGACGGGGTCAGCCGTGCAAACATGTGGAGCTGGTGAAGCGTACGCAGTCTCCGAAAGGACGAGGAAGTTTAAGGGGTTTTCTTTAAAAATAGCATATTTTTCAAAAATTGGTAGGTGAATAGCAGCCAAAAAAATTTTAATTCTGAATCTAGTATCGATTTTGACCGTCAACAAGTACTTTTAGAAAAAATTATAAAAAATAAAAACGATCTTATCATGACCGATTAGCAAATCGGACAAGATAACCCATTCGTTGTCTGGGAGCAAAATCTCCAAACCTAAATTAATTCATTTAAGTTGTTTTAGGTCTTTAGTTTTATATCTAAATAATATTTAATTAAGATTAAATTTCAAACACACGTTAATTTTGGAATGTGATATATTTTATGGTGATTTTAATTTAAAATTTTAAAATAAAATCTTGTCGAGTAGAAATTATCCTCAAAATTAATAAATCGAATTAATCTTGATATATCCTTATTTCGGCAATTCTCAATGTTTATATTTGTGAAATAAATATATATATTTTTAATAATTATGGTAGTTTCATATTCAATTTTATTACCAAAATTTAGTGACGCTTTATTGAGATGCGCACGTCTAAAGATAATATTGAGGATATGTTAATAATATAAAAGTGTTTCTAAATAAAAATAATCATATTTATCATTTACATAAAATATGATTATTTTTTATTTAAAGATACTCTTACATTATTAATATAATCACTATACTGTAGCAACTCAACTATTTAATAAATGAGAGTAACAAAACCCCAACCAAAAGAATATCCACCGTGATAATCTTAAGTTAACGTGGGCTATCTGTGGAACTCAACCTTGATGTACGGACTATCACATTACCGTGTTAAGGTGGCGAGTTATATCGCCGTCTTGTTCATCTTACAGTGAATATGTGATGATACACATGTAATAAAATGCTTAATTCTTGTCGTAGAAAATATGAAAAATTGTTCAACTTATTTTAGAACAAAGCTAGCAATATACTCATGAAGTTGTAGAACTAAAAATTTGACAAGAGGATATGGATTGGATATGTTTTGAGATGAAGAACAAGGGGTCAGATATATGAAGATGAATGAACTTGAAAGGTAAAATACTCGCAATATACATGATAAAAATTGGAAAAAAAGTGGGATCATATAATCCACTATCTTAACGCGGTCATGCGATAGTCCGTGTCACATTGACTTAAGATTATCGCGGCGGGTATCCTTTTGGTTGGTTTATGTTATTCTCATTTATTAAATAATCAGGTTGCTACGATACTAGGGTTATGTTAATAATATAAGAGTATTTCTAAATCAAAAGTAATCATATTTTATTTAAATGATAAACATGATTACTTTTGATTTAGAGACACTCTTATATTATTAACATAACTTCAGTATTATCTTTAGACATGCGCACTTAATAGGACGTCATAGAATTTTGATAATAAAATTAAATTTGAAACTATCATAATTATTAGAAAAATATGTTAATTCTAAAAATATGAACATCGAGAATTACAGAGATATATATATCGATATTAATTCGATTTATTAATTTTTGAGATAATTGTTACTAGAAAAAAATTTATTTTAAAAAATTAAACTAAAATCATCATAATATATCACCTTCCAATGAACTTTTGTTTAAAATTTTATCTTGATAGAATATTATTTAGATATAAAATTAAAGACCTTAAACAACTTAAATGAATTAATTTAGCTTTCGACTGGAGATTCATTGATGGCATTTCTACTACTCGGAGGAGGTTCTGACGTTGCTCCATGGCTGCAGTTGTGGAGGGTTCTGCACCCCCCAGGTACACCAGGGATTACGTTCCTTTGCACAGGTCCTCCAGACCTCCTTAGAACCTCCTACAGTTGTGGAGTAATACTTAGTGCACACCTTGGTGTGCACTAAGTTGGGCACACCCTATGAGGGTGTGCCATGTCAAGGGATGGGGGATTATAATAATACCCCATCCCTTGGTTTTCCAACCCTAAGGGTTGGTGGCACACCCTCATTGGGTGTGCCTAACTTAGTGCACACCATGGGTGTGCACTAAGTATTACTCACAGTTGTGATCCTTATTTATCAACCAGCCTTCACGGATAGAGGGGATATTCCTGCATGTTTCTTCTCTAAAGAGGAAGTTGAGGTTTCTTTAAACCCATTGAGGTTTTCTATTGTGGCTAAAACCCCATATGGTCGTCCACGATACCCAGAGATCAGAAGCCATGTTGTGACGAGATGTGACTTGAAGGGAAGTTTTGTGATTTAGTGCTTTGGATAAAAAACACCTTCTCTTTAAGTTTTCATCAGAAGATGACTATCTAAAGATGCTACTAATAGAGTCGTTGCTTGTCATGGGAAAATTATTCAAGTTCTTTAAATGGTCTCTTTCATTTCGATCAGGTGAAGAGCCTTTTGTTGTCCCTATTTGGGTGAAGTTACCCGCTCCTCCCATCAACTTTTACCAGAAATTCTACATTAAATCAATTGCTTGCAATGTTGGCCAGGTCTTGCAAGTTGCTAATGCTACTTTACAGATGACATATATGCAAGCTACTAGAGTTTGCGTTGAAGTAAACCTATTGAAACCTAAGAAGGAGAAGGTCTGGATTTGCATGGGTGATACGAGTTTTTGGCAGGAGATTGTGTACCCTACATTGCCTTCATATTATTTTGGGTGTTGTAACGTTGGCCATCTAACTGTGGATTGTAAAAGAAAACCAGATCCTAACCCTCAGCCTACTACAATCATTGATGGTATTGATGGCACTAAGAAAAAAGTTGTTGTTACATGGGTTCTGGTAGATAAAGGGATGGGTTTGCTTCATGTGCAAGATAAAGGGGGAAAATGGTTTGGAAGAAAGGCCGTCTTAGTCATCTCTGTTTCATGTTACTGCTGCGTCGTTTGAGGATATGAGAGGACTATCGCACGGGGTCTCTCCCACGGCTTTGCCAGAACCAGGTGTAGGGGAAGAAGCTGTCACTTCTCCAACCACAGTAGCCAAGTCTGTTCTAGCTTCAGAGGAGGACGGCGTCAGCGGCTTGGCAATCGGCGGCCAGGATCATGACGACGAAGAACCCACTGCTGCTATGACGAAATCCACAACAAATATTCCGAAAAAATCGCTAACATCTTTTACGCTGAATAAAGCGGCGAAGATCTTGGCACAATCAAATGATAATTCTTTGCCAGATATAGCGGTGGAGGTTTGCCAATTTAACGCACCCATTACTATAACTGACAGCGATGTGCAACATGATGGTGGATGTGGGCTTAACCCAAAGCCCATGCGTGATGGTAACCCAGAGAACTCGACTAAGACTTCTTCGGAGTCTCAAAACATCAGTTTGATAGGAATCTACTCTTACAAATAGGCTTTGCAGCGGCCACCAATTAGGTTACAAGAAGCAGTTAATACTCCGTTGGCTACTACAGTTATGGAAGCTTCTAGCTGCTCATCTGGTCTTCAAAAACTTAAAACTCGCCCCAGTCGAAAAGGAGGAGTCAGAATCTATTTACCGAAACTGCATGTTCGATCTCCCAGTCCGGTCCCAACTAATGTCAACACCACAACTCAAGCAATGCAAGATAATATTGAGGCAAGGTTATTGACTGTTGCATAGCGTGCTAGAGCTGAAAATATATTTATGTCTAGAGCTAAATTATTTTCTGATTTGTCCGATAAAGACACAGATGAAGACGATGTGGAACGTTGTGAAAGACGACCGGGCCTACATTCTCGTGCTGTTCTTCGTCGTACTCACTCTTGGGATGAGTCGTCTATAGAGTTGTAGGCATATGCTTTATGTTTTCACTCTTAACTGATGTCATCCGTTTGTATTAGGCTTTTGCCTACGTTCTTTTAACTTTATTCTATAAATAAATTGGGTATTTTTTTTAATTTAGCTTTGGGGACTTTTGCTCCCAGTAAGCAAATCGGTCATCTTTTAACCGATTTACTAATTGGTCGTGGCAAGTACGATTTCTATTTTTTATTATTTTTTTAAAGTAACGCTGTCAAAACTATGTTACATTATAAATTAAAATTTTTGACTACTATGGTGAGGGCGTATATGCAAGCCCACCAACCAATAGACCACAATGGTGTTCTTCGGGCTCTGCAGCTGCTCTTTTTTATAGTTCTCTCTGCAGCTCTTGTTGTGTTGTGGTTTTACCTGAATGTAATGAAGTATGCATCCTTATGTTAGTGAATGAATGGAACTATAAACTCCTCCCCCTTGTCAAAAGATATTCTCCGTGTTGGGCGCGGGTGCCCATTTGGGCCCCGCAGGAGGCCCACCCGCCTCCACCGCCACAGCGGGTGGAGGGGGGCCAGCCACGCCAGCGCCTTGGGCGCTGGCAGGCTGGGAACTCGCCAACGCACCCCTGGGTGCGTTGGCGAGAGCAGCAGCTGCCACGAGGCAGCAGCTGCACCGTGCAGCTCTGTCGCCTCCCTGAGGCTGGCAGAGGCTGCCGCCTATCCTCCCCCGTTGCCGCCTCTCTCCACCTCCTCTCTACCTCCTCACACCTCCGCTCCCTCCCTATAAATACCCCATGGGGGTGAAGGGAGAAGTGCATCCCTTCTGTAACGCCCCGACGCGGAATATCGGAGCGGGATTACAGTTATTAAATAGTACAGAGCGAGAAATAAATGCAAACCATTGCACAATGGAATAATACCAAATAAACTCCAATTTCATTAATAATCCACCAGTCATCATTACATCAACGTATCAGAGCCAGAACTAGGGCCCAGAGTACTTTATTCAAAATCAAATTATTACATTATGACTAACTGACTCACTAACTCATAACTACACTAACTACCACTAGATAGCACTGGTGGCTGAATGGTCACTCTTGAGCATCTCCCTCAGTCCCGTCCTCGTATGTGTGGTCGTCTCCATCCGACTCACCTGAACACATTAAATAAATACGCAGGATGAGCGAATAACGCCCAGTAGGACTTAATATCTCATGAACACAAGCATGCTTTAAATAGTTAATGTCTTAATGGCAGGATAACTAGAGAGTAGAGTCATGTAGAACATGTCACGATAATGAGAGAACAATTGCAACTGGCACAGGGAAAATAGTACAACGAGAACGATAATAGAATGGCCATGTAACGATATAACATGTAAATTGCACAACGGTGCACTAGTAACGATCATCGCTTGCACTTGTAGAGATAGCACTTTGATTGTCATAGATTAATCTAGATAGTAAACTGGCGCTGGATGCATGCCGTAACACATCCTATGATCATTTTAACTCCCATGGGTACTGGCACTTTTCGGGCGCTCCTCCCAGGACCTGATCGGGCCCTATTGCGCTGGCATTAGTCATTTCTTTTATCTTAGACAATCACACGAATGACCAATAGAGTACCAAGAAGAGATAAGAGAGTACTAGACGAGATAGATGAGAGTGTAGAGAGAACGTGAATAGATGAGAGTAAAGAGACTGTAGATGAGAGGGGTACAATCGTAAAACGACGATAAACACGATAGTAACGGTTGCACAGCACCAAGTCGGGTGCCGGCAGTCTGGTAGAAGTCACAACCGCCCCTTAGCCGTGCTGTGTACACGGGTCAGGTGGTCCGGTGTGAACTCAAGACGAGAAGGAATATACTAAGGTATGGATCGTACTGATCCCTAAGGTGTAACGGGTTTTGAGGTACAACCAGCTCGTTGACTAAGGACGTGCGCCAAAGCCAAGAAGACTTACGGAGGTCTTGACAAGAAGTCCCTGGTCCAATCGAGAGTATTCCCGGTGGAGAGGTGGTCCAAGTCAAGGGAAAGTGTGTAAAAACGGGTCCGTCGTGCCTAGAGTGCTCGTAGGCCGAGGGAAAACGGTAACGGTAGATAAAATACGCGAGTCAAAACGGAAACAATTGTATTTAACAAAATAGGGTAATTTAGTCATTTATTTCGATAATTTACCGAATATATTATTGCATAATTTATCGAGGTCAATTGGCATTTAATAATGTTGTGTGTGTGTAAGTGTAAAGAAATCTTGATGATATGACAAGTCGTGCAGTGTCATTTTAAATAATTAAATTTATATCATTAATGTCATTTATTAATTTACCAAGTCGAATTAACTATAACATGATTTAATCATGACTAATTAAAGGGTATAAAGCTTAAACAATCAGGGCATATGTACAATTTTCAGTTCTGGTCGGATTCTTGAAAACGCGGCAGACATACCCGTCGCGTTTCAAGTCGCGACGGGGCGGTCGGGCGCGACACGGGACCTGGCCGGTCTGGCCCGGTCCGGGGCGAATCGCGGCGGCCCGTGCCGCCGCGTTCTTGACGCGACGCCATCGGCCGGCGCGACCCCACTATTATCGCGGCGGGTCGCGCCGTCGCGATAACAGGTGGGTTTGCTCTTTTTCCCTTTTTCCAGGGCGAGCCCTCTGTGATACATGGACGTTCTAAATTACATATAAAATAGTATGGTGATCCAAAAAGCATGAAATCAGTTCTAAACGAAAGTAGACATGTATATCTATCAACATGCATGATTAATTTGAAAATAGACAAGATTTAGATATGCATTGATTATGTTACTTTTCGGTGACCTAAAAAAGCGCAGTCAATGTTCCATGAATTATTCAGGGATGAATACATAACGAAAAATTACGAAACTAGCGGCGTTTGAAAGCTAACAGGATGTAGTATTTATGATAATTTTATCATAATCAGGGATCAAGTATAAACGGGGTTCACAAGCAATCATGAAGGGTCGGGTGCATGTATCTGACAGATATTCAAAGAATTAATTCTCCCTCATGGGAGATCGAAATATTACGAAACTAAGAGCGTTTGAAAGCTATTGAACTGTAGTATTATTGAGAATTTTCTCATAGCATGGGAACAAGTACGTGCAGGGGATTAGAGAAAACATGAGATTAGGGTTCATGGTCACAGCAGAGCTTCATGAATTAAATTCGCCCAAATGGATGAACGGAATGCAACGAAACCATAGGGTTTTTGAAGAGGTACATGAAGGCTACCTAGGGTAATTATTTCACGATTTTTTCTTAAGAGATTGCCTACCTTTTTCGTGAAGTAAGAAAGCCCTAGCTTGAATGACGAAAATAAGAAAACCCCTTCTTGCTCCAAGCCTTCTCCTTCCTTGCTCCTTGGTCCAGATCTTCTCCTCTTCGTCTCCAAAGGTCTTAGCACGAAATTTTGGGGTGCTAGGGTCAAATGGGGGGTGTTTTGATGGCTTATAGAGTTCTAAATCACCTAAAACTCTTTCTTTCTCATCCAACTCCGAAAATTGGTATTTATCTCCCACTTTCTCTTATTTATCCACCTAATAGAGTTAGGAAGGGATCCAATTTCGTGGGTAGAGGTTTAGGATAAGTCTAGGACTCTTTTTAGGATGGGTATGGACTATTTAATAATTATTTAAACCCTTTCCTAATTATCACTTATTTTTATTCCGAATTTAGCTTAATTATTTCTCATCCCATGATGGGCTAACCTTATTTGGGCCCAATCTATTAGGTTTTAGTTATTAGAGTAACCCATTAATAATTTAGCTTAATGGGTATTGCATTAATTCCCTTTTATTCCATGTATTCTCCCTTTATTATAATTAAATCGATTTATCTCATTTATTAAATAATAAAATTTTATTTTTCTTGATTTTAAAAATCAAGGGTGCTACATCCTCCTCCTCTTAAAAAGAATTTGGTCCCCAAATTCATATAATCGTAAGAGGAAGAATGACTTACTGAATAACTCCGGATAATTCCGTCGCAATAATGCCTCGGGCTCCCACGTGGCCTTTTCGACTTCATGGTTTCTCCATAATACCTTCACCACGGGTATAGACCGATTCCGAAGCTGTTGCATCTTCTTGTCTAAGATCTTTACTGGCCTTTCTTCATAGGTCATATCCTTGTTCAGAGTAATGTCATCATAGCTGATTACGTGCGATGGATCGTACACGTACTTTCTCAGCATTGACACATGGAACACGTTATGTACGGTAGAGAACTGGGGAGGTAGTGCTAGTCGGTACGCCACCTCGCCAACTCTATCTAATACTTCAAATGGACCTATGAATCTCGGTCTCAGCTTGCCTTTCATCCCAACCTCTGAAATCCTCGGGTCGGGGATACTTTGAGCATCACATGATCTCCAGCTTGAAACTCTAAGTCCCTTCTTCTTTTATCAGCATAGCTCTTTTGCCTGGACTGAGCTATCTTAATTCTGTCTCTGATAATTTGTATGTCTCTGCTAGTGCTCTGCACCATGTCTGGTCCCAGCCATTGCTGTTCACCTACTTCATTCCAGCATACTGGCGATCTGCAACTTCTGCCGTACAATGCTTCAAATGGTGCCATCTTAATGCTGGCCTGATAGCTATTATTGTAGGCAAATTCTATTAGAGACAGTTGTTCATTCCAATACCCTTCAAAGTCTATAGCACAAGCTCGCAGCATGTCTTCCACTATCTGATTTGTTCTTTCAGTCTGGCCATCCGTTTGTGGGTGGAAAGCTGTGCTAAAGTTGAGTTTTGTGCCTAGGGCAGCCTGGAGTCCCTTCCAGAATCTAGAAGTGAATCTGGGGTCACGATCTGAGACAATGGACACTGGAACTCCATGTAGTCTGACTACTTCTTTCACATACAAAGCTGCTAACACATCCACACTCCAAGTGCTCTTAATGGCAAGGAAGTGTGCGGACTTGGTTAAACGGTCCACAATAACCCAGATAGCATCAAGTCCACCACGAGTCCGGGGTAAACCCATGATGAAATCCATACCGATGCTTTCCCACTTCCATTCAGGTATATCCAGGGGCCTAAGTACACCCGCAGGACGACGGTGTTCTGCTTTTACCTGTTGACAAGTGAGGCAGTGTGCAGCATGCTCAGCCACCTCACGCTTCATGTTTGGCCACCAAAATGACCTTTTCATGTCTTGGTACATCTTGGTTGCACCTGGATGTATTGTGTACTTGGTCTTGTGGGCTTCGTCCATCAGTTTCCTTTTCAGCTCTTCATTGTCAGGCACACATGTCCTGGCTTGGAATAATATTCTTCCATCTTCAGCGATGGAGAAGTCTGGTTTGTCAGCTATGGTCTCCCTTACTCTGATTAGAAACGGATCATTAGCCTGTTGCTCCCTGATCTTGACAAAGATGTCGGGTTGAGCCTTAAGGTTAGCCACTAACATCTTATCACTTCTCTTTTCAATATTCAGATCTAGACTGGCGAATTGCTCTAACAATTGCATCTCGCCCATGACTAGACAAGATATCGAAGCTACTGGCTTTCTGCTAAGTGCATCAGCTACGGCATTACCTTTGCCTGGGTGATATTGAATATTGAAATCAAAATCCTTCAAGTACTCCAGCCATCTCCGTTGTCGCATATTGAGCTCCTTTTGAGAAAATAAGTACTTCAAACTCTTGTGGTCGGAGTATACAATGAATTGTTCCCCATATAGGTAATGCCTCCAGATCTTGAGTGCAAATACCACAGCAGCTAGTTCTAAGTCATGGACAGGATGGTTAACCTCATGTTGCTTCAATTGCCTTGATGAATAGGCTATCACGTTCTCATTCTGCATTAATACGCAGCCTAGACCGATTCCAGATGCATCAGTGTAGACTGAAAATCCTGCGCCTTCGACTGGTAATGCGAGGACAGGTGCAGATGTCAACAATTGCTTGAGTGTTTGAAAGCTCTTCTCACATTCCTTGCTCCAGACATATGGGTTTTCCTTCCGCGTAAGACGCGTAAGAGGTACATCTATCTTGGAGAAGTCTTTTATGAACCGTCTGTAATATCCAGCAAGTCCAAGAAAGCTCCTGATTTCTGTGACATTGGTCGGCCTTTCCCAGTTGAGCACGGCTTCTACCTTGGAAGGGTCGACCGCGATACCATCCTTGGAAATGACATGGCCTAGGAACGACACCTCCTCGAGCCAGAATTCACACTTGCTCAATTTGGCGTAGAGTTGATTGTCTCGCAAGATTTGCAGAGCGATCCTCAGATGCTCCTCGTGCTCTTCTTTGGTTTTGGAGTATATGAGAATATCATCAATGAATACCACGACGAACTTGTCGAGGTAGGGCCGGTAGATGCTGTTCATTAATTGCATAAAAGCTGCAGGGGCATTGGTTAGTCCAAAAGGCATGACTACAAACTCATAATGACCGTACCTGCTCCTGAAAGCTGTCTTGTAAATATCTGCATCTTGAATCCTCATCTGATGATATCCCGATCTAAGGTCAATCTTAGAAAAATATTTAGCTCCTGATATTTGATCAAATAATTCATCGACACGCGGCAGGGGGTACTTGTTCTTGATAGTGAGATTGTTCAACTGCCTGTAATCGATGCATAACCTCATAGATCCGTCCTTCTTCTTGACGAACAACACTGGTGCTCCCCAAGGAGAAGTACTTGGCCTAATAAAACCCTTTTCTAGAAGTTTCATCAATTGCTCTTTCAACTCTTTCAATTCAGCAGGGGACATCCTGTAGGGTTGGCGTGAAACCGGTGCAGCTCCAGGTACAAGATCAATTGAGAAATTTACATCTCTCTCGGGTGGAATGCCTGGCAGCTCATCGGGAAACACGTCTGGATATTCTTGCACTATGTGGATGTCTGATATCTTAGTTGCTTTCTTCTCAACTACAATTGCGGCGAGAAATGCCACACAGCCCTTTCTTATCATGTTCTGTGCCTTTATAGCAGAGACGAGGGACAAGTGTCGCTTGTGCCTACGTCTTGTGAAGATTAGCTTAGGGAATTCACTAAAAGAAATTTTCCCTCTTCTACAATCCACGATAGCCCCATACGTGGATAGCCAATCGGCTCCCAAAATGACATCATAGCCCTCCATGGGCATACAGATCAAGTCAGCTCTAAGGTTAAGTTCACCAACCTTAACATCAGCTAATGGAAAATATTTATTTAATTGAGCCCTTTCTCCTAGTGGTGTTGTGACCGATAATTCAAATATCATAGATGCAGGTTTCTCATTTAGGGTATCAGCAAATGCTTGTGATATGAACGAATGCGTTGCGCCAGTATCGAACAAAACAAATGCTGATTGAGAAAAGACTGGTAGTGTACCTTCGACGACCCCACCTTCCTCGGTGGTCTCCACTTTTTGTAGAGCCTGCAGTCTGCCTGGCTTCCTTTGTCCCGCAGGACGCTTCTCATTTTCCTTGAGCAATGGGCACTCCTGAATGCGGTGATCACGACTCCCACAGCGAAGGCATGCACCTGCCTTCCTCCAGCATTCTTCTGTCTTATGACCCAGCTTGTCACAATGGTTGCATCTGGGCTTGTTGGTAGGAGTGGGGACTTTGGGCTTTCGCTCCTGGCTTGGCCCGTCAGTGATACTTAACGGCCTTTTCTTGCCGTTAGTAGGCTTGCTCGATACTCCGGAAGTTTGCTCCTTCCTGAACATTCTACCCTTGATGCGCTCAGTGAGTTCAGTCGCATCTTCCAGGCATTGTGCTCTTCTGACCATCTCTGGGTAGGTCTGAATATCAAATGGTGCTAGCTGTGTAATATATGCGGGTCTAAGCCCGTTGAGGAATCTCTTCGCCTTCATCCTCTGGGTACTAACCAGATGATTGGCGTAGCGAGCCAATCGAGAGAATTGTGCCTCATATTCTGCAACCGTCAGGTTTCTCTGTTTCAGAGCGGCGAACTCGGCGGCTTTCCTTTCTTGAACTCTTTCTGAAAAATATTTGGAGTTGAATTTCTCCTTAAACTCATTCCACGTAAACTGAGCATCTTCCCGTGTGGCCTCAATGGACTCCCACCACGCGCGGGCGTCCCTTTCAAGCTGGAATGTGGCAAGTAAAAGCTTATCTCCATCCGCGCATTGCATGACACGGAAGATACGCTCAATCTCCTTGAGCCAGTTCTCGGCCTCATCAGGGTCTGTGGTACCACTGAATCGAGGCGGGTTCAGGTTGCGGAAATTTCTATGTAGATCACCAGCTGCTCGGTTGTTGTTATTGTTGTTGTTGGCTCCAGCCGCCTGAAGTAAAGCTTGGGTCAGCTGTTGGATAGTCTGCTGCATATCACGGAGTTGAGCACGCTCCGCTGCCATTGTTTAAGTTCCTTCAAAAAGAGAATTTAAAAATGTAAGTCGTTGAGTTTGCACTAGGTTTGTGCGTGTGTGTATACATTTTATCTCATTACCCACGGTTCTACCCATCTCACATAGGTATGGAATTCAGACTCTAAGTCAAGTCAAGTCAAACCTAGATCATCCTATACTTAAGAATAACCTAGGCTCTGATACCACAAAACTGTAACGCCCCGACGCGGAATATCGGAGCGGGATTACAGTTATTAAATAGTACAGAGCGAGAAATAAATGCAAACTATTGCACAATGGAATAATACCAAATAAACTCCAATTTCATTAATAATCCACCAGTCATCATTACATCAACGTATCAGAGCCAGAACTAGGGCCCAGAGTACTTTATTCAAAATCAAATTATTACATTATGACTAACTGACTCACTAACTCATAACTACACTAACTACCACTAGATAGCACTGGTGGCTGAATGGTCACTCTTGAGCATCTCCCTCAGTCCCGTCCTCGTATGTGTGGTCGTCTCCATCCGACTCACCTGAACACATTAAATAAATACGCAGGATGAGCGAATAACGCCCAGTAGGACTTAATATCTCATGAACACAAGCATGCTTTAAATAGTTAATGTCTTAATGGCAGGATAACTAGAGAGTAGAGTCATGTAGAGCATGTCACGATAACGAGAGAACAATTGCAACTGGCACAGGGAAAATAGTACAACGAGAACGATAATAGAATGACCATGTAACGATATAACATGTAAATTGCACAACGGTGCACTAGTAACGATCACGCTTGCACTTGTAGAGATAGCACTTTGATTGTCATAGATTAATCTAGATAGTAAACTGGCGCTGGATGCATGCCGTAACACATCCTATGATCATTTTAACTCCCATGGGTACTGGCACTTTTCGGGCGCTCCTCCCAGGACCTGATCGGGCCCTATTGCGCTGGCATTAGTCATTTCTTTTATCTTAGACAATCACACGAATGACCAATAGAGTACCAAGAAGAGATAAGAGAGTACTAGACGAGATAGATGAGAGTGTAGAGAGAACGTGAATAGATGAGAGTAAAGAGACTGTAGATGAGAGGGGTACAATCGTAAAACGACGATAAACACGATAGTAACGGTTGCACAGCACCAAGTCGGGTGCCGGCAGTCTGGTAGAAGTCACAACCGCCCCTTAGCCGTGCTGTGTACACGGGTCAGGTGGTCCGGTGTGAACTCAAGACGAGAAGGAATATACTAAGGTATGGATTGTACTGATCCCTAAGGTGTAACGGGTTTTGAGGTACAACCAGCTCGTTGACTAAGGACGTGCGCCAAAGCCAAGAAGACTTACGGAGGTCTTGACAAGAAGTCCCTGGTCCAATCGAGAGTATTCCCGGTGGAGAGGTGGTCCAAGTCAAGGGAAAGTGTGTAAAAACGGGTCCGTCGTGCCTAGAGTGCTCGTAGGCCGAGGGAAAACGGTAACGGTAGATAAAATACGCGAGTCAAAACGGAAACAATTGTATTTAACAAAATAGGGTAATTTAGTCATTTATTTCGATAATTTACCGAATATATTATTGCATAATTTATCGAGGTCAATTGTCATTTAATAATGTTGTGTGTGTGTAAGTGTAAAGAAATCTTGATGATATGACAAGTCGTGCAGTGTCATTTTAAATAATTAAATTTATATCATTAATGTCATTTATTAATTTACCAAGTCGAATTAACTATAACATGATTTAATCATGACTAATTAAAGGGTATAAAGCTTAAACAATCAGGGCATATGTACAATTTTCAGTTCTGGTCGGATTCTTGAAAACGCGGCAGACATACCCGTCGCGTTTCAAGTCGCGACGGGGCGGTCGGGCGCGACACGGGACCTGGCCGGTCTGGCCCGGTCCGGGGCGAATTGCGGCGGCCCGTGCCGCCGCGTTCTTGACGCGACGCCATCGGCCGGCGCGACCCCACTGTTATCGCGGCGGGTCGCGCCGTCGCGATAACATGTGGGTTTGCTCTTTTTCCCTTTTTCCAGGGCGAGCCCTCTGTGATACATGGACGTTCTAAATTACATATAAAATAGTATGGTGATCCAAAAAGCATGAAATCAGTTCTAAACGAAAGTAGACATGTATATCTATCAACATGCATGATTAATTTGAAAATAGACAAGATTTAGATATGCATTGATTAGGTTACTTTTCAGTGACCTAAACATGCGCAGTCAGTGTTCCATGAATTATTCAGGATGAATACAAACGAAAACTTACGAAACCAGTGGAGTTTGAAAGCTAATAGGTTGTAGTATTTATGATAATTTTATCATAATCAGGGATCAAGTATAAACGGGGTTCACAAGCAATCATGAAGGGTCGGGTGCATGTATCTGACAGATATTCAAAGAATTAATTCTCCCTCATGGGAGATCGAAATAGAACGAAACCAAGGGAGTTTGAAAGCTATTGGACTGTAGTATCATTGAGAATTTTCTCATAGCATGGGAACAAGTACGTGCAGGGGATTAGAGAAAACATGAGATTAGGGTTCATGGTCACACCAGAGTTTCATGAATTAAATTCGCCCAAATGGATGAACGGAATGCAACGAAAGTATAGGGCTTTTGAAGAGGTGCATGAAGGCTACCTAGGGTAATTATTTCACGATTTTTTCTTGAGAGATTGCCTACCTTTTCGTGAAGTAAGAAAGCCCTTGTTTGAATGACGAAAATAAGAAAACCCCTTCTTGCTCCAAGCCTTCTCCTTCCTTGCTCCTTGGTCCAGATCTTCTCCTCTTCGTCTCCAAAGATCTTAGCACGAAATTGTGGGGTGCTAGGGTCAAATGGGGGGTGTTTTGATGGCTTATAGAGTTTTAAATCACCTAAAACTCTTTCTTTCTCATCCAACTCCGAAAATTGGTATTTATCTCCCACTTTCTCTTATTTATCCACCTAATAGAGTTGGGAAGGGATCCAATTTCGTGGGTAGAGGTTTAGGATAAGTCTAGGACTCTTTTTAGGATGGGTATGGACTATTTAATAATTATTTAAACCCTTTCCTAATTATCACTTATTTTTATTCCGAATTTGGCTTAATTATTTCTCATCCCATGATGGGCTAACCTTATTTGGGCCCAATCTATTATGTTTTAGTTATTAGAGTAACCCATTAATAATTTAGCTTAATGGGTATTGCATTAATTCCCTTTTATTCTATGTATTCTCCCTTTATTATAATTAAATCGATTTATCTCATTTATTAAATAATAAATTTTTATTTTTCTTGATTTTAAAAATCAAGGGTGCTACACCTTCCCATCTCAAGATCCATCTTTTGAGGATCCTTGAACACCACAAGTGTATGCATGCATGTGTGCATGCAAGTGCAAAGGCACAAGCGCAGTGTGTGCAGTGCGCTGATGTGCTGTGTGTTTGTGTGTGTGAGGAGTGCAAGTGCATGTGTGTGTGAGGAGTGCAAGTGCATGAGAGTACATACAAGTGTGTCTTGTGTGTGTGAGAGAGTGAGCCTGCAAGTGTATACTTCTCTGTGTGAGAAGGTATTGTCCCAGTTGTGGGACATCATGTGTTCTTTATCCGGTATCGACTAACGGAGATACGTCATCGTCAGTCCTCGGATCTAAGGTGTGGTGCTGTATAGGTGACTCTGGTAGCCGTCTATCTACTTCTGTGGGGATACTCTTGTTATTACGTTTCCGCTGCGAGGTATGTCCTCTTACTCATTTTACCAACATTGGTATCAGAGCCATTGGTTGGTTCTATTTTTTTCTCTTTCTCTTGTAAGCTGTAAAGATGGTAGGTTCCCCAGCACAGTCAGACCTTGAGTTGACGGATCATTTCGAGGATTGGTTCTTGGATGTTGATCTGACATTGTTCGACGTCAACTCTAGTGTGCTGGCAGCAGATTCTGGACAGGCATTGGCCCTGGACACTGCGCCTAGCGGGACGAGTGTACTGAGTTCAGATGCGCTGGTAGCGGCTAGCGCACAGTTGACTCTGAGTTCCAGGTAGTGCCTTCACTTTCGGGAGTAGACACATCGGATAGTCTGAGTGTCTATACACCTCCTTTGGCTGTGTCAAATCCTTGGTCTCCACCTGTTGTTGAATAGACCGCTTGGGAACCATGGCCGGCCGAATGGGCCTTGGTTGTGCCAGTAGTACCCCTCCCTGCACCACCTCTCTCTATCACCCTTAGGACTACCGAGAGAGATTTAGTGGTTGTAGAGGGTTATATACAGCTTTTATAGAGAAAGAGAGATATTCGGTCATGTACTGCACTAGTTTTAGAAGCACAATTTTGGTTTTCCCTTTTTGCGCGTGAGTATGTTCACGCTTGCATCGGAAATAGTACATGTACCCTTTATATATGTTTATATATAAATATGTTTTATATATAATCAAGCATGTTTAAAGTTAATATATTTTGTACATATTTTCTTTAATGTTATGCAAATTAGTTTTGCATGTTTAAAGTTAATATGTTTTGTACATATTTTCTTTAATATTATAGTTTTGCATGTTTAAAGTTAGTATGTTTTGTACATATTTTCTTTAATGTTATGCAAATTAGTTTTGCATATGAAATATTTGCTCGAAATCATTTTAATTATATTGACTTATCTTATATAAGTGGGAGATGATTGTAATTGCCTAGCTTTACTTTCGATTTTATTATATAAGAAATGTTCAATGTAATTAGTTTGGATTTCTAGAAGCAAATATGGACAATGTGTAAATTGATGTCAAAAACTCCTTTTCCTGTTTTGATATGTAGTGGTAAACTATGGCTGCCACAAACATTATTGCTAATCTTAATAAGGGTGAAAAGTTGAATGGCACAAACTATGATATATGGCATCGTAAAATGCAATATTTGCTGGATGAACAAGATATGATTGATCATCTTATGATATCCCTGTCACCGCCCATTGAGGGCAGTAGCAAAACAGACCAAGAAGCTTATGTAGCTTGGTTCAAGAAAGATCGTAGTGCGCGCTTTACTTTGTTAAGCGCTATGGCTGACGATCTTATTGGCGGGTTTAAGAACTGCGCCACTGATAAGGATAAAACTTTCAAGCGCCAATGTGGCGGCAAGAAAGACAAAAGTCGTTTGAAATGTTTTAACTGTAAAAAGCGAGGCCATTTCGCTCATGAATGTCTTGAGCCAAAAATGGTGACTCACTTCCCTAGCTCTCCATGTACGTTTGTCTGTACACATGTTTTGACTGCTCATCCTATTCCTGTGTGGATCGTGGATTCAGGAGCAACAAAACATATAACGATGGATTGAGCGGGTTTTGTAGATTATCATTGGATTCAAGAAGGTAGCAAAGAGTCTTCATGGGCAATGGTGCCAGTGAAGAAGTCCGTGGAGTCGGTTCATACCAACTCTATTTTACGAACGGACGTACGTTACTTTTGAGTGATGTACTCTATGCGCCTAGAATCCAATATAATCTTTTGTCAGTTTCAACTTTATCAGCAATGGGCTTTTGTTTATCCTTTTCTGGCAGTCTTGTAACCATTGTCTTGGATAATGTCTTTTATGGACATGCATTGCTACGTGATGGTTTTTATATCTTAGATTTGATTGACAACTTTTCTAATTCTTCTTCTATGGTTATGCCTGCGTTAGCTCAAAAAGATTTAGACTCTGTGACATGGCATGCTCGTTTAGGCCATATTGGACAAGATAGAATGGCTAGATTAGCTAGAGAAGGCCTTTTAGGGTCGCTCGCTAAGGTCAACTTGCCCATATGTGAGCCCTGCTTGGCAGGAAAAGCATGCAGTAAGCCTTTTGGAAAAGCTATTAGAACCTCTGAACCATTGGAATTAATCCATTCTGACGTCTGTGGACCTATGAGTGTTAGAGCTCGGCATGGATATTACTATTTTCTCACATTTATTGATAATTATTCGCGGTACGGATGTCTATTTGATTGCTCATCGCTATGAAGTGCTGGATTGTTTCAAGCATTTCTTAGCTAGAGTTGAAAATCAAAAGGAGAGGAGTGTCAAAGCTCTTCGGACAGACCGTGGACGCAAATATCTGTCAGATCAGTTCCGAGCATTATGTGAAGAAAAAGGTATACGTCGGCAACTCACTATTCCATATACGCCGCAACAAAATGGTGTTGCAGAACGAAGGAATAGAACAATGCTAGACATGGTTAGGTCAATGATGGCGTAGGCAAATTTGCCAATCTCTTTTTGGGGAGATGATCTATTAACTGCTGCCTACATTCTTAACCGAGTGCCCTCTCAATCAGTTCCTTCTACCCCATATGAATTGTGGCATGGCCACAAACCAGACTTAAATTGTTTACGTCCATGGGGATCAGCTGGATATGTTCATCACACGACAAGTAAGTTTGGGAAACTTGGTCCTAGAGCTCAAAAGTCTTTCTTAGATATCCTGAGAGCTCAATAGCTTATGTCATGTATGGACATCATCCAGATGGAGGAATGATAGAGCGTGAGGTCCAAGATGTTGTCTTCTTAGAGAATGAATTTCCTAGTCTTGACGACAATGAGAAGAATCTTGATCTTTTCCAAACAGATGAACAATTGAACATCCTACCATCTTCCGGCGAAGGGAGGGAATGTGTTCCCATACCAAAGTCTGCCAAAAATGATAGGGATATTCAATCTAGTGGGAGTGCGTCTAGTGGGAGTGCACCAATAGAAAGTCAAGATTCTTTACGTCGTAGCAAGCGTGGGAATGTTCCTCGTCGATTTTTTGAATAGACAGTGAGGTACTTCTTTGTGAACCCACGGATGATGAAGAGCCTAGATTTGTTCAGGAAGCTCTTGCGTCATCATCTAGGAAAGAATGGAAAATTACCATACAAGAGGAGATTCTATCAATGTCACAGAATAAAGTCTGGGAGTTAGTGTATCTTCCACCTGAGCATAAGGCGATTGGAAACAAGTGGGTTTTCAAGCTTAAACGCAAGACTGATGGGACTATTGACAAGTATAAAGAAAGACTTATGGCGAAAAGCTATACCCAAAAAGAGGGTATAGATTATGATGAGACCTTTTCACCAGTGGTGAGATTCTCATCTGTTCGCCTTATTCTAGCCATTGTCGCGCATCTCGACTTGGAATTGTTCCAAATGGATGTAAAGACTGCATTTCTCAATAGAGAACTAGACGAGGAAATATATATGGCTCAACTAGAGGGTTTTGAGACTAAAGGAGAGGAGTAAAAAGTTTGCCGCCTCAAGCGTTCAATCTATGGATTGAAACAATCGTCTAGACAGTGGTATATGAAATTTCATAAGGCTATTATCTCATATGGTTTTGAGATGATTGAAGAAGACCACTGTGTGTATGTTAAGCGAGTGGGAGATAGTCTCCTCATTTTATCATTATATGTTGATGATATTTTAATGGCTGAAAATGATATGGAGTTAATCGCTGCCACTAAGAGGTGGTTATCTTCCGTTTTTGAGGTGAAAGATATGGGAGAAGCGAGCTATGTGCTCGGAGTGAAGATTGTGCGGAATCGCTCGGAAAGGTCACTGAGTTTGTCTCAGGAGACATACATTAATAAGATCCCGAAGCATTTCCGAATGCACAATTATAAACCCATCGATACTCCACTTGATAAAGGATGTGTCCTAAGTACTTGTCAATGCCCCAAGTGTAAAGAAGAAAAAGAAAGTATGTCTAGTGTGCCATATGCCGTTGCGATTGAAAGTCTAATGTATGCTATGTTATGTACTCAGCCAGACATTAGCTTCGCAGTGGGTTTGGTAAGTCGTTACCAAAGTAACCCTGGTCTCGCGCATTGGAAATCCGTTAAAAGGATTTTACGGTATTTGCGAGGGACGATAGATTATGCATTACGTTACAAGGGTGGCGAGCTGAAAATCATCGGTTATAGTAATGCGGATTGGGCATGTGACCGAGATGAGCGAAAGTCCACTTCAGGCTTTGTGTTAAAGTTGGCTGGTGGTGCTATCTCGTGGAGTAGCAAGAAGCAGTCTTGCATTGCCCTATCCACTATAGAGGCCGAATACTTTGCTTGTTCTTCCGCTAGCTAAGAGGAAATTTGGTTGCAAAGTTTGTTGCAACATTTGGCGATTACACCTCATCAGAATGAGGATGTACTGTTATATGTTGACAGTACTTCGGCATTGGCCTTCGCCAAAGATCCCAAATTTCATGGCAGAACAAAGCATATTGATATTCGTTACCACTACATTAGGGATTTAGTGGCAAAAGGGTTAGTGGTGCTTTGTCAGATTTGTTCTGTTAGAATGATAGCAGATCCACTAACGAAACCTTTAGCCAGAGAAAGTTTTGTGACCCATTGTGGATCTATGGGTCTTTGTAAGTTATAGTAATTTACAATGTTTTGACATCATTAAAGTTTTGTTCATCATAAAGTGTTATTTATGTGAATAAATGATTGCTTTATACATTGTTAGAGTGTCACCAGGCTAAGAGGATCAACCCTCTCACACGGGTGATCCGCCTTTGGCGCTTATTGATAGCGAGCAAAGATGAGGCACTTGATATTGTGGAACTCTAGATGACTAGAGGTCGAGCACAATATCCCGAGTCTTGTGAGTATGCCGCCTTGGCAGAGGCCGAGATGAAATCTGAATTAGTTCAGATTGATCATGCAGATTATTGCCATAATCCTGTGTAGCCTGTTGGATCCGGATATGTGAGTCGCAAAAAGGCGCTAAATGAGAGCGACTGGTTTGCGAGACTCTGGTCAATTGTATTTGTTACAATTGGACTTGTATCCGTGTGATGTTATTTGACACGCCCATATGAATGGAGGAACATCGCAGCATGTGAATCATACCACATGTGTAATAAACAACCGCATATGAGAATGATGAATGGTTCTCTCTTTATCATTGTGTGAGCTCATGAATCACGTTTGTCAGTGATTCCTTATGTACCCCTAGTGACCTGCAGCGTTGTGCCATGACAAGGAAGCTTGATGTCGCTACTTTAGCATGTTACTTAGGGCGATGGTTGATACCGTCCAGCGGGACATGTCTAGGAAAGCGGTTAAGACAAATTGAATTGGCATGAGAAGCATAGGGAAGGCATCTTGTTATTTCACCATGCTTAATTACTCATATCCCGGGAGGCTCAGTTGCCTATGTGGTAATAGAGTCATGAGTGTTATGCTTTTGGATTCGATACTGCCTTCTGAGAGATCCGGAGTATCAGAATCAGGTGAATATTAAGAACCTGAGGTACATATTGAGATTAAGTGTTCCATTAGTAAGATGACGACTTAATAGAATGCTTATTGGTGACTAGGAAAATCTCACAGAGGTTGCACGCCTTATTTTCGGTATGACCGTTGATGTCAAATTCCATAGAGAACGTTGGGTGCGCCGTCAACCCTTTATGGGTAAGTGGGCTGTGAACCCTAAATGGGCAAGTGGGAGCTTGTTGGGCGCGGGTGCCCATTTGGGCCCCGCAGGAGGCCCACCCACCTCCACCGCCACAGCGGGTGGAGGGGGGCCAGCCACGCCAGCGCCTTGGGCGCTGGCAGGCTGGGAACTCGCCAACGCACCAGGGGTGCGTTGGCGAGAGCAGTAGCTGCCACGAGGCAGCAGCTGCACCGTGCAGCTCTGCCGCCTCCTTGAGGCGGCAGAGGTTGCCGCCTATCCTCCCCCGTTGCCGCCTCTCTCCACCTCCTCACACCTCCGCTCCCTCCCTATAAATACCCCATGGGGGTGAAGGGAGAAGTGCATCCCTTCCCATCTCAAGATCCATCCTTTGAGGATCCTTGAGCACCACAAGTGTATGCATGCATGTGTGCATGCAAGTGCAAAGGCACAAGCGCAGTGTGTGCAGTGCGCTGATGTGCTGTGTGCTTGTGTGTGTGAGGAGTGCAAGTGCATGTGTGTAGTGCATGAGAGTATATACAAGTGTGTCTTGTGTGTGTGAGAGAGTGAGCCTGCAAGTGTGTCTTGCAAGTGTATACTTCTCTGTGTGAGAAGGTATTGTCCCAGTTGTGGGACATCAGGTGTTCTCTATCCGGTATCGACTAACGGAGGTACGTCATCGCCAGTCCTCGGATCTAAAGTGTGGTGCTGTATAGGCGACTCTGGTAGCCGTCTATCTACTTCTGTGGGGATACTCTTGTTATTACGTTTCCGCTGCGAGGTATGTCCTCTTACTCGTTTTACCAACACTCCGAAGTGGTGGAATAGTGGAGATGTTGAACACTTCGGAAATGAACTAGAGTTGCTAGCTCAAGTATCATTTAAAATGTACAGTAGGAGTGGTCTGATTGGTTGGATGATTTAAAGTGTACAGTAAGAGTGGTATGATTGGTTAAATATTTTATCGTACATCAAGTGAGAGTAATTCAATACCGAACTCAGTTAAATGTATAATTTTTTTTCAAAAATTATAAATAATTAGAATATAAGTACTTATTTTGGGACTCAAATTCAGAACATGTCTACATAATTTTAAAAATTAAGTTAACTAATCTAACACATCAAAAAAATAATAATTTAAAGTATGTACCGTAGAAAATAATTAAACT
Organism: Colocasia esculenta; assembly: GCA_014218235.1. Lineage (NCBI taxonomy): Eukaryota > Viridiplantae > Streptophyta > Magnoliopsida > Alismatales > Araceae > Colocasia > Colocasia esculenta. Next base: position 178,924,141 of record CM024755.1, on the reverse strand, counting down.
TATATATGCACATCAACTTTTTATCAGAAATTATTAAAATTTACGAAGAATATTGGGTGATATGCTGAAATCTATATATGTGGGGGCTTAAGACATGACTATCTCTGGACTTTGAGTGCACTTGTTATGCTGATCAAAAGTTTAGGATATTCTATGTTTTCCACTTCTTTGTATAATTAATTACTTCCCATGCTGCTCAGCTCGTTCACTGTCGTAAGTCCGGACTTAATTTTGACGGAATTGACTTCGATTTGTTTTCGGACAAAAGAGGGAATGGAGATCTTTCTAATTCTATGATCATGAAACGCGGTGCGACCAGTCAACAAAGAAACGCGTCGTATATTAATAGTCCTCGATATATTGATTTTTAGCACAGTTCTACTACTATTGGGGAGGGGATCATATATCCATCTCTCACAAATTTAATCTTCTAGCTAGTCGGGAAATTCAAAATTAATTACATAAAAATATATAATTTTTTTATATGGTTCCCGAAGTAGTAGCTAGTGTGCCTCTCATATCTATGTGATCACACTACAAGAAGCAGAGCATTTGTCATCGGCAATATGTCAGCGGCTAGAAAAATTCGCTGACAAAAGTGGCATACGTCAACGGCTTTGCTTGTCCGCTGATATATCGTTATTATTTGTCAACGGCCGCTTTGGTTGTTGACATATCCTCACTATTTGTCAACGGTTTCGTTTATGCGTTGACAAATCTTTATAATTATATTTTAACATTTTTGATTAATATATTATTTTTAATTGACAATTTTTATATTTATTATTAATAAATATTATTAATAAGTAAAATTAGATATAATGTTAATAAATAATATTTTTAATATTGATAAATATATAGTAAATAGAAATCAATATCATTTAATATTGATAAAATTATAATAAATAAAATTAATATTTATTATTTAATTAAAAGTAATATCAGCGGCCTCACCAACCGCTGACATATACTTCTTTTTCTTACCCCGCCCCCAAACCCCCTCTGCGCGAAGCCGGCCCTTAACTCGGTAACTCCTCCCTCCTCTGGCGATCTCCTCCTCTGGCGATCTCCCCGCTCCTGCGACGATCTCCTCCTCCGGCGATCTCCCCGTGCCGGTCGCGTCTTCACCTCCTCCTCCGGCGATCTCCCCGCGCCGGCCACGTCCTCCTCCGACGACCTCCTCCTCCAGACGATCTCTCCTCCTCGCAAAATTAAATTTTCTTTGTCAGTGGTTTTATGAGCCGCTGACAAAAAGTTTTTGTCAGCGGGCAGTAAGCCGCTGAGATAAAAAAAATTTGTCAGCGGTGAGTAAGTCGCTGACATAAAATTTTTTTGTCAGCGGTCCACAATTATGTTGACGTATGTTTTGTCGACGACTAAGATGTCGACGGCTTTGTCAACGAGTTTAAGCCGTTGACATATGTCTTTATCAACGGCTTTTTTAGTTTTGTCAACGGCATGTAGCCGCTGACATATGCCGTTTTTCCTGTAGTGTCAGTAGGGTTTTACTAGAAAATTACGAAGTATTAATTGTATAGTGCAATGAGGAGGTTCACCCTTTTTTCATGCCAAAAGAAAAAGTCTAAGTAGGTTTTTGTATATAAAACACTGTTAATAATATAATTGTGTAAAAATATATGTTAAATTTGCATTATCACTAGAAAATCTTGTTAATTAATTACGAGAATTTATATACGCCAAAACCCAGTTGTACGTGCTTTGCATGATAGATCTATAGAATATGCTAAGAATATTTTTTTATGATCTATTATAATGATCATTAAAACCTTTTTACATAATTTTACACTCAAATAAAAAAATTGATTTGCCACTCTTGATCTCTCGCTCTTTGGAGAGAGAGAGAGAGAGAGAGACGAAAGAGGGGGGATCTCCAAAAATATTTTCTGAAGTGACAATCTATCCCCTCTTATTGTTTCATCTATTCCTACTGAGGACGTGTGGACCTAATTTTTGCAAAAAGATTACATAGATTGGACAATTTCCTAAGGACACCTGCCCTCCATCGCCTGTTACGTTTGGAAATGCGGTGGGGCAGATTTTGAAATTAATTTTTTTTGACAAAATCTACCACAGTTTCAAATATTTTTCATTATTTTGAGACATGTAAAAATCACTACGTCGGTTGAAAGAGAGAGAGAGTTAGAAGAAATTCTCTCGCTCCTCTCCTACAAAAATAGGACGGAGGCCGCTTTTGATGATTTTGACACGGGCGACGATGTTGTTCTGTCGCCCATGACATTAATTTTATGATAGTTTTTTATCATTTTTAAATTTTGTTTAAAAATTTCACGGCTTTCACAAAAATATTACGGATGACGAGGTTAAAAACATCCATCACACAACTTATGCAGAGAAATCGACTTTTGTAAATTTATGAAATTTAAATAATTATTCTAAACGGTGCCTAAGCCTTAACTTCAGGGGATGAACGTTTCTGTTCCATCTAGCCGCTCCATCTCATCTTATAATTACTCATCGCCAAAAAGCCAAATCTGAATTACATCGATCCTTGGAACTTCCTTACGTTAGTGATTATCAGAAATTCTTTTAAATTGAAAGAGAATGGTGAGAAGGGTCCGCAATCCATTGGATGTTGTGCTTGTGAATGCTCAAGACTCTGATTTGCCTCATCTTGCAACGCAGACACCACACTTATATATGGTCATGCTTAGGAAGTGTCTCTGTTTAATATCAATAACGGACCAATTGTTATGGAAAGAGTGGAGATCCTCTCCACCCGCGGGTGGAGGGGACTCCAGCAGTACAAGGGAGGTTTGGGATTTTTTTTGTTTGGCCCCCTAGGTAAAAAAAGAAAAACACACACACACAAGGGTCTCAAACAAAAAAACCCAAAATCCCCCTTGTACTGCTGGAGTTCCCTCTCAACTCTTATGGAAAAGGATGTAGCTCACATGGTGACCCTTGATCCTAGCGGTCAGTGGTTAATTTGTCTCCGTGGCGGATCATGAAAATTAGTTCAGTGGGGTCACTTAAGTCTAGGGGGGTCATCCTTAAATTCAGTAGGGTCACCTTTTATTTGCACACCTAAATAACATGGAGAATTTCTACTTCTTTTAAGACACCTCTTCCAAGTCAGTGGAGTCACGTGACCCCACTGACTATAAAGAGGGTCCGCCACTGATTTGCCTATCCCCGGCCATGACAATAAGTGCTGAATAGTTGATGACACAGATCTAATTAATTAACGACTTGTCTCCTACTCTCTTTCATGGCCAAGTGGGTTATCCTCCCATAAGCCCCATTTAGAGGAGAATGAAGACCTCACATATTTTATCACTCTCCTCTTCTCCAACAATCAATTAATCTTCTGCAATATTATCAAGTTGTTAAAAATTCATCTCTCATCTAAGTCATAAATATGAAGTTTAAATGTGCTTATTTATCCTCCAAACTTGTTCTTCGAACCCTTCTTGCACAACTCCTTGATCTATTAGTTGGTACTAACTGTCTGATTGTAGATTCATTTTCAACAAGTACTCTTTTACAAAATTTGTAGAGTCAAATGTAAAAAGGATCTAACTAGTATCTCCATTGTTGTTCTAAATGTTAATACTCTACCATCTATCTCTCAAGAAACTTAAACCCAAATTTTGTTGAACAATGAAGCTTTTCTTTCTATATATTTACAAGGCTTGGGTCAGTGTGCTATCCACCAGAGGAGTCTGATCAAGAAGAAGATGATAATGAAAAAGATCATTTACCCCTGTCACCCAGGTCTTCGTCCCCCATTCCCTATTTTGCCATACTTTTTCTTATGATCATTTCTACTTGTATTATTGGAGAATCTTCTCCTCTACTTGGAATTTTTATTTGTTTTTACTGCAAAATCTGTTAATTTAGTTTTTCTTTGTTCTTTGGACTGACCTTACGCAGCCTGAAGAGACACATCTTTAGTTTGACTAATGTCCCTTGATAAGTGGCATTGAACCCTCTACTTATTTTTTCTTAATAAATTTCTCCCCCTTTGAAATTTTTTTCTGTAACACATATCTGCAAAAAAAAAATGAAAAAAAGATAAAAAATCGTGAAAATTGGGAGATGGTGACCAGATGGGGCCGATCATGTCGAGATCCAGCTATCATATATATAAATCGGTCGATATTTTACTAAGGGTCCGTTTGTTTTAATATAAAACTCTATTAGGAAAAAATTTTCAGGAAAAATCTTATGTTTTAGATCGTTTGATATCCTTGAAAAGTAAAATATAAAAAACAGTATCCCAGAAATCATGAATTTTGGCATCCGCCGTTTTTACGCGGATGCCATTTTGGTGCGCATTCTACATCTGCAGTGATCTATTTTTAGACACTATTCATTTAGTTACATTTTTATTTTCTTTCCACTCATTTAAGTAGTATTTATCAAATTTAATTATTTTTATTAGTTAATTTAATATTTATTCTTTTATTAAAATATCTATAGAATACTATTCATTCAAATTGTGTTTTTATTTTATTTCTCCTAATTTAAATTGTTTCTGTCAAAGGTACTTATTTTTCGTTAGTTATCTATTTTTTTTATTTTTTTAAAATATTAAAAATAAAATAAAATAAAATATTTTTTGAAGAATAGTATTAATACATAAAAGAGTACATGATTCTCTTTCATTTGAGTGGATCATAAGATCTCATACCCCTCCCATACTCTCTATTTACATAAATAGCTAATGAAAATATTTATCTGACAACTAAATAGATAATTACGTTTTCATTTTTATGTAAAAATTATTTCATAAAAAACTATTTTCTTAATAAATTATTTTACATATAACCAAACAGACCCTAAACTGAATCGTGCGTGCCATTGTGGTTTGGTCGGTCTGCACTAAATCCATTGAGGCCGGATCATCCGCTGACCACGTACATTCTCTTAATAGGCATAATATAATATGGGCATTATTCCACCGCTATTGTATGGTACCTCCGACGGCGACTATATTTAAAATTTGTGTGAAAAATTAAGATCAATAAGAAAATGATGCCTTTGAACCACAAACTACTAATTAGTATATAGCTTCGATCGGACAAGTGCTACCTGAAACGATCAGCAGATCATATATATGAGGGTGCTCCCAATAATTACTCTGATGAATGTCATAGTTAAGTTTTTCATAACCCATCATTTTCTTCACGCTTCGATCTTTATTATTTTTCATTTTTTTACACACTTTTATCAACCATCAAATTATACGAATACATATCTCATAAGATAAATTTTTATGATCTCGTGAGCTGTGGTCAACGCTAGCTGGGTGTAGTAATTATTGGGAGGTGTTACTTGGAACCTTCGTTTCCATTTCCCCATATTCCAGTGCCATTTCTCTTGTCCCTTGCTCTCTCACACATTTGTGCGAGTTTTGCATAGTTGTACATGTCTAGAGTTGTGTAAGACCAAGCAACTATCTCATCCATCCCCAAGCACAGGTTTGGAGGGTTGCTTGGGGCTGGATAAATTTGTTGTCTGGTCGTCAAATAATTATATTTTCTTCTCACATTTTATCCCCCCCTTCATTGGTGCCATATATCGGGATCCTAACCCACATGTCTGCTCAGCTCCAGAAAAGAGAAATTACAAGAAGACTTGAAAAAAAAAATGATGTTTACGTAATCTCAAGTTGAATGATCATATATTACAAGATTGGAATTTATTCCTTAGCCTAAGCGCCACCTTTTGAAGAATAAAATCTTACAATTAGCTCTTGGGAAAGTATATATATATATAGTTTTGTAACAACAAATAAGCAGCTACCCTCAATTTTATTTATTTATTATAATACATAATAACTCAAATTATGAGAAATATTTATTACAAGAGTGGGCGTGCAATTAATAAGGGTGATGTGGATACTAAAATCATTTTTGTTATTTGCTGATAGAGTGAGAGAAAAAGTGTTATCAAGTCCCCTCTCAATCAATAGCCAAATTAGTGGAGAAATATTTATTGCACTTGTGAAGTGCACTTCAAAGGTTCATATATTGGCCAATACAGTACTCGTGTGGTGCATTATGCTTAAAATTTTTCAAAAAAAGAATAAATGTACTGTATTAATACAATAAGTACTATTTCTCAAAATAATCTTACAATCCACGTCATTCATATTACAAAATAACTCTTGCAGTAAGTATTATTTATCACGTACCTACTATTGCTCAAATTAATTTGTCAATTACTCGTGTATGTTTATTGCATACATAATTGCATTATGACACCAAGAAGTAAAATACGTTAATTTATTGCGTAATTACATTAAGACACGAAGAAGTGATCACGTATAACCACATGCCGTCGCTCGTGCAGATATTCCAGGAGGAGGAGACGGTGGCGGTGGTATAAGGACGACGGCAGCGGCGGTGGTGAGGTGGACCGATGGCGACGGTAGTGACTACAGTTATACCGGGGGCGATGGCGGCAGCGGCCAATCCTTCCGCTTTGGCAGACTCGCCATGGGAGACGGAGGCGTCGAGCCTTCTCTGTCACCCATCAATCTTCTCCCAATTCCCTCCGTGTAGAATTGCGGCGTTTTCCCTGTAGAACCAGCTTTGCTGCCGGAGACGTCGAGCTCGCCATGAGCCGTACTCCCGCAGCAAGCAGATGAGAAGCCCCAGAACCTCGCCGCCCCACCTGTACGTGATCAACATTAACTAACCATGCACGTAACAACAAATGTAAGCTCTAAATTGATCCACGACATGCATGCATACGCCATACCGATCGGAAGACAATATTAAACATAGCTACATGCACGTATTCATCACAAGTAATTAATCTGTTAAGTTGGGTTGGTCTAATACTACCAGAGAGAAGGCAGCAGGAGACTACAAGGAGGAGGAGTAGGGCAGTGACAGCAGTCGACGTCATGGCAACGTTCAAGGCCTGGCGATCTCTCAGATTTTAATCTACATGAGGTTGCAGGCGACTGAGGCCACGCCTTTTTATAGTCTCTTGGTCTCTCTCTAGATCTCTCGTCCAAATTCCCAAGCCTGTTTACCTAGAAGGATACCCGGGGAAAAAGAAGCTAGGGAGATCTTTCTTAGGACGGTTCTGCGCGCGCGTGGTGACTGGCTTCCAAGAAGCGTACGGTGTCCGGTGATCCTTATTGATTGCTACGTACGTACATACCATGGATGACGCGCGTGATCAAGGGCAAGAAACAAGTTAAAGACCCCAAGGACGATCGATGCTCTTGTCAAGGTGATCGAGAACCCTAGAAACTTACAGGCAAAACTTTCAACAAAACCCTGTAGCGTAGTCTACGCTACATGCAATTGCATGGTTGGTATATATGGAATTTGGGAATACTCCAATACGAAGAAACTTCCTCATGCATGCCTAGCTAGGAGTATTCGCTAAAATTTCAAACAACTCGGCCGAGGAAAACATCACTTGACGAAGAAAGATATATAGTAGGATGGCTCAACATGGTTATAGAAAAGTCTTGCTAAATTTTCAACTAATAGAATTACTTAATTGAAGGGCAATCCATGCCATTTTTTTTTATCCTCTTTGGAGGATATTAAATATTTCTCTTCTACATTGAGAAATACTTAATTGCATCTTTATAACCCACTTTGGAGGATTCTTCTGCATCAAGAAGTGTAATAAAAGTGATGTGAATTGCCTTCAAAACAATTTTATTGACTGAAAAAGAGAGAGAAAAAAATCTTTTTAAATTTTCAACCAATATAATTGTTTAGAGGAAAATCCACATTATCTTTATTATCCTTACCAATCAAGCATTTCTATTCTACTACATTAGAATTAATACAGCTACAGGGTGGCGTATAAGCTCCAAGACTTAAGGATCCATCACTTTTTGCTATGACCAATATACGGAGAAAAAAGGGTTTGCAAAAGAATAACGGGAGTTTAAAACCTTTTTTTTGTGATCAAAATATCCGATATTCATAAACTTTACAAAGAAATTGCCAAATGCTAGAAGCTATAGTTTTGTTTTCTTTATCATCTATTTTCCCAGGCCCGAATTGTCTAAATGTGAGTCACAAGAAAAGGAAATGGGAAAGGAATTAAGAATAGAGAAAGCACACGTACCAAGAGACATGTCAACTGCACACCCAATAGGTGTACTACAAATAGATGAGAGGGGGAGGTGTAAAGAGAAAGTGAAGATCTTCATTTCACAACGAGGATCTAAATTAAATGCCAACCTTCCCCTCATCTCTTCCTCTGAAAACTCATCTTTGTCTTTTGATCGTCCCCAGATGAACCCCCTCTTCCTCTCTCTCTCTCTCTCTCTCTCTCTCTCTCCTTTACTCTCGCACTTATTGTGGCAACTGCCGACGTGCCGCGACAATGGTGGGACCCCCATCTCTCTCTCTACCCCTAATTCAATTTATCTCTCCCTCTCCTTCTCCCCAGCTCTCTCTCTCCCATTGTTTCTCACTCTCTGTACAAAGAGTCACTTTGTCACGCCCCCAATTTAGTAGCAAAATAAACCGAAAATGTAAGCAGATACATAATATATCGAGTAGTCGAGTAATTCAAAGCAATTAAAGACAAAAATTAGAATAATACAAACTCTTACTTTTATTAACATAATCACTAAGTCTGTTACAATTACTAATTAGAGCCAATACATAAGGCTCATTGACACTATTACATTGAACTAAAAACAAACTAATTAATTGGAATCCACTATATTATGACGCTATGGTAACTCCATTAAGTTGACGTCAGGTCTCTCATCACTCTTATTGTCCATCCCCATTAGTGTGTGTATCGTCAACCGACTCACTTAAAAAACAGTACTTGATGAGCAAATGCTCAATAAGATTCATATCTTATGAACGACGTAATGATTTAAGTAATTAATACCTTAACAAGCAGAATAACTATATGAGGCATGATGAGCCATGATAGAGAGCAAGAGCATGGTGCTATCAAGTAATAACGAGCAAAGTGTCATGTATAGAAAGAGAGAGAATTTGACCATATCTTGAGTAAATATCCCCCGTGGAAACAAGTACAAGTCAAGTCAAGTCAAGTAATAACATACCAAGTAAATTCACGAGTTGATTATCATAGATTAATCAATATAGTATAACACTTGGGTGTAATGCCAGACACTCTAGTCATTAAACTCCCATGGGCACTAACACTTTTGGGTGCTCCTCCCATAACCAGGCCAGGCCCTATAATTGCAAGACATTTGTTATATTTATTATTTAGCCGATCACTCATATAGAGTTCTAAGAAAAAGATGAGAAGTATAGACAAATAGATGAGAGTATGAGAGAAAGGGAACAAATGAGAGAGAAAGATGCATAAGATTAGAGTTTCTGCATTAACCAAAAACTTATAAGGGTCATGCATGAGAAACAATTTGGAAAACATAAAAGTAACTACGTACTGCAGATAGCACACACAGATCTATGTTGGTAGCATGGGTGAGAATGTGGTTTGCCTATTGGCCACGACAAGAATGCGGTTAGAACATAGGGTGCGACAATTAGAGAAGACACAGTCCTCCTGTGCACCATGTTAAGAATGCAGAGAGAATGTTCATAGAGAGACCCTCAAAGCCAGTTGAATTGTGGCGTATTTGTCCAACATGGTCCATTAAGGTGTACAAGTGATGATAGCTGGTCCAGCCGACCTTGTGACCCCTTTTATTGAAAAAAAAAAAAAACAACTAGCTTGATGTCCTAGAGGAATTCTAGACTCATGAAATTTACGGAGGCCTTAGCGAGAGAGTTCCAATCCAACAGGAGGAATATCTAACGAGGATTCTCACAACGTCAAGAAATGTGTAGAAACAATTGCTCGGCATTGTAGAGGACTTCTAGAACAATGGAGTAGTGATAATCAGTATTACAACATCGATGTAAAATGAAAGTAGGTAGTGTTTAATAAGAAAAAAACTATTTTATTTCACTACTTTAACATAATTTCAATAAATTACCTAGTTATCAACATGGTGATAACTGATAGCAATTTAGAATTTGCATGGTTTGTACTAAAAAAATTTATGAGAGATAATCAACCATACATGAGAAATCAATTAAATAGATCATTAAATCTTACTTAAAAGATACCATCTTAAATTAACATGTTTTAAACCTCGCACAATCATTAACAACATCAAATCATTATTTTGAAGCACAATTTATAGGTGAAATACTATTTTTGAACACACAGTCTGAACTCGGTCAGGGGGTTGCCCACGTCCAAAAGGCGATTGGTATACCCACCACATTAAGTTTAAGTTAACATGGGGTGTCTATACGATGCGACCTAAATGTGGTATTGCTAGACCACATTCATGTGGCGGGCTATATCACTACTGTGTTCACCTCACAATGAACCTAGGATGATAGATATGCATTAAAATGCTTAAATCACAACATATATCAAATTAGTCTTAAATCGAAGCTAGTATGCTCATGGATGTACAAAAATAAGAAAATTGTCAAGGGAACATGATTTGAGATGAAGAACAAGATGTCAGATACAAGAAGATGCATGAACTTGATGGACAAAATACTTACAACATGCTTGATGAAAATTAAGAAAAATGTGGAGATCATATTTATAGCATGGAGATTAGCCTAACTAGAGATTTAATTAGATTTAACATATGAGAACACTACCTTCGAGCAATTTAGAGACTTTAGGGCTAGAACAAGGTAGAACACCTTCTAAGGCTCCTTCTCCAGCCTCCTCCCCCTCCCCCCCCCCATGTCCAAAAGATCCTCTAGGTAGCAATCGGGTAGGTCAAGAGGGAAATTTGGGATTGGGATTTAGGAGTTCTAGTACAACTATAACTTGATTAAATGACGAATTTGCAAGTTTATATTTATCTCTTAAACCTTCCAAGCTTTAATTAGAGTTGTATTGTGAGAAAAAAATTTGCTTTCTAAGTTGGGTTAGGTTTTCAGCGTGAATTTACATCATTATCTAATATATTATAGCTAATTTAGTCTAATTAATTTATCTAAAGGGAGAATGGACATTACAAATTTAATAAGAATATACTATTTTATTATTATATTATGTTCTCCTTTGGCCCATTAACTCTTTTATGGACCATTATTTAAGCCCATTACTACTTTTTACTTATTGGATTTTATTTTAACTCATTTATTCTTTTGAGTTTTAATTTAATTAATTAATTTATTTATTTTATATTAATCTAGGTTGCTCCACGCTTGGTGTAAAATTAGAGATACATTATAAATATGTTGGTGCTCTTACAGACATATTGGTGTAGGTGTTCACATGTTAATGCTACTATACATATATTAGTGCGCACTGCAAAATGAGAGATGTTCAAACGATTTGGTGCATTTGTCAATATGTTTGTGTAGGTGTTCATATGTTATTGTAGTTATAGACATACAAGTACACATACAGATATATTGGTGCAGGTGTTTATATATTCATACAGATATATTGGTGCAGGTGTTTATATATTAATGTAGCTATATATATTGTTAGTGCAGTACTTATAGATATGTGAGGAGCACTCATATATATGAGGTGTTCAAATGTTGGTTCACTTATCAATATATATGTTGGTGCAGACTTTCATGTATTAGCGCACTTTTAGATATATTAGTGCACCTATAGAAAAGGTAATTCACACTCATAAATATCTTTTTTTTCATATGCATTTATAGATATGTTGGTGCATGTGTTCATAAGTTATTGTGCTTATAGATATATTCCTGCACTTGTATATACAATACTGCACACTCAAATTCATGGTCAATCAATTAGGGTAGGTTTAGGATTCCAAATCTAACTCTATTCTGAGGTCCGATTGCGACAGCTTGTTGGATGTAAAGGATGTTAAGGGAGCAATCTATAATAGAAAGGAAAACTCAAGGTTGATGAAGTAAAGGGTGTGCTAGCTTGGTCTCTTATGTGTGAGGTCTTTAGTCCCATATTGGAAACTCAAAAAGAGTATAAGGGCTTTATACCCCAAAAGGTGTAGGAGACTATGTCTTATAGACAAAGATGAGGCTATGCTTGACCATAACACACACGCGTGCCGCCGGGCCGGGCTGGGCTGGGCGGGCGCGCGCGTGTGGTGACGCGGTCCAGCCGGCTTGCCTTAGCACCTTTTTACTTTTTCTAATTGTGTTTTTGCCCTTTCTTGGAGAGTTTGGAGCTATTTGGGCCGGTTCTCCAAACCGGGCCCATTGTTTTGCCTTGCGCGTGCGTGTGGCGTTTAAGGGGGGTGATTAGGGATTCCTAATCACGGTTACCCTCTTCTTCTCGGAGAACGCGCCTGTTCGACTCTCTGAGGAACCGCTCGCTGCCTGCTCGCTCCTGCTCTCGGTCTTCTGCCTGCGTCGCTCTCGCCGGCCGATCGCATGCCTTCCGACGTCCGGCGCCTTCCCTGTGCCTCGCCGATGTTCGGTGCACGCTCTCTTTCCCTTCTGTTTCGTCCATAGAGGATTAGGTTTTCTGATTGCATGTTTTGCGAGATAACATATGTGCGAATGTTAATCTCGTGGTAGTAGTAGTCGTATCCTGGAAGAAGACCGCCATACCCAACGCACTGTTCTAGTGGGGGCGATATCTTCTTTAAGGGGAGTCTCTTTGAGGCGCTTCTACTGCGCATATTTCCTTTCTTACTGCATATATAAACATATCAATGGATTACGTCAATCTCATGTATGATGTATTTTGGTTGTTGTTAACTGGACTTTTCCCATATTCCTGCGTTCTGTGGTATTGCATTTACATGTGTAAATCCGATTGTTGCCATGTGTCGACCCTGTTACACACTGTATTTTCAACAGTCTTAAAGAAGATATTGATCATGGCAACCTCATCAGTGGGTTTTAGGGCGAGGGTAGATCTGTCTGGGATGCCTGAAAAGTTTTCCGGACAACACTTCAAGCGTTGGCAACAACGCATGAAAGTGTGGTTCACCATGGTCGGTCTAATCTCATTGATTGAATCGGATCCCCCTGTTCTGGATGAGAAAGTTCCTGATAGTGCTAAGAAAGTTGAAGAGTGGAAGGAGAAGGACAGGTTGGGGCATGGGTGTATACTCACTGCTCTGTCTGATGTCCTGTTTGATGTTTATAGTTCCTCCACTTTCAAAACTACTAAAGCACTATGGGATGAACTTGACCGCAAGTATAACATCGAGGACCAAGGTCTGGAAAAATACTCTGTGGGCAAGTTTCTCAAGTTCCAAATGGCTGAGAATAAACCTGTGGGGGAGCAGGCTCATGAACTTCTCCTTATGCTCCAAGGCTTAGCTGAGGCAGATATGAAAATGCCTGAAAAGCTCCAAGTCATGTGCATCATAGAGAAATTGCCCAGATCCTGGGAGGATTTTGGGATGTCTCTTAAACACCGAAAAGAGACAATTTCTCTTGATGATTTGATGAGGGCTATTGCTATAGAAGAGGAGCATAGAAAGGAGAAGCCTTGTATGCCTGTTGATGTAACTGCAAACCTGGTAATGAAGCATAAGGGGAAAGATTTCAAAAACAAAACCAAAGGTGATTCTACTTCTCAGATGAAACCAAAAGGAAAGATTAAGAAGAAGAAGGTGATGGGAGAGTGCTGGACTTGTGGTCAAAAGGGCCATATGCGCAATGACTGTCCCAAAAGGAAAGAGAAATTGCTGAACAAGACCCAACAGACCAATCTGAATCCAGCCCAAGTCAATGTAATGACTGGTGGTTCTTCTTCTGGTGCCGAGTATGTTACTCTAAACCCTCAATTATTTGCTATATATAAACCGAATGAGTGGCTAGTAGACACTGGAGCCAATGTACATTTATGTGCTGACCGGGCTCATTTTGTGTCTTATCAGGCCCATGGAGACCGTTCCGTGATAATGGGAAATGGTAGTACGGCTAGGGTGCTGGGAGTTGGACGTGTTGATCTGAAGTTTGCTTCAGGACGTGTTCTATCTCTATCTCTAGTGCACCATGTTCCTAGTGTCAGAAGGAACATTTTATCTGGTTCTGTTTTAGTAAGAGAGGGATATGAGTTAAACTTTAAGTGTAATAAAGTTGTGATACTTCGCATGAAATATTTTATAGGAAAAGGTTATCTTTCTGATGGTTTGTTTAAAATCTTTGTGGATCATGTTGTGAACAGAAATTTAGATTGTGCTTCTAATTTTGAATATGTTCCTGTTGCTTATAACATATTAGATTCATCTGATATATGGCATAGTCGTCTTGGTCATCTAAATTTTAATTCTTTAAAATGGATGATGAACCTGAAAATGATTCCCACGTGTGCTATTGATAAATCAAACAAATGTGATATTTGTGTTCAGTCCAAGCAACCTAGGAAGCCTTTCCATTCAGTGGTTAGGGATTCTGAGATCCTAGATTTGGTTCACTCAGATATCTGTGAATTTAATGGCATGTTAACTAGGGATCATAAAAAATATTTTATTACCTTTATAGATGATTGTAGTAGATACTGTTATATGTATTTGCTTAAGTCTAAAGATGAAGCCTTGCAAAAGTTTGTCATCTTTAGGAAGGAAGCGGAAACACAAACAGGGAAAGTTTTAAAGAGGTTGAGGTCAGATAGAGGAGGAGAGTATACCTCTAGTTTGTTTGTTGAATTTTGCCAAAGTCATGGCATTGTTCATGAAACAACTGCACCATACTGTCCTCAGTCTAATGGGATAGCTGAAAGGAAGAACAGGGTTTTTATCGATATGGTCAACTCTCTCCTGCAGAGTTCAGGACTGCCAAACTTTATGTGGGGGGAAGCATTGAATACTGCTTGCCATATTCTAAATCATGTTCCCCTGAAATATAAAGATAATAGTCCAATTGAACTTTGGAGAAATAGGAAACCCAGTTTGAAATTTCTCAAAGTGTGGGGCTGCCTTGCTAAGGTACTTGTCCCTGAGCACAAGAGAAAGAAGTTGGGCCCTAAGACAGTTGACGCTGTTTTTCTAGGCTATGCTGAAAACAGCTATGCATACAGGTTTCTGGTTGTTAAATCAGAAATTTCTGGCATAGATGTTAACACCATAGTTGAATATCGAGATGCCACGTTCTTTGAAAATGTCTTTCCTATGAAGTCTGGTCTACCTCAACATCAATCTTCTGAGACTATAGCCTCTACATCTGCATCCATTTCAGATCAGGTGGAAAGGATGTCTAATGTGGGGGCTAGTGCATCTGGGCCTTCTCCTGATGATAGTAATCAGGAAGAAGTAGAACCAAGGAGGAGTAAAAGACAAAAGATCACCAAGGATTTTGGTGGTGAATTTATCACTATCAGATCGAGGGTAATCCTTCCACCTTTCGAGATGCCATGGCTTCATCAGAAGCAAGGCATTGGAAGGATGCCATTAAGAATGAAATGGATTCCATTCTTGCAAATGGCACTTGGGAATTGGTCATTCCTCCTCCTAGTTCTAAGACTATAGGATGCAAGTGGGTCTTTAAGAAGAAGTTAAAACCTGACGGAACCATTGACAAATATAAAGCAAGGCTAGTTGCTAAGGGTTTCAAACAAATGGAGGGGATAGACTATTTTGATACTTATTCCCCTGTCACTAGGATGACCACAATCAGGGTGCTGATTGCATTAGCATCCATATATAATCTAAAAGTCCATCAAATGGATGTTAAGACTGCCTTTCTTAATGGTGATCTTGACGAGGAGATTTATATGGATCAACCTGAAGGGTTTGTGGCTCCTGGAAGTGAAAGAAAAGTTTGTAGACTTATTAAGTCTCTATATGGTTTGAAACAAGCCCCTAAGCAATGGCATGAAAAGTTTGATACTACTATCATATCTTTTGGCTTTATTGTTAATGAGTTTGATAAGTGTGTCTACTATAGAGTTAAGGGTGATAAATGCATAATTTTATGCCTATATGTAGATGATATTCTGTTATTTGGCAGCACTCTGGGAATAGTGAATGAGACTAAGTCATTCTTAAGTAGCAGATTTGAAATGAAGGATATGGGTGAGGCTAATGTAATTCTGGGACTGACTCTTACAAAGTCAGTTGAAGGGATAGCAATTTCTCAATCTCACTATGTTGAGAAGGTTTTAGAGAAATTTGGCTATCAGAATTGCAAGTCAGTCTGTACTCCTTATGATCCTTCTAGAGTTTTCTGCAAGAATAAGAGTGGTGTTCCTGTGTCTCAATTACGATATTCTCAGGTTATAGGAAGCTTGATGTATCTAGCTAATTGTACGAGGCCTGACATTTCATATGCAGTGTCTAAACTTAGTAGATACACAAGTTGTCCTGACCAAACTCACTGGGATGGGCTAGATAGGGTTTTGAGGTACCTAAAAGGTACTATTACCCTAGGCTTGCATTTTGGGAGATTCCCCGCTGTCCTGGAAGGATTTAGTGATGCAAGCTGGATAGCTGAAAACTCAGGGAGTAATGGTGTTTCAGGGTATGTGTTTACTCTGGCAGGTGGTGTAGTCGCCTGGAGGTCTTCTAAACAGACCATCTTATCTCGGTCTACTTTTGAGGCTGAGTTGTGTGCTTTGGATACCACTGGGTTGGAGGCTGAGTGGATTAGGGGTCTTCTTTCAGAACTTCCTCTAATGAGTAAGCCTGCTCCTGTGATCTCTGTGCATTGTGATAACATGACCACAATTGCAAAGGTCAAGAGTTCAAAGTACAACCAAAAAGAAAGGAGACACATCCAAATCAGATTGAGATCTGTAAGGGATTTAGTGTCTCAGGGAGTGATCGCCGTAGACTTTGTTGGTACCAATGACAATATAGCTGATCCTCTTACCAAAGGGCTTGATAAAAGGAAAGTCCAGATGTTCAGGATGGGGATGGGACTGAAACCCATTTCTCATTCTCCTGCAGAGGCTACCCAACCTATTTGAGTGGAGATCCCACGAAAAAGGTTCAATGTGGTAATAACAATCTGCTGAGAGAATGTGTTGGCACTTAAATGTAAGATATTTCATATCTGAGTCAATCCCCTGTAATCCTGTATAAGTGCTGGAAATTGCTAATGTAGGTTGAGTATTTACTACTCTTAATAGGTTCAAGTCTGGAAAGACAGGATAGTTGCAGTATATCCTTGGAGAAGCCTACCTAAGTGAGTATTACTGTGTGGCCGCAGTTAAGGAATCTGGGTTGTTCCTGAATGTACTCATGATACAGGATAGGGCGCATGGCCTTTAAAGCGCCTAGTTTATAAATTGCTATCAAAAAACCTTATATCATGTTGTCTCTTAGCAAGTAACCCTCACATAAAGAATTAAGTTCAAGATTTTATTCACTTCGATTCTGTGGGGGTAAAAGTTAAAAGACTAAGGTAAGGGTTCAAACCCGAAAGGTACCTTTACTGAAAGCATGGTATGTTTATCCTCTTCTGACTATTCTCCTTATCAAACCTTGAGTTTGTGGGGGAATGTTGGATGTAAAGGGTGTTAAGGGAGCAATCTATAATAGAAAGGAAAACTCAAGGTTGATGAAGTAAAGGGTGTGCTAGCTTGGTCTCCTTATGTGTGAGGTCTTTAGTCCCATATTGGAAACTCAAAAAGAGTATAACGGCTTTATACCCCCAAAGGTGTAGGAGACTATGTCTTATAGACAAAGATGAGGCTATGCTTGACCATAACACACACGCGCACCGCTGGGCTGGGCGGGCGCGCGCGTGTGGTGACGCGGTCCAGCCGGCTTGCCTTAGCACCTTTTTACTTTTTCTAATTGTGTTTTTGCCCTTTCTTGGAGAGTTTGGAGCTGTTTGGGCCGGTTCTCCAACCGGGCCCATTGTTTTGCCTTGCGCTTGCGTGTGTGGCGTTTAAGGGGTGATTAGGGATTCCTAATCACGGTTACCCTCTTCTTCTCGGAGAACGCGCCTGTTCGACTCTCTGAGGAACCGCTCGCTGCCTGCTCGCTCCTGCTCTCGGTCTTCTGCCTGCGTCGCTCTCGCCGGCCGATCGCACGCCTTCCGACGTCCGGCGCCTTCCCTGTGCCTCGCCGGTGTTCGGTGCACGCTCTCTTTCCCTTCTGTTTCGTCCATAGAGGATTAGGTTTTCTGATTGCATGTTTTGCGAGATAACATTTGTGCGAATGTTAATCTCGTGGTAGTAGTAGTCGTATCTTGGAAGAAGACCGCCATACCCAACGCACTGTTCTAGTGGGGGCGATATCTTCTTTAAGGGGAGTCTCTTTGAGGCGCTTCTACTGCGCATATTTCCTTTCTTACTGCTTATATAAACATATCAATGGATTACGTCAATCTCATGTATGATGTATTTTGGTTGTTGTTAACTGGACTTTTCCCATATTCCCGCGTTCTGTGGTATTGCATTTACATGTGTAAATCCGATTGTTGCCATGTGTCGACCCTGTTACACACTGTATTTTCAACACAGCTTACCCGTCGTGTTCAGAAAATAGGCCATGGACTTGAACGTGACGGCCCGACAGGTCGCGTTCTATTTTCATTGTATTAAAGAAATATAAGAGTGTTCATAATCAATATTACCGATATATTAGTGCACACTACTCCATTTGACTAACATACACGACATTTCACTAACATATAGTAGGTTTAACTTATAATAGAAATCACCACTCAAACTCCATTTAACTAACAATCTTATCTTTCACTAACATATATTCTATTTCAATATTAACATATATGACATTTCACTATACTCTGCTTCACCCACTTATAATAAAATTCATTACATAAACTTCATGTGGACACTCAAAATATAACAATCTTCAAGAGCTAATCAAGTCAAGAACCTTGGCGCCAGGTTATAAGCTAAAGCTGGATATCATGACGGTTCACGAACCAAGGTTCTAGACCATGGAGTCTGGTGGCGCTGAATCTCCTAAATGCCAAATGTTTCACATGTCCCCGACATTGTATCCTGAAGGGCCCCTCAACACTTGATGCTTGAAAGACATCTTAGTGTGGGATGAAAGTTACCTGGAATAGCAAAATTGTGCCAAAAGTGTATTTTGGAGGCTGAAAACGATGGAATTTTGGGCTGAAATGATGCTTTAATACTGTTGGAAGTAAACCACTTTGACCATTCCGAAGTGTCGATTCTGAATGGGGGTATTGTACACGATTCTGACATCTGAGCGAAAAATTACTCTCATTTTACTAATAAGATATAAAAAATACCTCAAAGAGAAGTTGGCACCATAAGCACCCTAATGTCAGAACAGCTGAAGACATTGACATCGGAATAGCTAAAGGCCCTAGCGACGGATTAACTGAAGATCTTGGCACTAGATTAGCTGAAACCTTAGCGAAGGATCTTCAAGAAAGACCCTAACACATAATCACCATGGGGGCCATTTCTTGTGCTTCATGGGGGTCTCTCTTGAGTTCTCTCGTAAGAGAGAGCGAACGAAGAAAAAGGTAGGTATTGAGGCAATTGTGTTTTCCTTTTCTTCACTGTTTTTATGTATTTCCCCTCTCAAATACATGCTCTTTCATCAATGCAAAGCCCTTGATGCTCTTCTTTTTATGTTTAAGCACTTTACATTTTTGCTCTCTCTCTCTCTCTCTCTCTTTCCCTTTGGCCATTTCTATTTTGTTTATGTTTAAATCCCTTTATATGGCCAAATCGTTTCAAGTTATGCTCAAATCCCTTCTCCCCATATTGTAACGTTTGGTGTTCATGTTGGGCATTTCATGCCCCTTTCACTTGGCACCCTCTTTATGTTTGTTTTTATTTTCTTTATAGATAAAGTCCCCCCCCCCCTATGTCACTATTCCGTGAGACTTTCTATTTATTTCCATGCTGATGTTTTGAGGCTACAAATGGCTCAATAGGGCATGGGGAATGCCTAATCAATGGGTAGGGATCCATGGACTCAAAGACTAGTCCACATGCATGCCTCTCCATACACTGGTTTTGTTACCACCTCTCTTTCCCTTTGCCTTGTATACGGTTCATGTTCTACATGTTTTGGCCCCTCTACAAATTTGATTTGGGACAGAGCTTTGCTCACAAAATAAATAGCATTTCACGCTCCCATTGATCATGCATACAAGCCCCAAGATGTCCCACCCTCCGAGCACCAATTGCATGCAAGCGAGATTTCCGTTATTTAATTCATGCATTTTATGTTCATAATAATATTATATGTGCATCTCCTCTACGTACCTCTATGGGCCACTTGGCTATTCTATTTTAATTTAAACATTACTAGATCAATTGCGCCCCTCACTACTTTGAGCATGCACCAATATATATAATATATATATATATATATATTATATATATAGGATTCACTACAAGAAAAAAACTGTTTAGCGACGGTATTTAGCGACGGAGATTTTGTCGTCGCTAATCCGTTGCTAACTAGCGACAGATTAGCCACAAACTAATTTCCGTCCCTTACGTTAAATTTCGGCGTTGGATTAACGTCGGAAAATGGTTGTCGCTATACGACAGATTGGTGATGGCAAATTTGGTGGTCGCTATTACGTCGCTGAGTAATTGTAACCGCCCAGCCTTCCCCCCTCCCTTCCCCCCCTTCGCACGAAACCCCCCATTTCCCCCGTCTCTTCTTCCCCTCCCTTCCGTCAAAACCATCCGCCGCCTTTTCCCCCCTTTCTCTTCTTCCCCTCATCTCGGAGCTCCCTCGTCCGTCGCCGGAGGCACGTTGCCGGTCATCGTCGCTCTCCAGTCGCCGACATTCTGCATCCCCACCTCCACCGAACGTCCCGCTGCCATCGCTCGCCCTTAGCCTGAGGCACGCTGCCGGCCATCGTCGCTCGCCAGTCGCTGATGTCTTGCATCCCCCCCCCTCCGCCGAGCGTCCCGCCGCCATCGCTCTCCCGTCGCCGGAGGCACGGTGCCGGCCATCGTCACTCACCAGTCGCCGACGACCTGCATCCCCCCTCCGCCGAGCATCCCGCCGCCATCGCCGGTAAATCTCTCACTCTCTCTTGCCAGCGCCCCTGCATCCACCCCTCCGCCGAGCATCTCAATAATTTTTGGAAGGTCTTGTCAAAAGTAATTGTGCCTGAGGAATTTCCAATTTTTGTCGAGGGGACTGGAAATGATGTTCTCTTGCAGAGTAGGATCTAGCTTTTCTGTTGATTGGATTCTGTTTGTTTTTCTACTTATCTTCTTTTTACGATTACCATTTGTGTTTGTATGGTTTCCGGATAACTATTTAGCGTTTTAGTGTTGTGTTTGATCATGATAATGTGATTTTTGTCTGCCTTAGAATCAAAATATAAATTGCTTCGAGTGTGTAGGCTATGGCGAATTTTTATGTTAGGTCCAGGGTGTGTTTTATCCCTTGTTTCTTAATATTCTATTTTTTCCTGATTGTATTTTAAGGGTGATCCCATTATTTTCTAGGAGCTGGTTTCAACTTTCAAGAAACTGGTTTTGTTGACATTGCCCCAGTTTGGTACATCTTGCTCTAAGAATTCTTTCTTCTCATTTTTGCCATGTTGATTAATGACATTTACGTCTCTGAAAGAGAATAAAGAAAAAGGTATCACACTCCTTGGGATTTACAATGGTGGTTAGGAAACCAAACTCTTGTAAGGATACAATGAACTTTGAAATGCTCAACACTTCTCTTCTGCATTTGATATTTTCTATCATCAAGACATTGGAATAATTGATTACTAGCTGGTTGTTTGTGCTGGAATTTTTTTTAGTGTTATCAATGTTATAATGCTTCTGTGATTGCAAAACTTGTGGTGGTTTGTGGATTATTTTGGCAGGCCATTGTCATACAGATATTCTCTTCGTTTCTCTGCTTTGGTGTCCTGGTTAACATTCGTATAAGTTTTGTTGTTTTTATAAGATGAAAGAAGTGAGATTAAAGAAGAAATCAGATGGTGCGTCTGAGATCTTATCTTGGATTAATAAGAGCAAGAAACTTGATGAAAAGAAGATTACTGAGAAGGAGAAAGCCTCACGGCTCATGAAAGCTCTAGAGGAACAGGTTATCATCATCTTCATTTATGTTAGTCATCAAGAAATATGATGTATGTCTCATATTGCGTTCTGTCTCAGGATCATATCCATGATGAGAGTGAAGAGGAGGAAGTATCCGAGCATATTGGACATAATAGTCTCAACCATTTTCTCCTTATTGGTTATAATTATTATTTTGTTCTCACAGATTCTCAGAATTTCAGTTTATTCAAATATCCATGATTAAGATTAAAGTTTTCTGTGCACAAGGAAATTTGTTTGATTTTTGTTGTCCCCACAACTTTGCATTGTAACAGAGCATCTCGCTGGAGTTAAAATTCTTCATGGGCTTCATAAGGTACTAGAGGGTGGAGCTGTAGTTCTGACTCTCAAGGATCACAACATACTTGCAATTGGTGATGTCATCTAAGGTAGCATATGTTTAGATATATGAATAAAATAATGTCATACCCCCACCTCCAGATGCTGACATCACATCCCCACCGATTTCTTCTCTTTTACTAAGCAATAACTGCTTGTGCAGATGTTGACATGCTTGAAAATGTGGAGATTGGAGAGCAGAAGCGTAGAGATGAAGCATACAAGGCTGCAAAGAGGAGAACTGGCGTATATGATGACAAGTAAGAGAGTCTATTATTTAAGAGATGTTATTACTATGGTTTTTTTTCTGACCAAGTTCAACTTCTTTAATTCCAACCATATGTTCAGTGAAGGGGTAGATTCTCAGAGGACGATCCTTCCACAGTATGATGAGCCAGCTGAGGAGGAGGTTTGTCCTAATATTTATTTTTTGAACATCTGCTAACGGGATTCTATATTTTTTTCTCATGCATATATTATAGGGGCTGACTTTGGATGAAAAAGGACGAATTGCTGGTGAGGCTAAGAAGAAACTAGAAGAGGTATATTTTCCCTTTTTTCTACCTTAATTCCAACAAAAAGTTGCCTAGATATTGGTAACTTGGACTTCTTTCATTCATTCTGACAAGAAGTCCTACTATATTGTTTCCTTACGCAAGCCATCTTTTCATTCTCAGCTGCGCAGAAGAATGAAGGGTCATAGCATAACCAAGAATTTTGAAGATCTCACTCCTTCTGGAAAGTTCTCATCTGATTACTATACAGACAAAGAAAATTAGTCTTATTTCCCCAAAAAATGTTTAGTTGTGTAAGAATGATTGTTCTAAATTTTGTCTTGTGTGTAGTGAGAAGATTCTGAGTCTTGAGTTCTTATAAATTGGTCCTTCAAGATTCAGGTGCAGTTCTTTCTACCAGCTGAGCTTAAAATGTGGATTCAAGTAGGCACTATTTTATCCATTTACCTCTATCCAGTTGTCCAACTAATACATTTTTTCATTTCAATTGTGCAATATTACAGAGAAAATTAGTCTTATTTCCCCAAAAAAATGTTTAGTTGTGTAAGAATGATTGTTCTAAATTTTGTCTTGTGTGTAGTGAGAAGATTCTGAGTCTTGAGTTCTTATACATTGGTCCTTCAAGATTCAGGTGCAGTTCTTTCTACCAGCTGAGCTTAAAATGTTGATTCAAGTAGGCACTATTTTATCCATTTACCTCTATCTAGTTGTCCAACTAATACATTTTTTCATTTCAATTGTGCAATATTACAGGGCTGTGCGTATTGTGTCGTTCTCCAGTAGATTAGCTCATACAGTTCCTCCTGCTATCCTTTGGTACTGGGATGGATGTTGGTGGAGTCATCAGCTCTACTACGGAGTCAGAGTGCTGGGCGGCATCCTACAGTTATTCACAGTCGCCACCTCCACCGCAGTAGCCTACTGAGCTCCCTGACCATTATTGTAGTGCATTTATCAGACAGTTAGACAGTTGGTTTGATCGAACAGTTGTCCCAGCTCTTCATGCGATGGGGGTGGCATTTTCACATCCACCTCCACCTCCATCTACCGCAGGCTTCGGCCAGGTGAGTACATAATGTATTAGGTTTTACTTTTATTTCATAATGTTTAAAGTCCAAAAATTGAATTAATCTATCAACTTAGGAGTGTTTCACAAGTCCAAAAATTGAATTAATAGTTTGTTCATGGTGCAAATAATTTCAGCACAATCAGACCTCCGATTAGGATTTGGCGGGGATATTTAGATTTAAGTTTATGTCATTAATCTATCAATGTTGAGGGAGGTTATATGGGGAATTAAATGTCTATTCATAGTGCAAACAATTTCAACATGGTCAAATAGTCAAATTGGATATGTGAGAATTGACAGAGTACATATTAGACTCTCGGTTTGGATTTGGCGGGGGACTTTAGATTTATTTTATAGTTTATTAATCCTTGAGTTTGGGGGTTACATATGTCCGAAAATGGAATTAAGTGTCTGTTCATAGTGTAGACAATTTCAACATGTGGAGAGAGTGAAATTGGACATGTGGGAGTTGATAGAGTCCAAATCGGACTCTTAGTTAGAATTTGGCAGGAGTATTTAGATTTAAGTTTATAGTTTGTTAATGTAAAATGATCTCTTATTTCTTCTTCATATTCATACATGTCTAATAATTATTTTTTGCGTGCAGATTGTTAGAGAACAAGTTAGCAGCGATGTAGATGGCGACGACCTAAAGACTCATCTTTCAGATGATTAGGAGTCTATCATTTGATTTTTCTAATTTTATCTTCTTCATTATCTATGTAAACATTTTTGTGAGTTGTTAGTAAATGTAGAAGATATTTGAATTAGTGTGAAATATTTAAATTTTATTTAATTATTTATGTGATTTTGTTATGTTTGAATGGTGATTGTGATATTTATTTTCTAGTTAATTGTCATATGAAAATGTATATGGGTGTAATATATATATATATAAGTTTTATTATAATATTTTATTTATCTAGCGACAGAATAGAGACGGATAAGTTAAATCCGTCGCCATTTTAGCAACAGATTTCGGTACTCCACTACAAAAAGAAGAGCATATGTCAGCGGTTTGGAGCCGCTGCCAAATGTCCAGAAAACGCTGACATATTGTTATGTCCGCGCCTCTCCAGGCGCTGCCAAAGCCGCTGACAAAAACCCCGCGGACATAACTTATGTCAGCGCTTTACATGTAGCCGCTGCCATATAAATATTTATCCGCGCCTACTGCGGCCGCGGCCATAAAGTACTATTGGCAGCGGTTGGGACCACCGCGGCAATAGATTATACAGCAACGGCTGGAAGCCGCGGCCAATAAAGTTATGGCCGCGGCTTACAGCCGCGGCCATATAATTTTTGTCACGGTCTTAGGGCAGCGGCCATATGTCCATTTTTG
Organism: Colocasia esculenta; assembly: GCA_014218235.1. Taxonomy (NCBI): domain Eukaryota; kingdom Viridiplantae; phylum Streptophyta; class Magnoliopsida; order Alismatales; family Araceae; genus Colocasia; species Colocasia esculenta. Next base: position 178,898,925 of record CM024755.1, on the reverse strand, counting down.
TCAGCATGTTGTAGCCGCGGATATATGTTCTTTTGGCAGCGGCTATTGAGCCGCTGACATATGATCAGAAAGAAAAAAAAATTATTTAAATACATACAACACTCTATACTCACATGTGAACCACCTGAATCATTCATTACATATATTATCATTGAGCCACCACCCAGGCTCGCTGGATCATTCAATCACATATCATTGAGCCACCACCCAGGCTCGCTGGATCATTCAATCACACATCATTGAGCCACCACCCAGGCTCGCTGGATCATTCAATCACACACATATAATATAATGTGTAAAAATTGTTATACAAATATCCAGAACAATAGAAAATATGAATGTGTAATAAAATAAGGGGGAAATCAAGAGACAGGAACATCATGATCTAAATAATCATCTGCCGCCTCATCTGTCTCAGTGTCGCTCTCGCTCTGAACTGAGGAGGTACAGGTACAGGCTGGGTACGTGCCTGTGACGCCTGTATCTGGGAGAGGAGTACGCTCATCTCGTCCACCTTCGAGGCTACACTCTGCAATTGAGAAATCTGTTCTTGCATTTCATTCATCTTATCTGCCTGTGCTTTCAATTTGTCTTCTTGTACTTTTAATTGTTCTTGCATTTGCCTTTCTCGCTCTGAATAGGCAGACGGTCCTGCAGATGTAGATCCATACCATGTCCTCAACGTCTCTCCACTCCCTGCGCAGCGAACACGCCCAGGTCGATCTTTTCCCATGACTGAAATGAAGGCGTCCTCGGGAGTCTGGCTCTCGGCATCAATGTCAGACGGAGCAATCATTTCACTCATAGCCTCCTACAACAAAAGGTAGAGAAAAAATATAATTATACAACTATTGTAATGAAAACATTTCACATAAAATAAATAGAATAAAGTTTCTTACATATCGTCTCCTGCTCTCCTCATCTACCCAACTCTCAGTGCCGTCAGGTAAATTTTTACATCGACCCATCTTGAATACCTCAAGTCGATGCGGAGTACGTCCATGCATTAGAGACTGTTTAAATTAAAGACATATAAGTAAGTAATGAATAAAAGGGATAACATAATTCATAAAGCATAACTCACAAAATCACTCATCAACTGATAATGAGAAGTCCTGCCCCGTCTATATGACATAGATTGAGTGGCACGATTTTGCTTATTTCGATCAGCAATCCTCTAAAAAGACAAGAATAGACAGTTATTGTTCCATTTATAGAAACAAATAATCATAAACAATTATATTCTAAGCATTTTAAAATATTACCCTCTCATCCCCAGTAGTCCACAACTCGCACATTGTTTGCCAATCGGAGGGGTCAACACCTGCTGGGACGGATGCAATCGCATCATCTAAAGGCTCCCATTAAAATGCTGACATGAAAAATAAAATTTTTGTCAATATATAAACAAGTATATAAAATAAAGTACATATGAAATGAAATAGTATATTAACTTACTCTTTTTTTTTGCTTGCTACGCCAGCTGCGATGCATGGCGCTCATGTGAGCAAGCATCTCCCTATCTGTTTGGTCTGTGCGATCCCACTGATATGTCAACTGCAAAACAAAGTCACTGAATTATAACAAAAGCATATGCATAATATTATTCAATTTAAATAATAATTACCTGCAGATCTCTGAATATAAACTCTTAGTCGCAGCAGGCAGCTTCGCAAAGTCTTTTTGCCAAATCTTACAATATATCTTTGATACAACGCCCATGCGACTAGTAAAGTGATCTGCAGTAGGGCCGACGCCATAGCCCGGACAAGAGAGACATTCCATTGTTGTCCATCAGGGCATCTCCTCTCCGTAACCCCTAGTCGGCCCTCGACGGCCATGACCCCTCCCCCAAGGTCGTGCAGATGGACCTGTTGAAATATAAACATTAACATCATTAGAGAATATCTATTAAACATGAATATAAAGTTACATGAAATTAAAATATGAACCTGCTACAGAAGATGCAGATGCCGCCGAAGAGTCCTGAGGGCTGGAAGAGGGAGATATCTGCTGTACAGTGAGAGGTAGAGGAAGCTGCTGAGAGGTGGGAGCGGGAGAGAGCCCCTGAAATGTGGGAGGGGGAGGCATCGCCTGAAAGGTGGGAGGGAGAGGGAACGATAGAGTCCGAAGCCTCCGTGGGCGTGAGCCATCACGAGAAGAGCGCTCACCAGTGGAAGTCATCTGTTACAAAAAATTGTTAGTAAACATGTAAACATAACAAGTTAAAAAATTTATTTGAAGCATGCACAATATAAATACTAATGTAAATAAATCACCTAAATGTCAATATAATCGTCCACTCTTACGCTACTTTCTTACATACATCTTGAATACCCATCTTCCTTCTCCTCTAATGGGAACATCAATCAGATTGTCCTGAAACGCTTCGTCACTTGGTTCTATATCATTCTCAGGAGCATCATCTTGCAAGTCGTAGTAATCACGCGGACGTGCTTTGACAGGGATGATCCATCCTTCTGTTGTGTTATCATTGACATAGAACACCTGTTCCACTTGACTTGCCAGGCAAATGGTTCATCTGTATTGAGTCTTTAACGAGTGTTCAGACTGATAGTTCCATATTATCTATTTTAAATCCTCTGTCTTTTCTATAAACATCCCACCAGTCACACTCAAATAAAAACACGTCTTTGATTATCAAATATATTTCCAATACATCATTTAGACGTCCATAATATCCATCCATCCGGATTAACCGCATTCAAGCATTCACTATAACTCCACACAACTGAGTGACCTTTGTTGCATCAATAGATGATGCACGAAACCTGAATCCATTGACAATATAGCCCGAGTGTGAACGCACAAACCTTGAAGGTGTTCGTGCCAGACAGTATATATCAGGAGTACACCGAGGATCATTTGCATCGTACAAATCTTTCACATAAATTTGGAACCACTTCAAGAAATTCCTTTCTGTGTGGCTTGAACTCTCTACACATCTCTTGTGTTCAAAAAATATTCATCGATATCTTCAATCTGTTTAAGAATGTACAGATGTGCCTTCTCAACTTCTTCTTCAGACAATATACCTATTACCTGCTCCTCCTAAGAAACGTCCTGAAGACTTGAATATCGAACAACCGCCTTCATTATTGTCTTCAGATGGGACATCAAAGTTTCTTTCCTTCGATTAAAGCGAGTGTCAATACCCTCCATATACATAGAACAAAATGAGATTGTTTCCTCCATAAGGTAGCCTTCAACATTGAACCTTCTGGATGTGCCCTATTTAAAACATATTCTTTCAATTTCTTCAAAAATCTCTCTATAGGATACATCCATCGGTATTGAACTGGTCCCGCAATTCTCGCTTCATATGCAAGATGTACAACCAAATGAACCATGACATCAAAAAAAGACGGTGGAAAAATTTGCTCCAGCTTACATAATGTTACTGCAATATCACCTTCCAATGTAAGCAAACGATCAGATTGAAGAACTTTGGAACAGACATCTCTAAAATATATGCTCAACTCTGTAATTGGGTCTGTGACATCTTGATTCACAATACCACGAATCGCCAAAGGCAATAATACTTGCATGTATATATGGCAATCATGACTCTTTAGCCCTACCAATTTTCGACTTCCAATATCTACACATTTCATCAAGTTGGAGGAATATCCATCTGGAACTTTTATATTACGCAGAAAGTTGCACACAGCCGTTGTCTGCAATCTGTTCAATGTATATTCTGCCGCTGGTAACCTGGTCTTATTTTGACTGTCTGTTTGTGGATGGAATTCTGGTCTTATTCCCCACTGTGCCATATCTAACCGTGCATTCAGACTGTCTTTGCTCTTTTCCCCACCAAGAAGATTCAAAGTTCCCAACAAATTGTCACATACATTTTTCTCAATGTGCATTACATCCAGGTTGTGCCGAATGAGTAGATTTGACCAGTACGGCAGCTCTCTAAAAAATATACTGTGTTTTCCATCATCCTCTAAATTCTTGATATCATTCTTAAATTTCTTTCCAAATCTGATATGAGGAAGTTGAAGTTGTTGACTCCACATTGCAGCACCCGTTAACACTTCTGGACGGTTACGACGTTCAGTCACGCCATCAAATTTGTGTCGATATTCACGCCTTCTCCATCTATGACTGATTGGCAAAAATCGTCGGTGCCCTAGAAAACAAAATTTCCGACAATTTTGCAGCCATTTTGAAGTTGTATCATAATGACATGATGGACATGCACGCTTTCCTTTGGTACTCCATCCTGATAAATTGGCATATGCAGGAAAATCATTGATCGTCCACAGCAGGGCAGCTCTCATTTTAAAATTCTGTTTCTTTGAAGCATCATATGTTTCAACACCGTTGTCCCACAAATCTTTCAATTCTTCTATCAACGGTTGTAAATAGACATCGATATCATTTCCAGGACTTTTAGGACCTGGAATAAGTAATGACATCATCATAAACGTCTGCTTCATACACATCCATGGCGGCAAATTATAAACTACTATCATCACAGGCCATACACTGTATCTGCTACTCATCATCCCAAATGGATTGAACCCATCAGTCGCTAAGCCGAGTCTCACGTCGCGAACCTCTGCCGCAAAATCTGGATATTGAGCATCGAAATGTCGCCAAGCTTCAGAGTCAGCAGGATGTCGCATAGTTCCATTTTTCGAGTCCAATCGGCCATCTTTGTGCCATGTCATCCACTTGGCAATCTTAGAAGACATGAACATTCTTTGCAATCTATCTTTCAATGGAAAATAACGCAATATTTTATATGGCACCTGTTTGCGACGTCTCTTCTTCAGGCTACCTTGTTGCGTATTTTCTTTGTACCTAGGAGCATTACATGCTGGACATCGATCCCTATGTTCATGTTCATTTCGAAACAAGACACAATCATTCTGACAAGCATCTATCTTCTCATGACCTAACCCCAAATCTTCATAGTCTTCTTCAATTCATACCATGTTCGAGGTAAATTAGCTCCTTCTGGTAATACTTCTCTAAGCAACTCAAGAAACATTTCCATACAAGAAGCTGTCACTTTGTTCATAGTCTTAATGTGTAATAGTTTCAACAGAAATGTCAATTTTGAAAATTTGACACAACTAGGATATAATGGTGTTTGAGCATCTTCTAATAATTGATAAAAATCTCTTGCTTTCTCATTTGGTTCATGTTCCTCTGCTCTTCCCTCTATTTCAGCCTCTTGTAACTCCTGCAACATTTCTATTGTTGTATCAATCTGCACTTCCATTTGTGCTTCATTAGCAGACGGGCTAACTTGCTGAACATGAACTATCGGTGCCTCTCCATGACATACCCAATTGGTATACCGTGTCCAAAATCCATCTACTTTAAGATGAATTTCAACATCCATCCGGGATAACTTCACTCCGTTAACACAGTTACGACACGGACATTGTATGAACTCATAATTCTGTCCATGTCTAAAACATTGTCTTTGCTCATCAAAAGCAAATTCCAAGAACTCATCTACTCCTTTCTCATATCTAGGATCCAAACGATCTCTAAGTTGTATCCAACTCTTATCGAGTCCTGCCATTTTGGATGCAATAGTTCTGCATTGACAATAACCCATCAGCCTAACTTGTACCCAAACGATGTCTATGTTGTATCGAATAAATATGAATTAATCGACAATTCAAAAAAATATTCGACAGCACCTCCCTATACCGGGAGCATTTTCACACATACCTTCCACACACATATACATGTCCATATACATTCCACATTCACAATTCAAGACTTTATGCTCGATATATGACATTACTATCAAAAGACAGTAAAAGCATATATCCTAACACAAGTCTTGAACGGGCAAAAATGGAAAAAAAGGTCCACTCAAACTCACTCATTTCCATTCATGCTTTCTCCGTCTTCTCATTCATACATCCTGTAAAGCACAATGTATACATAATTCTAATGTGCTCACACATACAATCACATCCTGCAAAAAATATGAGCCACCACCCAGGCTCGCTGGATTAGTTTAAACATGAGCCACCACCCAGGCTCGCTGGATTAGTTTAAAAATATCAAAGTAACTTAATAGTCTATAAAACAGAGAGAAAAAATTTAATTGTGAACCTTGCTCTTGTTCTTCATTTGGATTGTCTTGATGCTAAGAGAAGGCTAAAGGACATATTTTTAAAATTATTTAAGACAACATAGTTAAGTCACAGAATACATAGACTAAAAATTAAAAAAAAAACATCAAGAATTCCTCAACATAGATTTGTCTATCTTAATTGATTTTAGCAACTAGACAGCAACAGGTGGAACACATGCACCTTTAGTGCGAACAAATACCATGCATTCACAGTTTTCAGAGCTAGCAATACAGTAGGCCCATTTCCATTCCTCTACAGCAAAACAAAGCTATTATGCCATTTAACTGTGGTGTGGGATAAAGATGACAACAGCTCCAAACTTTGATGTTACCATCCTCTGATGCGACAAGAAATTAGGTGGTGGGGGTTGTAAGGTTAGGCTCACTCCCACTTAGTTCACCGTTTAAGCAAAAGATCTTAAAAGCTCTTGTGACATTCTGAATGAGACATAACAGGAGATTAACAGAAGATTCGCTCAGGTTAGTTCTGTTGTGAAGAAAGGCTCATCCCACTTGGTTTAACCTTTAATCAAGCTCAGACCAAACTGCTGATGAGATATAAAGAAGACAGCATGCCTCAAAATGTGCCTATTCTTCTTGTTTGTTCTGGATTCCTTCCAGAAGTACAGAAGAATATATTGATATGAATGACCAATTAGTGGCAGGTCAGGTTAGTTCTCCTACCCTGCTTAACTGATCCCACTGGTATTCCTTAGTCTAATGTTTCTGCATTAAATAATTATATCATCGAACAAGGTGAAGTGACCACATTAATTTCTAAGACAGGAGAACGCTGCCAACTTCACGGTCCACACCTCAAAACGAATCATAGGGGAAAATTGGCAATCCCATGCCCCATGTCATTCATCCAAAGAAATCATACAGATAACCCACTCACAACCCGGCCATTTCCCAAGATGCCAAGCAATAAGCGGAAGGAAGAAATGTGAAACCTCGGACAATAAATGGATAGTGAAATCTCATCAGTGAGGCAACATCTACTGTCAAGCAAAAATGTGAAATCTTTGTGATGTCACAGGGTGCTGGTTATCCGGTTCTTTGGAAAAGACGAGGGCTGACGAGAGTTGGGGTGGCCAAAGGACCGTCAAACAGAAAGGGGAGTGACGAGAGAGGAGAGAGAGAGAGAGGAGAGAGAGAGAGAGGAAGAGAGAGAGAGAGAGAGAGAGAGGACACATGGCGTAGCCGTCGACCTTACCACTGCAGATGCCGATAGGCGGCGGGGGAGTGTGGGACAACCCCAAAGACGCGGCCCCGAGGGTGTTGCCGCTGTGACAGCGGCCATCGAGCGGCTGGTGGAGCGGAACGACCGGATCGCCACTGCCGCGGCGGAGGAGCAGGGGGAGGATGGGGAGGAAGTGGAGGCGATGGCGGCCCCCTCGGGGGCCCCCTGGACGGCTTCCGGGGGGTGAGGGCACCAAGTATCGGCGTGGGGAGGTACCTCGAGAGGATCTACCGCTACACACGCTGCAGCCCTTCCTGCTTCGTGGGGGCGAGGGGCCACCGAAGGGGAGGGGGCCGCCGGAGAGAAGGGGGTGGGGGGGGAGGGGTGGGGGCGCCGGAGCTCACCGTAGGGGGTGGGGACAGCCGCCGGAGATGAGGGCGTCGCCGGAGCCACCGCCTGCCGTCCGTCGTCGGTGCGTCGCCGAGGGAGAGGAAGGCGTCGGTGCGTCGCCAGTCTTCGGGAAGAGAGAGAGAGAGAGAGAGAGCGAGCGATATGGCGCGCAGTGGTGTTTTTGTTTGGCGGGATAGGCGAAAATATGGCAGCGGCTGTACAGCCGCTGCCATATTAGTATTTAGCAGCGGCTAAAAAAAGCCACTGCTATTTATATTTATGGCGGCGGCTAACCACCGCTGCCATATGTAATTAAACTTAAAAAAAGTTGTTGCCACGCATCAGTGAGAAAGTCGGTCGACCGATATCTCGTGTTAGGACGATCGATCTTCTCAGTGCATTTAGGCTGCCAGCAGTGAGAAAGTCGTCGACCAATTTCTAGTGTTCGGTCGACCGATCTACTCAGTGCATTTGAGTGAGTTAGTCGGTCGACCTATTTCTAGTGTTCGGTCGACCGATCTACTCAGTGCATTTTGGCTGGCAGAAGTGAGTTAATCGGTCGACCGATTTCTAATTGTCGGTCGACCGATCGATTCAGTGCATTTTGAAACGCAGAGGTGAGACAGGCGGTCGACCGATTTCTATTGGTCGGTCGACCGATCTACTCAGTGCATTTTGGCTGGCAGAAGTGAGTTAATCGGTCGACCGATTTCTAATTGTCGGTCGACCGATCGATTCAGTGCATTTTGAAACGCAGAGGTGAGACAGGCGGTCGACCGATTTCTATTGGTCGGTCGACCGATCAAGGCAATCTATTGTTTGCAACGCCTACGCTATCCTCTTGCCTGACGGATATGTTCACTTAATTTGTGTATAAAATATTTATATTTGAGAATATTACAAGTATATACATGCATATCTAGCACAAATATACTTGATTATTTGTAATATAAATTAATAACATATGTATATATGAATCACTAAACTAAGGTAGAGATTAAGTTCATGCTAAGCTAAGCAGTTTTGTGTTGAGCCTCGTTTTGTCATCAAGCAATATACCATAAAGTACATCAAGCAATCACATACCAGATGAAGCAGAAAATATGATAGACATATTGTAGCTATTACATAAAGAGCACCCTTTTGTCACAGCAAAGAGGCGAGAGTAGGATACGAAAAGCAAAGGTAGACATCATAGAACAGCTAAGGAATCACTCAGAAGGAGGCTGATTCTGAGAAGGTCGCAAATAACCCATGATTTCCCGTAACATTTGAGACTGGGAGTCCATGTGGCCCTGGTGGCTAACTCTCAACTCAGCAAGTTCTCTAGAGAGATTCCCGACTGTGTCGCCCACTTGCCGAACTTCTCCCCGAATAGATTCCATCTCCCCCTCAAGCCTGGTCAAGCTACCTTGGATCCGCAGTTGGAAGTCATCACCTCCGGCAGCCGAAGGAGGCAAATCTTGTTCCATAGGAGCCAAATGCTCTTCTTCTTCATGTCTATCGTCTTCACCTTGTGCTTCACCTTCGCCTTCATCTTCCGTTTCTTCTTGACTGTCTTCACCAGGGTCATCAGTGACATTCCTCATGAATTGTCCATTAACATTCCTGTAATTCATGAACCTCATGATGTTGGTTTCATTGTAGACCATGGAGACAGAAATATTTCTGCTCGCTCATTAGTGAGGTCAATGCCAGCATGCTCAAACACAGCCGTAAGTTGGGCTGCATAAGGTAGAGATCTTCTTCTCTGATTCTTTACTAACTTGATCAGCGTTACCATCATCTCAGGTAAACACAGTGGTACATTGTGAAATAAGCAGTGAAAAATACATTTGTGCACTCGAGTGACTTCATCCCGAGATCCACCTTTTGAAAAAGTATAGTGGTGATCATGTGGTGAATGATCCTCTGTAGTGGTGGAAAATGATTTGCATTGATCAAAGCATGATGTGCCATCCAAGGTGCCGGATCTTTTCCCAACAAAACTTGGCACATATCACTATCATAATACTGGACATGTTCCACTAAATAACCAGCATTTCGAATCTCTAATGCATGACTAAGAACTGTATCACTCACGTGAATCTCAACTCCATTAACAGCAGTAAATAGTCTGTTGTTGCTTGTATATAAATTTGCATAGAATTGTTGAACCAAATCTGGATAATAGACTCTATGGCTAGACATGAAGTGAACCCACCCTTGTGTTGCAATAGAAGACTGACCATGGGCTCCGTATTGTCTAGATTGTCGAAGTCCACATACCGAGGGGGCAGAATTTTCCTTCTTGTTTCAACCAACAACTCTCCAGGAGCCAAGGGAACTTGTGTAGCCGCCCCTGATCCTTCACCAACGTGGCGGCGACGACTCGGGACCGAACGACGATGGCGCATCCGTGGAGGCATCGAGATGGACAAGGGGTGAGGGAATGAGAAGGAAAATGAAGAAGGGTGAGGGAAATGAGAAGGAAAATGGAGAAGGGGTGAGGGAAATGAGAAGGAAGATGGAGAAGGGGAGAAGAGTTCTAGGGCAAGTAGATGAAGATGGAGAAGAGGAGAAGATGAGAAGAGTTCTAGGGTAAGAAGGGAAAGATGGAAAAGGGGGGAAGAGTTCTAGGGCAAGAAGGAGGCAATGGAGAAGGAGGGAAGAGTTCTAGGGCAAGAAAACCACCTTAGGGGCTGGAGAGATGGAGGAGAACTTATGTGGGATGTTTCCCACCCACCCTAACATATATAGGAGGGGTTTGGGTTGATACAAAGTGGGCCGGTCGCGACCGAACCGAACCGGACGAAATCGCGACCGGAATCGGTCGACCGATTCTAATATATCAGTCGACCGACCTACCCAGTGCAGATTATAATTTTAGCAGTGTAAACGTCGGTCGACCGAATGTGCATCATCGGTCGACCGATTAAAATATGGCAGCGGCTATATAGCCGCGGCCATATTCGTATGCCGCTGCTACAATCCACATGGGTTTTTTTTGGTGCCACATATACAAAAATACATGTGCATGATGCCACATGGGCAAAAACACATGTGCATGGTGCCACATGGGCAAAATGTCCATGTGACACTTATGCACTTTGCACAAGTGCACAAAGTCTCTCCTAGCACAAATATACATATATATTTCAAATAAAATAACATATGTATATATCAATCGCTAAACTCAAATAATTTATTATTAAAAAATGTATATGTTCTACTTATGACTGATTAAAAATTTTTTAATTTAAAAATGAATAAAGTAATATTTTAAATTATTTAAATGTCAGCGGTTTGTAGAATTGCAGACATAACATATATATATCAGCGGTGGACGAAGCCGCTGCAGAATATATGTCCGCGGTTAAATAAAGCCGCGGCCTTAAGGCAACATTTGTCCGCGGTGAAATTTTAGCCGCTGATGTATGCTTAACTTTTATCAGCGCCTACAATTAACCGCGGACACAACGGTTGTATGGCAGCGGTCTACAATAGCCGCTGCCTTATATCTCTTTTGTCCTTGAATTTTCAGCCGCGGACATATATTCGTTGCCAAATGTTGGTTCTCCTGTAGTGCTCGTCGGTCGGAACGTAATTGACGGATAAGTTAAATCCGTCGCCATTTTAGCAACAGATTTCGGTACTCGTCGGTCGGAACGTAATTGAGGGCGGTGTCTGTCCGTCGCTAATCGGTCTCTCATTTAGCGACGGGTTAGCGACGGAAAATTTGACCGAGAGTTCGTCCGTCGCTAATTTAACGTCCAATATATAGCTACAGCCTGATTCCGTCGCTATGTTGTCGCTAATTTGTTGCTAATTACTCTAGCGACGAAATAGCGACAGAATAGCGACGGAAGTTGTCCGTCGCTAAACAATTTTCTACTTGTAGTGATTCTTCCCGGTTCTATGAGGGGTGTCGCAACCATGTGGCACATATGCTGTGTTTTCCTTCTTTTGTTTTAACCCAGGAACTTATCTAGGACCTTGGGACGACCCTTGGTGTTTCATTGAAACGTGTAAGATTACAAGGGGGGACATCCTTCCTTACCCCTGCATGTGTGTACATGAAGAAACCCAAAATCCCTTCAAGAAAGACGTAGAATACATGCACCAGTGATAAATAGTCGCAAAGCAAGCAAAGCCTCCCAACCAGCGACTGAGAGTAGAACAAAAAAACCAAGAAGAATCCGTGAGCAAATACCCAGGTCAGACACAAATTAGTATATATATTTATACAAATTGGTATTATAATCCAAAACAATGCTTGTTCAGACATCGTGCTTTCCTTTTTGTGAGGATTGGGACTGGCCTAATTAAGGAGCTCTATAAGGGCCTTGCTTTCCACGTAGGTAATGTGCCCTCACTCCAAGGCCGATATTTCTCATCCTTATCACATTTGAAGCATATATACTGGCTTTTCGAATCTACTGCAATGTTCTTCCCGGTTCAAGGACACGGGCCAAATGATATGGTTGGCCCTCGCCACTTTGGTAATGGGTTGCCTATGTATAAAGTTACATATGTGTAATTCATTTTTTACTTTGGTAATAATAGAGTTAACTTCTAGACTATAGTGAGTTAACTCATATTTTCTCAAATATATTTTGGTAGTTAAAAATGAGTTAACTAACATTGAGAAAAGAAAAAGTAGCATTTAATGATTGTGATGTGAGAGAGAAAAAATGGTTAACTCACTTGAGTTAACTCTAATCCCCCTCTAGAGGTGGGTTAGAAAATGGTGGGTTAACTCACTTTTAACCCACTTTTATCCTAACCCACAAAAATTAACTCTAAAACACTACCAAAATACTTTTTGAGTTAACTCTGAATTAACTAGAGTTAACTCAGAATTAACTTACATAAAGTGTTGGATCCTTCCTGCAAATATGGAGTTCCGGCAACCCTCTATTTCCCCATCAAGCTCATGCCTTGTTATGCACCGACATATTACCCCGGGAGTGTGCGCCATGGTTGGTAGCACACCATACTTTATATTGGAAATGGACTCCTGAAGCCCCCTCAACTTAATCTCCAACCTGATCATTACATGGTTAGGAGGTCCAAAGCATGAGGATCTAATATTTGGCCAATTCATGGCCTCCTTTCGATGTTTTCACACCAATTTATGCTTTGTCACCGCTAGTTTCATAAATTGGTTTCATGCTTGATCTCATATGTCCACAGCCATGATAATGACCAGTCGGCTTCCTCCACGGGATTCCCATCATGGTGGTATATATATATATATATATATATATATATATAGGCCCTGGACTAAAGTTAATGCATGTTATATGTATATTGTCTTGCCAAAGAAACACAAGTAACTTGGTCCCTCTTGTAGGTAGGGATGTCAATGAGCTGGGTTAATTTGAAGCTTAATGGGTAGTCTACTCCAGATTTAATTTGGGTTAAAATATGATGGCTCATGGATCTCTTTTGAAGTCTATTTGTCAAACCCATCACTTGATGGGTTGGACTCGGGTTAGTCCATTGGAATAAGAGACATTAATAACAACCATACCTATCAATAACCATCATACCTACACATGTATTAAAAACATACTTAAATAAAGAAATCGGTATCCACCACACCAACAGTTTTCTTTAAATTAAAATATACTTAAATTAAAATAGTGAATCTATCTACATATTTGATTGATGGGCTGAAACGGGTCCCAATGGACTACCATGGATTTGTTTTACTTTGATCCATTAAATTTGGGTTGGACTTGGGTTGAATTATTTTAGTGTTGGACTAAATTGAGTTTAAATTGGGTCAGCCCAAACTCACCCATTGACACCCCTACTTGTAGGCAAGCCTTTGGAGGAGCGATGCCCTCAAAATAATTTTCGATGCGTTTTTGGACCCACCTTATTTTCGGAGCCATCACTTCTAAGTATGTAGATAGTGACCCACTTACACCCCCCCCCTACAATCTTTGGGGAGGGGAGATTCTACCGGATTTTAACCAAATTATTTTTTTGTTTATTTAAATTCGGCACGTATATATGGCTAAACATGCGTAATGTGGTCATGCTATGGATAAAATGTAATGGTTGATGATAATATGCAGCAAAGTCGGTCCTCTTAAGAGAGTTCAAGGCCTCTCAAGGACTTTGACTTTTGGTGCCATAGAGCAGACTGAGGACTTTCATGGATATAATAACTAAACAAATAAACAAATAAATAATGATGATAAACAAACAAATACTTAAAAATAAATTTGCAAAATAAGGTAAATTAATGAGGAAGCAAAAATGACTAATAAATCATGGCTATACAAACGAATGACAACAAGCATGGTAATGAATATGATAAAAATGGCAAATAAATATTAACCATGATTATCAAAAATAAAATAATAAATAATAAATGTATCATAATATTGGACCTGTGTTGGATCCAAGGTGCACCAATTCACTGGCGCGTCAGATCAAGGCTGCGTTGATTCATCTAGCCTATCAAAAACTAAACCAAACAAAATAAGTAATGATAAATAAATAAGTAAATGGTCCAAATAAATAAGTGGATAAATAATAAATTAAATAACACAACGCAAACCCAAATGAGATTCAAACAATAAAAAAATAACAACTTAAAATCAAATTCTCTATACTCCAAATCAAATCAAGTGAGTAATGATGATTTTAAGTTAAATAAAACAACTCACATATTTTGAAAACAAATAAATAAATTAAAAATCAAAGTGAACCCCAAAACAAATGAATATCTCGCATTCAAATAAAATAAATATAAACCAAGTAAAATCAAATTCAAATCAGATAAAACACAACGACTTTAAATAAATTCCAATAAACTTAAATCTAGTCAAATTCAAACAAAATAAAACTTTGTGTCAAATCTCTTAACCTTATGTTAAATAAAAAAACTTTAACAACTTCAAATCAAGATAAGGACCTCATATTAAAATAAACAACTCTATCAATTTTAGATAAGTAAAATAAATTCAAAAGCTTCAAATCAAACCAAATCAAATTACTGTTCAATAACATTGTTAAACATAATCAAGAAATCCAAAACAAAAAATCTAAATCAAATAAACAAGTTTAAATTAATTAAACTCAAATCCAATACTAAGTAGTTTAAACGAAAATGATCAAGCTTAAATCAAATAAAATAAATCTAACAAGCAAGTTCAAGTTTATAATAAAGCAAACAAACTCACAACCACATAGAACAACTTTAAAATAAATCAAATAACTATAAACCAAATCTAATAATTTAAACACCAAATCCAAATTTAAATCAAAGTTCAAATCAAACATTAAAAAATGTAATAATTCAAAACCAAACCAAAATCAAGTTCAAAAAGTCCCAACAACATCAAATTGACTAAATAATTTTAAACCAAATCTAAACTCAAATCGAATAAAAATAAACTCAATAAATTTTAGGTTCCAGATAAATCAAGAATCAAATCAATTATTCTAAAATTAAATGCAAACCTCAAGCCAAAATAAAATAGAATAACTTCAAGACAAGTAACAAATAAATCCAAATCAAATCAAATGACTTCAAGTTTAAAGACTTCAATCAAGTCCAATAACTTAAGATCAAATGAAACAACCCTAAGCAAAATTAAAATTTCCTTAAATCAAATCAGATAATTTCATGCCAAACTTAATAACTCCAAACTAAATACAAAAACATCAAATCAAATAAATGTTGCCCCCCCCCAGATGACACGATTTATTTATTTCATGTCTTTCTACATTTCTTTTATCAGATGTCTCACATTTTAGGCCATAAGGCCCTTTTTCCTAGGGATTAATCAATGATTTAATCCCCCCAAAAAGAGATATAATTAACATCATTACACTTGGGCAATTGCGGGTCCTTGGTTTCGTCTGGATACCCTCTTATTTGGCAAAGTCAAATAGCACACATATAGACTTAAAACCCTTCGACTCTCGGAGACAGAACATTTTGATCTCCTGTGTGATTGGTATGCTTGTGCTCAATAATTGTAAGCTCATCTCTCATCTCCACATCTTATAATCAACACGTCCGATGAGATTTGAATTTGCAATATATGTACATATGCCCACGCATCCATCACATTAAATAATACTTTAAATTAAAAATGGCATCCCACAGTTTAGCACCCCCAATGAGACCAAATCTCCCTTCATCTCTTCGCCAGGACTAAGGGCCCTATGGCCTTTCTATTTAATTCTAACTATTGTTTGGACGTCTTTATAGGTAACAGGTCTTCATGGCTGAAGTGCGCTTTGGTCCAATGATTCCGGGTATCAACAAGAGTGGCTGACTTTCCCCCAGTGGTGACTCCTCCCAGCATCTTGAGTTCGATGCCATGGCTTGGTTGGCCGCAATCGATCAGCCCAAGAAAGACTAAGTATTATTTGGGAGTAGTTTAGATGATTGTGCCATGGAGTCATCAGCTCCTCCCAAAACTCACATGGCTCCACCATCGTGGCGACTCCACCTCATACCCTACTCAGAAACCAAGTTCGTAAGGTCTATAATCACAAGGATGTAAGCCCCTCAAAAGACATAATAACACAAGCTATATATGGAATAAGGACATGTGATGCCACCTAGCAAGTTGCCTAAGAATACTATGACTAAATGCTAACCTACCAGGAAAAGGGTGGTGAGAAGGCAACTTAATTACCTCTATTGCATTGGACAAGACATATGTGATGATGACGTTAACGCGTCCGCCCAATCCGACGCAATGATATCTATCGCGTCCGATGTCTTTGATGCCTTCTTAGTGGGGAGTGGGAGTTGATGGGAGACCCTCCCTTTCTCTGGCCAGCCAGAAGATAAGAGCTCCTCATCTGCTGTTCGTTATGGTACTGTTCTCAAGACAAAGAAACACAAGAAAAGAACCCTATTAGTATATCAAATGGTGTAGCATCTATCTAACTCAAAATGAGAGAAAACTAACATGGAGGGTGTTGGGAAACCCCTAGGGTTTGGAAAATGGGTGTGTGAACATGGTGTACCTAGCTAGAACTCAAGAATCCTATCTAACATGCATGTAAGAAAGGAAAGAGATACAGAATGAGACCTTTAGAGGGCAACTCCATGGCTACGGGTGGTTCTCCTTGAAGTGCAGTAGCGTCTGGATGTAGAATGGGAGCCTCTGGTCTCTAACCTCCGAGCTGGAAGAGAGGAAATGGGAGGTTTTAAGGAGGAGGAGAAGAGTTTATCTCATCCTTAGGAGGATAATGACCTAAAAAATACATGTAAATATATGAGATCAGAGTCCTTGGAGGGTCTTACAGTTGGTTATAATCAAGTCTCTGGGCTAGATATAGTCACAAGTTTGTTAGGATAGAGATAATGTCGGGTGGATAGGAGAGAGAAAGTTTACGTGGTGTAGCATCTATCTAACTCTTAACACATCGTATCATGGAACCGTGGTAGAGAGTAACATGTCCGCAGGATCTGACACTATAGTGAGTAGACGTGGGTGGATATGCATGGGCTAACGCGTCATGGAAATGCGCCATGATAACACTGACGCATCCTACTGAGCCTACGCATTAAGGTTCAGGATCCAAAATCCTAACAATCAGTGTGAACATGGACTCTTGGGTAAAGATTAGACGAGATAGACTGAATTTAGACACAATGGGCTCAAACTAGGCTAACAAATGGGCTCAAGGTAGCGACTAACTTGGGGCGCATTATAAGAACAAGAAATGTGGCTCGATTTATGGGCTAGAAATAGGTGTCTACAAAAGTTGCTTTTGATGCATTAAACAATTGGTTAATGCAGACCTTGGTCCCTACTTCCTGATCTATGAGTGTTGGTCTAAGATCTCATGCTAGTGTTGCTTCTTCTGGTGCTAGTCATATATGTATATATTTAATTTTTCTTCATCTTATTCTGATTATGTACATGTTTATGTGATATGATTTGTTATTTCTATTTCTTGTTTGTACGCCCCTCCTTGTTGCGCTCATACTATTGAGGCTTGTCAGGCCAAGATGGCCGAGAGAGATGATGACGATGATGAGGATCCTTGTATTCAAGATGACTAGGAGCACGTCATCATTATCTTTTTATATTTTAGAAAATAATCTTACTTAATTTTGTTGTGAACATTTTTAATGAGACATCAAATATTGTGGAGTTATGTGTGTGATATATGTATGTTTCCATTGAATGAATGAGCATGTTCACAGGTATATGTACAAAATTTGTGAGGAAATTATATTTAAAATTATTTTTCTTTCTGTGTTTGCAATTTAGCTACGGAAACATCTGTAGCTAATCCATAACAAATTAGCTACGAATTAGCTGTGAAATAGCTATGGATAATTCTACAGCTAATTAGCTATAAATTGTCTGTAGCAAATTACGGATTAGCTACGGATTGTGTCTGTATCTAATCCACATTATTCTTGTGGTGACACTGGGGCATTCCAAGCCTTCATCCATGTCAGATGACCCCAAAGCCAAGAATGTATCCAAAAACATGCCGAACGATTTGTCCCGGAGCCACAAGCAGGGAGACCAACTATGCAGTAGTCCCATCTTATTGATATAGGCTTGCAAGATGGCCTTCTCTCTTGAGTGCATGCAGAACTTCGAATCTTTTTCTGTCCATTGCCAACAATTAAAGTCGCATTGGAGTCTTACTCTATATATATGATGGTGCCAAAACATCACATTAATTAGCTTCTTCTTTGCCAACTCGAGGAAACTTCGTCAACTAAACTAGAACTTGACTGTGGTCGCCATGGCATCGCCAAGGTGGCCACAGAATAGGAGAGGAAGAGGTCAAAGACGCAGAAGGAGCAAAGGAACAGCTCACCAATGCTGACTGCAGCAAAGGAGTACTTTCTATATTGCTTTAAACTTCTCACCAAGATGGTGTACATATCATATTTGTTTAAGCGCACACGGTACTCTTGGTCCAACTTTGAAAGGAAACAACTAGGAATTAGGAGTCTCGATCTTAAGTGGAAGGAAGCAAAACTAAAATATATGAAGAGGGTCTCTTCGCAAGGAAACCAAGCAACTTGCTCTAATTAACCAATGGAGAAACCCCACCGCGCGCCGATCATGTTACTGGAGCACAACCTCCATCTCCGGCTTGCATTCAAATATGATGGCGCAGAAGTAGCAGGTTGAGGTCGCTTTCTGGCGACCAAGGCAGAGAAATAAAAAAGACGTGGATTCTGCAAAGTAGACGCCTATGATATTATATATATATATATGCATGGCAATAGATAACGACATGCAGTCGCTCATACATGTCAGGAGGAGGAGATCGTGGCGGTGGGCGGCGGTGATCATGAGAACAGTGGTGGCGGTGGTGGAGCTGGTGGCAGCGGTTGCGGCAGTGATGGAGAGAGTGACGGCGGCAGAGAGGGAGGCGGCGGTGGAGATGAGACGCTTTGACGGGGCGGAACGGGACTCACCCGCCATCCCCTCTGTCCTTCCAGATTCCCCACAGGCGACGGAGGCTTCCTGCCTTCTCTTCCTGCCTTCTCTGTCACCCATCGGCCTTCTCCTAATCCCCTCCATATAGAATCCTGTCGCCGTTTTCCTTAGAGAACCGGCTTTCCCGAAGGAGACGCCATCCACCTCTCCAGGCGAAGCAGTCCTGCAGCAAGCAGATGAGAAGCCCCACACGAAAATCAACAAATGTGAACTCTAATCTATACTAGTGCTTTGTCAAGTTGTGTTCATCAAGTACCTGCAGTGAGAAGGCAGCAGGAGATAACGGGGAGGAGGAGAAGTGCAGTGAGGAGCGCCGTCGACGCCATGGCAATGTTGGGGTTGGCGATTTCTCAGGATTTAACGCGCAAGGGATAGCAGGTGGTGGAGGCCACCAGCCACTTTTTTATGGTATTTTCTGAGCGTTGAGCTCCCCAGCAGAGATGTCGGTGGTTTTTTTTGTGTGTGTACAAAGGGGGGGGGAGGGGGGTTGATCTCGTCGTCTTTCGGTCAATTAAGTCAATGCAACGCGTACGGCAATACTGATGAAGCCTCGCCGGCTGTTTAAAAGAAATAAAAAAGAGAAATATTATTACAATGGAAAATAAATGACCGTCACAGACAGCTACGTCCGTATCCACGATTGAGCTCCAAATATAAATCTTAAGTTTTAAATTATAAATTTTGAGCTCCAAAATCTAAATTTTAAATTTCAAAATATTATCTTTAAGATTTAAAAATATTAGCTATATATTTAATAATAATCTAGACTCTAAAATATAAATCTTAATTTTAAAATGTTTTGAACTCTAAAATAATGATTTTAGATCTTACTACTAGTCACGTCTGCCGTCGATCAACATCGCCGCCACTTGTTGCTCCAACTTTTTGCTGGTTTATGTGACAATTCATATGACGTTATATTAGGTGTCATACGGATTATCATATTAATCTAAATATATTTACTACACTTGGATAAGTGTAGTAAATTTTTCTATCAAATAATTCTATGTGGAAATGAAAAATTTAAAAAATCTTTTTAAAATCTATTTTATCATGTTGCTCTTTTCTCATAGATGAATGCGTATTGCTAATCCAAATCCCATCGAATGCTACGCGAGCAATGGCGACGTGAGATGAATCGGCAATTCGCATAGCGCGGGCGTGCCAGCCACCGAGGTGACAATAAATGGTCTGCCTCTGAGAGTCGGAGGGCTTTAGGTCTGTTGTGTGTACCGTTTGACTTCGTCAAACGAAAGTGAGTGTCGGGTCCTGGACCAAGATCCTGCCGTTGCCTGAACGCAACGACGTTAATTACATCTCTTTTAGAAAGAGAAAACCCTTGATTAATCGCCAGAATAGAAGGTCTTATGGCCTAAGTCGGGACATCCGATAAAAGGCGCAAAATAAAACTACAAGATGTAGTTAGATTGCAAGAGAGTTGAATGTGTATGTGTGTGCCATTCATCTTTTAAGGTCAATTTGCATACTTATTTATTTATTTGTTCTTTTGTCTATTGTGCAAAAATCTTTTATTTGGTAATGCAAGAGATTTTGACATGCTTTGATTGACATTGATCTTTTCATGATTCGATCTCATTTGACTCTTATATATATATGCCCAAACATCGTCATGCACAATCCATTTCATTTGGCAAGCAAAACGATTTGGCGGCTAAAACCATTCTGCAGGGGGTGAACCAGTAGGAGTGAATCGGTGGCCAGGCCATTCGGCAAAGGTGAATCAGCAGGAGCGAATCGGCAGCCAGACCACTCAGTAAGGGTGAATCAGCAGGAGCGAATCGGCAGCCAGGCCATTCAGCAAAGGTGAATCAGCAGGACTGAATCGGCAGCCAGGCCATTCAGCAAAGGTGAATCAGCAGGATCGAATCGGCAGCCAGGCCATTCAGCAAAGGGTGAATCAGCAGGGGCGAATTGGCAGCCAGGCCATTCAACAGAGGTGAATCAGCAGGAGCGAATCGGCAGCCAGGCCATTCAGCAAGGGCGAATCGGCAGCACTATTCACAGACCAAAATGATTCGGCAGCCCTTGCAACGCACAAAACGCGTGGGAAGCGGAGGATCCGAAGACCAGGTCGGGAGGGAATGGCACCCAAACCACGAAAGGGGCTCTGTTCGATTCCGGACGGGGCGTGGGAATCAAGTTGTCCGGCCCTTTTGTCCAAAATACCAAATCGCAGTGATTCTGCGACCCTGTTCGTGCACGGTTCTTAAAATCCGGGAGGAACCAGAACTGACAGACGGGATGGCAACACCAACAATGTGTTTGGACACCATCTATGAGCTCGGATCGGGCACGGGGACGGACTATCTGACCCTTCATGTTCAAAACCACCCGAAAAAGTGATTCGGCAGCACTTTAGAGACACGGTTCTCAAAACTCGGAGATGACCTGAGTGTCCGGTCGGGCTGACGGGCTATTCAACATATGGAGAGTCCATCCACGGGCCTGAACCGGGCATGGGTACTGGGTACCAAACCCTTCATGTTCAAAGTCACCCGGAAAAGTGATTCGACAGCACTTCGGAGGCACGGTTCTCAAAATTCGGAGATGATCTGAGCATCCGGTCGGGCTGACGGGCTATTCAACATATGAAGAATCCATCCATGGGCCTGAACCGGGCATGGGTACTGGATACCGAACCCTTCATGTTCAAAACCACCCGGAAAAGTGAATCGGCAGCACTTCGGAGGCACGGTTCTCAAAATCCAGAGATGATCTGAGCATCCAGCCGGGCTGACGGGCCATTCAACATATGGAGAATCCATCCATGGGCCTGAACCGGGCTTGGGTACTGGATACTGAACCCTTCATGTTCAAAACCACCTGGAAAAGTGAATCGGCAGCACTTCGGAGGCACGGTTCTCAAAATCCGGAGATGATCTGAGCGTCCATCCGGGCTGACGGGCTATTCAACATATGGAGAATCCATCCATGGGCCTGAACCGGGCATGGGTACTGGATACCGAACCCTTCATGTTCAAAAACACCCGGAAAAGTGATTCGGCAGCACTTCGGGGACACGGTTCTCAAAACACGCGCGGCGTTTGGGCGTCCCGTCGGAAACACAGATCATTTGACATATAATGACGCCTTTCATAAACCTGAACAGGGCCCAGGTATCAATTACCTGACCCTTAGTGTTCAAGGTCTCATAAAAAAGTGAATCAGCAAGACTGGGACAGTGAAACAGGGGCAGTGATAAGGGGATTTGAACAGAGGTCTGACTGCCTTCTAAACCCAGTGTATGAGGTGTAAATATCAATCTTATTTGACCTCCCACGGTTTAGTCTTCAAACATCACAATGGATGCACAAAGAAAACAACAAAAAAGGAAATTGCATAAAGCATCAAATCTGAACTCTCCCAACCAAGCAACAATGCCCAGGAAGGGGGAAACCAGCAATGTTGCATATTTGTTCTTTTTGGGAACAAGGTGGGATATTAGATTATTCTCCTTGCCACCCAATAGAACTGAGGTATTGAAAGCTTACAAGAGGGGTGAGAGAGAGGGCACATGAGTGGGCATACCATACATCATACAAAAAAAAACTAAAGGAAGGGACATGGCCATTTCGGTTTCATACAAAACACAAGTAAATAGAAAGGAACTGAAGCAAGGAGGAAAGGCATGCAAACAATAACAAAACAGAGTAAATAAAAAAGGTAGTAGAAGTGAGTCTTTTACTGTTGGAATGAGGATTACATAGAGAGGGAAATAAAATAAAAAAAGAAAGGAACAAAACATGGGGGACTGCCGTAGCAGCCCCCTCCTCCTCCTCTTCTCACCCTCTTCTCTCTTTCTCTCTTCAACTCTTTCTTTTTTTTTCAAGCTCACAGCCGCCCTCCTCCTGAAGGCTCCCAGCCAAGCTTTTCTTCTGGTGTAACCAGCAGATGGGAAGAGGGAGAGAGAGAGAGAGAGACCCCAAGCAGGAGGTTCCCCAGGTAACTCCTTGCAGCCCAACAGCCTTCTCTTGTCTTGCTCATGTTCTTCCTTCACGTGGACAACCACCAGGAGGATGAGGGTGAGGAAGGAGGCTTCCTGCACTCTTCTGCCCCAAGTTTCTCACGTACCTGGTTGAAGAAGACCCTCTGTTGCCCCCCCAAAACCTCTTCTCACGTAGCCTCTCCAAGAAAGATCTGGCCTCCTTCCCTTTTTCTATTCCACTCTCTTCCACTCTTCTGCCAAGCTCTCCTGCCTCTTCTATGTGGCCAGCCCACAAGATGGGAAGAAGAAGAACCCCCCCAGGAAGAAGCCTCTCTTCTCTTCTATATCTTCTGGCTTTTCTCCCGTGAGACCCCTCAGGAAGTGGCCTCTCCTCTCTTGTATCCTTCTGCCTTTTTTTTTTCTCTACGGAAGAAGGAAGCCTCCCCCCAGCCAAACCTTTGCTTGGACAGCAAGTCTCTTCTATCCCTCTCTAAAAAGAACCCGCAAGAGGCCACCACCCCCCTCTCCTTTTGCAGCCCAGTTTCCTGAAGAGGGAACCTGCTGGCCGCCTCCTCCTGCTGATGCTTGGCAGGTTTGTCTGGGTAGTGGGGGAGTGAGGAGTTGCCTAGGATGACCTCCTAACATGGGGTAGATGGGCCACTAGGTAATGGGCTTCTCTTGGGCCTTTTAGTTAGGGGTAGCTGGGCCATTAAATAAATGCAAGACCACTGTGCTATATTTTTTGGTGTCCACATTCTATTAGTTAAAATTTTGATAAAACTTTTTTCTCTCTTTCCTTTCAACGAATAAGATTATTTAGAGGACAACTTACATCATATTTATTGCCCTATTTAAAGAGTAATAAGTATTTTTCAAAACAAAAAGGGAGGGTGGCGCGCGGCTTCCACACTCACAATAACTTTTTGTAGAAAATCGTAATGCGTTAAAAGGTTAAATGGCCATAACGTGTTATCTGACTGACTACATATCGATCGTATCCGTGTATGACGTCATATTCTCCGAAAGGGTGCAAGATTAAAAAATTAGAATGAGTTGAACATTACCAACTTTAATTCGTACTAACACGATCGAGTGACAATGGATAGCAATTGACAGTAGATGAGGTTGGCCATTATCCACACCCAATATGTAGCAGTCAATCTCCCCAATATTCTTCGATAGATTGGTGTCGTAGGACTTTGAAAAACCTCACTCACCAGTACACCATGTCTCAAGATTTAATGTGCAAGGGGTAGCGGGCGATTGAAGCCACCCCTTTTTTTATAATGGAAAATAATTTAATAACACAAATTTATAATATATGTATTTAATATCACTAACGTGACATAAATTTCAAGATCACATAACGCAAATTTCAACGTGTACTTTAAAATTCCTGTCATATGAATGGTATCAAATTAATTAATACATGTGCCATTAAATTATTTTCTTTTTATAATCATTTCTGAGTCTGTAGAAGAGGTCACGACCAGTGACGGATCCAGAATTTTATTTCACTGGGATCTTAATAATACACATATATAATTTCAGTGGGGTCACCTAAGGTGAAAATTTATCCACTTAATATAAAACTTTTTATCCAGTGGGATCACAGGACTCCACTGGACTCTTCCTAGGTCCGCCCCTGGTCACGACGGCTACCTCCATTGCGAAGGTTCCCCTTCGCTCGTCGCGTTTCGATCGATGGAAAAAATTTAAGTCAATCAATACAACGGCAATATTATTGATGACGACATTCCTCTTCGATCTCCAAAGTTCAAATGGTTCATAGAATTTCTTTTGAAGTTGTGGTGGGTCTGGGTTTGCAAAGACTAACTGATGAGGAGAAAAGCCCAGAACATTGCCATGGTTTTGAAAAGACCAAGCAATAATAAGGAAGGAAGAAGTTCTGCAAGGTCTTAAACAAATGACTCTCGATCGCGCGCCTGGAACACAGAGGATGGAATAATTGCATTTCATGGAACATGTTGTCTTTGTTTTCATCAGGTCAAGAAAATTAAGATACCTATCTAATTAAGGCCCTTAATTATATATGTATGTGATCGTCCACCATGTCAAGACCAGCTCAAAGAAAGAAAGAATAAATTAAATTAAAACATTATGCAGCGAATACAAGTTATACAGTCTAGGTCAGAGAGAACAATCTCTCATGTTTACAACGATGAACCATCTCAATGAAAAGTACAAGTAGGAAGTGCCTGCATATATATACCTAATTAGGGCATGTGCAGTCGCTCATTCAAATCCAGAAGGAGGAGGTGGACGAGCAGAAGGAGATGGTGGCGGCGGTGGAGCCGGTGGCGACCGTACTATAGATGCCCCCCGCGGCGGTATCCTCTGCTTTGGCGGGTTCCCTCTCGGAGACGGAGGCTTCGAGCCTTCTCTGTCGCCCATCAATCTTCTCCTAATTCCCCCCGCATAGAACTCCGAGGTTTTCGCTGCAGGAACCTCGCCAGGAGCGCTCCCGCAGCAAGCAGATGAGAAGCCCCACAGCCTCGCCCGCCCACCTGTGATCAACATGCATGCCATGTATTAACAAACGTACGTAAGCTCTAATCGATATCCATGGCATCCATAGCATCGGAAGACATGATTGAAACAGCTACACATGCAAGTGTTCAGAAGTAATCTGTTAAGTAGAGTTGATCTAGTGCAGGTACCCGGGAGAAGGCAGCATCAGACTACGAGGAGGAGAAGGGCAGTGGCAGAGGTCGACGCCATGGCAACGTTCAAGGCTTGGCGATCTCTCAGGATTTAACGCGCAGGAGGTAGCAGGCGATTGAGGTCACTTCTTTATATAGTCTCCTGGGCCTCTCTCTCTAGAGGCCTCTCGTTCAAGATTATACTAATTAGAAGGACGCCTCCGGAAAAGAGGGCAGGGATCGGAGGTCTTTCTTTAGACTTTTATATGCGCGTGCGCAGTGAGTTCCACGAAGAAGTGTACTGCCGTTGATCCTTATTAATTATTACCAAGAATTAAATAGATCTGTGTTTTTTGTTTTCTAATAATCGCGACGAAGTCCATTCTCAAAGAAGACTGTTCTACTTCTCACTCCACCAGCGCAAACCTTGACTTGAATTTTATGAATTAGATAAATAAACAGATTACAAGGACTATGGAAACATACACTTAAAATAAAAGGATCCGAATAGAGATCCTACCAAAACTTAAAACATCCAATGGAAGGGAAAACGAGCTTTCCCTGAGACCATCGCACCCTTGGAATCTGTCGGAAGGCCGCGCCTTGGGAGAGAAAAATCTTATTATATATCCTCCAACCGTTGAGATGAGTAATACTTAACATAACGTGACGTGGAGATGCCGTGTTCTTCCATAGCAGGTCATGGGGGTGCGATTCCAGATATATTTAATACATCGTTTTTTTTTTCCTTAAAATAATATATAAGTCATATAACATATATAAATAATGATTTAGTACACACAATAATATATATAAATAATTATGTTATTTATATACATTCTTATATTATTTATATGTATTATTATGCTATTAATTTATGTGTGTTAAATCACTATTTCTATGTGACATATCTATTTGTACATATTATTTTAAGATTTTAAAAAAATACTACATGGAGCCGCACCTTTCCACAAGACGTATCCCTCCCCGTCATGTTATACTCTTTATTTGTGAAGAGCGTAACATTTCTGATATTGCTAATGAGTCCGCCACTTGATTGCATTCGCTATGAACGTGAACCACCAAACCTCGGAGTTGCTGCACCGGCTAAAAAGATAACATCTTTTATCCATCCTCTACTAATAGTGTAGAACATTCCAGGAGAGGGAAACAAGCTTCATCACAGCAAGGGATCATGGACCGATACGTACTGTAGAATCTGATTGAACCTTATGCAGAGGCAACCCATGCTCCTAGAGCTCTCAAACCATCACAAATTAATGCTCTCACCTCCGCCTCCAAGCTGTGGCCATACCCACAGGAAAAGCTGAAAGCTTGCTGCATATATAATGCCCCTCCCATTCCTGATACAGCTAGCCTTCGCTGTACACCTCAGTGGATTACCCTTGCAGGCCCCCATTTAGATTAAAACAACATTTGAGAGCAATTCCGGTAAATCTAATTTCCTCACACAAATTGGATTTCTCGGAGTTAACTCTAGACACAAGATAACTTTTCGACACGACTCTTTTACCCATGCTTCAACTCGTTTGAGAGCAACGTTTACGCTCTTTATATAAAGAGTAATCATGATATACGTTCTCAACTAGCAGGGAGATCAGTTTATCTGGAATAATTTTATACTCATTTTTTTAAAAAAATAAGTACATTAAATATAAGAGAGGGAGTGTATTTAATGTAAAAGAGAGATTTTATGTGTATAAAATAATGTACACAAATAATCATATAATACACATAAATAATAAAATAATACACACAAATGACACAACAATACACACAAATAGTGTGATAATAGTAATACACACAAATAACATCATTTATATGCATTGTCACACTATTTATGTGCAATATTGTTATGTCATTTGTGTACATTGTTCTATTATTTGTGTGTATTGTATAATTATTTGTGTGTATTATTTTATACATATAAATGACGCTACTTGTGAGTATTATCACATTATTTGTGTGCATTATTATGTCATTTGTGTACATTGTTCTATTATTTGTGTGTATTGTATAATTATTTGTGTGTATTATTTTATACATATAAATGACGCTACTTGTGAGTATTATCACATTATTTGTGTGCATTATTATGTCATTTGTGTATATTATTTTATTATTTGTATGTGTTATATGATTATTTATGTGTACTATTTTATGCACATAAAATCTCTCTCCTACATTAAATGCAACACTCTATCTTGCATTTAATGCTCTCTCTCTAATTCGTTCAATTATCAATAACAACAAATATTCACAAAATATCCACAGTGGGGGCACCAGCTAAATTTGATTTTAGGGCTTGGTGAAGAAAAGTCAGGAGGGGTACATGTGTACTGCGATTCAAAATTATCAGAGCCGTTGAAGGGATGGGCACATGAGGTTTTTTTTTATATTATTTGATCTACCATTTTTTATTATAATATTTTTCAATGTTTCTATAGTCTCTCTAGCATTTTTCATTTCTCTCACTATTGATCATATTATGTAAATTTATGTGTATATATGTACGAATTTGTGGTCAAATTGTTGTTTCATTTCAAATCTTTGTTTTATGCTGATGGAGAAGTTTCGGTCAGAACTAAACTTGAATGCGTCCTTTGAACTTCTAAACAAATATGATCATTTAAATTAATCATACATGAATATGCACATGAAATTAACATGAATGGATGACTAAACATTTCAATAAATATTTTAAAGAAGAAAATACTTTTTTTAAAATTTTTGTGGTGCTTTCCATGATATATTGTATAGTCATTTTGTTTTATGATTTTTTTTAAAACTATAACATAATATATTTTAATTTTTAAAAAATAAATTATGTAGTGATATCTTTGATTATTTATTATTTTTAAATATATAAAAATTATTTTTTTATTATTTATTTTTTCAAATTATTTTAATAATTAAACTACACCCAAGAATATATTACACGCGTGTAACCATTTCTTTGACTAGTATTATCAATGGAGAACTTCTTTAGGTAACTCTTTACATAAGAGTAAAATCTCATGCTATAGTAAGTGAGAAATTTTAGATTAGGATGTGTATTCAAATTGTAATTAATTTTTTTTAGACTTATTTTTAAATCCCTAACTTACATACTTACAGTTACAAAGATAAGTATGTAACTACATAATTTTCTAAAGGACTTACATAATTGTTAGAGACCTAAAAATAAGTCTCAAAAAAAATTGATTGATAATTCTTCCTATTAAATATATATTACTACATACTCCATAAGAACATACATACGTGATGATTAACGAGTCCATCGATATTTTATTTGAGTCTCCTGTCACTGCATAAAGGTTCAAACTATTAAGTACTAGACAAAGGAGGAGAAGGGCAGTGACCGTATCATGACAATAATGCAGGGGTTGGTGACTTCTAAGGATTCAATGTGCAAGGGGCAATAGGGGTAGGGAGACGCATGACTAAATATAAGAGGGGGTCAAAATAAAATATATATAACATAAAATAAAATATTTTAAAATATAAGAGAGTTAAAATATAAATTATTAAATTTATTAATTATTATCTTATGAAAATATAAAAGAAGATAAAAATTATTGAGGGGAACGTGGGTCCACCCTTGAATAGGGGGTCGAGGCCACCCTTTTTTTTTACGAGTCTGTTTTTTCTCATGGGAGGATTGGACTCAATAGGTATTGTGATTTTTTGAGAAAAAAATCTTTTTCATGAAACTTTTTAAATATTTTGATTTATATTTAATTTTTTTATAAAATATAGACAGTCTCACTTAAACTCCTTTAATACTTATTGAATCCGATCCTCTCATCACTGCAAAGAAAAGTGGTTATAGCGACCGATTTTTCTATTCGGATTGGATCCGAACTCTTTTTTAACTCTTTTCTGAGCGTGGAACAGAACAGCAGAGAGCTGACCGGCTCCGTTGCGAAGGTTTCCTCCTCCTCTCCAAAGTTCAAATGATTCATACTACGTACCATAAAAATTTCTTTCGAAGACTTCTACACACGGATGTTCTCTTCAGAAAGGAATTGTGTTGGTCAGGGTTTGCAAAGACTAAGTGAGGAAGAAGTATTGCCATATGGTTTTGCAAAGACCGAGCAATAATAAGGAAGGAAGAAGTTCCCAAGGTCTTAAAAAAAAAAAGAGTTTTATTTTAAAATAACATATTTTGAAAATTTTTTAAGTTAAATAACATTGTAAAAATTTTAATTCTTAACATAACATAATTTTGATCGGTCAACGTTTTGCTTTTAAAAAATACTATAAGAAATAGAAGTCGGTCTTGCCATGACCGATTAGCAAATCGGTTAGAAGATAACTGATTTGCTCCCTAATTAAGATGAAAATTTAAAAACAAGTTAATTGGAAAGTGATAAATTTTATTGTGATTTTAATTTAATTTTTTAAAATAAAATTTTTGAGAGTAAAATTATCTCAAAAATTAATAAATCGAATTAATATTGATATCCATACTTCAATAATTCTCGATGTTCATATTTTTTGAATCAATATATATTTTTGGATACTTATGGTCATTTCAGATTCAATTTTATATATTACCAAATTTGGTGACGTCCTATATATTGTGACGTACATGTCGAAAGATAATACCAAAAAGATGTTAATAATATAAGAGTGTCTCTAAATTAACATGATGTCATCAAATTTTAGTAATAAAATTGAATTTGAAACCACCATAATTATCAGAAAAAATATGTTAATTTTAAAAATATAAATATTGAGAATTACCAAAGTATGAATATCCATATTAACTCAATTTATGAATTTTAATTAATTTTTTGAGATAATTTTAACTCAACAAAAATTTATTTAAAAAAGTTTAACTAAAATTATCATAAAATTATTCACCTTTCATTTAAATTATTTTTAAAATTTCATCTTGATTGAATATTGTTTAGATATAAAATTAAAGACCTAAACAAACTTAAATAGGGAGAGCAAAATCGGTCATCTTTTAACCGATTTGCTAATCTGTCTCAGCAAGACCGACTTCTATTTTTTATAGTGTTTTTAAAGGCGACATGTTTGAGATAAAAACTATGCTGTGTTATTAATTAAAATTTCTACAATACTATTTAACTTAAAAACTTTTCAAAATATATTATTTTTAAAGAAAACCCAACAAAAACAAATGACTCTCGATCGCCTGGAACACAGAGGAAGGAATTGCATGAAGATGCAACATCTTGTCTTTTGTTTTCATCAGTTCAGGAAAGATACCAAGATCAAGGCGGTAAGGCCCTTACATATATGATCGTTCACAATTTCCAGACCAGTTGAAAGAAAGAAAGAGGAAAGTTTAAATTAAGAGATTATGCGGCAAATACAAAGAGAGAATAATCTCTAAAGATATGTTTAGCATCAAAATAGATTGGAGATATAGAGTAGTGAAGATATCTTCAAAATTTTAAAAATATCTTCACACTATTTCCAATCTATCTTAATACTAAACATGTCCTAATATTTTACACATTAATGATGAACCATCCCAATGAGAAGTACACGATGTAGGAACTAGGAAGTGCGTAACTAAGGGCATGTGCAGTCGCGCGCTCATACAAATCCAGGAGGAGGAGGAGGTGCAGATGCCCGCCGCGGCGGTCCCCTGGTCTGCTTTGGCGGATTCCGTATCGGAGACGGAGGCTTATTCGAGCCTTCTCTGTCGCCCATCAATCTTTTCCTAATCCCCCCCGCATAGAACTCCGAGGTTTTCGCTGCAGGAACCTCGCCAGGAGCGCTCCCGGAGAAAGCAGATGAGAAGCCCCACAGCCTCGCCCGCCCACCTGTGATCAGCAGCCATGTATAATTAACAAACGTATACGTACGTAAGCTCTAATCAATATTCATGACGTCCATAGCATCGGAAGACAAGATTGAAACAGCTGCATGCAAGTGTTCAGAAGTAATCTGGTATAAGTAGAGTTGATCTGTAGCTAGGTACCAGGGAGAAAGCAGCAGGAGACTACGAGGAGGAGAAGGGCAGTGGCAGCAGTCGACGCCATGGCAACGTACAAGGCTTGGCGATCTCTGATCAGATTTTAATCTGCATGAGGTTGCAGGCGATTGAGGCCACGCCTTTTTATAGTCTCTTGGTCTCTCTCTATATATATCTCTCGTCCAAAATTTCAAGCCTGTTAAATCTACAAGGATACCCGGGGAAAAAGAAGGAGATTTTTCTTAGGACGGTTCTGCGCGCGCGTGGTGACTGGCTTCCAAGAAGCTAGCGTACTGTGGCCGGTGATCCTTATTGATTACTACGTACGTACGACCATGGATGACGCGCGTGATCAAGGGCAAGAAACAAGTTAAAGACCCCAAGGATCGATGCCATAGATCTTGTCAAGGTGATCGAGGACCCTAGAAGCTTAATTACAGGCAAAACTTTCAACACAACCCTGTAGAGTAGTCTACAACGCCACATGCAATTGCATGGTTGGTATATGGAATTTGGGAACACTCCAATACGAAGAAACTTCTCATGCATGCTTGTGGTACTTCCTAGGAGTATTCGCTAAAATTTCAAATAACTCGGCCAAGGAAAAGATCACTTGACGAGGATCCCAGTTGGGTCGATCGGTTAGAACTCTTGCTTAAAAGTAAGAGGTCCCGAGTTCGATTCCTATGGGGGTTTATCTGATTTACATGTAATCTTTGAGGTGTGTAAATTTAAGATTTTTTCGGTCAAGTGGGGTAAGGGCAATACGAGTATACGGAAAGTAGGAGCTGCCAAATCCTGATCTTGGAGTTCACGAACACCAATCCTTGAGCCCACAAAATCACACGGGGCGAGATTTCCTCGTTATCAAAAAAAAAAAAAAAATCACTTGACGAAGAAAGATATATAGTAGGATGGCTCAACATGGTTATAGAAAAGTCTTGTTAAATTTTTAACTAATAGGATTACTTAATTGAAGGATAATTCACATCATCTTTATTATCCTCTTTGGAAGATACTTCTTCTACATTGAGAAATGTTTACATCTTTATAACCCACCGGATAATAAGTATTTTTCTTATGCATTGAGAAATGCTTAGTACATTCCTAGAAGTGTAATAAAAATGATGTGGATTAATACCTTCAAAACAATTTTATTGACTGAAAAATAGAGAGAAAAAAAATCTTATTAATTTTTCAACCAATATAATTGGTTGGAGGACAATCCAAATTATCTTTATTATCCTTCTTCGAGGTTACTAAACATTTCTCTTCTACATTAGGATTACAGCTACAAGGCATGTGGTGGCGCATAATTAAGCTCCAAGACTTAACGATCGATCACATTTTGCTATGACCAATATAAGAGGAAAAAAAAGGGCTTTGCAGAAGAAAACGGGCGTTTAAACCTTTTTTTTAATCAAAATATCCGATATTTAAAAACTTTACAAAATAAATTGCCAAATGCTAGGAGCTATAGTTTTTTTTTATCATCTATTTTCCTAGGCCCGAATTGTCTACATGTGAGTCACAAGAAAAAGAATCAAGAATAGAGAAAGTCTTGGTGCACACCATCCACTCTGCACTAAGAGATATGTCAATAGGTGTAACTACAAATAGATGAGAGGGGGAGGTGTAAAGAGAAAGTGAAAATGGGACAATATCTCCTCATTTAACAATGGGGATCAGGTCCTTCTTCATACGCTTCTGCGCGTGCACGTATGGTGACTTCCACGAAGAAGTATACACTACCGGTGATCCTTATTAATTATTACCAAGAATCAATTAATAGATCTGTATTTTGTTTTCTAATCAGCAAAGTCCATTTTCAAAGAGGAGTGTTCTCACTCCGCCAGCCCAAATCTTGACTTGAATTTTATGGATTAGATAAATAAACAGATTACAAGGACCATGGAACATACGCTTAAAATAAAAGGATCCAAATAGAGATCCTAGAAAAACTAGTAGAAACATCCAATGGAAGGAAAACGAGCTTTCCCTTAGGCCATCGCACCCCTGGAATCTGTCGGAAGGCCGCGCCTTGGGATACAAAAACCTTATATTATCTATGAGATGAGTAATGTTTATAACTAGGAGCATAGCGTGACGTGGAAGGGTGTGTACCAGATATGTTTAATATACTATTTTTAATATCTTAAAATAATATATATAAATTAAATAACCATATAATACATAAATAGTGATTAATTAGTGCATAAAAATAACATAATAATATATACAAACAATATAAAAATGTACACAAATTTTTATTGTGCTATTTGTGTATATTTTTATACTATTTGTATGTTTTATTGTGCTATATATTTATGTACACTAAATCACTATTTATGTGTGATGTATTTATTTGTATGTATTATTTTAAAATTTTTAAAAAAGAGTATATTAAATACACTTGAAATCGCGCCCCTCCACATGACGCGATGTGGCTCTTCCACATCACGTTATAGTCTCTGCTTGATGAGAAAGATTTAGTGCACTTTTGTATTGCACTTGAAGTGTAATATGACTAGACAATAACTCATGTGACACCCCTCACATAAGGAGTGATAAAGTGGCAACTCAATTGTTGGATACCACATAGACTATTACCTAGTTATATAAAGTGCAATATAAAAGTATACTAAATCTTTCTCCTGCTTGATTGTCTGGGAGCATAGCATTTCTAATGTTACTAATGAGTCCGCCACTTGATTGCATTCGCTATGAACATGAACCACCAAGACAACGTATTTTTATCCATCCTCTACTAGTGTAGAACATTCCAGCATAGCATAAACTTCTCCCCCCAGGTGGTGTTTATGGTGTTCAATGACCTTGAAACTGGAGAAGACTGGGTGCTGGCAGGAGTTTATGCCAGTACAAATTGGAGAGAAAGAAGACTATTGTGGGAGGAACTAATCACAGCTATAGAAGCATACACAAATCTGGTAATAATTGGTGATTTCAACTGTATCACTAGAGAAGAGGAAAAAAGAGGAGGAAGAAAATTTTCGGAGACACAAGGAATCAAAGACTTCAAATTATGGATAGATGAAGCAAATGTTTCAGACTTGGGTTATAGAGGAACTCCTTTCACTTGGTGCAACATGCAAGAAGGTAATAGAAGAATTTCTGAGAGATTAGACAGGGCATTGGCCACAACTACATGGAGAGGGAACTTTCCTAATGCTGTGATCTCTCACCTTACAAGAATTGGATCTGATCATGTCCCACTTTTACTGGACACTAATGGAGACACTGGAAAGAGAGGACCTATGCCTTTCAGGTTCGAAGATTTCTGGCTTCAAAGGGAGGACTGCATGGAGGTGATTAAAGAAGCCTGGAACAGAGAAACCTGGGGGGTAGGATTGACTATGCTTACTGAGAAACTGAGGAGAACCAAGAATTACCTTAGAAGATGGAACAAAGAAGAGGTAGGAAACTTGCAATTACAAATCAGCAAGGATCAACAGGAGTTAAAGCTATTGCAAGAGCTGGATTTTAAAAACCCAGGTAACAAAGATTTAGAAGTAAAAATGAAAAGAGTGGAAGGGAGGCTGATGGAACTATTGGTGCTGGAGGAGACATTTTGGAAACAAAAAGCAAGAGTTCAATGGCTAAAAGAAGGGGACAGAAATACAAGGTTCTTCCATCTTTCAACAATCATTAGGAGGAGGAAAAACAGAATTGAAGACCTTCTAAATAAAGATGGCAGCAAGTTATCAGACCAAGAAGAAATCAGTAAAGAATTAATGGCACACTTTCAGGTCAGATGGACATCCCAGAAGGAAAACTTAACACAAATTGACAACTCCGTCCCACTCAAAAGGCTATCCTTAGAACAATCAAGAGCTCTGGAGAGGAAGGTAACAATGCAAGAAGTGGAAGAAGTTATCAGTAAACTGCCAGGAGGGAAGGCTCCGGGGCCGGATGGGTTATCAGGAAATTTCTATAAAAAAGCTTGGCAGGAGATAAGGTATGATGTATTTTATGCAATACATTGCTTCCTGGCCACGGGGAGACTACCCAGATCTCTCAATGCAACTTTCATTACTCTGGTGCCAAAAGTGGACAGACCAAGAAGCCCGAAAGACTTCAGACCTATTAGCCTGTGCAATGACTTCTATAAAATCTTGGCAAGGATATTGGTAAACAGACTCAGAAAAGTAATCAGCAGCTTGGTCTCCATTGAGCAGGCTGCATTCATACCAGGCAGATCCATCATTGATAACATTTTAATAGCACAAGAATTAGAGCATGCAGTGAAGAGAAAGAGAAGACCCAGGGATTTGGTTCTCATCAAGTTGGATATGGAACAAGCCTATGATAAGGTAGAATGGAACTGCCTAGATCAAGTAATGGAAAGGATGGGATTTGGTTTAAAATGGCGGAATTGGATGCAAGTATGCCTTAAAACTACCTCAACGGTTGTACTGGTTAATGGGATTCCGAGCAGATGGTTCAAACCTTCAAGAGGGCTGAGACAAGGGGACCCACTGTCTCCTTACTTATTTGTAATCATGTCAGAACTGCTGTCAGCTGGTCTCCATAAGGCAAATGCTCTAGGAAAACTGGTGGGTTACAAAGAAAAAACCAGTAGCTCCTCAATCCATCACCTGCTGTATGCAGATGATGTCCTTCTAGTAGCTAAAGGCAATGCACCGGAAATTGAAGCTTTCAAGGAAGTGGTACATTCTTATTGTCAGCAGACAGGGCAGACACTAAATTTAGCTAAATCCAAGCTGCAAATAGGAGGGGCGGTTGACAAAAAATGCGCAAAGAACATAGAAAATACCTTGAAGATGAAGAATGAAAATAGTATTGGCAGGTACTTGGGAATTCAAATCAACCATGTAAGGCCAGCACAAAAAGCTCTAGAAGATGTTTGTAAGATTATGGAAAACAAGCTCAAAGGGTGGAAAGGAAAAACACTATCCATGGAGGCAAGAGTGGTTCTTGTGAAACATGTCCTCAGTGCCATCCCTACCTACTGGGCAGCAGTGACAAACTTCAAGAAAGGCCAGTTGGAAATACTAGAGAGAATGTGCAGAAATTTTATCCGGAAAGGAAATAAAGAAACAAAAGGATTGTATCTTGTAGGATGGGAAAAACTAAAGATGCCAGTACAATGTGGAGGTCTAGGAATTATTGACTTGATGGACATGAACTCAGCTCTAATGCTCAAATTAGTGGACAAAATAAACTCTGGTCAAACAAGTTGCTGGTCAGAACTGATAAAAGATAAATACTTGAGGAAGGGAAATATGGAAAAGAGTTTCTCTACTAAACCAAAGTCAGATATATGGACAAGAATCAACAAGGAATTCAGAATGCACAAAGAACTCTTTGGCTGGATACCAGGCAATGGTAAGGAAATCAGAATTCACCAAGACAACTGGTTCGAAGGCAGAGGTCTAAATGGATGGCCTGTGGAATTCAACACAAGCTATGTAGAGGAGGATAGTAAACTAGAAATGTTTTTGGATAAAGAAGGATGGAATGTAAACAAATTGAGAGAGGTGTTCCCTATGTCTATAGTGTTACAGATACTCAGATTAACAGTTGCTACTGACAGCAATGAGGACAGAAGGCTATGGTTACCAGGAAAACATGGGAGGTTCACTACAAAAAATGCATATGATCAAATTAGAAAAAGTAAGGGACAGGGCTAGGGAGACTCATACTCATGCTGGAATGAAATATGGAATTGGCCTACTATCCCCAGAATTAAGATCCAACTCTGGAAAATGGCTTGGGAAAGACTGCCAACAGGGGTATATTTGAACAAATGCAACATAGATGTTGACCCGAAGTGTCAAATATGCATGCAAGAACTGGAAGATCTAGAACATGCATTCATCACTTGTAGTGGGGTATAACCCGACTTTGGTGTGAGGTAGCAAATCACCTAGAGTGGAAAGACCCACCAACAGGACTGCAGGATCTATGGGAAAGATGTTCTAAGATCACCAATAGTACTTCCAGAAAGTCTTATATGAAAACTGTGATAGCTTATGTTTTGGAAGCAATTTGGAGAAGAAGAAACAAACACCTGTTTGAGCCAAAGGATAGACCTTACCTTCTAAAGTCAAGTTCCATTGTACAAGCAGCAAAAAATTTTGACAAGGTGAACTCTTGCTCCAAGAAGAAGAAAAATCCGGACTGTGGGGGAGAGGAAAGAAATATGGAAAAGGTGATGAGGAGATGTCCAGATATGCATTCGGTACAAAACTGGAACAAGATTTGGTGGAATAAACCAGAAAAGGGGTGGATTAAAGCCAACTTTGATGGAGCTAGGAAGGAAGAAATAGATACAGTGCACTCAGGAGCAGGTTACTTAGAAATGATGAGGGCATCCCTCTTGCTGCAGGTGCTGTATACCTCAATCAAAGCTCTGTCCTAAAATCCGAAATCCTAGCAGCCAGACACTGTTTAGCCAGTGCAGAAGTATTTAAAGATCAAAACTTTGAAGGCCTAATTGTAGAGGGTGATAATGCAGAGGTCATCAAGGCTATTATGGAACCTGGTAAAGCCCCTCTGGAAATTAGAGAAACGGCGGAAGAGATCAACAATATGCTAACCAATTGGCCGGTCCACAGAATTTCACTAGTTGAAAGACAGGCCAACATTGCTGCGGATTGGCTAGCAAAACAAGCAAGGATAGCCAAATTCAACATCAATTGGACCTTTGCTATTCCGGAAGACCTGAGTAACATATGCAGGATTGATGCCTCAAGGTGTCTTTTTAGTGAGAGGAAACCTCCGTAGTGGAAGTTCTAATTGTCTGCCTTTTGTAGTAGGAGGAAGGTTAGAAAAGTACTAATGTAGGAATCGATCTTAGACTTTGTTTTGTGTTTTCCTGGAGCCCATAGGGCTCCTCTCAACTACCAAAAAAAAAAAAAGTGTAGAACATTCCAGGAGAGGGAGACAAGCTTCATCACAGCAAGGGATCATGGACCAATACGGTAGAATCGGATTGAACCTTATGCAGAGGCAACCCATGCTCATCACAAAATGCTCTCACCTCCGACTACAAGCTGTAGCCATACCCACAGGAAAGGCTGAAAGGTTGCTGCATAATATATGCCCCTCCCATTCCTGATACAGCTAGCCTTCGCTGTACACCTCAGTGGATTATACCCTTGCAGGCCCCATTTAGATTAAAACATCATTTGAGAGCAATTCCGATAAATCTAACTTCCTCACACAAATTGGATTTCTCCGAGTTCTCTGACGTACAAGATAACTTTCCAACATAGACTCTTTTACCCATGCTTCAACTGGGGGGGGGGGGGGGGGTGTAAAAGAGTCTGTTGGAAAGTTATCTTGTACGTCAGAGAACTCGGAGAAATCCAATTTGTGTGCGTACAGGGACATGAAGACTCTTTTACCCATGCTTCAACTCGTTTGAGAGCGGTGTGTGAACTGCGTGCGTCTTCATGTCCCTGTACGCACGGACGTGGTAGAAGACTTGTGGCGTTCCTCCTCCTCCTACAGCTGCTGCTGCATGCAGAGGCTCAAGCCTGATCTCCGGCAACTGAGCGCCCTCCGGTGAGGGGTGTAAAAGAGTCTGTGTTGGAAAGTTATCTTGTACGTCAGAGAACTCGGAGAAATCCAATTTGTGTGCATACAGGGACATGAAGACTCTTTTACCCATGCTTCAACTCGTTTGAGAGCGGTGTGTGAACTGCGTGCGTCTTCATGTCCCTGTACGCACGGACGTGGTAGAAGACTTGTGGCGTTCCTCCTCCTCCTACAGCTGCTGCTGCTGCATGCAGAGGCTCAAGCCTGATCTCCGGCAACTGAGCGCCCTCCGGTGAGGGGCGGGGGCCTACCATTCATGACTACCCCCTGCCCCTACCCCCTTGTCCCATGTCGGGTTTCCCAGGTGGAGGGCCTCCAGTCTGGTGAAGGCTCGGGGGGCAGCAAGGATCCAGGAAAAGGACTGGCTGGAGAGAGCTCCCCAGCAGATGGAGATGAGGTCAACAGGCAACGTTCGCCCAAGCCTAGCACGGAGCTTGGGGGTGGTAAATCCCAGGAAAGACAATGGAAAGATATGGTTAAAGGGTCCTGCAAGTATGGCGAGGAGGATGAATATTTCCAGGACCAAGACAAGGGAGCAGGGAAGCTCAAAGAACAGGAGGTCATATTCTGTGAAAAGTCTTTGAAGAAAAACAGGGAAGCCTGGAGAAATGCGGTGGTAGCATGGTCGTGGGGTGGAGGGGGAGGATTCCCCCTGAGGGAAGACATCCTTGCTTCGGAGTTGAGCAGGGTGTGGGCCAGATGGAATCCCACATTCACCTTACTTGCCCCCGGAGTGGTAGTGGCAAAACTGAAGGAGTGCTGTAATGTGGAAGAAGTTTTAGGGGAAGGCCCTTGGTCTTGCAAAGGCTTCCCAATAGCTGTTCAAAGGTGGACTCCTAGGATGATACTGGCAGACTTGAAGGTGGAGTCCATGGCAGTGTGGGTAAGACTTCCAAATCTCCCTCTGGAATTCTGGGACAAGAAATGCCTATATTCCATTGCTTCTGCGGCAGGGAGGCCGATCAAAATGGATAGCCTCACATTCAAGGGAGAGAGGAACCTTTTTGCCAGAGTGTGTGTGGAAATCAAGCTGGGCCGAGACCTGCCGGAAGGCGTCTGGGTAGTAGATGAAGAAGGGAAATTCTAGCAACAATTCCTCTTCGAGCACATCCCCGGTAGGAGGGACAGGTGCTTCACTTGTAACCTAGAAGGTCACCGGAGTTCAGAGTGCCCGACCAGATTGGGCCGGCGTCGGCAACGGGCCAAAGAGGTAATTTCAGCTCTGCCTGGGGACAGAGGTGATGTAGGGGGTAAATCTGAAGAAAATCTCGGTGGGGAAGAGGGGTGGCAGAAAGTTGCGAGGAAAAGGAAAGAAGGGGGTCAAAAAAGCTCTCAAATCGGCTTGGCAGCTTCCAGCAGTACCGAAATGTCCCGTCCTCCAGGTTTTGAGGTTCTACTCCAACCGGAGGTGGGAGAGGTCACAAGTGGCGAAAATTTGAATTGCAGTGGGCCCAATGGGGTCAGTCCCAGGCGGGAAAAGGAACCGTGTGACAGAGGGGCTACAGGAACTGGTCAGGGTGGGCCTTTTCAAAGGGCACCAAAAGAAATAGGGACAGTGGGGTCAAGGTCACCGGTGCCGGAGAGGGTGCAGAGCCATAGCCCAGCCAAAGGAGGGTGCCAGCGGCGCCCTTAGGAAAGCACTCGCCCCAAGGAGGGATGACTGGTGGGCGATAGCTAAAGGAAGGGGGAAATTGGCAGAAGGCTTGGAAGAGGGAGAAGTGGTGGACAAGAAACACCTCCAATTCTCTGCAATCCCGACTTCACCTGCTACCAAAGCTCACCTCAGAAGAAGTGGATCCAGATCCTGTAGAAAGTCTCTGGGCTCCAGAAGTGGTAGCCCTATTGTGCTTACCAACAAGGAAAGATGGCGCAGAGGAAGATCTTTAGAGAGAAGAGATAGGAGCAGGAGGCTGCACCAGGCCAGAAGCAGACTATCCTCAGCTGACTTTAAGTCTGTTGAGGCAGGTAACTCCCTATCCAACCCTTCTCAATGAAGTTTCTATTCCACAATTGTAGAGGGGTGGGGAGGGCGTCGTACTGCAGATTGTTAAAGAAAATGGTTATCAAAACTGAGGCAACAGTCATATTCTTGGTGGAAACTCATGAGGTGGAGATGGATAGCCAGGAACCATTATTACTGGAAAAACTGTGGGGAGCTTGGGAATTCTACAGATTTAAACCGAACAACAAAGCTAGGGGGATGCTGATGTGCTGGGAGACGGGTACTAGACTTGTTGACATCATCAACTATTCACCTCAGGTGGTGTTCATGGTCTTCAATGATCTGGAAACTGGGGAGGATTGGGTGGTGGCAGGAGTATATGCCAGCACAAATTGGAGGGAAAGAAGGCTTCTCTGGGAAGAGCTTACCACAGCTGTAGAAGCCTACACAAATTTGGTCATAGTGGGTGATTTCAATTGCATAACTAAAGAAGAGGAGAAAAGGGGAGGCAGAAAATTTTTTGAGACTCAAGGGATCAAAGACTTCAAGCACTGGATTGATGAAGCTAACCTGTCAAATTTGGGATTTATTGGGGTACCTTACACTTGGTGCAACTTGCAAGATGGAAACAGAAGGATTTCAGAAAGGCTTGACAAAGCCTTGGCAACAACTACTTGGAGGGGCAATTTTCCCAATGCAACAATCTCCCACCTTACAAGAATAGGTTCAGACCATGTTCCACTGTTGCTGGACACTAATGGAGACCGGGGGAAAAGAGGCCCAATTCCATTCAGGTTCGAGGACTTCTGGCTTAAGAGAAAAGACTGCCTAGAAGTTATAAAAGATGCTTGGTGCAGAGAAACCAGAGGCACAGGCCTCACTATGCTGTCAGAGAAATTCAGAAGAACCAAAAACGCACTAAAGAAGTGGAACAAGGAGGTGGTGGGCAACCTGCAATTGCAAATCAAAAGGGACCAAGAGGAACTACAGCAGTTAGAAGAAATTGATGTCCTAAGCCTCGGTAATAAAGCAGTGGAAGTCAAGTTAAGAGAAGTGGAAGGGAGACTGATGGAGCTGCTACTACTTGAAGAGGTCCACTGGAAGCAAAAGGCAAGGGTACAATGGCTGAAAGAAGGAGACAGAAACACTAAATTTTTCCATCTTTCCACCATCATAAGGAGAAGAAGTAACAGAATTGAGCTACTTCTGGATAAAGAGGGCAAAAAAATTTCAGATCAAGTGGAAATCTGCAGAGAATTAATAAGCCACTTCCAGGATAGATGGACCTCCCAAAAGGAGAATCTGACAAGTGTAGACAACTCCCTTCCTTTTAAAAGGTTGACACATGACCAAGTAGCTTTTCTGGAAAAGAAAGTTACAATGCAAGAAGTGGAAGAAGTCATCAGGTTTTTACCAGGGGGAAAAGTACCAGGGCCGGATGGATTATCAAGAAATTTTTTCAAAAAAGCTTGGGAGGAAATCAGGTATGACATATTCTTTGCAATTCATTGTTTCCTTGCTTTGGGGAGGCTACCAAGATCTTTCAATGCAACCTTTATTGCATTAGTTCCAAAAAGTAAAAATCCTAAAAGTGCTAAGGATTTCAGGCCTATTAGTCTTTGCAATGATTTCGACAAAATCATTGCTAGAATCCTGGTGAACAGGCTTAGAAAGGTCATTACCAGCTTAGTTTCAATTGAACAGACAACCTTCATCCCTGGTAGATCTATTGTGGACAACATTTTGGTAGCTCAAGAACTGGAACATTCTCTGAAAAGAAAAAGAAGACCAAGGGACTTAGTCCTCATTAAAATGGACATGGAACAAGCTTATGACAGGTTGGAGTGGATTTGTATTGACCAAGTATTCGAAATAATGGGATTTGGAATAAAGTGGAGAAACTGGATCCATAACTGTCTTAACACCACTACCATGGCAATCCTGGTCAATGGCACCCCGGGCAAGTGGTTTAAACCAACCAGAGGGATTAGACAGGGGGATCCCTTATCCCCATACCTATTTGTACTCATGTCTGAAATCCTATCAGCTAGTCTACACAAAGCAAATGACAAAGGATTATTGATGGGGTACAAAGAGAAGCACAACAACTCTGTCATTCACCACTTACTGTATGCAGATGATGTGCTTCTGGTTGCCAAAGGCTTGGTTCCTGAAATTGAAAACTTCAAAGCAGTAATCGACAGTTATTGCAGTCAGACGGGACAGGCAGTCAATTTAACTAAATCCAAGTTGGAGATAGGAGGGGCGGTGAACAAAAGGACTACAAGATCCATAGAAAAAAGTATGAACATGAAGAATGATAAATCAATTGGCAAGTACCTGGGAATTCAGATTAATCACATAAGGCCAGCAGAAAAAGCAGTGGAAGATGTCTGTAGAATCATGGAAAATAAGCTTAAAGGGTGGAAAGGGAAAAGCCTCTCAATGGCTGCAAGAGTGACACTGGTGAAACATGTTATCTCGGCCATTCCAACTTTTTGGGCAGCGGTTACAAACTTCAAAAAGCATCAGGTTGACAGAATTGAAAGATTGTGCAGAAATTTCATCTGGCAAGGTAACAAAGACTCCAAGGGTTTATACCTTGTGGGGTGGGAAAATATAAAAATGCCTTTAGAATGGGGAGGGTTGGGAATTACAGACTTGAAGGATATGAACTCATCCTTGATGCTAAAACTAGTGGACAGAGTAAATACTGGGCAGAGAAGTATCTGGACAAAAATGGTCAAAGACAAGTGCTTGAGGAAAAGGAAAATGGAAAGGCATTATACTTCTAT
Organism: Colocasia esculenta; assembly: GCA_014218235.1. Classification (NCBI taxonomy): domain Eukaryota; kingdom Viridiplantae; phylum Streptophyta; class Magnoliopsida; order Alismatales; family Araceae; genus Colocasia; species Colocasia esculenta. The sequence continues at coordinate 178,854,868 of CM024755.1, read as the reverse complement.
ACCCATGTCAGATACCTGGAAGAGAATCATCCGTGAATTCAAAAAGCACCAAGAGCAATTTGGCTGGATACTTGGAAATGGAAAGGATATCAAAATACTGCAAGATGGTTGGTTCAAGGGGAGAGGTCTGAACAGATGGCCAGTAGAATTCAACATAAATGCTTTTGATGAGAATTCAAATTTGCAGATGTTCCTAAACGATAAAGGCTGGATAGTGAATAAACTAAAGGAAGTGTTCCCCATGACCTTAGTAATGGAAATCTTAAAATTCCCTATCACTAGCGAAAGTTCTGAAGACAAGAGGATTTGGTTATCAGGTAAGTATGGAAAATTCACCACAAAAAATGCTTATGAACACATTAGAAGTAGCAAGAAGGAGATGGTTAGTGGGTCTCAAGAAGCATGGAAAGAGATCTGGAATTGGCCAACCGAACCAAGAATAAAGATTCTAATGTGGAAAATGGCATGGGGGAGACTGCAAACAGGAGTATATCTAAACAAATGCAACATCCAAGTGGAGCCGGCATGCCAAATATGTACTGAGGAGTTGGAGGACCTTGACCATGCTTTCATTAAATGTATCTGGGTAAATCACATTTGGAGAGATGTAGCTCAGTATCTATTGTGGGATGATATTCCGACAGATTTGGGAGATCTCTGGTGCAGATGCATAACAAGTAGGAAAACAAATTATTCAGGACCAGATAAGAAGACTGTGATTGCCTATGTTTTGGAAGCAATATGGAGGAGAAGAAATAAGCAAGTTTTTGAAAGAAAAGAGGATCCATATGAATTAAATTTCAAGCCCATCTTAGAATCAGCTTTTAATTTCGCTGAAGCCAACTTGTCAGACAAAAAGAAGGCTAAGAACTACACATTGAAAGATGTCAGTAAGGAATTACATGGCCACCTGGGTCATGGTCATATGGATCCCCTGCAAAACTGTAACAGAAATTGGTGGGAAAAGCCAGAAAGTAGTTGGTTAAAGGGCAATTTTGATGGAGCTAGAAAGGAAGGGCAAGAAATGGTGCACTCTGGAGCTGGGTTTATAATTAGAAATGACATGGGCAAAACTCTGTTTGCAGGAGCATCTTATCTAAATCAGTCTACAATCCTCAAAGCGGAGATCCTAGCTGCAAAACATCTAATTGATAGTGCTGTTAAGTTCAAAGATCAGAATTTTGAAGGGCTAATTATAGAAGGAGACAATGCAGAAGTAGTCAGAGCGATTGTTGAACCAGAAAAAGCACCTGTGGAGGTTAGAGACATTGTAAAAGAAATAAATTTAAAACTGAACGCATGGGAACTACACACAGTAAAGCTGATTGATAGAAGGGCAACCAAGGCAGCGGATTGGCTGGCGAAACAAGCGAGGATTGCAAAATTTGATATCACCTGGACGGAGGCTCTACCTGAAGAGTTGTCCTACATCTGCAAGGAAGAAGAATCAAGGGCCTACTTCGCACAAATGAAACCACCTTAACCTCTGAATTTTTGGCCGTGTGGCCTAGTTAGGGGAGCAGAGGAGGAAAACTATGGTTATTGTAATGGGTCTACCTGTTCTCGGAGCCGTTTAGTGCTCCACCCATCTACCAAAAAAAAAAAAAACTCGTTTGAGAGCAACATTTGACGCTCTTTATATAAATGCATTTTCCCTTCCCTATAGAAGCCATTGGAGCTTAACAACTACGAAAAGTGATCTCTTTCTCGCTCTTCGTAAGATGGAGAGAGATAATTTGTTATGTATCTCTCTCCGATCAGTTGAAAAATCACTGTGCACAGTCTCTCTCTCTCTCTCTCTCTCTCTCTCTCTCTCTTTCTCTCTCATGATTGGGCTAACATTTGGAACAGTAATTAGTTTTGTCAGAAATTTTGAGATTAGAAATCATTAAAGACATATTTGATATTAAGATAGATTGGAGATAGAGTGAAAATATCCTCGCTAAAGATATGTTTGGTGCATTAGAATAGACCGTTCACTCTATTCGAACTCTATTCCCGATTTATCCTAACACCAAACTCTATTCTCAATCTATCTTAATATCAACATGCTCTAAATATTCAACCGACCGCCCCTTAAGGCAGAAACCTGCGATTGGTGGGCCTATATTAGTAGAATTGGGTTAGGTATTGGCTTCAAATCAAATGTGAGAGCAGAATTACTTAAACTGTTCCCTGGAACAAGGATATTGAACACATTGCTTTTCCAATGCCCATGCCCGCTTTAACTAATTAAAGATAGGATTCTATATATATTCATTCTTATGTAAAGGAACCCTTTTTGACTCAAAACGAATCTTCCACCTGGCCTTCCACATCACAAGCATATGGACATCTATAATAATCTATACTAATATAATATAACTCAGCCTTGGTGTTGTCACGTGGCTACACCAGGAAAATCCTATTCTCTACATAATATTTTCCTCCCTAAAAATAGAAATATAGGTAATTTAAATAAACTAAATAATTATCTGCCTATTCTCTCTCTTCAACTTTCTCTTCTATTAAATTTTTCTTAAATATATATCCCTGTCTCACTCTCACCCTTCTTAAACTAATAAAAACTTGCTAATATAGTTTTTCTCTCTTTTCTTGCCCATTAAACATCTCTCTATTTCTAAAAATTCACATCTTTCTTCAAAGTCTATTTTTATAAATAATAAAAAATACTATCCTCATGTATACTACTTATAAAATTTATTAATTCAAACCTAACAAACAGTCATAGAACTAGTATATATAAAAACTGAGAAAGCCAGAAGGTGTACGAATATTTGAGTGAGCTGAAATGTTCCAATACAGTACTCCATGTTGCAAGCATGAACATATACAGGCTGACAAAGCCAAAAGCTTATCCGGAACAAGAATCAAGAAGGGGGCGGGGCGTAATTGAATTTTTCAAAACATCTTCGCTGAACATAATCTTGAATCAATTGAAGAACAAAATAAACTATTCTAGGGAAGATAGATGGGAGACAATAGCCAATCATATACAATGATACATGATTTTTAAAGTTGTCTGAAAACAACCTCAATGTGACGCTGTTCCTATCTTCATTCCGATAGGCCTCTTGACTAGACTCAAAGGCCCTAATTCGTCAATTGCAAGTCCTTTGATATCAAGGTGCAATGACACCACCATCCATGCACACTAGATACAACGGCGCTAGCTAGCTTGCTTAAATTCCACTAAACATGAAGGCCCAAATTTGTGTTTTATAATCCCCTTGACATCAAAGTGCAAGAACACCTCCATCCATATCAGACATAGTGGCGCCAGATAGCCTTAAAATATAGCTAGTGCTGGACATGAAGGCTCTAGTTACTCTAATCATGAATCAAGAACATCAAAGAGCCCTCTTTTTCTCCCTTCCAAGATGATGACTCATAAACACATTTCAACAAGAATAGTTCTAGATAACAAATTTGATGAAGAATGAGTGGGAGATATTTCCTTGGGCATTTCGTGAGCAAAGATTGGGTGATCCAGGTGGCTTGATCTTGGGATATAAGGCCATATGCTTGAAGGTACGACTGTCAATGGATCTTCATTTTCCGTTTGGCTGACCTATTTCTGTATTTTTTATAGAATGTGAAACTTCAAAATAAATTTTTCAATAGCTTAGCAAAAGTAGGAATAGATACCCAAATTTTTATAAGATATGTAAGTGGAAACACCTAATTCAGCATCTATTTTTTTGCGTTCATTTTTTATAATTAATATATATAATATAATATTTTTATAATAAAAATTTCTCAATTTCAAAATGCTAGCCCTTAAAGTTTTAACTCACTATCCCTCACATCTAAACTATACATCTATCTTTATCTATTGGTCACTCTATCATTCCATCATATATAGTAATTTTTTCTTTGATATACCTACATATGTCGACTATCTATTACTCAACCATTATATGTAGCTACACGATGTTACTATATTAATTTGATCTTATCATATTTCATTTAGTAAGGATCATTATAATGTACGTGATGGAGAAGATATGGTAAAAGATATATTTTTATTTATTGATGTTAGTTATGATCTATACTAATAGAATATTAAATTCACATTTCAAACTATTCATAGATTTACAAATAAATATATTTATAAATTTCTTATAATTATATAAATGTTGTTGCATTTGAAGGTTTCATTTTTTTCCCGTTTTTGTTTTCGTGTTTTCGACTTAAAGTAGAAATGAATATGTAAATCAAAACATCATTTTTCGTTCTCTGACTCATAAATTTCTTATAAGAACTGAAAATACTCATTTTTTTATTCTAAATCTCACTGGTTGCCAGTCCCATTTGGAGGTATTCCTTGCACAATTAAGAACGTCAGTCCAAAGAAAGAAGAAAGTTTAAATTAAGAGACTAGCTAGCACGTACAAATAATACAGTCTAGACCAGGAAGTGCACATATAACGGCATGCGCAGTCGCGCATACAAATCCAGGAGGGTGGAGGTGTGCATGAGCAGAAGGAGATGGTAGCGGTACTGGTGGTCCGGATCAAGCAGGTGGCAACCGTAGTGACCGTAGAGACATAGGGGGCCGTGACGGCCGCCGCGACGGTTTGGCTTGTCCGCGCCGATTCGCTATTGGGGACGGAGGCTTCGAGCCTTGTCTTCCGCCCATCAATCTTCTCCGAATTCCCTCCACATAGAACTCCGAGGTTTTCGCTGCAGGAACAGCTTTCCTGCAGGGGACGTCGAGTACCTCGCCAGGAGCAGTACTCCCGCAGCAAGCACATGAGAAGCCCCAGAGCCTCGCCCGCCCACCTGAGATCAGCAACCATGCATGTATATATCAACAAACGTACGTAAGCTTTAATCGATCGATCCATGACGTCTATAACATAGGAAGACACTATTGAAACAGCTACATATGAGAGAGTATTCATGATAAGTAATCTGTTAAGTATATAGGGTTGGTCTAGTATACTACCAGGGAGAAGGCAGCAGGAGACCATGACGAGGAGGAGAAGAGCAGTACTGGCAGCAGTTGACGCCATGACAACACACAAGGCTTGGCGAGATCTCTCAGAGTTTAATGTGCAGGATCGAGGTAGCAGGCGATTGAGGCCAATCCTTTTTATAATCTCTTGGTCTCTCTCTTGATCTCTCTTTCAAGAATATATTAATTAGAAGGACGTCACGATCGGGTAAAAAAAATGTAGGGACGTAGCTTTCTTAATTTAGACGCTTCTGCGCGTGGTGACTTTTAGTAAGAAGTGTACTGCCGGCCGGCCGGGATCCTTGTTAATTATTACCAAGAATTAAATAGATTTGTCTAATCTAGGTTGATCGGAAACTTCATCGATCGCATGAAGATTGATCAACAAAACCCCGTAGAGTAGTCAACGCGACATGCAAATATTATTGCATGTTTGGTATACGGAATTTGGGATGCACCGAGATTGCACACTTCTAGTCTCTGGTCCTTGACCACTAAGATGTAGAACTAAAAAATATATTTATTGTACTTTCACAAGTTCAATGAAAACTATATATGATGGTATAAAAGAACTTTTCTCACTTGGGTAACATTTAATGTTCAGATTTCTTTAAACGAATTTCCTCTTAGTGCATAGAGAATCTTTTTATAAAAGGGCCCTCAATATTTTTGAATTATTCATTTTAATATCAATATATTATATCATCCAGTTAAATTTGAATTCTTAACATCATTCTTTGAAATTTTCTTAATTTTTTTTTGTAAATACGTAGTTAATGAGAGTTGAATTCTTGACATCTTTTTAATATATGTGACCACTCCTTGATAGACAAAGCATCAACGTTAGTTATTTAAATAGTTAATTTTATATATGCATTTAATTAGGAGATCTCAACTATGATTGAACAATGTGCGGCTTTTTCAAATGTCACTGGGCCACGATATGTAATAAAACGTTGAAGCAAAAGGTTGCAAATGCCCACAACAATTTCGAGTAGGGCTGCAAAACAAGTAGGAGTCGGAAATCCTGTAAAACATTTCGGAAACGTAATCGAAAAGGGAAAGGCAACATTTTTGTTATAAGTCGAAAAAATAGAATGAAAAATATAACGGAGAACAAATTTATATATTAACAAATTATAAATATGATTAAATCCATACGCATAAATCCCATAGTTTCAAATGCAATATGCCACTAATTATTATGTCATGATCTACCGCATTTAGTACATGATAATGCAAAATAAATCAAAAACACATTTTCCATCATATGTTCTCCATTATCTACATTATAATGACTCTTACAAAATAAAATCAAGTTCAAATTAATACAATAATATTATATAGCCATAAGTAATGGACAACTAATAGGCAAGTGCCACATAACATGGGCTGGCTAGAGGTAGACTGGATCGGTGTGGTGAGAAATACTTAGTGCACACATCTTGATATGTGTCAAGGTGCGAGTATCTAATAGAAGTGTGCCACCTCATTTTAAGGTTTTAAAAAAATAATGATGGAGAAGGTATTAAATACCATAAAGCTAAGGTAGTAAAATTTTATTAAATGTGTCTATTTTAATACACATGTTTTTATATGTACTAAGTATTTCTCCTAGCATATTGGGCCTGGAACGGGGGAGATGGACATGCGATGGGGCGATGCTTGCTAGGCGAGGGAAGGCTATTAGGCATGCTTGCAAGGCAGTACCAGGCTATTTAACCGCACCGGATAGCGACGGGTTAAGTAGAGGCTACGAGTGGGTGCAAGAGTCGCCGCACGGTGGGGGTCGGGATTGGAATTTTTGGCACGTGCATGTGCGAGAGCTGCTGGTGTTTAGCTAGCTACTCTGTGGGAGTAGCAAAGATTAGTATCTGACTTAGGGTCGAGTTGGATTACTCAATCTAGATGCAATAGTTAGACCTCACAGACACAATAATGGTCCTTAATTATAAGACCCAACCATACTTATGAGGCTCGATTATTATACCTGGGTCGAGTAATCTAGCACGGCTCATAGCCGAACACAAAGTCGGACTCATGTGGGGAGACGGGTTGGGGCAGTCGGACAGCCACTAGAGTTGGGCAAGTAATGGGTGGCATTTGCATAACGGTAAAGGAGGGGGAGTGGGTGTGATGGCCGCTTATAATTTGAAATTTTCAGGGTTTCAAGGGACTTTAATTCAACTTTAAATATATACATATTATATATGTATATTCTTAACTGGAAATAGATATGAAAAACATGCTGATCCTGAAAATAGGTATTTTTCATTTCCATATCTTATAAGAATTTGAAAATTAATCTATATTTTCGTTTCCACTAAATTATCGTATGATTTTTTTTTAGAGTTTCACCTCTTATAAAAAAACCAAATATCTATAAGCAGCTCCACTTTTTTTTTCTTTTTTTCTGAGAGTTATATAGTGATTTCGGAATTCAATTTTATTATCAAAATTCAGTGTCGTTTTATCGGAATACGCACAATCGAAACGATATATAACAATATGTCTTACATACATCTTTATGCCTAAATATCTTGATTTAAAACTAATTATTATATATAAATAAAAATTATTGAGTAAATCATGATATCTGAAATTTGAAGATATTATATAAATAGTCCCATTTAGGGGTGTCAATGGGCCGGGCCTGAACCGGGCCTTGTTAGGCCCGGCCGAGGCCCGGTTTTATAAAAGTCGGCCCGGGCTCGGCCCAGGCCCGGTTTTATAAAAGTCGGCCCGGGCCCGGCCCGGCCCAGAAAAAGCCCGAAAAGCCCGGCCCGGCCCGAAAAATAAAAAAAGTATTATTTTTTATTTATATAATATATAATTTTAATACATCTACTATAATATATCTATAAAAAAAATAATATATATTTTACTTATATCTATATTAACATTTAACTCGTAAAAGTTTATATTTTTGAGTAAATTTATTGTAGAAAAAATACATATAACTCTTTTTCTAAATATAAATTTTATATTTAATATAAATTATATTTATTTTTCCGGGCCGGCGGGCCGACCGGCCGGGCCACACAAAGCCCAAGTCCGGCCCTATTTTTTTCCGGGCCGGGCCAAAAATTTATAACGGGCTCATTTTTTCGGCCCAAGCCCGGTTAAAACCGGGCCGGGCTTCCGGGCCTCCGGGCCGGCCCGGCCCAATTGACACCCCTAGTCCCATTTGGAGGTATTCATTTTCCAACTCCGAATTTTTTTTTTACAGAAAGTGGAAATAGAACCATCTATTTGTGATCATTCCAAATCCGATTTGTTGACAGTCCTACCCTAAACTCTCTCTCACATCATGAAGGTCAGCTTAAAAAAAAGGAACATTTAGATTAAGAGACTATATATGCCGCATGTATAAATAATACAATCTAGGCCAGGAAGTGCATATATATATAGCGGCATGCGCAGTCGCTCATACAAATCCCGGCGGAGGAGGTGGATGAGCAGAAGGATATGGCTGCGGTGGTGGATCAACCAAGTGGTGGCGACCGTAGTGACAGTGACATAGGGAGTGGCGGCGGCGGCGGGTTTACCAGCTGTCCGCGCTGATTCCCTCTCGGGGACGGAGGCTTCGAGCCTTCTCTAACGCCCATGAGTCTTCTCCTAATTCCCTCCGCATAGAACTCCGAGGTTTTCCCTTCAAGAAGAACAGGTTTCCGGCAGGGGACCTCGAGTACCCCGCCAGGAGCACTCCTGCAGCAAGCAGATGAGAAGCCCCGGCACAACCTCGCCCGTCCACCTGTGATCAGCAACCATGTATATATCAACAAAAGTACATCAGCTCTAATCGATCCGTGATGTCGACGTTATTGAAACAGCTGCGTGCGAGTATTCAGAAGTAATCGGTTTAAGTAGGGTTGGTCTAGTATATATACTACCGGGGAGAAGGCAGCAGGAGACCACGAGGAGGAGAAGAGCAGTGCCGGCAGCAGTCGACGCCATGAAAACCCAAGGCTTGTCGATCTCTCAGATTTTACTGTGCAGGAGGTAGTAGGCGATTGAGGCCAATCCTTTTTATAATCTCTTGGTCTCTCTCTGTTGATCTCTCTTTCAAGAATATATTAATTAGAAGGAAACCTCGCGGGAGAAGAAGGGTTAGGGTAGGGCCCGTAAGAGGAGGGGGGGGGGGTTCTTTCTTTAGACGCTTCTGCGCGTGTGGTCATGACTTTAGTAAGAAGAAGTGTACTGCCGGCCGGGATCCTTATTAATTAATTATTACCAAGAATTAAATAGATTTGTCAAGTTGATCGGAAGCTTCAACGCATGAAGATTGATCCACAAAACCACGTAGAGTGGTCAACGCGGCATGCGATTGGTGCATGGTTAGGTATACGGAATTTGGGAATTCTCCACCTAGATCAAACTTCTCATACTCGTCGTTGCATTCACACGTAATTTCTGGGATTCATAATACAAAGTGATCGGGCAACTCCACTTTAAAGCGATATATATTCAAGGATTACAGAAGCCTTGCCATGCGTTAATTTTTCCTTTTGTCAAAGTACTACAATATCAATGGACATCATGTGATTGGAAATTGCAGTCAGCTTAAATATATAAGCAAGCATTCTTTTCGACGTTATTACCAATATCTCATAAAGATGAGATGCAAGGAGAAGTGCTCAAGTAGATGATCAGAAGGTGTCGTTCACATTTGAGAATTTCTTCTTCTTTAACACGCATATATGGTAGATGGACACCGCGTGAGAAGGGGTCCAGATCCCATATATATCACACCACACCGAAGATATTACAAACACTGGTACATATATAGTACTATTTTTTTAGCTGGAACTTACTGTGAAATGGATCAATGGTGAAATGCTTCGCTTAATAGGGTTCAGAAACCCTCTTCAAATGTTAAAAGACACACCCGAGTATTCTCGAAAAGATATTTCCTTTAGGAGGTTTTTTTTTTTTATAGTAAGGTGGAGCCTTCTGACTCCAAAAACAAAGTGCAGTAAATTAGTACAAAGTCTCTAGTGATTGCCTAACCACACACGAGTGGCAAGGACAATACAAAATAGCCACACCAAAACAAAATTAAGAAGACCAATTGTACCACAATTAAGGTGGTTTCCTCTCACTAAAGAGTGTCCTTGAAGCTTCAACCTTGCAGATATGTTACATAATTCTTCAGGTATAGTATAAGACCAGTTGATGTTGAATTTCGTGATCCTTACTTATTTTGCCAACTAGTCGGCAACATTGTTTGTCATTCTGCAATTTAGAATAACTCTGTGGAGGGGCCATCTAGCAAGCATGTTGTTTATCTCTTTCGCAATTTCTCTGATTTTCAAAGGGGCTTAACCTGATTCCCATATAGTTTTTATGACCTCAGCATTATCTCCTTCGATGATTAAGCCTTCAAAGCTTTGATATCTGAATTGTTCTGCGCTAGCTAAACAGAGTTTGCAGCTAATATTTCCGCTTTGAGGATTGAAGTTTGTTTGAGATAAGTTGCTCCTGCAGACAGTGGGAAACCCTCTTCATTTCTCAGGATAAACTCTGTTTCTGAATACACCATTTCTTTGTCTTCCTTTCTAGCTCCATGATCAAGGTTACCCTTAATCCATCCATTTTCTGGTTTTTTTCACCAATCCTTGTTACATGTTTCTCCAGCTTGCAAATCTTCATTGTTGTTCATCACATTTCTGAACTCTCTGTCTTGACTCAGTACATCATTACTTATCTTTTTCTTGGTACCCATGTTAGCTTTGACAAAGTTTTTGGCTGTTTCTAAGATAGATTGAACTTTAGCTCATAAGGTCCATCATCTTTCTCAAATATGTACTTGATTCTTCTCCTCCATATAGCTTCTAGTGCAAAACCTACCACTGTAGAGCACCTCTCATTTTTATTTGTATATATTTCCCACAGATCATCCAGTCCTGTTGGTGTGTAGTCCCACTCTAGATGTTCTGTAACCTCTTATCATAATTGGTCAACCCCTTTACATTTGATCAAAGCATGTTCTAAGTGATCAATCGTGGACATAGAAATTTTATTTAGTAAAGTTAACTTGGACAATGTTGTTCAATATATAGAGTCATCCAATGAGGCAATCTAACTAACCCAGATCAATGCTGGACTCACTGTAAGAATTTTCATCCATTTAATTCTGAGTTTAAAAGTAAAACACAGGAGCTTTGAGAAACTCAATGAATCATAGGACCCTGCTAGATCTTGCTTAGATCCAACATTGTACGTGATTAATTAACCCCGATATAGAAATTTCACTATAGGGAGTATTAATATTCCCCTTTTTAGCTCCTTTTAGACAGTTGCTTGGACTCTACAGAGAGCAATTGGGCATGGAGGCATACGAACAGCTGGCAACTTAAACTCTTTTATACAATTTGTGACGAGGTGGATTGGCACTCTCAAATTCTTTTTCATGAGATGAAAGTGTTGACGCATCCGAGTCACTGGAAATTTATGGAATTATCGTCTCTCATAATTGGAATATTATTATTGTTGAGAAATGTTTAGTATTCGAATAGCTAGGTATAATTAATGTCACAGTGGAATTGTCCAGTGCAATGAGATTGAGCCACGTGGAAAGCGGTCATACCGTAAGCCCCCTATCGTCGTAGCCTCCTCCGCAGAGGAACCAACGCAAATGGGCAAGATTTAATTTGGGCACAACTAGGCACTATAAGAAAAAAGAGAAAGATTTATTGCACTTACACATTGCACTTTGAGTAGGTAATAACTTATATGACATGAATTCACATGAGGAGTGATAAAGTGATAATTCAATTGTTGGATGTTACATAGATTTGTTGGCTAATCACATTGCACTTAAAGTGCAATGTGAAAGTACAATAAGTCTTTCTCAAGAAAAAAAACAGTGTTTTGGGCAGTCGCTATCTGTCGAAAATAGAGTTGCCAACAGATTTTTGACTACGTTATAAAAAAAATGCATCCGTCGGATATATCTCGCTCGAAATTTCCAACGGAACAATATTCGGTATGAAATATGTCTGTAATTTCAGACGAACCAGTTCCATTTGAAAATTTGTCAATAATACAAAATATAAAAACTTTCCAATGAAATGTTATCCGCCGATGGTAATTATATTATTTTTTTTGAAAAAATAAAAATTTTGATGAAAAGAATTTCGATCTGAAAATTCGTTCATTATAACCTTTCCAACGGATTAATTTTGATCTGAAAATTCCTGATATCGATGGGTTAGTCTGCCAATTTTCTATTTTAATTTTTTTTAAAAAAATTAAATTCAATTCCAACAGAATATATTTAGTCGAAAATTCCATCAGTAAGTTTTCTAATATAATTTCCGAAGTGTATTTCATCAAAAATACCATAAAAAATCCACCTACAATTTTTAAATTAATTTTTTAAAAATATAAAAATACATCTATGAAAAAATGCACATCACAACAACAAATACAATAACAATCAATCAATATCTTGCACATACTCCGTATCATCATCCTCCCCGCCTAGCTCGTTTCCTCTGTTGCCACTTGCTAGAGGATCTCATATATATGATAAAAAATTAGCAATAAATATATATGAATAAAAAATACTATTTAAAAATTAAAATTAAATAAACTAATTGATTTTATAAATTCACAACAAGATGATATTCTAATGAATTCTTTAACTTAGTTAAAAAATGAGTAATTTAAGAATTGAGACCAAATAATGGATTTCGAATTTGAATTCCGTTAGCTCTCCCAAGTCACAATCACCACCCAAGTCTGTTGGAACAATCTGCTGATTAGACTATAGGTCTTTTACGTTTTGTACACCCAAACCCAAGTTCATTAATTTTAAATTAAGTTAATTCAGAAATGAATAATGTGAGAGTTGAGGCCCTCTCTAAAATTCATAAAGGAGTGAAAGACCTCAAATTTGAAATAATTACTTGAAGAATGTATTTTTATACATCTACAACTGAAGACTTTCACAGGTATAGAGCTAAAACTCTGTATGAATCTAAATTGGTTAAAGCAAGAGACTTTAAATTGAATAATTTGTTATTTATAATTAAGTATTCTAATACTTTTAAACTTAATAAATACATAAACTAAAATATTTATTTTTAAGCAAATGAATACAGAAAATTTTAGATATATAAACAAATATTTAAATTCAAAAAAATTTCGCAGAGACATAGAGCTAGTTTGAAATATAAAGTAAAGTATATTTCAAGGTATATAGAAAGTGCTGTCTCTAACTTATGAATGGTCTAATGCCTCAATAGGATATATATGAATCATCTTAACATTTCAATTCAAGTCATGGGATGAACATGAAATTATCCCTTAAGATATTATAATAAAGGGTATATCTAATGGACGTGGCTCCTATAAATGCAAGATCTGGGGAAGAGAGGATGTATGTAGTCTGAAAGAATAATATACAAGTTATGAATATAAACAAAGTTCTATATCTTTTACCCTTCTCTTTATTGTACAAGACTTAATGCAAATGGAACAATAAACAAGCTGGATTTCACATAGATAGTACAGTTGGTTAATTATGATGCATCAAGTCGCTCATACAGGTCCGGAATTAAGTAGGAGGAAGAGACGGTGGCGGCGGTGGTGGGGAGAGCAGTGGAGGTGGTGGAAAGAGCGATGGCGGCGGAGACGGTGGTCGGGGTAGCCGTCGAGTTGGACGGTCAGGGGGTTCGAACGTACGCCCCGAGTGAGGCGCGATTAGCGGAGACGGAGGCCGACTCCAGGGTACTCTATTACCCATGGATCTTCTTCTCGACCCTGCATAGAACTCCGGCGTCTTCCCTGCAGCTCCATGCTCCCCGCCGGAGATGGCGATCACCTCGCCAGGAGCACTCCCGCTGCTGGCAGAGAATCCCGACAAGCTCGCCCCCCCTGCCCCTCCTGTGGCCGTCAACCACGCGTTAAATATTAACAACGTAAGCTAAGTGGAACCAAGTCCACGGCATGCATATATATCGTCCTCACAAGAAGACGTTCGCAAACAGTTAAGAAAATGGGAGCGTTCGGATTATACCCGAGAGCAAGCAGCCGGAGATCACGAGGAGGAGTAGGCGAAGGAGACGGGCGGTGTCGACAGCCGTGGACGCCATGGGCAAGGTTTTGGCTACCGCACAGGATTGTGCGCAGGAGGTCGCTCGGGAGACTGTTTTTATAGTTTTTTTTTTCTTTTCTGATAGTAGGAAGGTGGAGTAGAGCATCTCTAATGTATATATATCTCAAAAATATTTAGTACATATTAAAATAGATAAATTAATTAAGAGTTTTTATTAAATATTTAATTTTTTTATAGAATTATAATTTATTACAATAAATATTATATTTAATATAATATATGTTAAATTCTGTTACAGTAAAGATATTTTATTATAATAAGAAACTCTTAATTAATTTATTTTTTTTAAATTAAATATATTTTTATAAAAATAGATCACATAAACTCTAACTGATCAATTTTAAAAATATATTAAATATCTTCAAAATTAACGTGGCACATCTTTATACAATGTTACCACTTAATATATATATATTTCGATGTACATTAAATACTTCCCTATCACGGACCTCGGTTGACGGTTGGGGCAGCAGATCACAAGTCATCAGTGGCGGATTTAGAATTTTTTTTCAGTGAAATTCTAATAGTGCACCCTTATAAATTAATTTAGTGGAGTCACTTATGATAAAATTTTATACCCCAATATAATTTTTTTTATACAGTGGGATCACAAAATCCGACTAGATACATGGTAGATCGGCCCTTATAAGTCACCCCACAGCTGTCAACGTTTCAGTCAAAATGAACACGATTACAGAAGGAAGATATGCAGGGACTTTCCTCCCTCTCTCTCTCCCTCTCTGTGTTTTCAAAACGCGTTCGGGAATATAGGAAAGGCGAGTATATTAATTTTTGGCTGGGTGTGCTGGTCATCCACTTGAGGGAATTATAAGTGGGAGAAGGTTGGTCTCGGACTGACTGAAAAGTTCCAGTCAGCGATCCCATCAACTATGGGTTGGTGAGAAGAGAACCTATAATAATAATAGGTAGAGAAAACTACATAATTATTTTCGTTTACATAACATCAAAAGTGAAACTACTGAAACTCATATAGAAGAAAAAGACTTTGTGCACTTTCAAAAATGCACAAAGTGCAAGTCATATGGGTAAAAAATTTATGTGACACTAATTTTTTGATGTCATGTGCATGGTGCTACACATGGGCAAAAAATCTATGTGACTTGCATTTTATGTATTTTTGAAAGTGCACAAAATCTTTCTCCGTATAGAAAGTTCTCCAATGCCTCAACAAATGGCTATATTCTACACCTACCTACCGTTAATGACTTCCATTCGTAAATTAATTAGGACCAAGATTTTTGTAAGGGCTTGTTGTATTTCTCCAAATACGTTTGCTACACTCGGTCATGACATGCATGGTAGCTAGTATAGTATCACGTTAGGCGCTATATAGATTAGTCAAATAAAGACGCAACAGTACACATGCATGCACTACAACAAACTTGTTCTATACTTACGGCAATAAATCGTAAGTGTAGCTCATAAAACCGTAACAAAAATAATTTACTTACGGAATATCTTACGATTACGAACCGTAAGTGAACCGTAGGCACAGCAACTTACTGTAGCTTACTTACGGTTTAAAACCGTAACTACATCTTGATCTATACCATCGACCAAACAACCGTAAGTGTACATCCGTAAGTAAAACTTCATTACATGGTTTTAGAACACTTGTAGCTGTGAAAGTTACATATCACTTTCACAGACCATACAACCGGTCTCCATCTGCCATTTTTTTCATCAAACATTTGTCCTTCACAATCACATTTCGAACACCTGTAGCTGTGAAAGTTACATATCATAATCACATGCATTCAACTACATATCACTTTCACAGACCATACAACCGGTCTCCATCTGCCATTTTTTCATCAATCCATTCAACTACATATCACATTTGTCTTTCACCTGTAGCTGTGAAAGGCTTATTCTGCCATTTTTTCATCAATCCATTCAAATACATATCACATTATTTGTCCTTCAAAATCACAAAAATAGTTTAACAGAGTGCTCATTCTAACTCATTCAATCACAAAAGAAAAGAACCAATATCTGTCACAGAATTCATGCCATATAATGACATATTTTCATCAATCCATTCAACTACATATCGCATTTGTCCTTCAAAATCACATAAATAGTTTAACAGACCCGAACATATAAATTTGTTAATCCAAAATTTACATCCTTCCACCACAAAAAAGTAAACAATATAACCAATGATGCACTAATCTATCTAAAGTTTGAATATCATTAACATATGTGAAATTCTTGCTTCATGACAGCAATCCATTAAGCATCCTCTATTAAGCATCTTGAACCTGTGAAAAAAATTATTCAAAAAATGTTATTTGAGCATGTACGTATTGATGCTGAAATCAAAAAGCATATTCATATAGACCTACATAATCTTTAACCAGACAACATGACTACCCACAGCATCTTGGATCTTTTTTCTTTCTACATCTTTAATAAATAATGGTGCATCTGGTTTAATTGCCAAGAAAATAGAAACCTCATAAAAGGCATCTCCTAAAACCTTTCCCAT
The DNA here is from genome assembly GCA_014218235.1 of Colocasia esculenta. Lineage (NCBI taxonomy): Eukaryota > Viridiplantae > Streptophyta > Magnoliopsida > Alismatales > Araceae > Colocasia > Colocasia esculenta. The sequence continues at coordinate 178,838,272 of CM024755.1, read as the reverse complement.
CACCACTTTCTCCTTATCTTCACTCATCAATATGCCACTTGCAACCTCTTCTCCTCCCAAATCTAACAATTTAACCCGTTTACCTTGGACCTGTGAAGTATTACAAAAATAAGGGATAAGTGAACAACTGCACACTTTTTTGATAAAAATGTTGTAAAAGCTTGGTGAAATTTGAGATTCGATTCAAGTATGTGTTGAGTTCAGCATAACCATCCTTTATTCTTCCCAACAAAACATCTGAAATCTGAGAATCTCCTAAGTCGGGAAAATTGAGAGTGTCATGCCAGTGAACATCAATAACCGTCTTTAGGAAAGAAAGAGGCTCTGTGGATGAGAGAAGCAGAGACATGACAGTAAAACACTAATAATGAGAGACACCTAATAATGGAGACACTAATCATTAACTTTTACTGCTTAACTTGACAAGCTCAGGAATTCTAGACATCAAACCAACATCATCCTGAAAGCATACCTTTGGAGTTGAGATTGCAGTCTTTCTCCCAGACAGAATTTCAGTAAGAATTACCCAATGCACGAAACATATCCAAAATGGTTGGCTCCCAAGCCTTCACATTGAATGTTAAGAATCTAACCTGAATGTAGCAATATTAGAAAGTATTCATGAGCATAATAAGAGAATAAATCAAATACTGACAATAGATATTGGCAACATGCAGGTAAGTCTGTTCCTGCCTCCATCTACAGGATGCCAACAGAGATTGAGAACATCCATTTTGCACGAGAGAACACAACATGGTGTCCCAAAAATTGTCTGCATCATCCAGTACAACTGCCAACACCACTGTGCGTCGTCCATTATTGTCGTCAGCATCACTAGAGATTATCCATTACAATCAACATCTAGTCCACAGAGGCGAAAAGAGAATAACCCTAAATTCAAGCAGAACAAACAATCGAACAACCCGGATGTAAGGAAGATATATCAGACACCATGGTTGCGGGAATCACGATGCCGATTTGATCCGGCCGAGCTGGCGAAGAAGAACAAGAGGGACATCGAGGGAGAGCCTGCAAGCATACCTTGAGGGAGAAGTTGAGGGCGACGGAGGGGTAGTACCAGATGACGCTGGTGCCGTTGCCCCGCCACAGTGAGAGCACACCCTCCTCCCGCACCGTGCTCGATATGCAGTCGACCATCCCCCGGAACCGCCGCCGCCTCGACCGCCCGCCCAGGCCGAGGATGGCGGCGTTCCCCTCCTGCATCTGAAGCAGCAGCTTCGCCCGCTCGATGGGCGCCACCACGGTGTGCACCACCCCGCCCATCGCCGCCCCTGCCAGTAGATCGCTCTGGAACCCCGCCGCCCACTACCAGGGGAGGAGCAACCGCTACGCCTACATGGGGGTGGGGGATCCACTGCCGCAGGTGGGGGGCGTGGTGAAGTTGGACTACCAGGGGCAGAAGTTGGGGAACAGGGACTGCGTGGTGGCCAGTCGGACGTACGGCGCGGGGAGGTTCGGGAGGGAGCCCTTCTTCGTGGCGGCACTGGACGAAGGGGCGGAGGAGGACGACGGATACCTGGTGACCTACCTGCAAGACAAGAATACCGGGGAGTCGTGCTTCCTGGTGATGGACGCCAGGTCATCGGAACTGGAGGTGGCGGCTGAGGTGGAGGCGGTGCGGCAGCGGTGGATCGGCAAGCCGGCTAGGGGTCCTCGCAGTCGTCGGGTTTCCATCACAGAGACCTCGGCTTGGTGGGGTTTCGCTGAGGGCGGAGGAAAGGGGTTTTGGGAGGACAAAAAAAGATTAAAAAAAAAGAGGGAAAGGGCAAAAGAGAACGCGGGACTTCGAGAGCAAAACGAATGAAAAAAAAATAGTTAACCAATTAGTTGCGGATTAGATATATATTTCTTTTTTATTAAGAAAAGATTCACAATTTGTTACGGTTCTTATAAAATTAATAATATAAAAAAATTTATAAAAAAAAACCGTAAGTGTTCATACACTTATTCTTACGGAAACCAAAACCGTAACTGTTAGCCGTAACTATAGAATGTTATTGTTGTAGTGATGGATATATTGATTAATTTTTTTATAATTGTATGAAATAAGAGTGGTATATAATTTATTTGACAATTAACGTAATGTATGTAAAACTAAAGACTTCCAAGGGTATATAGCTAAAACTTTTTATGAATCCAAATTGGTTAAAGAAAGGGCTTTAAATTGAATATTTTTTTATTTAGAATTAATTATTCTAATATTTTTAAACTTTTTAAATACATAAATTAGAATAGTTATTTTTAAACAAATGAATACATAAATTTTTAGATATATAAATATATAAAAAATATATATATTTAAATTTAAAAAAATTTCGAACATCGCACAGGCATATATAGAACTAGTTTGAAATATAAAATAAAGTATATTTCAAGGTATATAGAAAGTCCTGTCTCTCACTTACACTCCAGGAGAACGAACATTTGTCAGTGGTTGGAAGCCACTGACAAATAGGTAGAGACCGCTGACATAATATTATGTTTGCGGCTATAGAAGCACTGCCACAAGTGTTGCCAAAAAATCCGTGGACAGATCTTATATCAGCGGTTTACTGTCGCCGCTGACATATATGACATTTGTCCACGTCTTTTACAGCCGCAGACATAAAGAATTATTGTCAGCGGTCAAAACATGCGCCGCCATAGACTTTACAGCAACGGCTCTGAGCTGCAACCATATACTGTACAGCAACGGCTACAAGCCGCGGCCATAGACTGTACAGTAACGGCTATAAGCCACGGCCATTAGCATGTTATGGCTGTGGGTTCTAGCCGCAGACATATGCCCCCTTTTTCAGCGGCTGAAACTGCTGCCTTAAAATATTTTTGTCAGCAGACTTAAGCGCCGCGACCACATTTTACTTTTTGTTAGCATCTAGTAGCTGCGGACATATGGGCCTTTGGCAGCGGCTTTACAGCCGCTGACATGTTGTCAGAAAGAAAAAAAAAACTTTTTTTTATTAACGCACTCTATTCGTGCATGAGCCACCTGGATCATTCAATCACATATATTATTATTGAGCCACCACCCAGGCTCGTTGGATCATTCAATCACACACTATTGAGCCACCACCCAGGCTCACTGGATCATTCAATCACACACTATTGAGCCACCACCCAGGCTTGCTGGATCATTCAATCACACACATATAATATAATGCATAAATATTGTTATACAAACATCCAGAAAAGTAGAAAATGAGAAAGTGTAACAAAATAAGAGGGAAATCAAGAGACATGATCATCATGATCAGAATAATCATCTACCGCCTCATCTGTCTCGCTATCGCTCCCGCTCTGAATTGCAAGAGGTACATGCTGGGTACGTACCTGTGACGCTTGTATGTAGGAGAGGAGTATGCTCATCTCGTCCACCTTCATAGCTACATCCTCCAATCGAGAAATCTTTTCTCGCATTTGAGTCATCTCCTCTTCCTGTGCTTTCAACTTTTGTTCTTGAGCTTTTAATTGTTCTTTCATTATCCTTTCTCGCTCTGAACTGGAAGACGTTCATGTTGATCTATACCATCTACTCAACGTCTCTCCACTACCCGCACAGCGAACACGGCCAGGTCGATCTTTTCCCATGACCGAAATGAAGGCGTCCTCAGGAGTCACTGGGGTACGGCTCTTGGCATCAACATCTGAGGAAGGAGCAATCATCTGAGTCATAGCCTCCTACAGCAAAAGGTAGAGAAAAAAATATTAATGATACAACTATTGTAATGAAAACATATTCACATAAAAGAAATAGAAATAAAGTTACTTACATATCGTCTCCTGCTCTCCTCATCTACCCAGCTCTCACTGTCGTCTGGTAAGTCTTTGTATCGACCCATCCTGAAAAGCTCAAGTCGATGCGGATTACGGCCATACATATTAGGCTGTTTAAATTGAGACAAAATAAGAAAGACATATAAGTAACTAAATGAAAGGGATAATATAATTCATAAAACATAACTCACAAAATCATTCATCAACTGATAATGACTAGTCCTGCCCCGTCTATATGTCATAGACTGAGTGGCACGGTTTTGCTTATTTCGGTCAGCAACCCTCTAAAAAGACAAGATTAATAGACAGTTATTATTCCATTTATAGAAACAAAATAATCATAAACAATTATATTTTAAGCATTCTAATGGGTCATTCAGAAATATATGTTTCAGAAGCTAAGAATAAAGTTTAACTTTAGATGAAGAAGATTGCATATAACAATATGAAATCTATGGTCTGAACACAGTAGATAATATTACAAACATGTCATTGTTTTGACCCTTCGAGCCTTGTCTACTTCAATCCTTTTAAAGAAGTTTGAGCCTTGAAACACACATCTCAGGCGTTAATGGATGCAATTTCTCATGATCTAATTAAAGCAAATCTGAACAAAAGAACCAACTAAGTAAAGTGGGAATATGAAAAGAGTTAACCCTAATCCAGGTGGGTTGGTATAATCTTAGGTAATCCGATTTAACTCCAACCTAATATATTTTGACTGGGGTTAAAAAAATGAACTGATCATTTTCAAAACACTTTTTACACTAACTCATGATTAACTGGGTTAATTCCATGCTAACCTTTTTTTTTCAGAAAGGCCCTTGGGACGGAAGCTTAATTTGAACCTAAGCCATGTTGCATAGTTCAAGCAGATTAGTTAAGGGGCAGAGCAGTGAAAAGAGATTAACAACGAGGGGCCGTAAACAATGTTCTGAAACAATGATTACTCATGTTAGAGGTCGGGTGGCCCAACATTAGGTTGAGAATGGGTGCTGGCCCAAAATCTATCAGTTGTGTACATATTTATCTACAGTAATCACATGATATAGATGGACAAAATCTATCAATTGCCACATTCAAAATTTACATGAATATAGATGCTTTTAGCCACATTCTTGTTATATAAATCTTTCTAAATCAGTGGTAGCATACCTGCAGTTGCGGTGGAGACAAAGGTAGGAAGGAGGTGGTCGGCCACACTGGAGATGTCGACAGGTGGCTGGTACCTCTGAGCGGTGGAGGCGGAGGGGGGAGTCCCGACGGCACTGCTGCAGAGGGGGATGCCGGACCACCGACGTGGAGGTGGCTCTCCCGACGGAGGCAGCGCTGCTGCGAAGGGGCGGGGAGTCCCTGCGGAGGCAGTCGAATGGGTGAGGACTATTGTAATGGGTGCAGGTGGCAGCCGAATCGGTTTGTGCCCTAACCAAATTGGGTTGCCGCCGGAGGGGAGGGAGGGAGGGGATGCGGGGTGGGGGCTGCCGCTAGAGGGGATGGGGCTGGGGAGGGAGGTTTAGGCGTCACCGGAGGGGAGGGGGCCGGGGAGGGAGGGTTTGGGCGTCGGAGGGACTCACCGTGGGGGGTGAGGGCTGCCGCCAGAGCTCTGGGCGTCGTCGGAGGGGTCGCACTACCGTCAGTGGTCGGGGCGTCGCCGGACGGGTTCATCGGCCGTTGGGAAGAGAGAGAGAGAGAGAGAGAGAGAGAGAGAGAGCGCACAGGGAATGGGGAAGGGGCGTTTTATGGCGGGACAGGGCGAAAATATGGCAGCGGCTACATAGTCGCTGCCATATTATTCTTTAGCAACGGCTAGCCGCTACCATATAATTGTATGGCGGCGGCTAATAGCCGCTGCCATATGTATTAATTTTAACACATAAACTTCAAAAAAATAAATATATTTACTACTTACATTAATATATTTAAATTTTTATAATTATAAATATGATAAATTAATTAGGAATCTTTATCAAATATTTTACTTTTTTTAGTTCATGACAGAGTTGTAACTCATTATAGTGTTATCCCATGTTACAATATATGTATGTTAAAAATAAGTTCTGTTACAGTAAGTCCTCCCTATTACAATCAGGGACCACTAATTAATTTACTCTTATAAATATTACTATATCTATTAATGTATTATCTTGTGATGATACCAAGTAATTGTGTATCGACACCTAAAGAGCATGTGTCAGCACTAAAAGAGGATCAGACGAGACTTTCAGGGAATGAACAGTTAAGGCACAATAATATGATCAAATTTAATCGTAATGAGAAAGAACTGGTATTGGCTTTTAATGCTTAGGTCAGCTGGTATAAGAAAATTTGAACTTTCAATTGACGAGCAAAACTGTTATATTGGCTTCTAATGCCTAAGTCAACTAAACAAAGGATAAACAAAAAAAATTAGTTTAAACTTCTTCATCATCAGTACTTCTACCATATAGAATATCTTTGGATCTTAATTCTTACTCTTACATTTAAATTTGATCAATATATATATATATATGGTCGTTGAATCAGAGACTACATCTCATCAAGATCTCTGTTATTATAAGTACATTAGAATTACTCTATTAAATTTGATTCATCTTTAAAATCAGTCAGTTGAATCATTCATATTTAAAATCTGACCATGTGGACTCATCATTTTAGATCAGTATGGATGAAGACACAGGTCGATCGACCTACTTGAGGACCCAGGTCGACTTAATTACTTGAAAACCCGGGCCCGATACTCATTTTTGTTTGACGAAGTCAAACGGTGCGCAAACAGACTTAAAGTCCTTCGACTCTCGGAGGCAGAACATGTTGTCACTCACAAGACTAGCACGCCTGCGCTATCCGACTACCGATTCATCTCTCGTCACCACCGTTCGAATAGCAGTACTTGACAACACTTGAATTTGTAATATGCATCCATATACATGAGCACATGCTAAAAATCTAAAGAACAATAAGATTTTTGTGATACACACACACACACACACACACACACATAGAAATATATATAAACACATATGTATATATGTTCACTAAATTTGTGTATAATATATTTATATTTGAGATTACAAGTATATATATATCTAGCATAAATATACATATCTATTTCAAATATAAATAACATATGTATATATCAATCACTAAACTAAAATAACTTATTATTAAAAAATTTATATGTTCTAGATATTTCTGATTTGAAGTTTTTTTTATTTAAAAAATGAATAAAATATAATTTTTATATTTGTCAGCGCCTTGTTGCTACTGACTAATACTGTTAGCGGCTTTCCTTAGCCGCAAACATTTAATGTATGTCAGCGGTTTATAAAACCGCGGACATAACTTCTATATATCAACAGTTTCCAAAGCTGTTGAAGACTATATGTTCGCGGTCCTACGTGGTTGTGGCCTTAACTCTACATTTCTCCACGGTTACATTTTATCCGCTGACGTATGCTAACACTACAGGAAATGAAGGATATGTAGACGGCTGAAAGCCGTCTACGCAAGCACAAGAACCGTCTACAAACAGTTTTGTAGACGGCTACACAACCGTCTAGAGAGCCGTCAACGAAAAGTCCGTCTACATAACATACGTAGACGGTTTTTAGAAGCCGTCTACTAAAGATCTGTATGTAGACGGATTCAGCCGTCTACGAAGATAGGTAGACGGCTACAATAAGCCGTTAAAAAAAACTTAAGTAGACAGTTTGTTTAGCGTCTACAAAAATGTAACTAGACGGTTATTAAGCCGTCTATAAATATTTATGTAAACGGTTTTTAAGCCGTCTATAAATATTTATATTGACGGTTTATAAGCCGTCTATATAAACTTATGTAGACGGTTTTTAAGCCGTCCACATAAACTTATGTAGACGGTTAATAAAACGTGCAAATAAAGTTTTGTAGACGGCTTAAGCCGTCTACACATTTCAAATTTTTTTTAATTTTTAATTTATTTTTATTTTTTTTCCCTGTTAGTACAGAAATCAAAACATTCATATACATAAATCATTACTACCATGCACACATAAATTATTTAAAAACACATCATATACATACATTATTAATACCATACACACACAAATTATCTAAAAACACATCATAAACATATTCAAAATAAATACAATATCTCACCCACTATAATAATCTAATCATCATCATCATAATCATCAGCAGATTCGTCACTCTCCTCACACTCAAGCTCACGCCCAAGACAAGACGGTTGTGATGGCTGAGCAGCATATTGCTGCATGAAGGCTCGCATCTCTGACATCTGACTGCGCAAGTCCTGTAACTCCTGGTGATCCCTGCTCCTCTCTGCACACAAGTCCTGTAACTCCTGGCGATCCCTGCTCCTCTCTGCACACAGCTCCTCCATCTTTTTGTTTTGATCCTGCAACTGCTGCTGCAACTGCTGCACCTGAGTGTGGTAGCCGCCTGAGGAGCTCGATCCCTCTCCCCTCCCGTACCAAGTGCGGAGCGTCTCAGCCTTACCCGCACAACGAACACGTCCAGGCCTGTCTCGTCCCATGACAGCTATGAAGGCATCCTCGGCTAGAACGGAGCGGCATCATCACTCTGGAGGGAAGGAGTCGTCATCTGTGTCATCTTCTCCTACAATTAAAAATATATTTCATTAACAAAAAATGAGAAATTATAAACTAATTTATTAAAAATAATTTATCTAAGACCGATACACTTACAAAACGATCCCTGCTTTCGTCATCAACCCACTGCTAGGTACCGTCAGGGAGGTCTTTACATCTCCCCATCTTAAAAACCTCCATGCGATCGGGCTCACGTTGGTGAGTCTTCACCTGTAAAAATTAATTGTATAATCATCAAGTACGAAAAAAAATCAATAGAAATTATTAAAATTACATTCAATAAAATAAAAAACTTACAAAATCATCTTTTAATTGATAAATACTGGTACGCCCCCGCCGATACGTCATATTTTGATGCGTACGATTCTGCTTGTTACGCTCGGCAATATCCTGTAAAGAAGAAGACAATTCATATATTTGAATATTTGATAAAATCTGAAATGAAAAATCATAAGTACATATGTAATTAAATCAAATTATTTTACTTGCTCCTCCCTTGAATTCCATTTTTGACACATTGTCCGCCAATCAGATGGATCAACACCAGGTGGAACAGATGCAACAGCATCCTCAAAGGTCTTGCCCTTATAATGCTACAAAATAACAATTACAAAGTTAACAAAATATTCATTATCAAGATAAAAAACAAATAAATACTTTTAAAAAAAATACTTACTTTCGACTTCAACATCCCACGCCAGCCTTTGTGTATGGCTGTCATATGTTGTAACATTTCCTTATCCGTCTGAGGAGTCCGATCCCAAGAATACCACATCTACACATATATTACCAATCTAATTTAAATATCTCACAAATACACAATATTCACTTTAAATATTAATCTATTTACCTCGAGATCTCGAAATATTCCATTCTTTGTCTCTTCAGGTAGTTTTGAAAATTTTTTCTGCCATAGTTTGCAATGCAGTCTGATGGCAATGCCCATACGACTTATAAAATTTGTCCCTTGCTCGCCTACCCCGTATCCACCAATTACTCTCACATTCCATTTCTGTCCAGGCTCTAGCCTCCTCTCTGTGGCACCTCTAGAGGGACCCCGACGACCCTCCCTCGACCCCACGATGGTGTCTCTATGTAAAAACATATACATAAAGAAAATGATTAGATTTTATGAAACTAAAGTAAATATAAATTGTAATGCTACTGAATGTAAAAATATACCTGCTACAGAAGAAGATGCAGATGCAGCAGAAGACGCCCCTGAGTGATAGGAACTACGGCTTGAGAAGGATGACCTGCAACAGAGTCTTCAGGTGAATGAGTTGGCACGTCATCCACAGTCCGTGCTCTCCAACACGAGATCCCATGCGCGAACTCATATCTGAAAATATTGATATTGATAAGCAGCGTATATAATTTACAAAGAAAAATTGACGGCATCTCCCCTATATTAGGAGCATATCCACATGTGTACACAACCTGTGGGAAAAAATTTCATTTGCAATATGAAGAATGAATAACATGAGGCATTAAGAACCAACTTTACAGGCAACAGGAAATGCAAGGACCTACTTCTACATGAATTACCAAAGCTCAGAAGCAAGCAATACTTTAAAACTATATGACATAATTATGTATGAAGTATAATTTAGTAAAAATTTCGGCAGCATCTACCCTATACTGGAAGAAAATCCACATTTTCACAAAAGTCTATATTCATACATTCCTGCAAAGAAAAAGGGGTACCTATATGAAATCTTGCCCATCTATGGATATTTGATCATTTGATGTTCTTTATTATATGTGTTTTGAAATTATCCTAAAATTTCGGCAGCATCTCCCCACACTTCTCCAATATACCACCATTATTTACTAATTTTAACTATGCTCAAAAAATCACTTGCATAAAATACAAGTGAAAAAAAGAGCAATTAAAATTAGCAGGTATATTGGAGAAGAGAGAGAAGATGCTGCCGAAATTTTAAGATAATCTCAAAACACATATAATAAAGAACATCAGATGATCAAATATCCACAGACTGTGCAATTTGGACAATTCAAGACTATATGCTCGATATATGTCATTACTATCAAAAGACAGTAAAAACATATATCATAACAAAAGTCTTGAACGGGCAAACAAAAAAGGTCCTGGATTAAGTAAAGATGAGCCACCACCCAGGCTCGCTGGATTAAGTAAAGATGAGCCACCACCCAGGCTCGCTGGATTAAATAAAGATGAGCCACCACCCAGGCTCGCTGGATCTTACCTGAACAAAGAGCCTCAAAAGATGAAAACAACTAGCTCGATCTCCGTAGCTATTCCAAACAAGACCTGTCGTCATATTTTACAAAAAAATATATTAATAAAAAGATGAGTAAGCCAACACGTGAAGATAAGTGAAGATAACTAAGTATTAAGTGATGTAGAAAGATTGAATTAAGTTCATTTTACAAGTGAAGATAACATGCCCCTCATCTCTTCACTTGTCAATTCTCTCTAAAATTCATGGCATGCAAATCATGAGTCTGTTATGTGGAAAGAAATAAGCAAATTCCAGGGAGTTCCAGATGTCAACTCATGTATTCTTCCACTATCTAAACATCAGGCCAGGATATAGCTTTAGTTAGTTAGAATTGGACTAAGGCATGCTCGTACATCAACATTGTGAAAACCTGAACTCAAAATCTAAGTGTTGAATTGGAGGAATCCTCCACAGATACAGAGGGAAGACACCCATGGATATCTGATATGAGACTAAACCCAACGATATTATCACCGGCAAGAAGACAATAAAATATGATGGTAACAAATTATCGTTCATCTTACACATGCACCTCACTTTGAAATCACTTACACATTACAGAACAAAAAATCCAAAAAGAAATAATGGAATTGCACGTATTCTACTCTAATGGATTATTTTGAATTTTCAGTTCTCAAGATCTGGAAGGACATGCCCAGATTAAATCTAGTGTGCCCATCTGATAAGAAACTTGTACAAGTGCAATTGTTGTGAAAGTGCAACAAGTATGTCTCCGTATCTAAACCCCAGCCCACAACAACCCTCGAGTGAACTGGAGTGGCAGTTGTAGCATTTACTACTGCACCTAAAACGCCGAACTCCGCTTGGCCACAAATTGCCTCCCCCAGCTCAGTTGTGGGCTAAAGCTCGGGGGTGGGAAGGAGTGGCTGTGTATTCTCTAGTTTCTTCCTTATTTCCTATTCAGAGGTCGATGCTGAGGTTAATGGGGTTTTCTATCTCTAGCTTAATCTGCTAATTAAAATACTCGGTACATTTGGTGCCGAAGAGTATAAGGCTGTGGTCCTGTGGAGGAGGTGAGTCCAGCTAGCTTAGAGTTGCAGAAGGGAAGGCCTGGCATGGAGGGGGGTCGTTTAGGCTGTGCCGGATCTCAGTTGGTGGAAGTTAACAGATGGGAGTAACTGCTGATGGTACCGGAAACCATTGCATCTAATTTCATGGCCATTAGGAGGGGTGGAGTGGAGTTAATGAGATGGGGGGTTGGGAAGAGAGGTGGAGCTGCTCCTTTTCTGCCACCAAACATTTACTCTGCCCAGCCCACTTCTGATAGATCTCCTTGGGGGCTCAGGGGCTGTCCTGGAGCTTCCTGTTGCCATGTTGTGGTTACTGGTTTTGGTCACAGGGTTCTTGCCAGTGTGTGTAATGTGTTTTGGATCTGCTCATCAAAATAATTGAGAGCCTTCTCGAACTATATATAATCTTTCGGTTCTTAATCATAACCCCACCCCACAGTCGGCCCCCTCCCACAGCCGGCCACCCCCCACCCCACCCCACAGCCGGCCCACCCTCCCCCCACCCCACAGCCGCCCCCCCCCTCCCACAGCGGCCACCTCCCACCCCACCCCACAGTCGTCCCCCCCTCCCACAGCCCACAGCCGCCCCCACCCCCCCCTCCCACAGCCGGCCACCCCCCACCCCACCCCACAGCCGGCCCCCCTCCCACAGCCGGCCACCCCCACCCCACCACACAGCCGGCCCACCCTCCCCCCACCCCACAGCCCCCCCCCCTCCCACAGCCGGCCACCTCCCACCCCACCCCACAGCCGTCCCCCCCTCCCACAGCCCACAGCCGCCCCCCCAATCCCACAGCCGGCAACACCCCTCCCCTCCCGACACACAAGAGAAAGGCAGAGAGGGTGAGAAAGAGGAAGAGGAAGAGCGGGAGATGAATCGAAAGAGGCAGCGCCGGAGAAACCGTAGAGAGAGAGGGAGAGAGAAAGAGAGAGGGGGAGGGCGATTACCAGTGGGCGGGAACGGTGAATGGTGGCGGCGTCTCCAGCAGGAGGCCCACCCCACCCCACAGTCGGCCCACCCTCCCCACCACCCCACAGCCGCCCCCCCTCCACAACCGGCCACCTCCCACCCCACCCCCACCGTCCCCCCCTCCCACAGCCCACAGCCGCCCCCACCCCCCCTCCCACAGCCGGCCACCTCCCACCCCACCCCACAGCCGTCCCCCCCTCCCACAGCCCACAGCCGCCCCCCCCCCCCCCACTCCCACAGCCGGCAACACCGGCCCCTCCCCTCCCGACACACAAGAGAAAGGCAGAGAGGGTGAGAAAGAGGAAGAGGAAGAGCGGGAGATGAATCAAAAGAGGCAGCGCCGGAGATACCGTAAAGAGAGAGGGAGAGAGAAAGAGAGAGGGGGAGGGCGATTACCAGTGGGCCGGGAACGGTGAATGGTGGCGGCGTCTCCAGCAGGAGGCGATGGAGCAAATAGGGCACAGGCGGCAGTGTCTCCGGCGGCGTCTCCGGCGGCGTCTCCAGCGGCGTCTCCGGCGGCGTCTCCAGCGGCGTCTCCGACGGCGTCTCCGGCGGCGTCCCGGCAAATAGCTAGGGCATAGGTGTAAGGACGCAGGGGGAGGGGGGAAATGGGGGCGCGGGGAACTGATGGGGGAAATGGGTGGCGGAAAAATTAGATGGTGAAAGAAGATATATAGACGGCTACATTAGCCGTCTACGACTAGATGATACGTAGACGGTTTTTTTATCCGTCTACGTATCATTACATTAGTAGACGGCTAAAGAGGCCGCCTACATTTAACCGTCTACTAATATATGATACGTAGATGGCTATGAAAAACCGTCTACGTATAATACATTAGTAGACGGCTAAAAACACTGTCTACAAACGGAGTTTACGTAGACGGCTGAATTTTGCAGCCGTCTACATACCCCAGATTTCTTGTAGTGTCTTTTACATCTGATGAAGGATAAGGTTGTATCTCATATCTTAATGTTCACTTTCAAATATTCTTTCGATAGAGCAATGGCATTAATGCTGAGAAATTACACACCTTCACAAAGAATGAAGAGCAATGTATGTCATGAGGTGTTTCTGCTATCTCTGTTCTAAGGGGTCAATTTAAAATTAAAAAAAAATTCAAAGACAACTGAGTAACTGGAAATATTGGCGTCTGATAAACGTATATTTCTATGTCAAAAGGTTATCATTCACCCCTTGAAGCTGGATAATGAGTAAATCCTTAGTAACCGGAGACTATGGTGTGTAAAAAGCATTAGTCCTTGAGTGAAAGAGATTTACCACATTTGAAGGCTCTGTGCTCAAATGTTAAAGAACATTCTATCAAACAAAACAAACAACCTAAACCCAAATCAGACTGTTTAAGAATGTTTAACTTCAACATAATTGACTTAATCTTAAAGCAATCACATTACTTTGGATTAGTAAGAGATGAAAGATTGCAATTGACTGCATAGAATATCTTATCTCAATCAAAATTGTCATTCTAGTGTTTCAGAATAATCAATGAACAAATCTTGTGAGCTGTTGTTTAACCCTTGAATTAATAATGGATTTATGATGAGAAATGGCAAAGGCTTTCTTTAACATATTAAAAATCCTTGAATACTTGATTCCATGACTTTTTCATCATCATAAAGACTTTCCTTACATTTTTCCTGAAAATATCACCACTTTTTACCCTGACAGGTCGACACAGCCTCCTTCCTGTGTCGACACCAAAGCCTGTCAAGTCGACACAGTCTCCTCCTGTGTCGACACCACAGACTATCAGGGTGGGTTCTTTCACCAGTCCATGTTTAGGGTAAACGAATCGACAGTTCATTTTACCTCTTCCCATCTTGTGTCGAACCTCCTATTCATATGCCCCTTTTACCAAGTCGACCCACCGCCTTCAAATCTCCCTTCCTTTAACCTCCACCCTCTCTCCATCTAGAAAGGAACGGTATCTCTCCCGCGTTCCCGCCATCTCTTCCTCTTCCATCTCACTCCCTCCCTCCCTTTCCTTCCTGATCGCCGCCATGACTCCCAAGCAGACTCCAAGGAGTTGCGCAAAGTCTAGGGCTACAGCTCGAGGGGTCGTGATTGAGGAGCCCCAGCCCGAACGCCAGAGCAAGCTTCGCCATGATCCGTCAAAGCGTCAGGGTGTTCCTTCTCCTTCTGAGACACCCTCCAAGCGGGGAAGGGTGACTCCCTCCAGTAAGGGAAAGTCCCCCATTTCGTCTCGACACCCTAGGCGGAAGATTCTCTCCAGCTCCTCAGACTCCAGTGCTTCTGGTACCGAAGAATCCTCATCCAACTCCTCTGATTCTTCTGCAACTCTTGAAGTCACACCATCCAAGGTAGCCATTGAAGGAAGATCCATCCTCAAGCCCCGGGCTGTTGACCTATTAGATGAGAATTTCGCCAGTGCTTTTCCTGATTTTATCACCTTCTTCCAATTTCAAGGCTGGTTGAAGTTTTTTTCCGAATTCCACACATTCTACCCTCGATTGATTCAGGAATTTTATATGAACTTGGAGGATGTTCCTGAGGGTTTTAAGTCTGAAGTTAAAGGAGTTTCAATTCTTTTTACTCATGAACTAGCTTCTGAGCTATTCCAGTTTTGAGGATTACAGTGAATTTGAGTTTGATCTTTATGAAGCATACACTCTCCTCACAGGTCTTCCACATGATCGCATTGATTCCCGACAAACTCATGTCACTAGATTCAACACCAATACTTTTCCTCCAGTTCTTCGTTTAGTTCATCACATTTTCACCACCATTATCACACCTCAAGGTGGTGGGAGGAATAGGCTGACAGATATACACAGGTTTGTCTTGTACTTCATGAAGAAGGACATTAAGGTCAACTTGAATCTGATTGTGACACAAATTCTGTCCGAGACAAATATAAAAGATCTCCACAGATCTCTGCCCTATGCTGCCCATCTCACTGAAGTGTTCAGACATTTTGGGGTTTCATTTGCTAATGAAAAAGCTCAGACAATCCCACAGAACAACATTTACTGTCTAAAACATTTGCAAAAATACATGGGATTTCGAATTGAAGGTGATCAAGTTATTCGAGGGCCAGTTGTTGAGCCACAAGCAGCACCTGAAGGAGAAGCACAATTTCCAGCTGTTGATGCTCCACAGAATGATCCAGTTGATCAGTCTCAGGTTGAGGTTGAGGTGGAGGTCCCATAGGAAACACCAGCTCCACCCACACCTCATACATCTCCTCCTCCTTCTAATGTCCTAGTCCCTCTAACCTTCTCTCACCAGTCTCATGGATCAGCCTCCACATCTCCTGGTGGACCTTCTGTTCCACCAGAGTTGTACAAATTCCTTCAAGAGCAATTTAACAATCTCAATTCCTCTCTAAAGCAAATGTCAGACAGATTTGAGATTCGGATCCAAAGATTGGAAAACACCATAAATAGGCAGTTTGTTAGACAGCAAGAGGCAGCTGAACATGCCACACGAAGATTCAATAGGCTCATGGGCATTTTGGGTGATGCTTGTACCCAACTTCAAGACTTACAACTCAAGACTCAAGCAGTTCTAGAAGCTATTTTAGCAAATACTCAGCAGGGTCTTTTCAACAGTCAAGAAGCTGTATCTCAAGTGTCTAAGAGTCGACTGTCTTTTGCTCACTTGGTTGATGATATGGACAGAATGAAAACTTTGATAGCTCACATTGATCAGGAAATGGCAGATCTCAAGGATGAGCTCCGAAATATCTGACAACATGGCACAATTCCAAGCTCATCTTCAGCCTCACCACATGTGTCAGCTAATTTCAGTGCATTTCAAGAGAACATGTATAATAATCATCAAAGGATGGAAGACATGTTGCATACAAGATTGTCTACCATGCAGACACAGATGAGAACAAATCTGACTGCCTTGGAAGCAAGGATGAAGTCTTTTGAGACCCTCTTACTCCCTCTTCCTCCTCCACCTCCATCTTCTTGATAAATCATTTTGTTTTGATGATGTCAAAGGGGGAGAAGGATTCATTTTGTAATGGAGATGTTTTTAGATTTCAAGATATATCTTCTGATATGGTTATCACATTTTGCATGGTTGAGTCTTTTGAGAATGACAATTGAATGAAATGATGGCTGATGGAATGATGAAAATGTTGATTGTCATTGTTATGCTTCTTGTATGTTTGGAATTATGTGAATGAATGGCTCAAAATCACATTTGTAAGAAAATCAAATTACCATGATGAATCATTGTTGCCATCATCAAAAAGGGGGAGAATGTTGGGTTGAGTGTGTTTTTGGAATTAACCAATTAATATTTTTCTCTTCCTAGTTTTGATGATGACACTTTGTGATTTTATGTATAATGTGTTACACATCTCTTCCATGTCATAACAATGCCTAAACAACATGTTTTTAATATTTAATATCTCATACTTTGATGACAATATATTGTGTTAATGGCTTAGACTTAATATTTTCAGGATTACACAAGTTTGCCACTGTGGTGTCGACACACTCCCTGATGGTGTCGACACTAGATGACTATCCCAGGAGAGTATTCTGAAAGAAAGGACCAGTGGTGTCGACACACTCCCTGATGGTGTCGACACTAGATGATTGTCCCAGGAGCATGTTCTGAAAGAAAGGACCAGTGGTGTCGACACACTCGCTGATGGTGTCGACACTAGATGACTGTCCCAGGAGCATGTTCTAAAAGAAGGACTAGTGGTGTCGACACACTCCCTAATGGTGTCGACACTAGTTCACTGTCCCAGAAGCCCAGTTTGAAGACATTGCCTGTGCTGTCGACACACAACTTGGTGGTGTCGACACCCATTGGATAAAATCTCAGTACTTGAATTCTCTGGACACGTGGCCACTTGAGGATCAAGGGAATCTGCCTAGGTTTTTGTGCCCACGGACTCCAAGGGTCCACATGGATTTATGGGGCTATAAATACACCCAATTCTTGCCCCCCCCCAAGAGGTGTGCTGCTCTTGCAATTCCCAGCAAAACTTTTTGGCGCCAAAAAGGGGTCTCTCCAGATCTTGCTCATCTCGAGAAGCTGTGATCCATCTTTTCAAGAGAAAGTACGAGGGAATCAAGGCCAATCTCTGGAGAGGGCCTTGATGTGCTGAGCAAGGGAGCAGATTCAGCAGAAGCACAGCAATTGAAGAGGATTTTTTGGCGATTCAGAAGCTACTGAAGCAGAGCATCGCCAATTGGCAGGGAGCATCATCAAGCCTCTTCAATTCAACCTTCTGCAAGAAATCTTCATTGAAGAACACTCATTCTACATCCATTTCTCTCACCTCTGAGTTTGTTCTTCCTTAGCTTGTCTATGAGATTTGGGCATGAAGTTCTGCACAAATTTATGTGTACGAATTTGTCTTGAATTAGATCATTGCTAGAGGATCTGATTTCTGTTGTCTTTGATCTAGCGTGTGTTTAGTGAGCCGTTGAGCTCGGTTTGGTGAGCTGCATACTCATTGTGTAGTTGAGAAATTGTGCTCGGTTACTGGAGCGGTTGTGCTCTGGTTTGTGTTTGTGAGCCGTCGAGCTCAAGGTTGTTTTGGAGTCGTCGTGCTCCAGTGTGGTTGTACTCTGTGGTTAGTGAAGCCTCACTGTGTGAGGGGTGGATGTAGGAATCACTGGTGTGATTTTCGAACCACCTAAAAAATTCTGTGTGCAGTGGTTTGATTTGCTTATTTCCGATAGATGCTTGCACAGAATTTCGATCTCTCACTAAGAGTTTAACTGCTTCGCATATCAATCACACACACAATTTCATTTCAAATCAGGAGATTGTTTGTTTGAATTGATCTCTAATTCAAAGTATTTTGAATTGGCTAAGTTTCTGCAAATATTGATCAGATCTATTCAACCCCCCCCCCTTCTAGATCTGATCCATCCACATATCTGATCCTACACCCCTATCACGCCAAGGCGCCTTCTTCCACGTCGCATGCTTTTGCATGCAACGTGCGAAGAGGTAGCAAAATCGCATTACTATAGAAGCTACAATAACCATGATTTTGCTACAGCATTAACCTCTCTCTCCTCTCCCTCTCTTCTTTCTCTCTCTCTCATTATCTCTCTTTAATCTTAAGATAAATTTCTTTATTCATATGGATGTGTTTAACATTTTTGTTATTTAAATAAAATTGAGTGGTATTTGTTATTCTCCGCTCACCCTTTCTAATCTATCCTCCTCTCATTGAATCCTGTCTGTTTAAATTTATTTTAGTGTGACTATATTTACGTAAGATGTTTTAATGTTTTAGATTCGTTTGTCTAACTTTAAGTTTATTAGGTATTTTCTTACCTTTCTTGTTTTCCCTTTCTTTACATCTATATCTCTCTTTATTTTAATGTCGCTCTAGTTAGATTAGCTTTATTTTTTATCAAATTAGTCTTAGGATTTAATTATAAACTTCTCAACTCACTTTTCTCTTTTAAAACTCAAGATTTTCAAAGCTAAAATCTATTTTCCTGTGGAATCGACTCAAATTTCATCACTTAACTATTGTTAAAATATTTTACGCAAGCCGATTAAATTTAAGATTGTTAGTCACGTGGTTAATGACACATTTGTGTGCTATCAATTTTTGGCGCCATTGCCGTTGAATTATATTTTTAGTTTTGATAATCTTGTTTTCTTTTGTGTATATTCATGCTAACGTTTTCTTTCTTTTTGTATGTGTCAAATAAAAATTGAAAGAAACATGAAAACTATAGAAAAAAAAAATTTCTATCTAGAAAACTGTTGCTGAAAGTAGAATATGTAGGTATAACGTTCTATTGTTGATAAAAAAATCCCAAAAATTGTAGAACAAAATCAGAAAAAGGGGTAAGTTGAGGTAAGTTTCCTTCTCTCTCTCATTCTTTCTATTTATTTCCATTTTCAAAAGAACGAGGGATTGCGTTGGAGGCAAGTACCCTTAAAGCCCTCTTGATTTAGTCTCCTTTTCCTAGTTGCCATATTTAGATAATTAAAAAAAACCAAGTCACTTGAACCCAATAAAAAGATGTCATGTTAATATTATAAACTTTCCATCTTTAGAACATGCATCATTTAGACTTTCATCTTTAGATTTTCTTTTTTTGACAATTTTTTTTGTTGAAGATTGCGGGGGCAAGGTGAACACTTTAATTTTTGTCATCATATTCATGCATATGTTACTAAATCTTGCATTTGAACATTTTATTTGATTCATGGTTGTTCATTCCACTTGAAAACATCTTAAGGGCAAGCCCATTAATAATATAAGGTGGGGATTTCATCACCCTTCCTTGGCCCAAAAACAACCACCTTTTTACTCACTAACCCAAGCCCAATAAAAGAAAGTAGAAACTTGACCTAAGATTTGCTTTGAGACTTAGGCCTACTTGGGCCCGCTATCAAGTTTGGAGACTGGTGTCTAAGGCTAGAGGTTCATAGACAAATGCCTAAGTGGACAAGTGGTTACTTAATTAGGTCCCTGCGAGAGCAGGGGGAACCTCCGACTTTCCCACCTCTTACCTGGCCAGTTAATGGGCTTGAGAGTGGATTTAAGTTGGGCCTCAGTTGATTAGTGAGAAATCAATTTGTTATGTCCTAGGGAACCATAGGTGTCATAGGATTAATTGTTTTCTAACTTATTTGAAAATAAAAATCAAATGTTTCAAAACAATAACAAAAAATATAAAAGCATAAAAGAAAAAAAGGCATGTGGGTTGATAATAATGGACATGAAATGGACACATCAATTGGAAAAATTGGATCAATGCAAATGGAGCAACGTCTTGCCTATTATGGTGTTCGCTCTCAACCTAAACCACCTTATCCATCAACCTCTATTTACCAGTCCAATGGCTCCAAATGTACTCAAGCCCATCAGATTCATGGTCATGATCACCTAGTTACAGTTCACATGCATGATTCAGGGTGGAGGAACTATATTGACTCACTTCACACCTCATCTCCATCCTCTCAAGCCCATAGTACCAAGTGGGTTGATCATGCCCAATAAGATAATGAGTATCACATTTCTAGCTGAAGGCCATCTCTCAACTAGGATCAAGCCCCAACTGCACAAGAGTTCTCCATGCCCACTCCCTATCCAAAAGTTGAACTGGATGTCCCTTTTGAAAAATTGAGATTTTTTATCAAGATCCACAAGAAAATGTTCAAGGACCCTTTCTAGGTAGTGAAATCATATCATGGTTTGATCAAGGATTCTATGGTACTGATTTTCCAGTATGTTTATCAGATGCTCCAGATGGCACAACTTTCCAATAACTTGGGAAAGTAATGCCACATTTGATGCCACAACTTTCCAACAACTTGGAAAAGTAATGTCACATTTGATAATTTGAGATCAATCTATTCTAACCCAAGTCCAAAGCCCTCCTATTCAAACTTCTCATAATTGGGCTCAACATTCAAACAATTCCTCTGATCAAGCTAAATGTGTAGGACAACCTCTACACTCGCAATCACCTTACCGTCAATCTGAGTATTCTCCAAATTTCTATTCATCCCAACTTCATTCCTAGCCCACCTACACATCTCCTGCACAAACCAATCTTCAAAAGAAAACGGTTAATCAAATGGAACAGATAATCCTGGCTCAAAATCAATCCATTTCCAAGATGGCAGCCAACTACGCCAACTTGCTAAATCCACTTTGCAAGTAGAAATGAAAATGGGCCAATTGTCTAGTTACTCTAATACAATTTCTGAAAATCCTTCACTTGGCTTCGACCACTATGTAAGTCCATGTGGTCAACCTGAGATTCTTCATCCTAAAGAGGCTCATATCATTACTGGCCCAAATAATGGGAGGAGTATTGAGGATTCGTATCATGAGGATGATAAAGTTGACTTTAGCCACGATATCAAACTAGAGGAGCAACCAAAGGAACCCAAGCCCAATTCTACCTTTGAGATGGGTTGTGTTGAGTGTGTTAACCTTAAGTTGGGGGGGAGAAGAAAAGGAAGTGGACAAGTCAGATGATGATCGAATTCCACTATTTTCCCTTCTTGAGTTTAAGGTGATCGTAACCCAAGTGAGGGACGAAGAAAAGGTGGGTGTGGAGATAGAATTGAGTGAAGTTGTCAAGCATTCTTCTTGGTTAAGAGAGGGTTTGGGCATTATGCCTAAAATTAACTTTGACTGGGCATCTCATAATTTAGGTGAGGATGTGGACTCCTTACCCATCCCTGACTTTGACATGTTGCTACTAGTCAATTAGTCAACTCCACCTGAGCATTTTAAGCATCCTTGTGTTGAAAGTCATATATGTTGAGCCACTCTTATATTTTATCATTTATTTTGGTGATAACAAAACTCATGCTTAACTTAAATATATTAAATATATTTAATATCATATTTTCCTCATAAATATAACATATTATGGCACTATTATTTCATGATTTGCACTGGAAAGCTAAATCGATTGTTGTTCAATGCATATCAATTACTGACCAAGTGCCACATCGATTTCTATACAAACACATCGACTTCAGTTGAATATCGATTTCACTTAAACATTGATTTCGGTTCAACATCGATTTCAACATCGACTTGACTTAAACATCGATTTATCGATTTCTATACAAACACATCGACTTCAGTTGAACATCGATTTCACTTAAACATCGATTTCGGTTCAACATCGATTTCAACATCGACTTGACTTAAACATCGCTTTCCTTCAACATCGATTTCATTCTAATATCGATTTTATTCAACATCGATTTCACTTAAACATTGACTTTGTTGAACATCGACTTCGTTCAATAATGATTTTCTTGAACATCGATTTCATCTCCACATCGATTTCATTTTCAACAGCGATTACATCTTAGACATCGATTTCATCATGGATTACATTAAAACATCGATTACCTATATGAAACATGAATTTCATCTTAAACATTGATTACCTTTATGAAACATCGATAGCCTCTCACTTCAAATATTTCAAAATACCTTTGGCACCCAGTGAGAATTCAAATGAAATTTTAACTATTATATTGTCATCTCTCTGACAAATAAAAAGGCCAAACTGTCAGCAACAAGACATGGACAAAAGACAAAAAAATGTATAAGCCATCTGACAAAAGACTTCACGAATCTGACCATTTGCCTTGCATTTAATGTATGCAGGTCCACCTCTACGCACGGTCAACTTCTTGGACCTGATGCTGGCTGGATCATCCTCTCCCATTCCAAGTAGCCAGTAGGCACATGAAGAAATCCGTTAGACTCAAAGGAAAGAAAATGAAGAAGATGATGAGCAACGGATCCAAGAATCCCCAACAACCTTCTGTCAACGGATCCCTTCAAGCTGCTCCATAAAAGGGTAAAGGAAAAGTAGAAGAACATGATCATGAGGTGAGAGCGAACTTGAAGATCATTCAAAGAGCGTACATACAGTGAGCATCCAATCCCATACACACTCAAGCAAGAAAGGAAGAGAGCTCAAGCCTATTCAAGTAGAAGCATTCAAGCTGCCTTCCTTCTTCCTCATTCTCTCTCTGTGTGTCTCTGTGTATTTGAAAGAGAGAACTGGGGGTTTAGCCTAAAAGAGTCTTGTCCTGTAAACTCTTTCCTTCTTAGGCTCAGTCTCAGATCAAGCATTTCATTGTCTATATAAAGCTTGATCTAGGGGCTTCAAGACCTAGCTTCTAGGTTCAGAAGTGTTCCTCTTCTTGTGTGAAGAGAAGACTAGCTAGCTAGGGTGTTGGTGGTATATGTCTAGTTGTGGGACTGTACACAGTGTTCCCCTTATTTAGAAGGGAAGACCTACTCAGGTGTGTACTAGTGAGTTGCTTCTGAGCTCGTAAAAGAAGCACCTGGCTAAGGTGAAATAGTAGGCTACCTTCTTGCCTAGGAAAGAGAAGAAGACCAGCAGGGGCTGGGTGTTGTTTGTCCAAAGGGAGGACTATATCCTTGGTTAGTATTATCCCAAGAGTTTGCTTGGAGACTGGACATAGGACTCCTGATTGATTGGAGGTCTGAACCAGAATAAATTTCTGTGTTCTTATGTGTTTGTTTAAATTTGCTTCCGCGCATTTAGTTTCCTTGCACATGTTTATTTTGACTAACCAAACATCTTCAAGTGGTGATCTTTGTTTCAGTTTTTCAGATTACCTATTCACCTCCTCTCTAGGTTAGTCTTGCTACCAACCATAAGATGGCCAACAATACACATTTCATTCCAGATCATGCTACTATATTTGACACAAGTCATCCTATGGAGTTCAAGCAATCCTTTGAGCATTCAACCCAATCTGACCCTAACATTATGAAAGACAATCTGAAAATGGAAGTTGTGGGTGAACATAGTGAAAATAATAAAGTCCAAATTGAGGTGCCCAATGCATATAAAGACATTAATAAGGAAGATAATTTTTTTGCAATTGATGATGCAATTCTCAACATCACAAATGAAGGGGAAAATAAGGTCTGCATTGATGTGTTCAACACTTATAAAGACCTTAAGTGCATAAATGAATATTTCTTAATTGAAGATATAATCTTAAATGCCTGATTTTCCCTATCCTTTACTAATATGGTGGGTATGCCTGGACCACTTGACCTACCATGGTTTGCGATGATGTACAAAGAAAGAATTTGGCATCAATTGATTGGGGGTGTTATGTGAGTTTATTACCTCCATGTGTCTAGCTGAAGATATTAAACTTAGTTTGTTGGGAGGCAACCCAATATTTTTAGGAACTATCACTTTTGAACTTAGCGCGACAGAGTGAAAGGAGGCATTTGTGCTGCCAGAGGCGGGGTTGGCATGGCTATGAGCATTGGGAGACCTGACCCTATAGCTGCAGCTAGGGATGAGGCCTTCACAGAAGCCACTTCCACCATCAGTAGCTGGTGGAGCTGCAGATTCTATTCCATTAACTGGGTGATCAGCCACTGCATGGACTTGGATGACTGCTCCATGCAGTTGAGGTGCTAAGAGGTCAAAGAATTTTGGTGGCCAACACAAGATCCTCCAATCACGACCTCTCTCACGGCCTCAGTAAGGGGTGGGGGCCACAGATGCCTCGTCGACTGAATGACTGACGATGGACTTTCCCTTCGGAGCCATGGAAGCTTCAACAATCACTTCCCACATATGGTGCCAAATAATGATACGGTTGCTCCAAGTATGTCGGCCCTGAGGTGAGGAAGTCCTTTTGCATCCGATGAAGAATGTGTCACCCGATATCGAGACCTACATGACCATCGAGGGAGCTTGGCGGGCAGACACTCTGATGCTAAAGTCACCAAATGGATAAGAAGCATTGGGGATTGAGAAAGAATTGAATTCATATCTATGAGGGTTTGGTGTCCCTATTTATATAGAAGTTTCCTTATCCCCCGGTCTGACGCGTAGTCCTTATGGACTAGCGCAGGCTCCTTCGGACCAACATAGATAGTGCCTTACTATTGTACTAGGCACGACACATCATCGCGTCTAGTGTGCCCAACCACCTTACTGGGCATGCCCTATCGCCATGCCTCGTGGCCCACTCTGCCATACTGTGCACATTGCCGCCAGGTGCACCACATCGCCATATGAGTCAGCCCATGCTGGAGGGCCAGACACTTCTCAATTAGTCAAAAAGCTGGTAGTGGCGTGTAGGTTGGAAACGACCTCCTTGTCTCGGCTCCCGGTTGAGATGAACCTTGTTGGAACCGACCTCATATCTTGGCCCTTGATCGTGAGATAAGCCCCCTCATGCCGGATGAATCCCCATAGATCGCAAGCCTTGACTCAGCCTTGTCGGCCAAAGAAAACCTAGATGTAAGCCAAGCCCGACATGCCGGACCGAGACGTGGGGGTTACCTATGTCAAATGTCATTATGATTGATAATAAAATTTGTGGCTAAGACAGTGAAAAATGGATATTGGATATTATATCGATAAGATGAACAAGGCACTAAGTGAGTAATTAGGTTCAAGATAATTCAACAATTAGGAACAAAAGGATAGTTTTCTATTGAAAATACAAACTATTACAATTTTCCTAGAAATATTTATTTTTAAACCTTTAAAGATGACTCTTCATGAGACTTCAACCATGATCATTCTAGTGTAAGATGCATGATCTTAACCAACTGAAAATTTATATGCATGAACAAGAAGAGACTCATGCACATTTTAGTCACACTAGGAAAATATGATCTTGAGGTATTTAGTTTCTTCTAGAATGAAAACTTGACCAAAATTTTATACATACCTCAAAAGTCTTTATTGCCACTTTCTTAATGTGCACATGGTGCTGCATGGCCATCGATAGATCATTCTCTAGGGCTCCATGGCTTAGTGATGCAAAAGAACAAATCAACAACAGAGCAATAGACAAACACATATCGTTAGAAGACCAAAGTTTCCTCTTCACAAGTACTATTTGAAGACAGACAACTCCCAAGAGAGAAGTACTTCTATTATTTTATAGTGGTGAATAGGCATATAATACTCACACTAGTCATTCATAAATTTTAGTATCCATGAAGATACATTGAAGTTATGATCTACAAATGTAAAGGCTAGGTTTATATCTTATCTTACACTAAATATATGGCCATTCTATAGAATCTTGACCCACTGTCTTATTTTTGTCTCTTCCTAAGTATGATTCGAAGATAGACAACTCTGCAGAGATTTCCATCCCTTCAAAGTAGTGAATCGGCATATATATTGACACTAATCATTGATAAAGTTCCATATTTGAAAAGATACCCAAATCTTATCCTTCTAACCATTTATATCGACAAAGTTAAAGTCTAGATTCATATCTTATCTTATAATAAATATTTAGAAATTGAATAGAATCTTGACCCACATGTATATCTTATTAGGATCGATTGAAGATCTGTTTTTACTGGAAGTTAGGATTGGTTGAACGTGTATGTGCTAGTGCTAGTTTTAGTTGTCAGTAGAAATCTTAGGGTAATTTTCTTGGAGGCTATATGCATGGTTGAGTGGTTCAATATTGATCTTCCCCCCCCCCCCTCTTCCCAAAAAAAAAAAAAAAAACTCTATGTGTTGTGTGTACTTGCATTTACTTCCTTATTTTCCTTAGCTATGCATCTATGTTATCATTATTTGAGTTTGAGATTCATTCACCCCTTATGAGTTTCCATTGCTTGTGCTACAATTTTCACATGCAATAACTAAGGAAACATATAAAGACATTAGGGACAAATTTTAACTTCACATTTTTTTTAGCTAAGTTGGTCATCTTT
Organism: Colocasia esculenta; assembly: GCA_014218235.1. Lineage (NCBI taxonomy): Eukaryota > Viridiplantae > Streptophyta > Magnoliopsida > Alismatales > Araceae > Colocasia > Colocasia esculenta. The sequence continues at coordinate 178,811,374 of CM024755.1, read as the reverse complement.
ACGAGATCTATGGATAATATTGTTTCTCGCATATACATTCACCATGGGAGTTATATGAAGGTTACAGGAGGGCTTTAATATTGTTTTCTCTCTGTGCTAGAGAAAGTTTACATTCTCGGGGGCCCGAGTACTTGGTATTTTTAAAAGATCATATGTTATCTTACAAGTCTTTGTTATGGTATGTTGACCCCAAAAAATGTCGAGCTTGCCATGTCATAGAGAGGGTACAAAGTTCAAAAAATTGTGATGCCGTGAAACTCCGACAAAGTCAAAGCCATGCAAGAACAAAAATGCTGGCAACAAGCCTTTATATCACTCCTTTTAGTTTCAAATTTGGTTCTACAGTCTGATTCGCGAACCACCTTGTTACACTTTTTTATACCCCTAGCTGTCTGATTTTTGGGTTCTTCAGCCTGGTTCGCAAACCATCTTGCTACCCTTTTTACCCTCTTCTGTTGGAAGGTTCCTAAGTCCAGTTAGTGAACCATCTTGCTACACATTTGTATACTCACTCTTGTTTGACACTTCTTCTTCAACCTAGTTAGTTCCTGAACTTTTTTTGAGAACCTATGTCCAGTCTTACACTCTCGAACAAACCGCGATGAGAAAGATTTATTGTATTTTTATATTGCATTTCAAGTGTAATATGATTAGATAGTAAATTTATGTGACATCTGATAATTAAATTGTCATTTTATCACTCTTCATATGAAGAATGTCACATAAATTATTATCTAATTATATTATACTTAAAATATAATATAAAAATATAATAAACTTTTCTCAACCACGATAGACGAGTGTCATCAAATGCAGCAAAGGTGCAGTCCGACCAACAGATGTCGGCACCGTCCAATCCAACACCATGTTTAAAATCACGTCTTCGTGCCTAGGTCGGAAGACAGCGCATCAGTAAAAAAGGACAGTACATGACGTGGCTGGCATGCATGTGCATGCATAAGGAGATAGAATGAGGAAAAGACAAAAGGGGGAAGAAAGAAAATGGGAGATGGACACCTCATATGTTACATGATGTACAGCCATATACACACGAAATCTACAATAACTGTTAAACAAAGGAAGACAAAAAAGGTTAAAGTGTTGGCATGGTGTGGCTACTCTCCATGAAGCCTGCAGCAGCGAACAAGGAAAAGGGCAGAAAAGGAAGATAAAAAGGTACGTGGCCAACTGCTGTGCATGTGGCGAGCTCAAGGAATGAAAAGACGCAAAAATCACATAGCGCCTTTTGGAATTGGAATTGGAATTGGAGAAGGTTCCATACGGCCCCATCTGAAGAGGTGCCCAGCGCCGGTTGCCCCCTCCCTCTTCCTATGCGCAGTTGAGGAAAATGGAGCAGCGCCGGCTATTTGTGCGCATTGTGAGTATGATTATTTGTGCTTATTATCACAATGTTTGTGTATATTATTATATTATTTATATATTTTATTTTATTATTTATGTATATTATATAATTATTTGTATATATTATTTTATCGGTACAAAATCTCTCTCTTATATTAAATACATTCTTTCACTTACATTACTTGCACCGATTAAAAAAAAGAAGATGTGAGGCACTTCCACGTTCTCATAAATAACAGAAAGATTTTGTGTACTTTTAAAAATACACAAAGTACAATCCACATGGGTAAAAAACTCATGTGGTATCATCCACATAGATTGGTAACCCATGTGACACCCAAAAAAGTGATGTCATATAAATTAGTTGTCCATGTAGATTGAACTTTGTGCACTTTTAAAAGTGTACAAAATTTTTCTCCATAAATAAAACATGATGCCTCTTTCAATGCTTTTCGGCTTCCGGAGGCGTCTTCCAATTGTGTGGGGGCTGAAGAGTCTCACCAATTAGTAACTCAAAAGTAATCAGTTTTAGATTTTTGATAATATTTTTGCTGGTGTGAGGTCCGAAGAGTCTTACCATCAAAACCTTATATCTGAGAGAATCAATTCTTAGCTGTCACAAGAATGTCTAACGATCAAATTTTGATTAAAAGTTTCATAGCTATCTCAAATATGAATAACTTTCATCATACTATTTAAATGTTATCTTTTACAAACTTTATCTGGATGTGAAAATATAGACTATATAAGTTATGTACTTACCACAATGGAGAAGGTTTCAGGGTACACAATAAACACCCAATGACCCTATCTCAAGCTATCACTTGATTTCAAAAAAAATAAATAAATAACACCGCCCTCCAAACAACGAGGAAAACTGAGGTGCTGCTAATATGCTCTTCTTAATTTGTATAATTCTAGTAGGCCCAATCTTAACATACACTAATTACATAAACCAATTATTTAACTATGCTAAATTATTTGTGGATGACCAATGCATACAATATTTCTGTTTAAAATCAATTAATAGTCCATATAATATTTTCTAATAGAACTTCTATTCGGAAATCATACATTTATCTTTTTAATTTTGCAAACCTTCAAAGATTACCAATGTATGTCATAAGACTCAAATTCGGAATCGGCACTCCAAGATGCACGAGATGAGTCCGATTGCACAAGATTCTGCTCCGAGGCCAAATATCCTCCCCAGAGCGTGAGTGAAGGTACATGATTTCGATCGATTCTCATACTGCTTCAGAAAAACGTGAGTATTTCTTCGCCCGACACTCGGAACGCCTTCTAAAACCCCCATCCGAAATCGACACTTGGAGCCAGTGACCGCAAGGTCAGATCTGAAGATGTATACTCCGGTGCCCCAATGCCTCTCTGGGAGCGTGGCTACGGGCACATGATCTGATTGAGTATGACACCCCTTCAGTCGAACGAGCATAACTTTTCGCTCGGTTATAGGAATCTCTTATAAGACCACAATTCGGAATAGACACGCCGAGGCGCTCAACGCCACTTAATGCCTTAGGCGGTAAGGCGTTGCTTCCGACCCCAAAAATCCATCATTTCACCCTCTAAAATTGCTATTTCAGTCGGCGTTCTGCGAGTACCTAGCCGAAAAATTGTGCATAACATCTTCCTCGATAGCGCGAATCGCTTGAGTAGCCACAATCTAAAGTCTCCCTACCCCGATGGTCGAGAAATTTTGATCGTCTGGGCAAGGGAATTCCTTTCGAGGCCGTGAATGCATCCACACGAACGCCCACGATAAATCCACCCCTTCTAGCTTATTCTCACCCCTCAATGAAAATGGCCAGAACTCTTCGCTCAGTGATCAGAATCATTCATAAGTCCTCAATTCAGAATCTGCACTCTGAGATGCTCAAGATGAGTCTAATTTCGTGATATTCCACTCCAAGGCTAAAAATCCTCCCCAGAGCGTGAGTGTAGGTACACGACTTCGAGAGATTATTGCTCCTCTTTAGAAAAACGTGAGTATTTCTTCACCCGGTAGCCAGAATGCCTTCCGAGACCCCAATCCAGAATCGACACTTGGGGCCGATCGCCAGTAGGTCAAATCCGAAGATGTCTACTCTGGTGCCTCGATGCCTCTCCGAGAGCATCGCTGGCTGGCTGCGGACACACGATTTGATCAAGTATGACACCCCTTCAGTCGAACGGGCATAACGTTTCGCTCGGTTACCAGAACTGCTTATAAGACCACAATTCGAAATCGGCACTCCGAGGCGCTCGATGTCGCTTACTACCTCATGTGGTAAGGCATCGTTTCCGACCCCGAATATTCATCATTTCGCCCTCCAAAATTGCGATTTCAGTCGGCATTCTCTGCGTCCCTAGCTGAAAAAAATGTGCGTAACATCTTCCTCGATTGCGCAAATCGCTCGAGAAGCCTTAATCTAAAGTCAGCCTACACCGATGGTCAAGAAATTGTGGTCTTCTGGGCATTGGAATTCCTCCTGAGGCTGTTAATGCATGTGCACGAACGCCGGCGATATATCCACGCCTTCTAGCATATTCTCACCCCCTCAGTGAAAAGGACCAGAACTCTTTGCTCGGTGATCGGAATCATTCATAAGTCCCCAATTCCGAATCGGCACTCCGAGACGTATAAGATTAGCCTGGTTTCACGAGATTCTACTTTGAGGTAGAAAAATCTACTAGGAGTGTGATTATAGGTACGCGATTTAGATCGATTCTCGCACCTCTTTAGAAAAACGTGAGTATTTCTTCACCCGGCAGTCGTAAGGCCATCTGAGACCCCAATCTGGAATCGACCCTTTGAGTCGGTCGCCACTAGGTTGGATTTGGATATGTCTACTCCAATGCCCCAATACCTCTCCGAGAGTGTGGCTGCGGACACACGATCAGCTCGACTATGACACCCCATTGGTCGAATAGGCATAATTTTTCCCACAGTTATTGGAATCACTTATAAGGCCACAATTTAGAATAGGCAGTCTGCGGCGCTCGATGTCGCTTACTGCCTCATGTGGTAAGGCATTGCTCTAACCCCAAAAATCCATCATTTTGTCCTCCGAGTTCCGAGGCAGAAATTGCTCGATGGAGAGTGTGTACTAATACACTGATTATCGCACCCCTTCGGTAAGACGCGAATATTTCTTGGACCAGTGACCGGAACCGCCCACGAGGCACCAATTCAGAATCGACACTTCAACCTGGTCGGCACAAGGATAGATTCGGTGATTTCCAGTCCGACGCCCAGATTCCTCTTTGGGAGCGTGATTGCATGCTCCCGATGCGATCGCATGCGAACAACCCTCAGGTCAAACGGGCATAACTTACAGCTCGATTATCGGAATCGATTATAAGACCCTCATTCGGAATCGACACTCAGAGGCGCTCGTCGCACCTTATTGCCTTTGACAATTAGACATCGTTTCGGAGTCAAAAATCGTTCATTTCTGGCTCCCAAATTGCGATTCCAGCTGATAATCCACAGTTTTCTTGCCGTAATGTTTCCCTTGATTACACGGATCACCTGTGCGGCCACAACTTAGAATCGGCCTATCACAACGATCGAAAGATGTGGTCATCTCGGTGCGAGAACTCTTCCCCAGGTCCTAAAGATGGTGGCACGAACATCTCCTATATATTCGCCCCTTCCATATTATTCTTACCCCTTCAGTGAAAGAATTGAGCATAACTTTCAGCTCGGGTATCGGAATCGCTTATGTTACCACAATTCAAAATTGGCACTCCGAGATGGTCGAGAGGACACTGGCTTCGCAAAATTTCAAGTTCTGACATGGAAATTATCTTGCGGAGCGTATGTACTAGTACACCGATTATCGCACCCTTCAATAAGACGCGAATATTTCTTGGACTAGCGACCGGAACTGCCCGCAAGGCCCCAATCGCAAATCAGAACTTCAACCTAATCAGCACACGGTCATATTCAGAGATTTCCAGTTTGGCGCCCAGATTCCTCTCCGAGAGCGTGATCGTGTGCTCCCGATGCGATCGCATGCGAACACCCCTCCAATCAAACAGACGTAACTTTTAGCTCACTTATTGGAATCACTTATATTACCACAATTCAAAATCAACACTCAGAGGCGCTCGTCGCCCTTTATTGCCTTCAGTGATAAGATGTCATTTTGGAGTCAAAAATCCTTCGTTTAGGTCTCCGAAATTGTGATTCCAACTGACGATCCATGGTTTTATTGTCGTAATGTTTCCCTCGATTACGAGGATCACCTGTGCAGCCGCAACTCAGAGTAGACCTATCACGACGATCGAAGGTTGTGGTCATCTCAGCACGATAACTCCTCCCCAAGTCGTAAAGATGGGTGCACGAACATTGTCGATATATTCTCCCCTTCCGGATTATTCTCACCCCTTCAGTGAAAGACGTAGGCATAACTTTCAGCCCGAGTATCGGAATCGCTTATATGACCACAATTTGGAATCGGCAATCCAAGACGGTCAAGAAGACATCAGTTTTGAGGAATTTAGAGTTTCGAGGCGGAAATTTATTCACAGAGCGTGTGTACTAGTACACCGATTATCACATCCTTCAGTAAGATGTGAATATTTCTTCGACCGGCGACCAAAACCGCCTGTGAGGCTCCAATTGTGAATCGGAACTTCGACTCGGTCGGCACACAATCAGATTCAGACATTTCCGATCCAACGCTCAGATTCATCTCCGGGAGCGTGATCGTATGCTCCCAATGCGATCGCATACGGACACCCCTCTAGTCAAATGGGCATAATTTTCGCTCGGTTATCGGGATCTCTTATAAGACCCCAACTCGAAATTGGCACTTAGAGATGCTTGTCACCCTTTATTGCCTTCGGCGATAAGACGTCATTTTGACCGCAACTCAGAGTCGGCCTATCACAACAATTGGAAGTTGTGGTCATCTCGGCACGAGAACTCCTCCCCAGGTCTAAAACATAGGCGCACGAACAACGTCGATATATTCACCCCTTCTGGATTATTCTCACCCCCTCAGTAAAAGAATTGGACATAATTTTTTACCCGGGTATCAGAATCGTTTATGTGACAACAATTTGAAATCGACACTCCGAGATGGTCAAAAAGTCATCGGTTTCGCAGAATTTCGAGTTTCGAGGTGGAAATTTCTCTACGAAGCGTGTGTACTAGTACACCGATTATCGCACCTCTTCAGTAAAACGTGAATATTACTTGGACTGGCGATCGGAATCACCCGCGAGGCCCCAATTTAGGATCGACGCTTTGACTTGATCGGCACAAGGTCTGATTTAGAGATTTCCGATCCGACGCCCAGATTCCTCTCTAGGAGCGTGATCGTATGCTCCCGATGCGATCGCATACGGACACCCCAATTCAGAATCGACACTCAGAAGTTCTTTTCGAATATATCTAAAAAAATAATATATAGTTTACTTATATCTATATTAACATTCAATTTATAAAAGATTATATTTTTGAGTAAATTTGTTATAGATAAAATAAATATATTTATAATTCACATTCTAAATATAAATTTTATATTTAATGACAATTATATTTATATTTATAAATTCTAAGTCGGGTCGGGCCGGACCTCGTAAAGCCCAAGTCTGCCCCTATTCTTTTTCGGGTCAGGCCGGGCCGAGCAGAAAAGGTTAAATGGGCCAAATTTTTCGGCCCAAGTCCGGTTATAACCGCGCCGAGCTTCTAGGCCTCCACGTCAACCCGACCCAATTGGCACCCTAAATTAATTAGCGCGTATATATAATAATAAATATAATATATATGTCTTCAAAAAAGATATTGTGTATACACAGTTGTCGGGATGCCGCAAAACATTACGAGCATAAAAAATCCAAATGGGAAAAAAATTTGGCATAATTAGCTACCCGACCTGGCTACTAGATCCTTTACACCCAACGGATGCAATGAGGCAATTAATTAAAATAAAAGGGAGTAAATGATAATATTGGAGACTGAAAAAAAGATTCTAATGTGGCTTCAGTGACCACGGAAATGGAACCACCCCAAAAGCTAACTCACTAGTAAAGGTATAAAGGCGTAGCTAGCCAGATAAGCTTGCAACGACTAGGAATGCTCACTCCAGCGCGAGCGAATTCCTTCTTCGGATTTTTTGGCTAGTGATGGGAAGAGCTGCTGAAACACGCTGCAAGGAGCCATTGCTCCTTTTTTCTTACACCCCTTTTATGTGAGTGAGAACTTTTTGAAGGGCGCATCGTTTCTTCACCAAAAACGACAGTTAAGGGCCGGCCTCTCCAAGTACCTATAACGCAAATATAGAAGCTTCTTTGGTCCGCCTTCGCCAGGCTTTGCCTTAATTTGGAGAACACCCGGCAACTAACTACCACGCCAGGTCTCCAGCAAGAGGCCGCCCAGGATGCCGTTGGTACATCTTGGATGTGGGAATCTGATCTGTGATTGGAGTTTCAACTTGGGCATCGACATGTCGCCAGACCCATGTCTTGGTTTGCTTAGGGTCTTTATTTCTGGGTGAGTTTTGTCTTGATTAGTGCTAAGCTGTAGTTCTTGAGCTTTGACTACCACGCCAGGTCACTTGTCGATCCCGTGCAAAGGAAATGTCAGCATGAGAAAATTGCATTATGAGTTTACAAATAGATAAAATAAGAGTAAGGGGTATAGAAATAATCATAAATATAAAATCTTTGTCCTCAAAATTTATTTCATTATAAAAGTTCGTCGTTGTTATTCAACGTATTAATTTGCTACCAAGGAAATAAACAATGAAGAACAGTGTCCCAGATGCTGGCAACGAGAATAAAAGAAAGTGGCACTTACTTTTAAGCCTATATTTTCTTTTCGTGTTTATAACAGGTTAGCACATCACGTCAATGTATGTAGCCACAGCACCGTCAGATAGGGAAATACCTCTCGGTTCTTCCTCCCGTGGAGGGTGGTTCTACGTACCTATACAGACTTAGAAATAACGTATTACAGAATATTCTCTTTTTATGTATGGGGGTGCTCCGATGTGTGCATTTGAAGCTTTTGCAGGCATTATTTCGTAAGTATATGGATTAATGGATATCGGCCAATCAGTAAATATGTATGAAAGAATACAGGGGCTAAAGAAATCACAATATGTAGAGAAAAATGTCAGACAATAAGAGATCTATGTTCCATGGTATTGTCTAGAGCACTCTGTCACATGCCCCGTAGTCTAACCAGATAAATAAGGCCTCATATATATCATTTAACAAAAGAGTTACACAACTACATAACTACGTGTGGCTTCAAGAAAAGAATGATGGATCGCACTATGCAGCTACATATGTATGGTTTGAATGCAGGAAGCATGCATGTTGTTCGATCCCGATAGGTCAATGGAGCAGCAGCATATACACTCCAGGAGCTTGCCAAGGATGGATGCCGCGCCATCGCGGATGTCACGTATAACCACAGAGCCTCACCAGGCACCAGCAAGCTAGCCCGTCTTTGGCCACGAGTGTTGGAAGTGGAAGTTTGTTTTGGGGGGTGAGGATAGGGAGTGAGAGGAATTAACGGAATTGGAGACATTTGTAAAAAGTTTTGAGTGAGTTGCTGGGAAGAACACCTTCCCTTTAAATGCGCCAGCACAGGAGGCAAGCTACAGAGGCGAGTGTGGTTAATTTGGCAAGCTTGGCGATCGACAAAGAGCAGATCAAGTGTGTGTGTGTGTGTGTGTGTATATATATATATATATATATATATATATATAACACTCATTAGCGAAACTGCTATAATTTTAAGAATCTGAACCCACGGGCCTAACTTCATTTATAGCATTACATGATCTCTTCAGGGTATGGATTAAGAATTTAAGACAGCAGCTTGTCCATCCCCCAGTAAAAGAAATGCATGCATAAGAAAATGTATTATGAATTTGCAAATAGATAAAAATGAAGTGGGGGTATAGAAATAATTATAAAGGTGCCAGGGGATCAACACTAATTATCCTCCTTTTTTGTGACGAAACTTGCTTGTATTTTTGTTGTCGCTGCTGTCCTACGCAGCCGCCCATATATAGGGGGCTCTTTTCCATGCACCCTAAAACGTGCATGCCCCGTTGTGAAGTGTGCAGATGCAGCACTAAATTTCCTTCTACAAATCTTCGGCTATCCAAGGAAGAGTTCTTCTCATAAGTATACAAAGCCTCCCCCCTCCCTCTCTCTCTCTCTCTCCATCTGCGGCCACCTTCCATACCCCTTGAGACGCAGCACCAGCAGGAAGAAGTTTCTCCTCCATGCTTCCCAACAAAAGCTGTTCATAAGGTATGTTGCTCCAGTCATTTGTGCCCGAGGTGCATCTGGCAATAAACACCATGTTAACCCCGTAACTACAGCCCTGTTTTGTAGCCCAAGATCATAGATCTCGAGTCCCTGCTCAAATTATGTAGCTTGATTTTGCTTCCAGTTACACAGATGCAATCTTTTCCTCTTTTTTTTTTTTGTGGGGGGGTGGGGGGGTGAGAGACAGGGTCTATTCATTACTCAGGAAAAGGAAATACTGATACAAGTTCATATGCCTGCAGCACAGGGGAAGAGATGTTGGCGAATCCCTAGAACCTTGTACATTAGAGTTTGTGGTTTGGTGAGCTAGATAGTGAGCAGGCATTGTGGCCCACGAGGAGCAAATGAAATTTGACAAATCTCTGCAATCCTGAATAATAGAGCTGCATCTCCAGATATTGCTGTCAGTGTGTTTAATAGCTTGAATCACTTGCTTTGCATCACTAAATATATGAGTCCTAGTCTGGCTTTGTTTCACACAGTCAATACAAATTAGGATAGCAGAAGGTTCAGCTTCAAGAGGGGAGGAGGCCTGGAACAGTAATGATCTGCATTTAGCTACGATCCTCTCTTTGTCAATGAGGATCGCACCAGCTCCTGCTTTAGTCCCTTTGTGGGTTGCATCCACAAGAAGAATGTATTCTGAGTTGGACTTAATCCCTATATTTCTTTTGTTCTCTTCCACATGATGAGCACTTGCTGATAGCATGCTATTCCAAAAGGATACCTCCTGATCTGTCATCATCAGAATTGTTTGGATATCCCACATTCTGCGTTCGAAAACAAGAGAGCATCTCGCCTTCCACATATTCCACATGAGTGCAAAAGCCTGCAAAACAAAATCCTAGTCGTTTTTGAACAGAGCCAGTGGGGTCTTAAACCAGTCAATTACTCTGTCATATAGATGCTTGTGATGTTGCTCCACCTTGTAATTCATATGACTTGCAAACCAGTGTCTTCTGGCTTGAATGCAATGAAAAAAGTCGATGGTCCACAGTCTCCTCTTTGTCCATACAGATGGGGCACAAATAACTCAGCTGATGGCTTAAATCTGGCCAGCCTAGCATGTGTAGGAAGAGCATTCGTCAGGGCTTTCCAAATGAAGGTTATGATTTTCAGGGGGACTTTTTTAACTAGCTTTGGATTCCACAACTTTTTCCACACTGAAGGAGGTGAAAATGGGCCTGGAATTTGTTTCATATCACAGAGATAACGGTAAGAAGACTTGGTATTGAGTTGACCATCTTGAGTTTTAGATCACACCAACTGATCATAGTCCTCCTGGGGGGTTCTGTGGGAGTCTAATTCTCATAAATGGCCTCCTTATCCCTCTCCTCAACAACCCTAGTAATCAGTTGTTCTGGTTCATTCCAATGTCCATTCACTATAAGTTCAGCTACTAAAGAAGGCAGTGGACCATTGTGATCCTTCCTAGGGATCAGAGGATCCACTTTATCTGGTATCCATTTGTCTTCCCAAATTTTAATGTTATAGCCTGTTTTGACCACCCAGACACAACTTTCTTTTAAGTACTTCTCTGATGGACATAATGGAGTGCCAAACATAGGATGCCTTTCTGTTGCCCTTGAGATGCCAAAAGGAGTTAGTACTACAGTATTTAGCCCTCAAGAGTCTAGACCACAGGCTTGAAAATTCTTTGAGGAATCTCTGGGCTAGCTTCATAATTGCAGCTTTATTAAATTCATGCATGTCCCTAAATCCGAGGTGCATTTTGTTCCAGGACAGCAGTGGAGTTTTCTGAATGCCATTTTTGTTGCCCCACCAAAAATTCCTTTGGACAGCATGCAGCTTATTGATAGTACCTTTGGGAATTAGTCATGTATTCATTAGGTGGACTGGAATTGCACTGAGATTGGATTTGATGAGGATAGTCTTCCCAGCTGCCGTGAGTGTATTGGCTTTCCACATGTTCAGTCTCTTCTTGCATTTTTCATCTAGGAAATTTAGCTGTTCCATTTTGTTTTCCCCCATCAGTGATGGGATGCCCAGGTAAAGAGTATGATGGTCCAGTGGCCCAAAACCTGATATTTGCCTTAGATGATTCTGATGGATAGTAGAGGTGTTTCTGCCGAAGAAATGCCTGACTTCTGAGTATTTATATAACCTGTCCAGACCAACTAGAGAATTTTTGAATGGTTTCTTTCATAGCCACTAATTCATTCTCTAAAGCTCTTTCAAAAACCATAATACCATCTGCATAAAGAATGTGGGTGACAGTAAGAGCTTGGTGATTCAATTTGTAACCTGAATAAATCTGAGTCCACTCCCAGAGTAAACAGAGAGGATAAAGCCTCCATAAACAGAATGAAAATGGAAGGACACAGTGGGCATCCTTGTCTCAGACCTCTGGTTGGCTTGATACAGCCGATAGCTTCACCATTGAGGTTTATAGAGTAGGTCACAGAGGTAATACAACTCATAATCATATTCTCTCTATCTTGAGAGAAGCCATGTAAATTTAGCATTTTTTGAATAAAGGTCCATTTCATCCTGTCATATGCCTAGGAAAGATCAATCTTAAGACCAAAGACCCCAGATTTTTCCCCTTTGTTCTGCATAGAGTGAATGATTTCTTGTACTTGTTGCACCCAGTTTTCGACACACACATGGTGCCAAAAAAAAGGGGGGTCAAGCAGTCACCAAAGGCATTCGATTAGACCGGTACTGGGCCCAATTGGCCCAGGCAGGCCCAACAGCACCTGTTGGAGTCCAGCGGATTCAAACAGGCCTTTTTGAGGCCAGTCAAACCCGCTGGGTGGCCAGTGGGTATGACCAGCCCTATTTGAGGCCAGTCAAACCCGCTGGGACTCCCAGCAGCTTAGACCGCCCCGTTTTGGGGCTTTATTGAACACGCTGGGAGGCCAGCGGGTTCAACCCCATCCTTTTTGGCCCCCAGAGGATCCAAAAGCCCCATTTTGGGGCCTGTTGAACCCGCTGGCCCCCATTTGGCCACCTCGCCCCCAAATCTCTATAAATAGGTCCTCGATGGCCCCATTTTTGGATATTAAAAACATATATGAAGAAGGCCAAACTGGTCTCACTTGGAACCAAGTATTCACAGTTCCTGGTTCACAGTCCGTGGTCTGTTGGCTTGTGTGATCGTGGCTCGTTGGTGTAAGCCCTCAAGGGTGTGCAAAATTGCATAAACACCCTCAGGTTTTACACTTACGCCCCCATGCCATCATAGGCTCAAATATGATCGCCATATAACGCCTTCGTGCCACTCGGAGGGAAAAAATCTGTAACACTCAGAAGTTACAAAAATACCCTTTCTCATCGGCCAAGAAGACCTGAGCCCTATAAATTGCAGTCATACCCTGCACTTTTCCAAACATTTTTTCGTGGTTCATTGGCTTGTTCGTCTATGGCTTTGTGTAAGACCCTCATAGGTATGCAAAATTGCGTAAACACCCCTGGGCTTTTACACTTATGCCCTCATGCCCTCATAGGCTCAAGGACACCAGTTATATAACTTCTTCATGCCATTCGGAGGGAAAGAATGTGTAGCTCTCAGAAGTTACCAAAAGATACCCTTGTAAGCTGAAAGACCCAAATGGTGGCTCTGCCCTGAACTCGCGTTAGTGTGGAATACCATGTTATGCAATCGACAATACGCCGGCCATGGCGGCTATGCTCCTGTACCCGCGTCAATGTAGAGTACCATTTTGCAACATGGTGGCTATGCCCTGAACTTGCATCAGTGTGGAATACCATGTTATGCAATCGACAATACGTCGACCACGGCGGCTATGCTCCTGTACCCACGTCAATGTAGAGTACCATTTTGCAACATGGTGGCTATGCCCTGAACTCGCATCGGTGTGGAATACCATGTTAGGCAATCGACAATACGTCGACCACGGCGGCTATGCTCCTGTATCCGCGTCAATGTAGAGTACCATTTTGCAACATGGTGGCTATGCCCTGAACTCGCGTCAGTGTGGAATACCATGTTATGCAATCGACAATGCGTCAACCACGACGGCTATGCTCCTGTACCTGTGTTTATGCGTAGTGGCTATGCCTCTGCACCCGTGTCAGTGCGGAATACCATTTTGTGACACGGTGGCTAAGCCCCTGTATCTGCGTCAATGCGGAGTACCATGTTGCAGAGACGCAGATCAAGGGGAGAAGAACATCCAAAAGACTCTTAGCTTCAAGTGTTCGTGCTCATGATTCGCGCTCGTGGCTCGTGATCCGGTCCGGTTGTGCAAGTCTGTCAAGAATATGAAATACAGAAATACCCTCAGACTTTACACTTAATCCTCTTAGAGGTCCAGACCATGTACCGTCCGTGTGTATAATGGATGGTGGCCATGTGTAACTCTCAAAAGTTACGAAAATGCCCCTCCTTAAAGACCAGACACGTTCAATCCTGCAAATTGTACCCTACAATTATCCAAATTGTGGCTATGCCTTTGAAACTTGTGTCAGTGCGGTAACCTACTTTGTAGTTTGTACAAGCACCAATATGCCGACCACACATTGTACTTGTACCCATGATGAATAAAGTGACTTTATCATTCCTATGTACTCATTTTGCAGTCCTGTGGCAAATTATACATAAACCCTGTATGTCGGAAAATTGCCAAACCACCCTCAAACTTTCCAAAAATAGCCCCAATGCTCTTGAAAGTTGAGAAACACATTCTGCCAATCCTAGACTTGTACCAAGCCCTCAAGTTTGGCCAAATTATCGAAATACCCCTTCAATCCAAAGAATCGTCAAATGACCTCCCTACCTTCCCAAAAAGACCTCAGAGTCTCTGGAAGTCTCGTCCCTGCCATCATTGTTGGAACAAGACTCGGCCCCAGCCTCACCTGGCAAAGGTGAAAAGGAGAGTCTAGCCACGTTGTGGCTAAAAGAAGGCAGAATTGAGAAAAAACGAGCTGAATAAAAAAAAAACAGAATTACCAAGCTCTGGTCCCAGGGAAGCAACCTCTGTTGTATCATGGCGAGGCGATTTTCGAGGCTCTTCCTCCTTATTGCTTGGCTTCTGCTTCTTCGGAAGAGTAGCACCTGACCTTTTCTTGGCGGGTTCCACAAAAGAAAACTCGCTACAACAAGGAAATAGACAAAGGTCAACACAAATTGTAAGCCTACATGTGAATCAAAAAATTGTTGAAGCAGAACAAAAGCCAAAGGGAGAAGATATATATCCCATAGGGGGACCGAAAATGCAGGCGGAAGGACCACCTATTCCGGGGCAAGATTTACAGCCTTCCCCGCTTTTGAAATTCTTTCCAAAATGTCCCCCAGGGTCATGGCATTCTTGATATGGGAAATGTACTCTTGCCGACCAACTCGCACAGTGGAGTTTATCAAATGCTTTCTCCATTCTGGCCATAGGTTATTAAAACCTTCTGGGCGGAAGCTCCTGCCCATTGTGGTATCAAGAGGCACCCCGCAGTCAGAAAATGCACCCACCAGGCATACACAATCATCACGGGAGGAGGCATGCTCCATTGTGATGGAGCAGTCTTCGGGCGCTTCAGGCGATGAATGAGACCGGTGTAGGGGCGGTGGTCAACTTTGGCGGTGTCGTGCTCTACCTCTCACGTGGCCTTGAAGTCTTTAACTTCCTAGGCTATATCATAAAATTTACACGAAGCAGAGACCAGTCTATAGAAAGCAGAGGAAGGTCCTTCGATAACAACTGGGATAGCTCGATTTCGTGCAGCTTCCTCAGGAGGTCTCTGAAGATATTGTTGTGCCTGAACCACCATCCGGCATAAAACATATCAACTTGGCCAATGCGCCCGCCTTCTGGCAGTATACATGCTGGCTCCAGCACTACTCTGAAAATGAAGTCCCACCAGTTGCTAGCAACCAAGTGGGTATCGCGGCTTCAATACAACCACCTCTCCATCCCAAAATCGGTGTCGGGAGGAATTCTTTGCATCGGAACATAAGCCAGCAATCTCCGTGCACTGGTTAAGTCACTGATTGGGTCTTGATCAGGGCGGTTTTTGAACAAGAAAATCAAAGGGACTGCTAGATTCTGAACATTCACGGTCTGGCACAAAGAGGGCATCAGTAGGCCCACCCAAGCACTCAAGTAATGAGTGGCCATAAATATATAATAGTATCGAGGTGAGCTCTACGCTGTCATGCTGCCGAGGCCATGATAAATATTCCCCAATGCTGCTGGGGTGAGAGCCAATCTCTGCCCATCTGCCAGCAAGCAAGCCAGATATATCAGCTCAGGCCGAACCAAGGCTTCGTTCCCATACAAGACTACAAAGGTGCCCAGCCAGTAAACAAGATAGGCTGCCAAATATATCTGATCGGAGAGGCCCAGGGGGTTCCAACCTCCATTCTCTGGTGCTACCAGGTACCTTTCTGGATCCTGCAAATCCAGCTTCAATTGGAGATAATTGTACAGTGAGCGATCGTCATCAGCAAAATGGGCCGTTATAAAAATGACAGACCCAAGTGTGAAAGCTCACTCTCACAACTCCATCTATGGCATCGAGGATTTTATCATTTGCTGTAGCGGGCCAGGTCCTGCCAAATCTTCATCAGCTTCTGGAAACTCAGGAGCAATACATAACTACCAGTCCCAGTGCTGGCGTTTCTCTGCATATCATCATCATCAAGTACAACTACCTCATAGGGGCAATTCGGAAGACCTTATATTTTGTGGAAGCTCCACAAGTTAATAGAAGTCTCCCCCTCTGCAGTGGCAAATGTATTAAACCAGCAATTAAATTGCTCCACCAAAGCAGGGAGCAGCCCATTGTGACAAGGATAATTATATAAAGCTGCAATCACTATGCGGCGTATGCTGACATGCTCAAGTAGCTCCCCTTAGCGGTGCAGAATACCCATAAGCCATTCCATCGCTCCCAGGTAAAATCTGTGCGAAGGTACCACGGACCATTGGCCATACCAACTTGGGGTAGAGCCGCTCACAACCCGGTCCAGCATACAAAGTTTGTGATAACCCTCGCTGGAAAAGTGTGACCCAGAAGGAAGCAGAAACAACCTGGAAGTAGAAGAAGAAATCGCTATATGCTTCCCAGTTAGCTCCCAAGCAGCAGATGTGAAAATTCGCTCCTTGGTATAACAGCTAGGATCAGAACTGAAGAAGCCATCTGTTAGAGGTCCCCCTTGGGAAGGAACTTTGGCTCCAAGATCTTGGACCCTCCATAAGCTTCAGCCCCCTCAACCTCCATCCCTCCAAGGCCCTAGGACCCTCCAAAGCCCCTTGCACTCCAGGACCCTTGATCCTCCATCCTCCAAGCCCTCCAGTGTATACCTGTCTTCCGGCTCTGGGGCGTCACTGTTGTTCACTGCTGTCCACAGTCACAACAGGTGAGGACTGCCTCCGCTGGAATTTAAAAGTCCCAGAAAAAATTGCACAAAGGCCCCCAGCTGTACTCATGATATTGACAAGGGTTTAACCCTTATGAAATGGGCCAGATATGTCCCAAATTTCAGAAATAAATAATCTGAAAATGGGAATATTATGTCAACCTGCCCTGATGTACAAAAAAAAATCTGAGGATTACAAATATACCCAGAAATACCGGGTAATTGTATTTATGCCCAGAAAAGGGCTCAAAGTGCAGCAAGCACAATTGTACCCCCAATTAGGGTCAAAAGTGTGTATCAATCCCTGCATCAAGAAGGAAATTATGTGCAAATCATGTGTGAGCCCCTATCAAAGTAGAAAATTGCAGATAAATCCTCATCCAGGGCAAATATTCTAAAAATATCCATGTTCTTCTGGAAATTTATTACAGTCATGTTGTGTACAATGTTAATGAGGCTTAGGCGTGATATCAAAGGTGTGCGAGGTCACCTCGATGTGAAATAAACAACGACCACGGTCGGTGGGGAAGGGTTCAGTACACAAATCCCCACATCACCTGACAAGGTTTGACGTATCGCCGATTCAGGGCGAATCGGATTCGCCCAGAATCGAGGCGAATCGGGTCCGATTCGCATATTATTATTATATATATTATATTTATGTATGTGTGTCAGGCAGGGTTGTCAGGAGTCAGGGCTCAGGATCCTCTTCAGGCAGGGTTGTCAGGATCCCCTTATTTACCTGAATATCATTTAAGTAAATGTTATAATTTGTATAACATTTACTTAAGATATTACATGTAAATAAGAAAGTACCCCCCATTTGAATCCAATAAAAATATCAAAAAAATCATATCTCTTACCAATAAAAAGTCAACTCTCCCACCGAAGAAGAAAATCGCGATTTCGATGATTTTAGCGAAATGTTAACTTTTTAATCTCTCATAATTTGGTCTATCTAAAAATTTGATAATTCAAATAAACCATATGGAACACTAAAAATCTAAAATCTGGTAAAAAAAGTCAAATGTGCATGTGACTTCTCCAAGGGAGCCGCTCTCCTACTGACAGTACTTAGTCTGTTTGAGACCTCTTAAGATTTGGTCAAACCTAAACTATCATCACTCAAACTCATGAGAATTGTCACTTTCTAGTTTCTTTTCAATTAGAAAGTGAAAAATCTCATGAGTTTTGGTGATGATAGATAAGTTTGACCAAATCCTAAGATGCCTCGAGCAGACCAAGTGCTGTCAGTAGGAGAGCGGCTCCCTTGGAGAAGTCACATGCACGTTTGACTTTTTTTACCGGACTTTGAATTTTTAGTGTTCCATATGGTTTATTTGAATTATCAAATTTTTAGATAGACCAAATTATGAGAGATTAAAAAGTTAGCATTTCGCTAAAATCATCGAAATCGCGATTTTCTTCTTCGTGGGAGAGTTGACTTTTTATTGGTAAGAGATATGATTTTTTTGATATTTGTATTGGATTCAAATGGGGGGTACTTCCTTATTTACATGTAATATCTTAAGTAAATGTTATACAAATTATAACATTTACTTAAATGATATTCAGGTAAATAAGGGGATCCTGACAACCCTGCCTGAAGAGGATCCTGAGCCCGGACTCCTGACAAACATCGTCCAATAAATGGACGTACAAATTCTCGCATCAAGCGAACTTCAAACGTTTGTTTTAACAGACTGGCACTCCCTGCATTTTTTCATTTTTTTATACTTTTAAATTTTCCGTGTGTTCCAACAATGACCCAGCCTGCCACAGAAAATGCAGAATCTGGGTAATCTTTCATATGTAATTGGGAATTTCCTTATGGTGCCATTTGAGAGTTAAGCTTGGTTTGATTTCTTGAGAGGGGGAGTTGATCAAATTCAAAATTCACCTTAATTCTAGCAAAGCCACTCCACTGGTTCACTGTGTCTGGCGGGACTGTATGGAACTCCTATTTGGGCTGCCATTTTCATCAAAGTTTTTTCAGTCATGTATTCCTCCGGAAGATTGTGGATTCTTACCCACATGTCCACCATTTTTGGCTTGTATTCCAATGGGGAAGCATTGGGTCTCCCTCTTTCTATAAGGATCATATCATTACTATATATCCATGGGGTTCTTCTGCAGATCTTCTCCACATCTTCTAAGGCCGTGAACCTCACAATGTAAGTGTCTGTGTCATAGTTTGAAACTTCCATTCTCCTTTGGAATTCCTTAGTTTCCCAATCCATTCCTTGAGACCCACTGGCCTGACCTCTCTATCTGTTAGAACTTTAAAGATGATATTTAGTCTCCAGAGGTCTTCTCCATCTGTGTTGCTTGGATCACATCTAGTGACTGGACCCTCCTGTTCTTCAGACATTAGGTTTTTAAACTTCTGCAGAAACTCTTCCTTGTGTCCTTCTAGTTGAATTTCTTCAATTTGTTCAGCCGACATTATGGAGGCTCAATGCTATTGGGGGGGGGGGGGGGGGGGGTGGTTGTTGGAGACCGAAGAACCTACAGTGGAAACAACTACCCGGTTCAAGGTAGTTGGAGCCTTGGAGGTAGTTGGAAGAAGTTATGCACTAAGAGACAAAACGGAATAGAGGACTGAGAAGACAACAAAGAGTTGAAGGGGTACTTCACCTGCTTTGAAGAATTATGTCATCATCTTTCCAACAGAATGTTCCCATCTGCTCTAAGGCTGCACTAGAGATCCCGAAACAGCTGAAAGTGGGAGGTGTCACTAGCGAGCGAGGGATGGAGGAGAGAGGATGAGAAAAAGAATTCCAACGAGGAGCCTGCCAGGAGGTCCCTCGTTGACAGTTCCAGTAGAGGCTCCAGGAGATGCTCTACCGACTTTCTCGTTTTAATGGTGAACACTTCCTTGTTCCCTCGTCCAGATGCATTCTTTTTCGTCTGGCCACCTTCCCCCATGAAATATTTCTGCACATATGGCTGAGCATTCTAGATGTTGTCTTTGGGAGCAAAGTGCAGGCCATTATGTGGGAAGGTATTTCAGCCATTATAGATTTTAGGAGCATTGTTCTAGCTGCTTGTGTCTAGGTTCCTGCCTGCCTTCCGCTCACATTTTTTTTTCCCAACAACGTAATTGAATTGTGCAACCATCCATTTACCTGGCCACAAGGGAAAATTAAACCAAGATACATTTCATCCTTTCCACATAATTTGATCCTTTCCTCAGAACTTGTGAAACATTTGGACTGAAGAGTAAGCCTGATTTCTCTTGTTCAATGCCTGCCCACCCCAAGAGCCACTCTTCAAGAGTAGGCATCCTCGTCACAGAGATGCAGTTACCCAGGGAGTACCACAAAGTACAAGATTGTTTCAACACATTGCCTAATCAAATTGATGACTGTCTGAGGAAAACCAAATCTTCTCAGCAGCACTTTCTGTCAAAATTCCATTTGATCTTGTCATATGTATGCTTTTGATATGTCAGTTTTCAGAGCAGAGGGTCCAGATTTCTCAGTCTTAACCTGCAAGGAATGCATTAATTAGTTCCCGAACAAAACAACTGCACCTGAAATAGGCTTGTTACGAACAAAAGCCCATTAAGATTTGACTGATGACAACTTGGTCTGCCTGCCAATAATTTCTCTATGCAATTTATTCAATTTCCTACATTTAGATATGGGAGGAACTAAATTGTTTAACAATGCTTATTGGAGATATTACAACACAAAAAAAATGAAACCAGGAGTGTGAACAAAACATTTATATTTTGAATGTTGGTCTTTCGCTTTGAAGCAACAAAACATTTATATTTTGAATGTTGGTCTTTCACAGTGCAGCACTTATTATATAGTCTTGAATTGCACATTGATGATTTGTCCTCTTGTAATCTGGTCAGGTAAACAAAACGAAGTGGAATCTCAGCTGAAGAACACATCCCTGTGGTTCATCCAGGTAGCCCTCATTTGCCCTTTATCAATGTATATTAGATATTTTCCACACACACACATACATATATATATATATAATGATTTCTCAGTGCTTCTATTTGTCAGTTTTTCTTCACATGCAGATTTTTATTTTTTTATGTCAGGAAGTTCTTGAAAACATGTCCCAAAATATCCAATAATATCTGAAGAGGGCATGATCATGAACCGCATTGCAAATCGTAGGATGATATAGGGATCATGGAAAATCTGTGGACTCTCTCTTTCCTTAATGAGATGAATCTACAAAAATGAATAAGGAATAGAGGTCTTGTGGGTCTCAAGAAAAACCCTCTGATGTCTAAGTTAGTATGGGTAAAAGCTCAAAGAAAGAGGATGAGCAGATTGGAGGTCGCTCTTCACCAAAGTTTCTTACCTTAAGAGTGGGGACTCCTCTAGGTTTTATGGATCGCACTTTCCTAGATGGTTCCTTAGAACCTAGAGGCATTTAAGACTATGGGTAGTAGCCATGATGGTCTTTGATGTTGTACAAGGGACTTGAATGGTTAATGAAGATAATCATGGGCATCAAACATTATCCCCTTTTAAGGCTCTGCTTTTTCTAAATAACCACTCTTCAGTTAGGGATGCGTCGACCTTGAGTCGGGCAGGAGTGTCATCTGTTATGCTTACACTAAGGTAAGAGCTCTGTCGGGCTAATGACCATCTGGGCTAAAGTGAGGTGCTATCTCAAGAGGTGGAGCGTGGGCTAAGCTATCTTCCTACCTTAGCACATGCTGAGGTGCTATGTCAAGAGCCTCGCACTTTGTAGTGGGCCTGGCTTGATATTGGGCTTGAATCTCTTGGGTCAATAGAGTTTCTAAGCTTATGGATTTTGGGCTAGAGGGCCGAAATTACCCCTCACACTTGCCCCGCACTCCTGAGCTAAAAGGTTTAGGTTGGGAAGTGCATTTGGGTTGGCACCCTGCCGATGCGTCTCTTCATGTGCATTTATGGCACCACGACGTGTAGACATAGCAAGTGTAAGTGTCATCACACGGTGTTTCTCCCTCCTCGGGTTGTCTTTAGTGCTGTCATGTGGACGTTTCGTTGCTTATCGGGGGTTTAGGTGTCATAATTTCGCATTATGAGCCTTAAATGGACACACCTCCTTTAAAATGACGCTGTCTTTTCAACTTCTCGCAAAGACAAGATTTTTGAAAAAGATCCCTCCCCTTTTGCGAGGGCAAAACCTAAAATGGAGTCACTTAAGGTTTACTCCGCTCATATATCCTTCTTGCTTCTACTTCAACCTCTATTGTCTACTTCGAGTTCCCTGTCGACCGACATCATTCTTCTCGGGCTAGGGTATCTTGCTCCAGTGAGTTCTTCTATAACTCACAGGAAATCTAGTTTTGAGCTTGCTTCAGACATAGTTGCATTTGTTTCAGACTTTGGCTCTGCCATCTTATCTCCTTCGCCTCTACTTCCAGATTCCTCATCCGATTTTTCTTCCCCTATGGCTAGCCAGAAGGGGTCTTCTTCAAAGGCAAAAAGAGAAAACACCAAGGATACTCTTGCCCCTGCCAGCTTCCCAGATGTATGGTCCAGATTGCAACCATTTTTAT
The DNA here is from genome assembly GCA_014218235.1 of Colocasia esculenta. NCBI lineage: Eukaryota > Viridiplantae > Streptophyta > Magnoliopsida > Alismatales > Araceae > Colocasia > Colocasia esculenta. The sequence continues at coordinate 178,788,851 of CM024755.1, read as the reverse complement.
CGTGACTTAAAAAGGGAACGCAGAGAAAGAAGAGGATGAACCTCCCCCTACTTGTTATGGAGTTTATCATAACATGGAGGATTGGTTTCTTGAGAAGCTCATATTTCTTCAACATGTCCCATCTCTCTACAAGTTTTTCGTTCCAACCACGGATGAACTCAAGATGGCTGTTGACACAAAAATATTCACCAAAGTGTTTTGAATATTTTTTGTGATGAAGAAATTATATATGAAAATTTTACTAATTATGGCATAAAGCCGTACAAAACTGTAGACGTGTGACAAGGACAAATATTTCAAAATTTATCAAAAAAATATTGAAATATTTCAAAACTCCCAAAAAACAAAAAAATTCTTGAACTATCAATTTTTAAGAATTATAAAAATAGAAATATTAAATATCTAAAAATTAAAAAATTCCTAAAAAATCAAATTTCTAGGAATTATCCAAAAATCCCAAAAATTTAGATGTTCCCAAGCCCAGAAATCCCCGAAAACCAAAAATCCCAGGAATACCATACTCCAAAAATTCCATAAATCCCAAATTTCTATAGGTCCATAATTCCTAAAATATCTAATTTCTAAGAATACCAAAAAACCCTGAAAATCCAAAAATCTCAGAAATTCCAAATTACCATATACCCAGAAACACCAAATGAAATCCATAAATCTAAAAATCCCCGAAATATCAAATTTCTAAATTCAAAAAATCCAAAAATTCTCAAATTCTAGAAATCCCAGGTAACCCACAGAAATTCAAAATCCTACAAAGCCAAAAAAAAATAAAAATACCAAAACATAAAATAAAAAAAGATCCAACACCCACCTACCCCCAGTGGATTCCTCACCGGGGAGGACCCCACAGGGCCAAACCCACCTCCCCCGCAAGGTGGGCCCCACGGTGGTAAACCACCGTGGTGCCACCCTCAGTGGAACCTCCCTGTGGGACCGCATTAGAATCTCCACCAGGGCTGGGTCCCGCCGTGGAAAACCCACTGAGGGTGCCACCACCAGTGGATTCTCAAGAGGGTGGCGCCCCCGAGAAGTATCAACTCCCGTTGGTTCCTGATGCGGGACGTGGTGGGGAAGAGGAAGAAAGAAGCGGGAAGAGGTGGGGTTTTCGCTGGGAGGAAGAGGGAGAAGCAGAGAGAGAGAGGTACGCAGGGAGAGAAACGCAGAAAGAGAGGAAGAGAAGAAAACGGAGGTAGCGGCTCAAAAGGGATTTCTTTATTTCTCAATAACATCAACTAACTCTTTGCTGCATACAAGACACATATATATAGGGATTAAACCCTAAGACTCTCAAAAGACTTAATAAAGACCAACATAACCCTCAGACTTATAATGGTACGAAATTCGTACCCAAAATTACAGCAAAAATGAAAAAGACCCTATTGGGCTCTTATTGGGCCTACACCTCACTACGACTACTCAAATACATAAAATTACATCAATCGGATCTCTATTAGGCCAAATAAGATAAGCAAGGGACAATCGGCTTCGTTTTCGCAGATCTTCGATGCCCATCAGTTCCTCTCTTTCACAAATTTAAAAAAAATGAGAAAAGAGAGAAAATAAAAAAAAAAGTATTTAATGGAACCGACCAAGGGTTCTACCCTCGGTGGCATATGTGCAAATCCACCGGGGGTACCACCCCGATTTCCTCCCACTCCTATAAAAGAGAGCCAAAGGCCATGGAAGAAGGGGACTGGGAGATTTGAAAACCTGAAGCTCTTGAAAAAGCCAAGGAAGCTGCCACATTGTGTTGTTCGAAACAAGCTTCGCCGGATCGTCGATTCTCTCCAAATCGGTTTTTTTTCTGATTCGCTTCGATTCGGGAGAATCGGGCCGATTCGCATGGGAATTGATGGGAATCGGGCGAATCGGGAATCCCGTGATACACTCCGATTCATCTGAATCGGACCGATTCGCAAAACCATGGAACTTTGAAAGAGAGAAAAAATCCTATAGGTCTGTACAGGCCGTAAGTAATTTTCTGTAAAAGTCCCTCAAAGGGGATATATTTGCAATGTTGTTTAAGTTTTGTGCAAAAGTCTTTGACAAAGACTAATCTATACTATACTATACTAAAACAGAGTTCCCTGCTGCCACGTGGCAAGCAGGGAACTCTGTTCCCTCCTTTTTTTATCACATTTTTCCGCCTAAAACCGGCACGGGCAATGAGGGCTGAGGGCGAAAGGAGGGGGTGTTGGCCTCATCACCCACGCCCACACCCACACGGGCAACGAGGCGGTCGCACTCTCCTTTCACGTAGGCCTGGGTCTTTTTAAAAAAAAAAATTCAATTGTGCATCGCACGGGAACTCTACTAGTTTGTATTATTTGGAAGCTCAACGAATGAAAGAAAGTTAATTTTCAGATTAATATTTTTGGATCAAGTTAAGCTTTCCACATGTAATGAAAAATTGTAACTATATGCAAGATTTTTGCATAATTGTATAAATACCCATAGAAAGTGACAAAAATCAGAAAATTGACATGTTGTGAATACAATGACAAGAATCTTGCAAAAAATATGTTCAAGAGAAAATTGCAGAAAATTCTATGTTCAAGGAAAAATTGTAGAACACACCTATTGAAGGGAAAATTACAAAAAAAACTCTGTTCAATGAAAAATTGTAGAAACATCCCTCCAAAGGATAAAATTGCAGAAAAGCCTCGATTCAAGAAATAATTTAGAAAAATCCCTGAAAGTGAAAAAGTTGTAAATAAACTCTGAAAAAGGAGAAAATTGTAGAGAAATCCCTAAAAGGACAGAAAATTGTAGAAAAGTCATTGAAGGACAAAAAATTCAAAAAATATCCTCATAAGAATAGGAAATTACATAAACACCCTCTAAAGGATAAAAATTGTAGAAAAGTCCTTGAAGGACAAGAAATCGCATGAATACCTTTGAAAAGTAGAAAACAGCAACGATACCTAACAAAGGCATGGAATTACAAAAATACCCAAAAAGGGTATAAAATTACAAAAAATACCCAAAAGGATAGAAAACCGTAGAAATACCCATAAATGATGCAAAATTGAAGAAGAGCTGGAAAGGGTTAGAAATTGCAAAAGTATTATCTTGAAAGGTATAAGTGCAACAAAACCCAAGAAGGGTTAAGAGACTTTAAATATAGCCTCATTTTATATGAAAATGTCCTTTGTAAACGTCAAGTCAACATAAAGGTCCGATCACAATTAAAAGAGTGATCATGACCATGAACAGATCCAACGGTTCGATCGCCATCAAATTCAAATCCAATGGTCCCCACCCTTGGAAAGAGCTTAGAGAAGATCTCATCATCAATTCATGTAATTAGATAAATTTAAGGTGACGAAATATAGATTATGTATCATAATTAACATTTCAACCGAACTTTGGCTTTTCAACATTTTGTATACAAAAATTCTATTTTTCTAGAGTACTCCCAAACAAGGTTCAAAAACCCGGGGATCGGGATCGGATCGGTCGGCCCAAAACCGATCCGACCCGGCGATCCCGACCCCGGCTCGGCCGAGCCGGGCCGAGCCCGGCTGAGGCAGGGGTGGCTGGATCGGCCCATTATACAGGTGTATATCTTATACAGGCTGAGTTCAGGCCTTATTTACCTGAATATCATTTAAGTAAATGTTATTATTCGTAGTTTCATTTACTTAAGATATTACATGTAAATAAGGAAGTACCCCCCATTTGAATCCAATAAAAATATCAAAAAAATCATATCTCTTACCAATAAAAAGTCAACTCTCCCACCGAAGAAGAAAATCGTGATTTCGTTGATTTTAGCGAAATGCTAACTTTCTAATCTCTCATAATTTAGCCTATCTAAAAATTTGATAATTCAAATAAATCATATGGAACACTAAAAATTCAAAGTCCGGTAAAAAAAGTCAAATGTGCATATGACTTCTCCAAGGGAGCCACTCTCCTACTGACAGCACTTAGTCTGCTTGAGACCTCTCAGGATTTGATCAAACTTAAACTATCATCACTCAAAGTTATGAGAATTGTCACTTTCTAATTTCTTTTCAATTAAAAAGTGAAAAATCTCATGAGTTTAGATGATGATAGCTTAGGTTTGACCAAATCCTGAGAGGTCTCAAGCAGACTAAGTGTTGTCAGTAGGAGAGTGGCTCCCTGGGAGAAGTCATATGCACGTTTGACTTTTTTTACCGGACTTTAGATTTTTAGTGTTCCATATGGTTTATTTGAATTATCAAATTTTTAGATAGACTAAATTATGAGAGATTAGAAAGTTAGCATTTCGCTAAAATCAACGAAATTGCGATTTTCTTCTTCGGTGGGAGAGTTGGCTTTTTATTGGTAAGAGATATAATTTTTTTGATATTTTTATTGGATTCAAATGGGGGGTACTTCCTTATTTACATGTAATATCTTAAGTAAATGAAAACATTTACTTAAATGATATTCAGGTAAATAAGGCCTGAAATCGCAGTGGACTCGACCTGAACTCAGCCTGGGATTGGCCTGGACTCAGCCCATGACAAGGTTGAACCGGATCGGCGCGGCGATCCGAGGCGGATCGGGCCGGGCTCGGCGAGCCGGCCGAGCCCAGCCGAGCCGGTCCGATCCGCGTGCAAGGACCGGCTAGGTTACCCCGGCTCGGATCGGGAGGCCCAAAACCGAGTCGACTCGGCCGATCCGATCCCGATCCGGCCGAGTTTTTGAACCATGCTCCCAAACTCACTGATCAATGTTCATACTATTCCACCACCAATTATTAACATTTTTTTTTACACCCATAACTGTCACAGTTCACTTAAATGAGTAATATTTGGTTGTGCCACAGCCAACAAGTAATAATCTCCATCCATAATCCATTGCTCTAGCTGGGTGGAGACAAGAAAGGATATAATCCCAAAAAAGGATGCTTCTTTTATAGGGATTCATATCCATGCTATTTCTCACTGTAATAGGCCTGTTAGGAATAGAAAACAATCCATGCTATTTTCTCAAGGAGTGCATTAGTTCTTGAACGAAAACAACCAGGCCTGTTAGGAACAGAAGCCCATTAAGATCTGACTGATGACAACTTTGGTCTGCCTGCCAATAAATTATATATGCAATTTATTCAATTTCTTACATTTAGATATGGGACGAACTAAAATGTTTAACAATGCTTATTGGAGATATTACCACGTGCCAATCCCCAGCCACATTGGTGAAGTCCACTAATGGAGAGAACTCCGGTCCCCATTCTAGTGGTTCGTCTTTTGGACGTCGTCTCTCACGTCTTTCTCGGAAAGGGGGAGTCAGGATTTGTTTACCGATCACTAGAGAACGACCTACCAGTCCCGTGCGTCCAACTGATGATTTATATATGCTCCCTCAAGCTCCAACTTCAGATTTACAGACGAAGGTTATGTCAATTGCTGAATGAGCTAAAGCTGAGAACATTTTCATGCCTGGGTTTACTTTTCACTCTGAGGCATCTGAAATGGATTCAGATGAAGAAGAAATGAAGCGATGCTCACGTCGACCGGGTTTACGTCCTCGGGCAGTTCTCCAGCAAACCCACTCCCGGGATAGATCCTCTTTAGAGTTTTAGTTATATTTATCTCGGGGTCTCTTTTCTGTATTGGAATATTGTCTATGTTTCTCTCTATTTCAATTTATCAATGAAAATGGCCATTTTTGGCCTTTTATTAAAAAAAAAAAGAGATATTACCACACATAAAAATGAAACCAGCAGTGCAAACAAAACATTTATATTTTGAATGTTGGTCTTTCACACTGAAGCAACAAAACATTTATATTTTGAATGTTGGTCTTTCACACTGAAGCAGTAAAACATTTATATTTTGAATGTTGGTCTTTTACAGTGTATTATATAGTCTTGAATTGTACATTGATGATTTGTCCTTTTGTAATGAGTTCAGTGAAACAAAACAAAGTGGAATCTCAGCCAAAGAACCCACACCTTCACTTCACCATCCAGGTAATCATTTCTAGTGCTTCTATTTGTCAGCTTTTCTCACATGCAGATTTTATTGTCTTGCTTGTGTGTGTATATAATGATTTCTAGTGCTTCTAATTGTCAGCTTTTCTCACGTGTCTAATTGTCAGCTTTTCTCACATGCAGATTTTTATTGTCTTGCAATTGTCCTACAAACATATGTCCAAAAGTTCTTGAACTCTGTGTGTGTGTAATGATTTCTAGTGCTTCTATTTGTCTGCTTTTCTCACATGCAGATTTTTATTGTTTTGCATTGTCCTACAAACATATGTCCAAAAGTTCTTGAACACATGTCCAATAATATCCTTAATATCTGAAGTGGGCACAATCTCGAACTGCGTTGCAAATCGTAGGATGATATTGGGATCAGGGAAAATCTGTGGAATCTCTTGTTCCTGAAAGAGAAGAATCTGCAAAAAGAATAAAGAATCACAGATCTTGAGATGAGGGTCGAAAAAAACCCTTCTGATGCCTAAGTTAGTATGGGCAAGAGCTCAAAGCAAAAGGGTGAGTGGATTCAAGGCTGCTCTTCACCAATTTGAGTCTCCAAAGTTTCTTACCAAAGGTGTGGGGATTCCTCTCGGTTTTATGGGTTGCACCTTTATAGATGGTTCCTCAGAACCTAGAGGCATTTAAGACTCTGGTAGCGGGTATAGCTCTGGAGTAGCCATGATGGACTTTGACGCCACACGAGGGATGTGGATGGTTAATGAAGATAATCATGGGTGTCCAACATTTTCCCCTTTAAGGCTCCACATCTTCTAAATAACCGCTCTTCAGTTAGGGATCTGTCAACCTTGAGTCAAGCGTGAGTGTCATCTATTATGCTTACACTAAGCTCAGAGCTCTGCCAGGCTAACGACCATCTGGGCTAAAGCCAAGTGCTGGTCTAAGGGCCTACCGGTTAACAAAGAGAATAAGCGCTGAGCTATCTTCCTACCTAACACATCCTGAGGTGCTATCTCGAAAGCCTCTCACTATTGCCTCAAACTTTCCTTTTGACTTCAAAGTCGAGAGAGGGTCCCTAGCGACCCTCCTAATGCTCCCTAGCAACCCCCTCACAAGGGAATACTGTTCGGCAAGTCAGCCAGGCAGTTCCCTAAAGCATCTCCCACTAGAAAAGTTAGAGAGAGAGATCTTTCAATGGTATAGTGATCACTAAAGAAAGCATGGAACTGTATAAGTAGTACTCTAACCTTTACAAGGCATCCTTACAACGGCCAGATGATAATTAGCTAAAAATGATAACACTAATTTCAACAATATCCACCTGCCTCCTGCAGATAAGTAACTTGCCTTCCGGCCTTCTAGTCTAAACATCTTCACTAGACGATCCCATTCTTTGGGTTTAGCAACACTACCTGTTAAAAGTAAGCGAAAGTACTTGATTGGAAATGAGGCAACCATAAATCCAATAATCTGGGAGATTCTTTCAGAGGTACTGCCCACAGCACCCACACCACCACTTCCAATTGATCATAATTGGTCCTAAGGCAAGTGATGCATTAATAACTGTAAGCATATGCTTGGTGTTTCTTACTTTGTCTACATCACATGTGCGAATAATCAAGGTATAATCTGAAAATTGCAGACGTGAAAGACACATCCCTCCTCCCCATGGTAATAGCATCAATGATTCCCTTCTGTACAGATGATGACCAAAGGGACATGAAAATCTGACCCACCAGCAAAAAAAAGAAGTGGAGAAGTTGAGTTGCATTGAGCAAAACCCCTTGAACTGTTAACTGTTGCTGACTGCTAATGATAACTGAAAACCTGGCTATAGTGATACAAGCCATAACCTGTTATATGAGTTCAAGATTTCTATGCAAGTAGTTCCAGCTTACCCTATTATAGGCCTTTCCAAAGTCCAGCTTCAAGGCAAAACCCTATTTGACCTTCAGCTGGTGGAGTGTTTCATAGGTAGCCATGAACATATCTAATTAGCCTTCCTTTATAAAAGACTGATTACAATGCACACGATGATAAATGATGCTCTTCATACACAATGTCATCATTTTAATAACAATTTTATAACATCATTGGACAAGCTAATGGGTCTAGAGTCCATGAACATGTCAGCCCCATCCTTTCTAGAAATCAATACCAAATTGGTTGAATCAGAACTTTTTAAACTCCTGGATTGCTTCCATGAGGTCATTCTTGTTCAAGTCCGAAATTTGCTGGTAGAATCCAATAGAAAAGCCATCCAATCCAGGTGATTTATTTGGGTTAATATAAAATATAGCCTATCTAGCTGTCTAGTCGGAGGCGAGAGGTGGCCATGGCAATCAAGGGGTCAGCTCAGCCTCAAACACCTAGGTGATGGACGAGTATATCATTCAGAAATATGAAGATATATAATAATCAGCTAAGTTGATGCATAAAACAAGTATATTTTATAAAACTATTTGTTCTTATGTGCCAAGTTATTGTGTAGCTTACTAAATCAATTCATTTCAACATGTAAAGTTTAACAAACTAAATTACAAGTGACAAATGAGACTTATACATATATATACGCATAATGATAACAAAAAGTGAACATTACCAACTTAAATGGGCCTCACTGTGGACCAAACAGGGGAAAAGAAAGTGGCTTTCGAAACCTGGGCTCACCTAGGCAAAATGTGCCTGAGCGAGATGAATTGGGACCTCCTCATCTGGCCTCATAGCCTAGGGTTCCCCCTCCATTGCCTTTGATAACATAGCTCACTAGCCTCTTCTTCTGTAAATGGAAAGATGAGAGCCTTTCTGTCAATTCTGAACTTTCTGAAGGAAATTTTCAGCAATATAAGGTCTCCAAAATTCATCTTGTATAACTGTGCAAGGAAGTTAATGAACTCCACCTTAATGTCCTCCTACTTTTCATTTTTTTTTTCTGAAAGTGGTTATTACCACAATTGCATTAAAGAAAAAAGGATGTACAAGTATAGGAATGTGCTTCCCAAAAAACAACCCCCACCCCTCTACAAATGAGTACCACACCGAGATTGTGTGGAAATATATAATCCGCCAACAAAACAAAATGAGCAGGTAGAGGCAACCACACTACATAAAGTACCCGCACATTCTCTGATGTTAGCACAAATAGCATCTGCAAGAGAAATAGCCGAACTTGTAAATATCCTACTATTCATTTTCCCCCAAAGTATGCACAGGGTGACATGCAGAATGAGCCACCACACTGCCCTACCTCCACTGAGAGTTCATCACTTCAATAAAATGTGGTTTACATTTCTGTGATGATTGATGTCGACTGCGAATTTTCCTTCCCCCTCTCCACACCCCTAAGAGTAGGAGCAACATACAAAGAGATGGTCGAGAGTCTCATCATCCACCCCACAAAGCACACAAGTGGGCTGTATAACTGGCATGAAGCAACACAACTTATCCCTAGTAGAAATCGTCCAAATCAAAATCTTGACCTTCAACGGGCTCCTCGGCCTCTACACATTGTCTGCTCTTCCCATAGTATCTCTGCCTGATTAGGATGGACCACAGCCCTCCTTCTCCACTCCCAAGCCTCCACAACCACTCACATAAAAGTGTCAAATTGAAGTCTCTAATATTCTTGAGTCCAAAGCCACCCTCGGTGGCAGATCTAGCTTATCACCAGTGGGTCATGTGAACCTACTGGATTGGACAACTTCTATTAGGGATGCAAATTTTCACCATGGGATACCCCATTGGATTAAAAACATAGCCTATGGGTGCACCATTAAAGACCCCACTGGATTAAGATCCTACATCCACCAGTGGCCACCCTCCTCCATGCTGCCAACCACCCTACCCCATACACTTTCATGCCAACCCTTGCATCTACCCCTAGTACCATGCCAAAAGAAGTTGTACTGGATGGACTGTAGTCTCTTAGCCACCTTTTTTTGGCACCTTAAAGATGGACAAGAAGTAAATAGATAGGCTATCCAAGATCAAACTGCACAACACAGGTCTAAAACCAAAAGAGAGAGCTCTGACATTCGACCCTGCTAATCTGATCTCAAATCTTTGCACAATGGGCTGCCAATCTGCACATCGAGCACAAGGGAGAGAACCAACCCAAGGAATAGGAAACTGGCCAATCTTGCAACCTAAGAAAGCGGCCACCTTTGTAAAGTTTTGTCTCCACATTCACACCAACCAGCAAGCTCCTGTTGAAGTTGACCTTGAGTGTTGTCACCTCTCCAACAGCTCTAAGAGGAACCTCGCCATCGAGGGAAAGTGCTCACCCTAATCCAGAAATCGCACAGTATCATCCACAAACTCTAAGTGTGAGATGGACATCCCCCCACTAGTACCCATGAATCTCTGATTATGCCAGCCACTTCGGCCCTCTGCCACACTCTGCCAAGCACACTGGCCACTAGCACAAAAATGAGAGGAGACAAAGGGTCTCCCTAATAGAGGCCCCGACCACTTAGGAACCAGGAAGACGGCTTCCCATTGATAAGGACCACCAAGGAAGTGGAAAATATGCAAGTCCTGACCCAGCCAATCCACTAGTCACTAGAACCCATGTTCTCCAAAACATCAAAGAGGCATTGTCAGTTTACCTGTTACACCTTTTCAAAATCTAGCTCTAAAACCACCTTCCTTCTTTGATGCTTCGTGGCAAACAAGCACCCATGCGCCACTAGAAAGTTATCTAAAAAATACCTCCCCCTGATAAAAGCTCCTTGAAATTGGTCCACCAAAGTATCCAATAACAGAAACTAACCTCCCTGTGAATACTTTTGCAATAATCTTGTAAGTGCCATGCAGCAGACTGATGGGCCTAAAATGTTGGAACTCCTGAGCCCCCTGCTTCTTGGGAAGAAGCACAATGAAGGTCTTGTTGATCCCCTCTAAGTGCGCCTTCCCTTCTTGGAACTCCCTCACCGCTGCCACCAGATCTTCTTTGACTATGTGCCAACAATTCTGAAAGAAAACCATGGGAAAACCTCCCGGACCGAGGGCCTTATCGCCTGGAAGGGAGAATATTGCTTAGTGAACCTCGGACTCATAGATCGGCCTCAAGATAACCTTCCTCTCCTTAGTTGACAAATGGGGAAGTAAATCCTCTGCTGTCCTCGGCCTAGAGAAGTCATCCTCTGTGAAGAGTCTAGAAGAGAACTCTCACACTTGACCTCTGATGTCCTCATCTGTGTAGAAGGAAAGGTCCCTCACCTTAATGGTGGAGATGGAGTTGAACCTCCTCCTACAGGAAGCAATCCGCTGGAAGTTTGTCATATTCCAATCTACCTCCTTAATCCATCTATCTCTGGATCTCTATCTCTAATACATTTCCTATCTGAGCATGATGTCCCTTTAAAGAATCCCTAAGAGCCATGTCCTCTTTATCCATCCCCACTTCCTCCATACTGTCAAGACCACCTATATGATGCAAAATTATGTCCTTTGCTGCCCTCCCCTGTAAAGATTTGCCAACTCCCCATACTCTCAACAGCTGTGATATGTGTCTCAATCTTCTATCCAAAGAAGCTATAACAGATCTCACTGAACTATGGGCCCTCCAAGCATCCGCCACCGTGACCATAAAGTCATCCTCTTTGAACCAGTTTTAACTTCTCAAGCCTAAAGATGGGTTTCTTGTCATGCATTCTGCTAGTCTTCAACAAAATGGGATTATGGTCAGATGCTGATCTAGCTAGAGTAAGGGAATCTATCCTCACAATCAATCATCACAAGAACTTGTCCATCCTAGAGTAGGAAGCCTGTGCTCGCAAATTAGACCAGGTAAAAAAGTATTAGCCAAGCCCGAATCCACCTGCTCTACTTCCTAGATGAAATCTGAAAAATCCTTCATCTCACTAGTGGAACCCATGCTAGCTAACCTCGCCCATGGTGCTACAACTGCATTAAAGTCCCCACCCACACACCACGATCTTCCTTAAGCAAGGTGGTGCTGAGTCAAATCATACCATAACTGATGCTTCTCCTCCCTCAAGTGAGGCCGTACACCCCACTAAAGTCCCATGAAAAGTTAACACCCCAGAAGTGCACCGTAATAGCCCATTTAGAAACCACCCTATCTACTACCACCTCCCCCACTTCAAAAGGATTTTAGAGGATAATAATGCCCCCGGATCTCCCTATCGCCAGAGTTTCTACTTTTCAATTATTCTACCATCCTTTGGAATTTGCTTAATCCTTGATCTTCTCCTTTTTGAGCTTGCCGCCGCATGAAAATAAGATGTGTTTGTATGTTTATTCTTAAGCCAATGCTTTTTAGCCCTTTGCTTCCACTTCAATTCATCTCTCTTTAGCCAATTATCATTCTCTTTCTTGTATTTTTTCAACATTTCCATGTCACTGTCTGTAGCTTGCACTATGTTATGTATTTGGATTCCAATTCATCAATTCTGTGAAGCAAATCCTGCCTAAATATGACTCCTGTACACAAAGGATATCCACCTTGTTTTTCAACCATAGATGCCCAGGCCCAGCAGCTCTCATCTTACAATTACTGTTAAGTCCTCTTATGTTCCCAGTAGCTATCTTCATTTATAAGATTAGACATGCATCACTTCCTATATGCACCCTGTCGGTGTATTCTTCCACTGGTCCTTCTACTCCTAAGACTACAGCCGGTTTTTGACAGAAAGTTGACCTCCCTCCTACCAATTTTAATACCCCCCTCCTCTCTTCTTGGCACCATTGCTCATCATGCCAGGTTTTTTAATCTTTTAGTAAGACTTCCAAACTGATGGTCTTTACATTCAAAAGATGCACCAATTTTCTAAAAGGTTCTAGACTTCTGTTTTGTAGATCAATGGACAGTGAATTTCTCTCAATGAAGTTAACAAAAATATGAGTACGGATACACTACAACTTTATAACAGCTATGGAACTGAATACACCTCATCGTGAACCTGTGTAAATATAAGTTAGGCCAGTTTGATTGCAAGTTAGGATTGCTTATCCCATAGTTAACCTTCTCGTTAAGCCTATTTTTCGTTTTGATAACTTTGATAAGGTAACCAACCTTAACCTGGTGAGATACACCATTCAGCCGGTTAAACAATCCAGACTGAAGAAGCCAGATTGCTTAACTGGCTGTTATCCTGAGATAGCAAAAGGATACTATCAAATCCCAAAAGGTGATTTCTGGGTTATCCCCACATTGCTAATCCTAGGATAGCTTGTCCAATTATCAGATTAGCCGTAAGAATACATATGTGACATTAATTGTTATGATATCTCATGAATTTTAATAAAAAGGTCCAGACTACATGGTGCCTCCAATTCAATCATAATGAATCCCCTTGCATGTCCCCTTGGCACTTTTTAGGCTAACTAAGATTAGATATAGATACTGTTTTTCCAATCTTCACTGACTATATGCAATCTTGTCCTGAGAGATATTGTAATTCTATAGCTTTTATTTTATTCTATGTTACTTGACAACAAGGATGGCAGTGTCCCTTCGGTATCAGTTTCGGCTGGGTCCAAAACCGAAACGTATCAGTTTCAGTTACACCCAGTTTCGGGCGTATCGGGCGGACATGAATCCCCTTAAGAGGGGATCGTCCGGTTTTGCCCAGTTTCAGATTCTCCATGTCCAAAACCAATAAGTTTTCATAGAAACATATCAGTTTCAGGTGCAACCGCCATCCATGCTTGATAATCGCTTGAGTTTATTGTTGTTTATCTTAAGTATTGTTATTTTTTTCAAATTAACTTGTTCAAATTATGACCACTAACTCTCTAGCAATTAGATGTTCCCCCCACAGTGGACAAAGTAATACTAAATGTAGTAAATAATACTCACATATGTTGTTTCTCTCTCTCAGGCCTCTTCGCTTATATATTTAGTCATGGCAAGAAAGGACATGTCACCATTTGAGATCATAGTAATACTCACCATCACTATGGTCAGCCATAGCATCGTAGAGGCACATACAGATGGCCAGACACCTACTCCACTACATCCATCAGATGGTAAGTTTAACTCAATCTTATTTGAATATTTGTGTGACAAAAAAATTTAACTAAAGTTATCGTTTTTTATTATTATTATGCAGTTGCAAACCCTGGGATGCCACCATCATTTACATTGACACACGAAAACCACCAGGAGTATGGGGATGGAGGAGGATACTCGCCTATAATTGTCGGAGTAATCACATTTGTGTTAATCGCTGTGGGCTTTGTTATTTGGTGGTATGTTAAGATTCAGAAGGGCGACAAGCCCCGCATACATGATGTCGAGTTAGCTAGTCAAGCTTGACACTTGTTATGCTACTTGTACTTTGCTTTCTCTGATGTAGAGTCATGACAATGAACCCTTGGATGTTTCATACTCAGACTGCTACTTGTATTCTATAGTTGTATTATTAGAGAGAATATGTTGTAACTTGACAATTCTGGATAACCATGACTATGCCAAAGCTATCCTCATTAGTGTCACCGTTAAGCTCACAAGTAGAGTCAGGTTTCAACTCATTGCTTCAGGAACGTTGTTTAGCAGTTCTGTTTTGTGCTAAGAAAAATCAAGGCAGAAAGGTTCTCACCTTTGTATAAGATTTTGGAAACATCTCCTTCGAAACAGTGAGAAGTCCATGCCACCATGTCTGAGACTTGGTATTTGGTGGTGTCCACTACACCAAAGCCAAGCTTCCTCAGAAACTCTCCACTCTCTAGTGCACTGTAACAGCATAGCCCTTTGTTCCTGCTGCACCATCTTCTTCCTTGCAGCCGCCTTTCATGTCCAAAACATCCCATAACATGTTGCTGAGCATGGGGAGCAATGGTCAGCATCAGGAACACCCCCAAGCACCCTGCCATGGATCCACCGCCATCTCCCTCCTCCCGAGACATGGGAGACAGAGGAATCAAGAAGAACCACCCCCCAAGCAACAAGGGGAGAAGAACAAACCACAGCACCAGCCAGGACCCTCTCAGATCTCTCCGCAAGGCCGCCCATTCTTAATGCCCCCAACGTAACCAACCAGCCAGTCCCCCATCCCTCCCAACACTCTGCGTGCGAAGGAAGGGAGCAGAAGGCAAAAGAGAAAGATGGCAGCAGAGCGTGGGCGCAGCTCCCGGACAGAGATGGAAGACAGCTCACCGCGCACGCGCTCCGAGCGCCACATTCCACTGGAGATCCTGCCGGAAAGAAATTGTGAAAATTACTCTACTGTATAGTCGGTGTATATACGCCATCACTATTAAAATATTATTGGAAATGTCACTGCTGTAATCTCTCAAATATTGCAAAAAGTTGTAGTTTAAGAGAATATTTCTAATTCAAGTATTTTATTATTTAAAAATAATAATTAGGGTTTTTTGTCGGAGTGAGTGATTTTTTTTAAGTTGGATCCAAAAAGACTTTTTTTAGTTCCACTCATAATACCAGAATCTTAAGAGTTAATTTTTAGGCCATACTTTTAATTTCTCATCATCTTTGAGCTTGGGAGATCATTTTCATCTTTTTGGCACCATTTTTTTTATATTTCTATTTTACCTTTCCGCATTTTCATCTTTTCCAACATTTTTTAATACCATTTTAGTCTTCCACCTTTTCATCTTCTCCCCCTAACTGTATCTTATATGTAGTAAGTCTATATATTAGTTACAGTAAATTTTGATATTAGTTACAGCAACTTTTCATCTCATTTACAGACTATAATTTAAATTTTTAGAGAAAAAAAATTATTTATTTATAATTGTTAAGATTCAAACTCAAATTTTCACAAATCTAATATAAAATTTTCACCACTAAATTATAAGCTTTTTCAAATTTTTATTTTTTTATTATTTTTTAAAATACTAGCCTATTACATCGTCAGATTTGAACCCTTGATATCAATTAAACTATAGGGTACAGCCACTTTTTTTGTTACAATATAACATACCCTATTTTTCTCATATATTTGTAATAAATTTTAATATCATTTACAATAAGTCAAGTCTACACATCACTTACAATAAGTCTTAATATCACTTATAGTAAATCCACACATTATTATCATTAGTCTTGATATCACTTACAATAAATCTATATATTATTAAAATAAATATTGATCTCACTTACCGTAAATTTTGATATAACTTAAATTGTATTTTTAAATCACTTACAATAAATCTACTTGATAACCGGTTCCACTGTCTGCAATGCAATCCACTGTAGATAGTGCAAGGTCTATTAAATCCTCCTTGCTTTGATATCATGCGGATATCACTTGTATTATTCGGCCCTTATCTGAGGCCTATCTGAATTTGATTCAGTTGTGGGCCAAAAGACAAGGTTGGTTTCATTTCTTTAAGGAACATTGTCTCTAGAAACCTGTGGATAACGCTATTCGAGGGTTGGCCCTCGGATAGGGTTATCAGAAGTTAACCGAGCGAGGCCCAGATATCTCTCTAATAACGTATCTATTTTATCAAAGCGAACCACAATTTGTCGAGGCTTATAAACCCTAGTTATCAGCAGTTAACCAAGGATATCCGGTTATCAAACTCATAAATATATATATTTTTTACCTAACCTATAGTATATATTTTTTATATATCTAGAGCCCATGATTAATTAATTTCAATGTTTAGTGTGTCTATAACAGTAAGGATCTATAACTAGTATCGTAACAATTTACATCAACTGAAGATATAACAGATTATACTAACTACATCATCGAATGATGTAACATGTTACAACTTGTATTGTAAAATATTATAATGTATAGTTTCACAGTCTATAACGGTAAATTTACATCAACTAGAGAGGTAGCAGATTGCATGATTACTATAATTGCATACATCGAATACTATAACACATTATAATTTATACTGTAATAGATTATAATATATAATATAACAGGGTATAATGTAACCTCTTACATCTCTATTTGATATAAACTTACAGTTATAAGTTGTTATACCATACATTATAATCTGGTACAATATAAGTTGTAATGTGTTATAATATTCGATGTAAGTAGTTATAATAATTATGTAATATGTTACATCTGCAGTTAATGTAAGTTGTTACAGTAGTAGTTATATAATCTTATAATACTAGTTATAGATTTTTATAATTATAAACTCTTACATTAAATATTGAAATTAGTTAACTATAGACCTTATTGATATAAAAATTATATTGTAAGTAATGGAAAAAAAATATTGTAAGTAATGAAAAAAATATTTTGTAAGTGATATAAAGATTTACTATAAGTAATTTAAACAATATATTGTAAGTAATATCAGAAATTATTGTAAGTGACATAAAAAAAACTCATTGTAAGTAATATCAAACGTACTTAAGAGATGTGCAGACTTAATATAAGTCTTGATATCACTTACAATATATTTTTTTACCTCAGTTAAATAATATATTTTTTATATCACTAAAGTCAATGATTAATTAATGACAACGTTCAATGTAAGAGTTTATAATAGCAAGAATGTGTAACTAGTACTACAAGAGTTCATAACTTGTACTGGAACAATCTAAATCAACTGGAGATGTAACAAAGTATATGATTATTGTGGCTACTTTCATCGAATATTATGTCACATTATAACTTATAATGTATCAGGTTATAATGTATAATGTAATAACCTATAATTGTAAGTTTATCAATTGGAGATGTTAAAAGTTATACGATTATTGTAACATTGAATATTATAACATGTTACAACTTATATTGTAATAGATTATAACATATAATATAACAGCCTGTCTTGTAACATGTTGCATCTCCAGTGATATTAAAATTTATTATAAATATATGAGAAAATAAGAGATGTTATATTATAATATAAAAAGTGATTGTAATTTAGTGGTGAAAATTGTACGTTGTATTTGTAGAGATCTGAGTTTAAATTATAGTAGTCATAAATAAATAGAAATGTTTTTGTTTTCTAAAGTTGTAAGTGGTATGAAAATTTACTGTAACTGATATTAAAATATATCAATTTACTGTAATTGATGTAAATTTATAATTCGGGGAGGACAAAAAGATGGAAAGATAAAATAGAAATATAAAAAAAACTTTTGGCACCAAAAAAGATGAAAATCATATTTCGAGGCTTATAAATAGTAAAAAAACTAGCTCTATACATATGGGATGCACGAAAAATTATTAGATTTGAATAAATAAATTTTATAAGTCGTATACATGAGGTTAATAGTATTTATTATTAATATAATAATTTTAGTAAAATGAATTATTCAAAAATATGTAATGTCTTTTTAATTTTTTTAGAAATAAAGAAAAAGTGTTTTAATGAATAAAGTAAAATGGGAAAGAATTTTGAGTAAAGATGTGAGGGAGGGACCGGCGCAGGGCACCTCTTCAGATGACGCCCTAAGGAACCTTTCCATTCCTTCTATGCGCTTTTCCTTCTTCGCTGCTGCGGGCTTCATGGATGGCAGACACACCATGCCAGCACTTCACCCTTACTTTTGTCTTCTTTTGTTTAACACATGATCTTTTGGCCAACTCCAAATTAATTCTTTGATTTAAATCCCAAATTACAAATACCATGAGAGAGAGAGAGAGGGTAAAGCCCTCCTGTATAACTTGTCCCACCTTCTTATAACCTACCATGGTGAATATATATGCGAGAAACAATATTATCAATAAATATCATAAACATGACCAACTTAGGTTAAAATGTAAAGTTAAAATTTATCCCTAATGTCTTTATATCGTTTCTTAGTTATTGCATGTGAAAATTGTAACACAGACGATGGAAATTCATAAGAGGTGAATGAGTCACAAACTCAAATAATGATAACATAGATACATAAATAAGGAAAATTATAAGGAAGTAAATGCAAGCACACACAACACATAGTTTTTTTTTTTTTTTTTTGATGGGGTGGGGGGGGGGGCCTAGATCAATGCATAGCCCCCAAGAAAATTACCCTAAGATTTCAACTGACAACTGTTAAAACTAGCACTTAAATTTCTCATTGAATATAGACGTTCAGCCGATCTTAACTTCCATTGAATACAGACCTTCACTCAATCCTAATAAAATATACATGTGGGTCAAGATTTTACTCAATTTGTTAAGGATTTATTATAAGATTAAATATGAATCTAGACTTTAACTTCAATTTTGAATATAGAAACTTATCAATGATTAATGTCAGTATTATATGCCCATTCAGGATGGAAATACTTCTTTCTGAAAAGTTATCTATCTTCAAATCATAATTATGAAGAGAAAAATTAAAATAAGACACATGGGTGGGTCAAGATTCTATAAAATGGCCATATATTTAGTATAAGATAAAATATGAATCTAGAATTTACATTTGTAGATCACAAAAGTATAAAAGGTTAGTGGGATAAGATTTGGTCATAACTTCAACGTATCTTTATGGATATTGAAATTTATGAATGACTAGTGTGAGTATTATATGCCCATTCACCACTATAAAAGAATAGTAGTACTTCTCTCTTGAGAGCTGTCTATCTTTAAATAGTACTTGTGAAGAGGAGAACTTGGCCTTCTAATGATGTGTTTGTTTATTGCTCTCTTGTTGATTTGTTCTTTTGCACCACTAAGCTATGGAGCCCTAGAAAATGATATACCGATGGCTATGCAGCAGCATATGGACATTAAGAATGTGGCAATAAAGACTTTTGAGGTATGTATAACCTTTTGGTCAAGTTTTCATTCTAAAAGAAATTAAATACCTTAAGACCATATTTTTTTAGTGTGACTAAAATGTGCATAAGTCTCTTCTTGTTCATACATAGAAATTTTCAGTTGGTTAGGATCCTACATCTTCAACTAGAATGATAATGGTTGAAGTCTCATCAAGGGTCATCTTTAAAGGTTTTTTAAAAAATATTTCTTAGAAAACTATAATAATTTGTATTTTCAATCAAAAAAATCTCTTTTTGTTCCTAGTTGTTCCTTTATCTTGAAGCTAATTACTCATTCAGTGCCTTGTTCATCTGATTGGGATAATATCCAATATCCATTTTTCACTGTCATAGTCATTGGTTTTACCATCAATCATAATACATTTATCTCAGATCTTTGGTTTAACTTTAGATCACCTTTACATCTATCACATAGGAAACTACAATGAGAATCATAGAGCAGTTTATTCCATCCATTTAAATTGATTTTTATTCAAACCTTGCCTAATATTTATTTTCAATAACTTCAGAAGTTTTGTCAATCTCCGTAACTTTTTCTCTCAAAGCTACTCATGTCGCTTACTAGTCGTTACTATTGCAATATCTCATATAAAAGTCTAGATCACATAGAAAATTATAGACAGAATGCCAAAGTACTTCATTTAACCAAGTTAAACTAATTTCTTGATTTAAACGTTGTTAATTTCATATCTATGTTCATCAACCTTGTCAACTTTTATGCCTTTTTATTCACTTACATGAATCTAGTCATAGTATAATAAAAGAATTTCACAAAGTTTTTGAAACAATTGCTCCTAGTTGTTGGGGCTGTGCAAAATAATTGAGATACACTTTGTTGTTGATCATATGCACAATCATTCTCTTATAGTAAGTGCCTTAAGTAATACCATTCAACTCCCATGCACATTACTCACCCTATCATGCATGCATATCCTTGAACACGTGGCATTGATATAATTTATCTCCATTTAGATAATGACAATTTAATGCCTTCTTAATTTAACCATCTTAGACTGTTGTCTTGAGAGATGTGCAGCTTAAAAAAGGCCCATAATATATTATTTTCTATCAACATAACTCAAGACATCCCACTTTATGTAAAGGAGACTTAATAAATCACTTATAAACTAGATAAACAATCTTGAATACTAAAGCCCGAAAGATATATACTTGATGCCAATTTTTCCAATTCGACATCTAGTTTGGTTTTACTTCTAAAATGGCAATAGTATCAAATGATACATTGATCCAAAAGTCTTTATTTTTTACCGCATGTTTGAAAGGCTCTTTTGAGATTTATTTTATGTTATTTCCTAATACAATTGGTGGACATTAGATGTTCACCCCAAAAAAAAGTGTAATAAGAATTGACACACTGAGATAAAAACTAGGTGACTGATTAGACTTGGTCTAATATTTTCAATATGTTTAAATATTTAAATCATGTTTACTTTTGGTAGATGGAGGCCTAGGAATGAAAGCAGGAAGTAGAATTAATCAGTATTGTTATATCATCTAAAGTAAAGATTAATCCCTTCTAACTCTAGTGAAATAAAAATAAATATGACCTGACACAAATTATTGAAAAGAACTCCATTTCTGGCATAGATGATTATTTTCAAACGTTAACTACCATAAAAAATAAAAGAAGATTTGAGATGATAGATTGTGTATGAATTGAACTTTCTTATCAATATACTAGAAGTTTGTGGCATGGACAACATTAGAGGTGGTAGTGGTTTTTGCTATGAACTAGAGTACCAGAACACACAATAAGCATATCCACTTTTTTTTAAAGCAACAATGTTTTAAGAATTATAATTGTTACACCAATGTCACATTCTTGAGTATATATGTGCCCTCTTAGAAGAAGTGAAAGATAGATCGAAGAGGGACATGATGATCATGATAGAATATTGAATATTAATTAGTGTTGTCAAGGTGAGTTTGTCTTGAATAAAGCATGATTTATGACTCTCAATAAAAAAACAATTTGCTATGTTTCTTTGCATATGTAGTTTTTGATGATGTTATATATTCATTTTATTTTTTATGCTTTATTATTTATATCTTTGTAGATTGATAACCACATTATCGACTGCATTAATATCTACAAACAGCAAGCCTTTCAACACCCTTTATTGATCAATCATACACTTCAAGTAAGTATCAAAATTCCTAAAAAATATATGTTATTGATGAACATGCATCACTTAATGCACTTGGCATGTTTTTGTGAACCCCCACTCATTTTCAAGATGGCATTGTCAAGATGAGAGTCATGGGCTTGATGGAATATAGTTTATGTGCCATAAGGGTCCACAATCTTAAGGTCATAGGTCTCTCATCCTCATAGAGGAGTTGAAGGTGGGCTTGCATACTTGACATAGGCATCTTATTGCGAATCAATTGGCACTTTATGTGGCAAGTTCCCTGGTGGATTAAATAGCATAACCTTAGGCTCCTTGTGTGCTTAGGGATATAGGGGCCTAATCCATGTTGCTTTGAGGACTTGTCCTGTTGGGATGAATGGGCTCAATAAGCAAAACAGACATATACTGGGCCGAGGTCATGTTTCCATTTGCAAGGTCATTCATAGTATCACATTGTTTTTAAATCATACGAAAAAATAAAATTTCAAATTGACTATTTCTTGTTATTGCAGTTGAAACCTAATTATCCTGGTGAAATAAATGATTATATATATGAAGCTTCTTCTCCATGGAACAGATCAAAAAGTTGCCCAGAAAGATCTATACCTATTGAAAGGATACAAAGACATGGCCACTTGACAGGCAACCTTACAGTAAATCATGTATACAAACATCCACAATACTTTCTTAAGCAAAAAGGAATGCAACAAAGAAACAATCAATACACACATGCGGTGAACTCATCTTTTTCTCCTGTTTATTTATCAAATCATAAGTCAATTTTCAAAAAAAAAAAATCAACTTATAAAGATATATGTTACTTGTGTTTCAGCATTGTTCTATTGACGTATATCATGACAAATTTTATGGTCTCAAAGCGACTCTGAATGTGTGGAACCCAAAAGTAGAGAAGGAAGATGTCTTTAGTTTGTCTCAAGTCTGGATCGTAGGAGGAGAAGATAATCATAATACTCTAGAAGCTGGATGGACGGTACATATCATATTTTTATTCACAAACATGCTATTTTGTTATTTTACTCATAAATAGTGAAAATTATATATGCAACAAAAATTATTGTTATTTTCTTCTTTCCGACATTATTTTCATAAATAGTAAAAACATAAAGACATTTTATATTCTTAGAATCACTAACATTCACAATCCAAATATGAATGTTATGCTTAACCAAATTAATAGTTGGCCATTCCATAGTACATAAGTTTGACCTAAGTGTTTCCTTAGAAGCAAAGAGTAACAATGAAACAAACGCACACAACATGGGGAGCAGAAGACATATGACATAGAGATACATACATATATAAGTATAGGGGCACACAGTCATGTGAGTCCGCAATAGTGATATTTCGATCTAGTCATTAGCATGTACTTTTCTTGAGAAATGGATAGTACTACTTGTGTATTAAGTAAAAGGAGGAGCCTATAAGTCTAGGCATACAATGAAAGCCCCCCAAACCTACCAAGCCCAGTATACATAGCCATCCATCCTAAATAGGTACTAGGTAGTCAAACTCTGGTCCCATGATAATTCGATACCATATAACCTTGACCTAAGTGTTTCCTTAGAAGCAAGGAGTAACAATGAAACAAAAACAAATGCAACATGGGGAGCAGAAGACATATAACTCACAGATACATACATATACTTCTAGAATTAGTTCACATAAGTGGGATATATTTTCTCACACACACACACACACATGATAAATAAAAAAATGATGAGTTTGACTAATTTACATTACTCACGCACACACATACCAAGCCCACTATACATAGTCATCCATCTTAAATAGGTAGTCAAAATCTAGCTCCATGATAAAGAAAAAAATGATGAGTTTTGACTAATTTACATTACTCACACACACACACACACCCCTAAACCTACCAAGCCCACTATACCTAGACATCCATATCCTAAATAGGTAGTCAAACTCTAGCCCCATGATAAATAAAAAAATGATGAGTTTGACTAATTTACATTACTCCCAATAGCTACCCATTCCTTGACCTTGATATAAACCCCCACAAAGCAATTTTGAAGAAGATGAGGATGTATGCCCACCATTAGCATACATTACCACCAAATAACTATGAATGAAATAGTTTAGTCGTTGGGTTGTGATTTGTCAAAGTATACATATATATGATATCTAACATCATAAACTCAATTTTCAGGTGTTCCCGTATCTGTATGGAACTGCTGAAACTAGATTGTTCACATACTTTACTGTAAGTACTTGCTATTCCAGACTGGTTTTTCATACTATATAATAGAAGCATCTTTCTTGATCACATTTTCCAACTTATTGTGTCATCAATTTGTCTAATTTACATTGTCCTAACTCTTTATTTATGTATATAGTACATGCTATTTAGTTCATGCCATTCAAATTTCTAAAATTACTTACTCTACTAGCTCTTTTTCATGTGACTTTTAGGTAGATCATTATAAGACAGGATGCTTTAATCTTCGATGCCCTGCTTTTATTCAAACCAATCCACATACTATACTTGGCTCCTATTTGCGGCCTGTTTCTATGTATGGAGGTCAACAATATGCCATAGATCTTGAAATATTCCAGGTAATAATGTAGCAATCCTTAATGCTTGAAAAATGAAATGTCTATATTATATGAAATTGATAATTATATATGTATTCTTTCAATCTATCATATTCTACTTCTGCATAGCATTTTATATTCATTGTGGTCTCATGTATATTCTCTTGATAGTTTGTATTTCATCATATTTATCCTCGTCATCAACTATTTCTTATTTAACTAAACTTTAAGAGGATGCAAAGTGAAAAAAAGGCTAATTAATTCTTTCCATAGGTTGTCATAAGAATTCTTTTCCCTTAAAAATAATAAAAATAATGTTCATTAAAGGCAATTATGTTTGAAAATGTTTGACATGATTGCAAAACTTAATAACAATCTTATATAGAAATGATAGGCTGGAAATTCTCGATATCTAATCACATGTTTCCACTTCAAATGGGAAATACATCTTTAAATCACAAATATTAAACTAGAGAAGGAAAAGGACACGTAAGGATGCAATGTAGCATGTGATCTACTTCTTTTTTTATGCATAATATTGCATCGTTCTACATGATATCATGTTTCTAATAATGTGAGGCTGAAATGATATGATGCACGAGAAAGTAGTATATTGTCCATTGTACTGCTTAATTAATTTCCCAGGGACACTATATCACATTTCTATATATATTGCTTTGCAATTTTTTCAATGATGAAAGTCATTTTTATCAAAATCTAGCTTCTCCACATATTTCCTCCTTTTAAAGCAGTGACTATGATGAATACATATTGAGGACTTTCAAGTCATCTATATATGACTATAGAGGATATGCTCTCACTGTAATACCCCAACGCGGAATATTGGAGCGGTAAATAGTTAAATAAATAGTATAGAGTGAGATATAAACATCAAATCATTGCACAATTTGGAATAATATCAAACAAACCAACTTCATTAATAATTCCACTAAAATGCTATTACAATCACTAATTCATAGCCATAACTATGGGTCTAAAGTACTTTATTCAAATAAAAACAAATTACACTAATCAAGCTAACTACTAAAGCTTCGGTTGTCGAAAAGCTAGTCACTCTTGCACATCCTGATCCCCTTCCTCGTAAGTGTAGTAGTCTCAATCAGACTCACCTGAAACACATGAAATAAATAGCGCAGAATGATCGAAAGTTGCCCAGTAGGACTTAATGTCTCGTATAAATAGGCATAATTTAAGTGATTAATGTCTTGTCAAGTAGGATAACGGTAGAGAATGATCAAGTATAGTCAAGAGAGTAACGTCGCATGATAGCAAGAGAATGATGGTACTTTCCACATGAAAATAGCACAACTAGCATGATAACAGATTGGCCATATAACGAGATAGCATGTAACGTTTGCACATGAGTGCACTAGTCGAAATAGCACGTTTGGTCGATCTTCTTGTCAACCGAGAGAACATAGTGTGGAGGCAAATTCCGGTTTGGGCCGAAACCAAACGGGCCTACACCTGGAGGGAGAGGGAGGGTGGACGTCGGTAGCGGACGGATGCCTGCAATCACTAGAAAGAGGTAAGGGAGGCCCGGTTGAAGAACCGGGGAGAACCCTCTGATGCCTAAGTCAGTGGCAGGCCTAAAGAGGTAAGAAGGAATGGGGGTTCTCGTGTGTGGCTCGCGCGAGGGCAGTGTGAGTGAGATCACATACCTCTGCATGGAGGCCTACCTGGGCCTTTTATAGGCATGAGC
This sequence comes from Colocasia esculenta, assembly GCA_014218235.1. Classification (NCBI taxonomy): domain Eukaryota; kingdom Viridiplantae; phylum Streptophyta; class Magnoliopsida; order Alismatales; family Araceae; genus Colocasia; species Colocasia esculenta. The sequence continues at coordinate 178,762,781 of CM024755.1, read as the reverse complement.
ATTGAGGAGAAGAGACGCTTCACCTCTTGATCGTGTCCGAAAGGTCGCTTCGGTTGGCGAGTCTGACGGGGAGTTACGTCCGAGGACATGCGTTGAGGAGTGTTGCAGTTATGGTGTCTTTTGAACGTGACGCGCTTGATCTGCGGCCGTTGTAACCATTATGAGGACGTGAAGGGGCTGTTTGGGCGCTCCTGGCCAAAGGTACCGAGTAGGCAGCCTGTTCGGAAGGCTGGACCCGTTGTTCGGCGTGCATTGCCCGGGCGATGGTCAAGCCTGCGGGTCTAAGGCACTCTTAGAGCAAGGGACCTATTCGGTAGGCCGGAGCCTGGACCGAATAGGCCACGAGGTGCCCGAAAAGGACCCTTGTTCGGTGGGCGTCACTTGATCCGAGCAGGTGGTGGGACATCTGGAGACGCATCCCTAGGAGCTCGATGGTGCTTGGACATTACGGCCGCTCCCTGGGCTCCATACGCGGTCCTTGGGAAGACGTGGCACCCTGCGGAAGGTCCACGTCTGCCTCCAGGGTTGGTTGCTTATGATGGACCTAGGTGGCTAGAAATAGCCACCACACTTGCCCCCCACGCCCTTGAGTGGCTTGGGAACCGAGGCGCTCAAGGGCGGCTTCCTGATCGGATGTCACCTCCGCATTAAATGTGGTAATGTCCTCGGGGACCCGAACGGCTGAATAGAGATGTCGTTCAGGGTTCTTCCTCGAAAACAGAGGAGTCGCCATGATGAAAGTCGGGCTCGTGTCGAGCTGTGGTTGTTGTGTCGCCCGATCGGACGGGCACCAGCGGTGCACCCGAGGAATGGCTTGGAGTGGAGGGAAACGCCATTTCTGGCCCGCTTCGAATTTCTCACCCCTCCTTCCTTATAAGCGAGGAGAGGGGCAAAGGCGGGAGCCACACCTTCGAAACCTCTTGGAGCTTCCTGCTATCAGAACTCTCATGCCCCTCCAAGCTCTCAGTCACCTCCTTCTTCATCTTCTTCCTCGTGCGTCTCCCTCCGGCGATGGCAGACAAGGGCAAGGCCGCAACGGTCATTGGAACGAGCGGAGTCACCGTGGCCACGGCCCAGGGGCCGCGATGCTGCCATTACGAGGGTCTCTGGGAGTGCTTCCGCATCGGCGACGAGTATGAGATCCTTGACGCCAAGGAGGGGGAGGCATACCAGGTGGCCAGGCCAGGCTGTCTCCTCCTCTCCGTTGATCTCATGGAGGTGGGTCTCCGACTACCACTGCCAGAGACGGCGAAGGTGCTGCTGAACTGGTGGGGGATCTCACCCATCCAGTTTACGCCCAACTCCTGGAGGTACATTTCCATCTTCGGTGTCATTTGCAAAATCAAAGAGATTCGCGGTTCGGTGGTCGTGTTCCGCTCCCACTTCAAGCTCTCCGCCTCGCGATCGTCGGGGCTAAGTGTTTACTACTTGAAGCACCGCAACGAGAGGATGCAGATCCATCTGTCAATCAAGTACTCCAACAACAAGGGTTGGTCGGAGCGGTTGTTCTTCGTCAAGCGTCGAGACGATGCTGAATGGGGGTTTCCGACTGTCATCCAAATGGCGCGAGAGGATGAGTTCCCCAAGCTGATCCAGGATGAGGCGAGGGCCTCAGACAGGCTTCTCCAAACAAGAGTGAGGAATGGGGAAGGCTACCTGACCGAGTTCCTCCTCGTCCAGCATGGTCTGAGCAAGCCGTGGAGTAAGTGCCCGACCTTATGTCGCGTGCAGACCAGATCGGTAATCGTTCTCTAATATTCTCTTCCTTCGTGCAGCTACTGCCGAGCTGGGCGCTGGTCGGGGCCAGGAGGTCAATGAAAATTTTGCCGAGAAGATTTCGATTACACCCCACATGGTGTTCGAGGGCGACAATGTGGCTGCGGTTGTTCAGATCCCTTCTGCCGTGAGGGTTGGTACTGCGGTGACAATCACACTAGTGGCGCCTTCCCCCACCAAGGGGCGCCCAGAGGGTTCTCGGGTCGCTGAGAAGAGACTCGAGAAAACTCACTTGAAGAAGAAGGCCACCCGGGCAGTGATTTCGGCAGTCGCGCCAGGGCCCTTACTCGAAGAGGGTGAAGGTGCAACCCAACCGCCCCCTTCCCCGAGGAAGAGGTCGATGCTGCTCGATGATAGAGCGGAGGCTGAGGAAGAGGACGACGAGCTGTTGCTGCGCAAGAAGCGCAAGACTGCCAAGACGGTCCAGCAGGAAGCGCCGTGGGTGTCTTCCACAAGAGTTGGCGACCGAGCCCGGAGTCGTCGTTCTAAGTGACGAGTCAGGTCGCTCCAACGAAATGGCCCCCTCGGGGGCTTCGAATACCATTGGCGTGAGCAAGACGCCGCTGGTGGTGATGCAGGAACCTCTGCTCGTGGGAGCAAAGAGGTTGAGTTCCCAGCTAGGGGGGCTAGGGGGGAGGAGACTTCTCCGCGCCACGAAGTGCCGGAGGGGAACACCCCCGAGGTGGCCGCCGCGGCCGGAGCTGAAAAGGCGGCGGCAGAAGCAGCCCTGACTGAGGGCCCTCTGCTCCCCAACGAAGTAATTGTAGCAGCAATGGTGCAAACAATTACTTCGGTTCCTGAGGGAGCCGAGGGGGTCTCTCAATCCGGAGCGGGAGAGACTCAAGAGACGGCCTGAGCAACAGAAGGCCAAGAGATGGCTTCTGAAGATGCTGGCGGAGCAGGGCCATCCAGGGAACCAGTGGGCGAGACCGCCACCGATCACGTCGACTCCGAGGAGGACCGGAGGCCGCTAACCGAAGTGCTGAGGGGAAGGCCATCTGAGCTCCCCTCGCAGGCAATGCTGGAGGCCACGCTCGGAAGGCTTGAGGGCGATGCTGCGAGGCCTCTGCCTCCATGCCCATCTGCATCCTATCTGGATAGGGTGGCGCGGTGCCAGGACCTGAGCCCGGAGAAGACCCCCGAGCAATCGAGTGCGGCCTACCGCCCAGAGCACCCTGCCGACCACAACGACGAGGACAACATCGACGTGGGGGCGTCGGTGGACGGGATCGCGAGCTTCGTGGATGTATTGAAGAAGCTCGCCTTACGTGCCCAGAATCAGAGGCAGCTGCAGGAGGCAGAGTCCGCCTTCTGCAACGACCTCGTGCAATAGCACAAGGCTCGTGAAGCTAAGTTGCTGGATGAGGTGAATAGCCTCAAAGATGCACTCCGGGCTTCTGAGCTCAATTTGGTCGTTGTGCGTGCAGAGAAGGAGGCGCTTGCCTGCGTACTGGCCGACGCTGAGGGATGAGCAGTGGCCAATTACAAGGCGAGTCCAGGCTTCAAGGAAGACTTGGAGCAGTTCGGAGCCCAATCCTACAGAGTGGGCCTCAACGTCGGGAAGGAGCACGGGGAGAGGCTCACTTGGGTCGACCGTGCTCAGGAAGCCTTTGAGGCCTCCGTGTGGGAGTGTCGGCGCCGAACAGGTGACGTCCGCCTGGACGATGTCCGGTTCGTGCATTTTTAGTCCGGGCGGATGCCCCCCGCAGACGATGGTGCTAGTGCTCCCGAGCAGGCGCCTTAGCAGCTTCTCCCCTTTTTTGCTAGTTTTTGTAAACCTAGCCCATCGGGCCCTCTGTACAAAAAGAAATTATGAATGAATTTGTCTTCAGGATTTGTCTATGGCCTCACTTTTTCTATCTTTTCCCTTTTGTCATAGTTCCTGTTCGAATCGGAATTCACTGGTCTGTAAGAGTTGCATGTACCGCACAGGTCAATGGGAACCATACAAGGTTTCGACCAGGGGTGTATGCTGAACACTTGTTCTATAACACCCCCCTCCGACCGCACACATACACATACGTATCACATATCACATATCACATAGCTCTTGATCGGAAGAGGGGTTACACTAACAAACTTCGTTATGGGCTGACAAATTTGTGTAGTGCCCAAGACTAGCAAACTATTCCACAAAGACATTCTTGGAAGTATTACATCTCAACAAAGTAACTTAGTATCAACACCCCTTATTTACATAAGGCCAAACTTTCTCTTCTAGACCTTTAATAGTACAATAAAATCTCTAAAGATTCACTAAAACTATGCTCTTCTACTTCTTCTTCTTCATCACCCGTAAGGTTGTAAATAATATGTAGCTGAGATTTGCATTCTCCTTCAATCTGAAGGGGGGGGGGGGGAATGGAGGAAACAAAGGCATGAGTCGGAAGGACTCAGTAGGTGATAGTAAACATAAAGATAGGAGTTTCAAATTGCAGAACTTCAAGAGTATTCAGAAAGTGCATATATGGAACAAACATAATTGCTCATGAATCTTCATACTTAACATAAACATATAGCCCAAGTTAATTTCATAATGGGCTCAGATGAATCTTAGAACAAAAGTCATATTTATCTTTCAAAATTCATATCATAACTTGATTTCAGAACGAATTCGACAGGCATCACTGCTCTCAAGAGGTTACTATATAGTCGTAAATACATCCTCCGTGCCTAGGCGATTCCAGCACCTTGGATCTTGTTCATTGCGCAAGAACAGGGTATAATTTTTTTATTACCCACCATCGTCAGTCCATTGACTTGGATTTACATACGTACAAACTGTCGCCATCAGCTGATCACAAGTGGCTGGTGCTACCACAAGTGATCCTAAACCCTCTTTGAAGAGAGCACTGTCTTCAGATCATAAATTTCTTCTCATGAGCATAATAGAAATGGGAAATCCAAAGGTAGTTTTGATTGAGAATTAATACCTATATCTTGGTGACAAAGTAGCTCAGAGTTCAAGAGTATAAGAAAGACAATTGGTTGAGACAGGGTTATGACTCAAGCCAATAACTTCAGAAGATTTGAATCGCATAAGAATCCAAGAAAATGAAGATCCATAATGGTCATCACAATTATTCACATCTCATAAGGTTTTCAAACATATGAATTCTCAAGTGGTCAAGTTTTATAGACTCAGTTACCGAATACTGGAGAATAGACTCCATCGGAGTACTACTTGTAATTGCCAACTTTATGAATAACTTAAGGGAGATTAAGGTACATAATGTGGGTAAAATTTATAGTAGTATGACAGTAAATACCAAGGTAAATGAGAGGGTAACCTTCTTGGCTTTTAGAATGAAGTTTTAGCATGGATTCAAGCATGAAAAGGTGCAGAAATTTAGATCAGGATTGTACCTGTCGACAGATAGGAAGGGGCTGTCGACAGATAGCAGCAGATAGAGCTCATGTTTGCTGGCTCTGTGGGTATCTGTCGACAGCAACAAGAGATCTGTCGACAGATACACACAGTCCAAAATCTAGAGTTCTGAAAAACATGCGCCTGTCGACAACTTTGGGCTGGCTGTCGATAGGTAGCAGCAGAACTTTCAGAAATGATGTTTAAATCCATTCTAAACACCCTAATTATAGAACTTATAAACCAAGACATGGTTTATATCAAATGGAAGAGTCTAATTGTAGATCTCACAGTGGTTTATAAGCTAAACAAGAGAGATGGAACAAGAGGCTTGCAATTCGAACTTGTCTAGCTAGAAGCTAACATAGTATAGTGTTGAAAGTGTGGTCTTGATAGCAATGGTTTATTGGAAGATTCCTACAATATGGACACTAAAACACAAGGTATTTAATGTTCCAAATCAAGGTTTGAGGTACAATCATCTAAATGGAAAGAAATCACAATGTTCTAAGATATTGAAATTTCTAGCAAAACTCTATAACATAAATATGGATCAATGGTGGAAGAAGAAGTTAGAAACCTACTTGATTGGTAATGGGAGTGAAGAAGCTCCTTGGTAACTACATGATTCCAAAGGTAATTGAGAAAATCAAACAAAAGAATTTGAGATTCCAATCTCGTATACAAATTTAACCAAGACTGGTTAGCAGGCTCAAAGGCAATATTCTCGTATGAGGCTAAATTCTTCCAACATGAATAGAGAATAGAAGTTCAAGGAAAGGATGAGAACCTACTGAATCTTGAGAAAGAAATAAGGATTCTTCTTCTTCATCTTCTTCTCGTTAGATTAATATCAGTGCAGAGAAGAACAAAAGAACTGCATAAACCTTCAGCTGGTCGCCAGTTCAAGAGAAGCATAAAGAGATTTTGAAATCTTTAGCAGGATGAGAGACAAGGATTTAAAGAAGAAGGAAGAACCCTACTTGACTTCAAGATCAACAAAATCCTTGAATACATCTAATAAAAAATGAAGCAAAGCAAGAAGAAATATACAGGTCATGGCACAACCAGAAGACATGTACATAGGAAACTGAGAAGGATTTGAGGTATGACACCTACTTGACTTGGTGAAGAATAAAGGTACTTCTTCTTCACGTAAAAATCTACAGTAGCAGGAAGAAGTACAGGACAACCACACAGGTAGAAGCTTCGGCAGTTGCTTGTTGAAGATTTGGTGATCCACAGCAGGTAAACCAGTAGCAGCTACAGTTACACTGTCTCCAGCAGCAACCTTCCCACACAAGGTGCCAGCACAGCAACGGTAGTCACAACACACCAACCAGTCATCCATACAGGGGTGAAATCTCACTACAGCAGAAACTTCTTCCCTAAGCAAAGCAGCAGCAGTGGAAGAGAAAACACTTCCACGAAGGTGAGGGGAAGCTTTTATAAGCTCCCAGCCTTCTCACACGCTTGGCACGTCGGCCATGCATGTGTCAAGGTATAAATCCCCCTTAACCACCCAAGGCCACCTGCCCCATGCTACCTCCAAAGGTGACACCTATGATAGATCATGGTGGTCATCTACCCCATGAAAAGTGGGTTACGTGGCCCCTGATGCGTGGGTAGAAAATAACCCAAAAATGGTCACCATAAATGGTTGATAATTCAACTAGCCAAATTGTCTCCTTGTTTAGGTGTCCTAATGATGTTCATTTAAGTTGAAATTTCAACCATAGACTAATGGAAAGATTTTACAAATTTTTGTGATTTTAGTTTAATTTTTAGAATTTATTTTCCACTAGATGAAAAATCACCCCAAAAATAGTTGTGTCAACTTAATCTCTAAATCCGTATGCCAAAAATTGTGAATAATTACATTTTTAATATCTCCATATTTTTCTAAGAATTATGGTGTTCTCAGATTTCATTTTCGTTACAGTTTTTCGGTGTCGCCTTGTCAGAGCGCGTACCTCTGAGTACAATACTAGAAATAACATTTATTGTCTCTAATAAATCCTACATTAAGATTAATCACATCCATAATAATAGTTATGTTTAATCATCAAATTATTCACATTTTTCTAGGTAATAAGATTTTTGGGGTGTTACATGTTCGGCCTCAAGGATCAACATATCCTTTCGGGTTGAAAAACTTCGAAGTGCGGATATTTTCAGACGCCTCTCCAGACGGACCATAGGAACAGGGAGAGGAGAAGTAGGATGCCGAACAGAGGCTTTTATAGACAATAAGCCTTCAAATTAGATACATGCCAAGTCCTAGGTATGGCTTCGCCACTAGGAGTAGTAAGCTTATAGGAGCCTTTCCCAAGGACTTGGGAGACCTGATACGGCCCTTCCCATTTGGGGGCGAGTTTGCCAGCTGCTCTTTGGAGATCCGACGCAGAGCAGCGGCGCATAACTAGATCGCCCTCACAAAAGCGCCTTTCCCGAACTCGTGCATTGTAGTACTGCGCGAGTCGCTACTGATAGGAGACGAGACGAATGTTGGCATCACTTTGACGTTTGCCGAGCATGTCGAGGTTCTCCCGAAGAGCACGGTTATTGGCAGGTTCGTCGAAATGGGTTGTTCGGAGAGTGGGGAGAGCCACTTCCAAAGGCACGACAGCCTCTGAGCTGTAGGCCAAGTGAAAGGGCATTTTTCCTGTTGCCACTCGTGCTGTTATTCGGTGGCACCAAAGCACATTGGGGAACTCGTCGATCCAGGAACCACCTGTGGCCTCCACTCTTGTGCGAATCCCATGCAGCAGTGTTCGGTTGGCGTTTTCGACCAAACTGTTTGCCTGGGGATGTGCCACGGAGGTGAAGTGGTTGTAGATGCCGAGCTCGGCGCACTTTTGCTTGAAGAAGGTGCTGTGGAACTGCTTTTTGTTGTCGGAGGTGATCACCCTTGGGACTCCAAACCGGTAGAGGATGTTCTTCCAGACGAACTTCCACGCAACTTGCTCGGTGATCGCGACAACGGGTTCTGCTTCGATCCACTTAGTGAAGTAATCGATAGCGATGAACATGAACTTCTTTCAACCTTGGGCCTCTAGAAAGGGACCCAGAATGTCGACGTCCCATCTGGCGAAAGGGCGAGGTTCGAGTAGATTGTGAAGTTGTTCGGCAAGCTGCTTGATGAGCTGCCCAAACTTCTGACATTCCGGGCACCTTCGAACAAAGGACATGCCATCCTTTTGCAAAGAAGGCCACCAGAATCCTGCTCGAATGATGCTGCGCACCAGCATTCTGCCCCCCAAGTGGCTTCCACAGAGCCCTTCGTGAACCTCCTTGGTGGCCGAAAGAGCCTCCTTGAGGTTGAGGCACCGTAAGAGAGGTCTTGAAAGGGACCGCCGGTAGAGCTTTCCTTCGATGAGGGTGAAGTGCTGGGAACGCAGTCTGATCTTACGAGCTTCGCCCTGCTCGGGCGGAAGTTCGCCTCGAAGTAGATAGGCCAGGAGAGGGTCCATCCAGTTCGGAGCTGGAGGGCCAACCTCAAAGGCCGCTACGTCCACTTCGGTGCTCGGTGAAGCGAGTTCCTCATTGAAGATGGAGCGAGAAGGGGCGATGTCACCTGAAGATGCCAACTTGGAAAGTGCATTGGCTCGCGCATTCTGCTCCCACGGGACATGTATAACCTCAAAATAGAGTAGTCCCTCTGCTCGACTCTTGACCTGCTGGAGGTATTGGGCCATGCGAGGCTCCCTCGCTTCGAACTGCCTGTTCACTTGGCTGGCTACCAACTGGGAGTCGCTGAAGACCCTAAGTCGTAGGGCTCCGAGGTGCTTAGCCATGCAGATACTGGACAACAATGCTTCATACTCAGCAACGTTGTTGGAGGCAGCAAAGCGGAACCGGAGGGCGTATTGGAACTCTAATCCCTCCGGAGAGGTAAGGACCAAGCCAGCTCCGCTCCCTGTGACACAAGAGGATCCATCCACGTAGAGCTCCCATGGGGGCTCGTCAGCCAGTGGAGGGTCCTGCTCGGTAGGGAGAGTGCATTCCGCGACAAAGTCCGCCAATGCTTGTGCCTTGATAGCTGTCCTTGGGCGGAAGCTGATGTCAAACTCGCCTAGCTCAACGGCCCATTTTATGAGCCGTCCGGAAGCCTCTGGCCGCTGAAGAATGGAATTCAATGGCTGATCGATTAGAACCGTAATCGAGTGGGCCTGAAAGTAGGGCCTGAGCTTCCGGGCAGCCGTGACCAGAGCAAGGGAGAACTTCTCTGCTCGGGGGTACCTCCTCTCAGGTTCTTGGAGGACCCTGCTGATGTAGTAGACTGGATGCTGTGCCGCTACCTCTTCTCTGATCGTCGCGCTGATGGAGTGTTCGGTGACCGAAAGGTACACGAACAGTGGTTCTCCGAGCACAGGCTTTGAGAGAATAGGTGGGGCTGCCAGGTACGCCTTCAGCTCGGTGAAGGTGGCTTCACAGTCCTCTATCCACCGCACATGCCCCCCTTGCTGTGAGGTGCTTTTAGGGCCTCGCAGCAACTTGAAGAAGTTGAAACTTCTTTCCGCTGCTCGGGACATGAACCGGTTTAACACAGCAAGGCGTCCGGTAAGGCGCTGGACATCACACACTGTTTTGGGACTGCTCATCTCGAGTACGGCTTGGATTTTCTCCGGGTTTGCCTCTATCCCTCTATTTGAAACGAGGAAGCCGAGGAACTTACCCGAACGCACACCAAACGCACACTTGGCTGGGTTGAGTTTCATATTATACTTCCACAAGGTTGCGAAAGTTTCTTCGAGGTCGGAGATGTGGTCAGTGCTCGGAAGCGTCTTGACCAGCATGTCATCGACGTAGACCTCCATGTTACGCCCGATCTGCTGCTCGAACATCTTGTTGACCAGCCGTTGGTATGTCGCACCGGCGTTCTTCAGACCAAAGGGCATCCTCGTGAAGCAGTATAACCCCAAGTCTGTGACGAATGTCGTCGCATCTTGGTCCGGGGGATGCATACTGATCTAGTGATAACCAGAGTAGGCATCCAAGAAGCTGAGGAGCTCGTGCCCGGACATAGCGTCTACCAGCTGGTCGATGCGCGGCAGAGGAAAATTGTCCTTGGGCGTTGCCTTATTGAGATCCTTGTAGTCCACGCACACACGCCATTTGCCGTTGGCCTTGCGCATGAGGACCACATTGGAGATCCACCTCGGGTACTAGGCTTCCCGAAGGAGACCGACTGATCTGCTTTTGACAACATGATCCTGGATCACGGTCTTTCGTTCTCAGCTGACGGGTCACCTCCTTTGCTGAACTGGTGGGACCCGTGGGTCCAAGCGGAGGCGGTGCATCATCACTTCTGGGGGGATGCCCGGTAGCTCGTCGTCGGACCACGTGAACACATCCAAATTGGCTAGCAGGAAGGCTTTGTAGCGTTGCTGCTCGGCTTCCGCTAGTAAAGTTCCAATGTAGAGGACATGCTCGGGGTGGTCATCCACCTGAACTGGAAGCAGATCTTCAGCAGGCGTTCCTCGGCTGGTGGAGGGCTGATCGGTCGGCGGCAGAACAGGGGCCGGGGCCGCGAGAGGCTACTTGTCCCTTAAGGAGAGGACGTAGCACCATCGAGACTCTCGTTGGCACCTGAGCACCTCGCCAATCCCGCTCGGAGTTAGGAACTTCATCTTTTGGTGAAGAGATGAAGGTACCGCTTTGATCCATCCGATCAGGCCTCTGTTGAGGATGGAGTTCTAGCCGGACATGTTCTTGATGACCAAGAAATCAACCATCCTGGTCACACTCTTCGGAGCCGTCCCAAGGGTAATCGGGAGGCGAACCTTCCCCATTGGCTGCACTAAGACCCCCGAGAAGCCGAACAGAGGCGACTCTACTGGGGTAAGCTGGTCAGTTTTAAGGTCCATAAGAAGATAACAGTCATAAGCTAAGATGTCGGGGGCACTTCCATTATCCACTAGGATCTGGCACACATTACAGTGGTTGATGGTGGCCGAAACGACCAGCACATCAGTGTGTGTGGTAATGACCCCTACAAGATCTTTGTACGAGAAGGTGATGGCCTCCTCGAACTGTGTGCGTGCAGGATTGGTGGGGTATGGAGCCGGCCGAGGCGTCGGAGGCTTGTCCACGATGTGCACTCGCCTTGCGTAGTCGCATCGACTTTAGGTGCTCTCTCCGCCTACGCCGAACCCTCCCGCGATCACCTTGATTTCCTGCCCATTGGGCTCATTGTTGATCGGCTGCTCGGGAGTCCGTTCTCGGCGTCTGGGGCGGTCTTCATTCCGGCGCACAAACCGTCCAAGGTAGCCGTGCTTAATGAGGGACTCGATCTCATCCTTAAGCTAGCGGCATTCGGAGGTGTCGTGGCCGTGGTAACGATGAAAGCGATAGTACTTGTCTTGGTTGTGCCTCCGAGGGTTGGAGCGCATCCTCTGTGGCCACCGAACATAAGGTTCGTTCATGATCTCTGCCAGGATCTGTTCGGGTGCCACGGTGAGGGGAGTGTAGTCGGTGAAGGGACGTGGTCGGCGTGGGGAGTCCCCATTGCGCCGTCCTTTCTTCCGATCACGGTCGGGACCGTTGTCGGAGGGCCTCTTTTTGTCTGACTGCTCGTCCTGCTCTGCTCGGCCGGCAACTAGACTTTCCTCGCAGGCCGCATGGCGCTGGGCGATGGAAAGCAGCTCGGCTAGAGTGGAGGGCTGCTGGACGCCGAGGGTCCTCTGTAGGAAGCCATCGCGAGTGCCTTGGATAAGGGCACTGGTGGCTAGAGGAACGTCGAGGTGCGAGATACGAAGCACCTCAGTTTGAAACCTCTTGACGAAGTCCCAAAGCGCTTTGCCTTTCTTCTGCCGAACGACGAGAAGAGAAGCTGCGGTGCGCGGCTGCGACTTTCCACCGAGAAAGTTGTCCCGAAAGGACTTCTTTAACTGGTGGAAAGTGGAGATAGAATCAGCAGGGAGGGCTTCAAACTAGGCCCTGGCTGTTTCCTTGAGAGTAGCCGGGAAGGCTCGACACTTGGCCGCATCAGATGCTCTGTGGAGCACCATGTGCGACTCGAACCCATAGATGTGGTCCGCCGGGTCGGTTGTGCCATTGTAGGGCATGATGGTGGGCAGAGGGAGCTTGGGAGAGACCCGAGCTTCCAAGATCTCCACCGTGAAGGGGGAGCGGAAGGCTAGGTCTTCCTCGATAGGGGCCTTACCCTCTGCTCGTTGCACCATCACGTCGACACGGCGCTCCAGGTCAACGATGCGGCATAGGTGCCTAGCCAACTCCTGCTCGGAGTGAGCGGAGTCCTCACGCCCAGCCCTGTGGGAGTTGGCTCCCACAATCGAGCGCGGAGGGCGCGGGGCCGCCGTGGAGCGACGGGGTGAACGGCCGCGGCACTCCGGTGCCCGCTCCTCGGACGGGGAGCGGTGCGAACGCCGCGGAGAGTCCACCTGCTGTTCCCAGGGCACAGGAGGGGTGCGAGATCGTCGGTGAGACGACTCCGCCTGAACCTCATGCGGCATAGAGGCCGCGGGGGTCAGTTGCCTGGCCAACTGAGCCTGAAGGCCTAAATAAATCCCCGTCAGGTGCTGCATTTGTCCCGGAAGCTCCGCTACTTCGAGGGCCGTTGCAGGCACGACGACGGGTACCGGGATGTCGCCGATGGCACCAGCAGGGGCAACGACGACGTCGATAGGAGGAACATGCTGACGAGAGTCTGCCCGCGACTGGAGAGACCTCGTCATACAACTTCCAACGTTCTGGTGTGAGGATTGCCCGCGAGCCATGGTTGTCGTTGCTTCCCACAGACGGCGCCAAAAGTGTGGAGGCAAATTCCGGTTTGGGCCGAAACCAAATGGCCCTACACCTGGAGGGAGAGGGAGGACGGACGCCGGTAGCGGACGGATGCCAGCAATCACCAGAAAGAGGTAAGGGAGGCCCAATTGAAGAACTGGGGAGAACCCTCCGATGCCTAAGTCAGTGGCAGGCCTGAAGATGTAAGAAGGAATGGGGGTTCTCGTGTGTGGCTCGCGCGAGGGCAGTGTGAGTGAGATCATGTACCTCTACATGGAGGCCTACCTGGGCCTTTTATAGGCATGAGCATTGAGGAGAAGAGACGCTTCGCCTCTTGATCGTGTCTGAAAGGTTGCGCCGGTAGGTGCATCTGACGGGGAGTTACGTCCGGGGACGTGCGTTGAGGAGTGTTGCAGTTATGGCGTCTCTTGAACGTGGCGCGCGTGATCTGCAGCCGTTGTAACCGTTACGAGGACATGAAGGGGCTAGTCGGGCGCTCCAGGCCAAAGGTACTGGGCAGGTAGCCTGTTCGGAAGGCTGGGCCCGCTGTTCGGCGTGCATTACCTGGGAGATGGTTAAGCCTGCGGGTCTAAGGCACTAGAGCAAGGGACCTGTTCGGTAGGCCAGAGCCTGGACAGAACAGGCCACGAGGAGCCCGGAAAGGACCCTTGTTCGGTGGGCGTCACTTGATCTGAGCAAGTGGTGGGACGTCCGGAGACGCATCCCTAGGAGCTCGGTGGTGCTCGGACATTACGGCCGCTCCTTGGGCTCCATGTGCGGTCCTTGGGAAGACGTGGCACCCTGCGGAAGGTCCACGTCTGCCTCCAGGGTTGGTGGCTTATGATGGGCCTAGGAGGCTAGAAATAGCCACCACACATAGTATAGTGATTGATTGTCTTTGATTAAATCTTGATAGTATGACACTTGGGTATTATACCGTATACCCTGATCATTAAACCCCCGCGAGTTATAGTCTTTCGGGCGCACCTCCCAGAACCAGATCAGGCCCTTTATAATATTGCCTGGCATGATTATATTTGTTATCTTAGATAATCAATTGATGGCCAAATAGAGTACCAAGAATAGATGAAAGTAATTGAAGAATAGATAAGAGTATAGAGAGAATGTGAATAGATGAGAGATATAGGATAGTAGATGAGATCGAGGTCATATTCGTAAAACGACGATAAATGGCGATAGTAATAGTTGCACAACACACGCGATCATGTGCCGGCAGTCCGGTGGAAGTCATAACTGCCCAATAGTCGTGCTACGAACACATGCCAGAGGTCCGACGTGATCTCAGGGTAAGAGAGAAACTAAGGCCGTTGGATCATGTTGATCCCTAAGGGTAAAATAGGTATTTGATGGTACAACCTGCTCGTCAGCAATAGATGTCTGCCAAAGCCAAGGAGTCTTACGGAGGCGTTGACAAGGATTTCCTAATCCTGTCAAGAGTATTCCCAACAGAATATGTAAAGAAACGTTGTCTGTCTCGCCTCGAGTGCTCGAAGGCAGGGGGACGCAATAACGGTATTAAATCGAGCGATTAAAACGAAGGCACATCCATTAAATAAAAAACGAATTTATATGAATAATTATACTTACCAAATTTATTATTGAGTAGATTCGATAAAGTTCCATGGCAAAGATTTATGTTTAGTGTGTGCATGTGTAAGAGAATCAAGTTAGCAAGAGATAATTGTGCACACCTCTTTTAATTAATAGAAATCATGTGAATATTACCCATTATACATAAACATGTCATTAATGTTCATAACAATATATTTCAGGGGTTAAACAAGGGTTATAATATGTGATTAACAAGATATGCATGATAGTTAGGGTTTCTGGTGTACACAGTAGAAACCCGACAGGGTACCTATATATTGCGTTTAAATCGGCACGGGTAGGTCGGTCACGTTCACAAGAACTGGGTCAGGCCAATCGATTGATGCATTAAAACGTGACGTCTAGGTCTGTCGCGTTTTGGACAATCAGTACAAGACGGAATAATGCGACGTGTCGACCCATCGCGTTCATGTCGCGACGTGCCCCTCTGTCGCGACCTTCTGAGAATCACGATGGGTCGGGATGTTCTTAGAGGGTCAGGCCAAGCCCCAAAAGTGAACTTTGAGTTCGGACCTATCCTTCCAATGGTGATACGGGGGTCTTGTAAAAATCATGTACTCTATGTAAAATCATGAAACCATTTTTAATCAAAACTAGACTTGCGTAGGTATCCATAGTAACGATTAATTAGGGATTTGTCTTGATATGATCATGCTATGAATGAGGTAATTATGAAGAACCCAAAATCAGACACAGTAGGGGAAAACGATTTAATTTGAACATGGTGCTTGATAGAAATTAGGGAAAATAGGGTCATTAGATTCCCAACTTCATGAAGTATTTACGGTAAAAATTTCAGGGCACGAAATCAAGTGTAAACATGGATTTAGAGTAAACATGTCAAGTCGGGTACACATTTTCAATAGGAATTGGAGACTGAAATACCCCTAATTGATATGATAAAATTGGGGAAAACATGAGGCTTTCGAAGATAGGAACATGACCTATCTAGGGTCAAAGTTAATTTGTTTTTGGTTGAGAGATTGCCTACCTTTTCACGGTTTGAAATCCTACGATTGAAATGAGAAGACCAGGAAGAAGCTCCTAGTTCCAAGCCTTCTTCTCCTTACTCTCCACGTCCAAAGCCTTCTCCTCCTCGTCCTCCAAGCTTCAGAACGTGTCAAGGGTTGGGTTGGTACGAAATAAGGGAGTATTTGTATATCTTAAGACTCATAATCACTTAAAACTCTTTCCTTTCTTCAAGCTACGAATTTCCATAATTATCTCACCATTTTCTAACATTTATCCATCTATTTGATTTGGAGAGAACCCCAATTTCATGGCCAAGGGATTATGATAGGCCTAGGACTCCTTTTTAAGATAAGTATGAGTTGAATAATGATTATCTTAACCTTTTTCATTTATTAATATTTTAGGTACGAATTTAGCATTAAATATCTCCAATCTAACTTGGGCTCTTCACTTTTGGGCCCATTAATTCATGTATGGATCATTAGTGTATACCAATTTCCTAATTTGACTTAATGGGTTTTAATTTAATCTCATTTTCTTTTAATTTAAATTCATTTATCAATTTAAAATTTTAGAGTTGCTACACTCACAAACTTGTGGATTTTAAGAAAAAAATTTACAATCTTAGAGGAGAATATATCAACCATATGGACAGTAATGGTTGTACAACATTCATTTTCTTAGCATGGAATAGGACCTCCACTTATCCTATGCCACATGTTTTGTCACACTACTTCTCATATATGTATGTATGCTCATTTTGACACCAAATCATATATATAGTATGCTGGTGGAATACTGCAAAGCTGAGAGAATCATGCATATGCCTAGTGTAGGTACGTAAAAGGTAGCATCATAGTGTTCCTCTTCATCATAGGGTTGCATATGCATATAAAGAAAATAAATATTTTACACAAAAACATTGTTTGATCTCATAGGCACACATCGAGTTAGTTAAATGGATCATTGTAGTTATATCATTTGCACCAATTATGTTAAGATAAACTTTTTTTCATTCATCAGCTTTTAACCTTTCTTAGTTGTGTATGATCACATATTGTTTGAACCAATTATTTTAAGCCATATGTTCTCATTGGTGTGACATTAATTTAAATAAGTATTCTTGGTTCTGTATAGGATAAGACAACAAAGAATTGGTGGCTACGTTTACAAGGTGTCGATATGGGATATTGGCCAAAAGAAATTTTTCCATTCCTACTTGAAGGTGCAGATATTGTTGCAGTCGGAGGTGAGATTTTGTACCTAGATGGAGGAGCACATACAAGTACACAAATGGGTAGTGGTCATTTTGCCGAAGAAGGTTTCAAGAAATCTAGCTTCATCAAAAACATCCAAGTTCTTGACAGCTCCTATGTGTACAAGAATCCTCGAATTATTGGTCCCGTGGTAGATGTTGAGAGATGTTATAACATGCAGATAGGTAAAAAAACGGATGGTTCATGGGGTCAATTCCTCTTTTTTGGGGGGCCTGGTAGATCTGAAAAGTGCACCTAATTTGATTATGTTTAACCTTAAATAACAGGTCCATAAATACATGTCAAACTCTATAATGAGTGAATTAATAATCATGCAAACTCTATATATATTAAGATAAACTATGTTAGCCATTATTCTATATGCATGCATTCTTGGGGAAATCTTGGAATCAAAGAACAAAGCTGTATCTGATGCAGTGTTGGAATTCTACCTGTCATAATAGACTTATATAAAACTGCATTCACAAATAAATTATTATTTTTGAATATCTGATCATAAGTTGGCTGGCCCGATTTGTGAGGTGTATAGCAACATTTCTCAAACATGCATGGTCATTTAATCGCTACTCCTTTTTTTCATGTCTCACAAAATTTTTATGTTGAAGCTGCCATCTTTTGCCAGTCCGTGAGTATGACAGTGATGTTAAGAGGACACATGCGGTTATGTCCCGATTTTTGTGAAACCAAGTGCATCTTCATGATAAGGGATAATATTTGCCTATTGTACATCATGGTAGAAGTTGGGCTTCCATCTCTTATATGTCAATCATTCTCCACCAATCTTGAAAGAGTTGGGATCCTCTCGGCCCCCCGCAGTAGGGGGGGTGGGGGCGCTAAGTCAGGGTGAGGTGAGTTTTTCTTTTATTTTAACCTCTTATTTTAAAAATCCTTTGACACCCACTTATGTACTTGGGGGGGGGGGGGGGGCTCGATCTAGAGGATCCCAAGTGTTTCTAAAATGTTGTGGATGCTTCTTCTTCGATTTCTCTTTCACTTCATTTATACCTTCGTATAAGTAATCTATGTTATTTTTGTCTTCTTCATCAACCATTTTTGATACTTATACGAGAGACTCTATCAACTTCATATAATAGAAAATTTGGTCCCACGATTGTGATCACTATCAAAATAACTATTTCATGAGCAACATCTCTCGATGCACTAATATGTGCTAAGTACTTAAGAACGATCGGATATTGTGAATGCCAACTCCTTATGTAAAGTCTCCAAAACAACAAACTAATTAGATGCAAATCTCGTTGGACAAGGACGAGATATATCATGTCTAGCTATTAGTGCAATATTTCGTCATGTATAGAACTTTGTTATATCTATAACCTGGAGTACTATTATATATGTTACGTTCTCCATCAGTTGAACATGGGATTTGAACCTAGGTCTACGTTCTCCATCATTAAAAAAAATACATGTAAGTTAGATCCTTATTTTCCAATTCAGGGGTGGCGATGGGCAGAAGTGGGCGGAGGCTCCAGGGCATCCTGTGATCCATCGAGGGAGAAACTAAAAAAAAAGATTGAAAAATATTTTTCGCATGGTTTAGGACAGGGCCAGTGCTATCTATCTCAAACAGTAAAAAGTTGGGTTTTTGTTCCCTCGAGGGAGGAGCACTGAAACAACAGCAAAGAGAAGCGAACGCTCAAACAGCAAAAAGAACAATCTTTTCTAACACAAAAAATGGAATTTGATCCACTCCGCTACTGTTCCTACCGCAATTCTGGTTAGCTTCGGGTCTGTTTGTTTGAGGGGAAAAGTTGAGTTAGTAAATATTTTTTAGGAAAACTTTAATTTTTATATCCTTTGATACCACTGAAAAATAAAATCCGGAAAACAAAATCACACAAATCTCGGATTTTGGCATCCGCCGATAGTAGGTGCTACAGTTACATGGTTTGGGCACTATTCATGTAAGTTATATTTTTATTTTTTTCCACTCATTTATATAATCTTTGTTAAATTTAATTATTTTTATTAGTTAATTTAATTTTTATTTTTTTATTAAAATATCTATAAAATACTATTCATTCAAATTGTGTTTTTATTTTATTTCTCCTACTTTAAATTGTCTTTGTCAAAGTTACTTATTTTTTATTAGTTATCTAATTTTTTTATTTTTTAAAAATATTAAAAATAAAAAAATTGATGAATAGTGTTAATACACAATGAGTATATGACTTGCTCTCATTTGCGTGGATCATAAGATCTCATATCCCTCCATATAATTTTATATTTTCCTAACAACCAAATAGACAATTATTTTTTCATTTTCACGTAAAAATTATTCCGTGATAAACTATCTCCCTCTTAAATTGTTTTACATACAACCACATGGACCCTTCGTCAAATCTTCCACTCCATCTCCTAGCTACTTCTTGTCTCCTAGCATCTCTCTGTCTCTCTATATCTATATATATATCTATCTATCCATCTATCAATTTAAGAGTAAAACTGTCCAAAGAAAATTTTATATGGGTGTACAGAAAAAATGTATTCCCCAAGTCAGTCACGACATATTACCGTTATTACGGCAAGATTTCTAGTGCAAGTATTTTTACATAACAGGATTTCTGGTGACATATTGCAAAAGGAATTTGGTGGTATATATAGTTGTCAAAATAATCTTCTTATGTACATAATTGTAGAAATACTATGTTTATGTTAATTAATATAACCTCCCATGGTGACAATTAATCCACATGCAAAAGGAAAGAAATCCTAGCAATGCTATCAAATAAATGTAGCCAACCTAGATTAAGATGTGACAAGTTAAACATTTGTTCGTGATGTTTTTCAAACATTTTCTAGTATATATGCATTACATGTGAAAAAAACCACCGAATGTGGAAGTTCGACTTTATTCAGTTCATGTGTCTTCATTCTTAAAAGTGCACCTTATTTGATTCTGAAATGTGCACCTAATTTGATTCTATTTAACCTTAAATAACAGTTCCATAAATACATGTCAAACTCTGTAATGAGTGGATTAATAATCATGCAAACTCTATATTAAGATAAACTATGTTAGCCATTATTCCATATGTATGCATTCTTGGGCAAATCATGGAATCAAAGAACAAAGCTGTATCCGATGCATGCAGTGTCGGAATTATTTGTCCGTCATAATAGACTTATATGAAACCGTATTTTTCTAATGTAGATCTTTGTAGATTATTACAAATTATTATTTCTGAATATCCGATCATAAGTTGGCATGCCCTATTTGTGAGGTGTATAACAACATTTCTCTAACATACATGATCATATATCGCTACTCGTTTTTTTTTTTCATGTCTCAAAAAATTTTTATGTTGAAGCTGCCATCTTTTGCCACTCCGTGAGTATGATATTGATGTTAAAAGGACACATGTGGTTTATCTACATATGTCCTGGTTTTTGTGGAACCAAGTGCAGCTTCATCATTTGATGCAACTGAAAAAAGGAATAGAGGTGTCAATGGATCTGTTAGATCCGAAGATCCGATCCGGACCGAGAGATTAAAACCGGAGTCGGGTCACTTTTTTTGATCCGAAAAGACATTTCGGGGCATTTCTCCCTGCTCCAAAATCCTCTCCTTCCGGGGCGCCCCGATCCGAAGAAGCAGAGGATGAGGGTTCTCCATTTCCCTCCTCCGTCGCCGTTCTCGTCTCCGAGCGGGAGCCTCCTCCACTGGCTACTTTTCGTATCTCCGAAACCTTAACATGTGAGACTCCCCGATTATGCGATCTTGACCTCGACGGTCTTTGGCTTCTTGGGCTTCGGTGGCGGCAGCTTCTCCACCGTCACCGTGAGCACCCCGTCCTAGTACACGGCCGAAGGATGGCGACGTCGCCATGGGCAAGCGAGGGCACAGTACGCGGAGGATGGGGAGGGGAAGGAGGAGGGGGGCGCGCGCGGGTGGGGGTTCTGGGGTGGGGGATGGGGAGCAGCGCCGGGGAGGGGGGCACCGGGGTGGGGTTCCGGGGGGGATAGGGAGTAGCGCCGGGGCGGGGGGGGGGGGGGGGGGGGGGGCGCCGGGGAGGGGGGAGCAGCGCGGGGGCCGGGTGAGGGGGAGCAGTGCCGGGGAGGGGGCGGGCAGGGGTGGCGAGGGGAAGGAGGAGGGGGGCGCGGGTGGGGGTGCCCGGGGGGCGCAAGGGGGGCTCGGGGTGAGGGTTCCTACGCAAAGTTCTTCCTTCGCCGGAGGGCTGCTGGAGATCCCCTTCTTGAAGGTGGAGTCGTTCACGAGCTCAAAGCTGCGCAACCTCATCGCCCTGGAGCAGTGCTGCCCGCAGGTCGGGAGCTACTTCACTAGCTACGCCATCCTGATGGACAACATCATCAACACGGAAGGCGACGTCGCCATCCTTCAGGGCTCCAACATCATCGAAGGCGGACGATCCAACGCAGGCGAGGGAGGCGAAGAGGAGGACGGTGACGGCGGCGACTGAGGTGAGAAATCGGATTCGAATCTTGACCTGAATCCGGAATATAAATTTGGATCTTGATCCGAATCTGATCCGAAATGTGTTTTGATTTCGGATCCGAGTTCGGATCACACCGAATCCGACCCGGATCCGGTCCGTTGACACCCGTAAAAAGGAAGTCTTTAATTTTTAACATAGATGATCAATGTACAGTCTTTGCTGTAGGTGTGATTTCCCATCTTTTGTCATTCAAGATCATGGGCTTTATTGATGTTGGAGATTCAAGAAATATGATGCATATATTGCATCACAAATATACACATACGTAAGTGAATAGTTCAATAATGAGAACGTATTTAAGAAATCTTGAAGGCAATATATTTAGCAATCGCATATAAGTCATGGTGGAAGTTGGGCTTCTTCTCATGTATGTCAATAATTCTCCACCATTTCTAAAATGTTGTGAATGCAATTCTTCTTCATCTTTTCTTTCACTTCATTCGTAACTTCGTATAAGTAATCTCCGTTATTTTTATCTTCTTCATCAACCATCTTTGATACTTATTCGATAGGCTCTATCAACTTCAAATAATAGAAAAGTTGGTCCCTAAAATTGTACTTATTATCAAGATAACTATTTTATGCGCAACATCTCTCGATGTACTAATATATGTGCTAAGCACTTAGAACATCGGATGTGGATATCAACTCATGTCTATACTTATATAAAAATCTCCAATACAACAAATTTAGAGACAAATCTCGTTGAACAAGGACGAGATGTATCATGTCTATTAGTGCAATATTCGTCATGGATAGAACTTTGTTATATCTATAATACATGGGGTTTGAACCTAGGTCTATTATAATACTCTGAATAACCTTGAATATTATTATGTTACGTTCAATTCTCCATCATTAAAAAAAAAATACATGTAAGTTAGATCCTAATTTTCCAATTCAAGGGTGGCGATGGTCAGAAGTAGTGGGCGGAGGGCGGAGGCTCCAGGGGCATCTGGTGATCCATCGAGCAAGAAGCTAAAAAAAGATTGAAAAATATTTTTCACGTGGTTTAGGATAGACTCAGTACTATCTATCTCAAGAGAAAGATTTATTATATTTGAAGAAGTACAGTAAATACAATTCATCTAAGATGGTAGCTCATGTGGCACTTTATTGGGTGCTTGTCATGTAGATATATATATTTTTTGAAATCAATTTTTTATTTTATTTTGGAGTTCAATTTTTTTATTTTAGAGTCTAACTTTTTATTTTAGAGTATAAAAATACTTAGGTTTCACATCAAAAGATAAGTTGGATTCTAAAATAAAAAAGTTGAGCTCCAAAATAGAAAGATTAAACTCCAAAATAGAAGGTTAGATTTCAAAATAATAGGTCCACTTTTTTTAGGCTCCAAAATAAAAAGTTAAGTTCTAAAATAAAAAAATTTAGCTTCAAAATAGACGAGTTAGGCTCCAAATAAAATAATTATTGTTTAAATAAAATCTACAGCTCACGTGGCGCCCAATGTCACATAGACTACCATGTTAAATGGATTGTACTTAGGACACTTCCTGAAGTACAATAATAAATAGTAAAAAATTTGATTTTTATTCTCTTGAGGGAGGAGCACTGAAACAACATCAAAGAGAAGCGAACGCTCAAACAGCAAAAAGAACAATCTTTTCTAACACAAAAAAATGGAATTGGATCCTCTACCTACCGTATGCAGTTCTGGTTAGCTTCGCCAAATCTTCCACTCCATCTCCCACTCCTTCTCTCTCTCTCTCTCTCTCTCTCTATATATATATATATATATATATATATATATATCAATCTACCTATCTATAAATTTAAGAGTAAAATTGTCCAAAGAAAATTTTATAAGAGCGTACAGAAAAAACTGTATTCCCCAAGTCAGTCATGACATGCATATTACGGCAAGATTTCTAGTGCAAATATTTTTACATAACAGGAATTCCGGTGACATATTGTAAAAGGAATTTGGTGGTACAGTTGTCAAAATAATCTTTAATTCCTCAGGTCGCACACTGTCATGTCCCGCCAATTTAGCAGCGGAATAAATTGGGGAGACATGATCAACGTGTATGGTAACGTAAATTGCGCATACATTCGCAAATATCAGAGCATCTAACAAACAATAATTGTAATAAACTCTTCATTTTATTGATAATTTATCTAAACTATTACAACTGCTAATTCAGAGCCAAAATATAAGGCTCAATAACATCATTACATTGAAAATGATAACTAAGCAACTAACTATCTAGACTCTATGATACTAAAGACATTCCATCGCTGTGACTCCAGGTCGCTCATCACTCCAGTCCATTCTCGTTGATGTGTGTAAGGTCATCATCCGACTTACCTGAAAACATAATGACAAATAACGAAGGGTGAGCGATAACGCTCAGTAGAACTTAATATCTCGTGTAAACAAACATGCTTTAAGTGATTAATGTCTTGTAAAGTAGGTCCACTAGAGAGAACGATCAAGTATAGTCAAGAGAATAATAGTATAAGATAACAAGTGAACGGTAATACATTTCAAAAGATTATTGCAAAACTAGGATGATAAAGAACTGACCATGTAACGAGATAGCGTGTAACGAGATAGCATGTATGGTTGCACAACAGTGCACTAGTCACGATAGCAAGTAACGTGTGTTTGGTTGATCATTTTATCAACCGAGAAAGTCTAGTATTATGATTGATTGATTGTCTTAGATTAAATCTTGATAGTCATGCGTTGGTGTATGTCATCACCTGATCATTAGACCCCCGTGAGTTATAGCCCTTCAGGTGCTCCTCCAAGGACCAGATCGGGCCCTTATTATGTTGCCTAGCATAGTCATGTTTGTTATCTTAGACAATCACAAAATGGCCAAGAGAGTACCAAGAATAGATGAGAGTAGTAGATGAACTAGACGAGAGTGTAGAGAGAACGTGAACAGATGAGAGTATCGAGATAGGGACATTTCCGTAAAAAGATAAGAAACACACGATAGTAACGGTTGCACGACACCAGGTCGAGTACCGGCAGTCTGGTAGAAGTCACAACTGCCCCCTTAACCGTGCCGTGGACACGGGTCAGGTAGTTCGGTGTGAACCCAAGACAAGAAGGAATATACTAAGGCATGGATCGTACTGATCCCTAAGGTGCATCGGGATTTGGGGTACAACCAGCTCGTTGATTAAGGACGTGCGCCAAAGCCAAGAAGACTTACGGAGGTCTTGACAAGGAGTCCCTGGTCCAGCCGAGAGTATTCCCGGTGGAGAGGTGGTCCAAGTCAAGGGAAAGTGTGTAAAAACGGGTTCGTCGTGTCTCGAGTGCTCGAAGCCGAGGGAAAACGATAACGGTATTTAAAATGCGCGTATAAAACGAAAATAATTGTATTTAATAAAATAGGGTAATTTAGTCATTTATTTCACTAATTTACTGAATACATTATTCCATAATTTATCAGGGTCAAATGGCATTTAATAATGTTGTGTGTGCGTAAGTGTAAAGAAATCTTGAGGATATGACAAGTCGTGCAAATGTTATTTTAAATAATTAAATTTATATCATTAATGCCATTTATTAATTTACCATGTCGAATTAACTATAACATGATTTAATCATGACTAATTAAAGGGTATAAAGTCTAAACATCAGGACATATGCAAAATTTTCAGTTCTGGTCGGATTCTTGAAAACGCGGCAGACATACCCGTCTCGATTCAAGTCGCGACGGGGCGGTCGGGCGCGACACGGGGCCTGGCCCGTCTGGCCCGGTCCGGGATGAATCGCGGCGGCTTATGTCGCCGCATTCTTGACGCGACGCCGTCGGCCGACGCGACCCCACTAATATCGTGGCGGATCGCGCCGTCGCGATAACAGGTGGGTTGCCCTTTTTTTCCTTTTTCCCAGGGCGAGTCCTCTGTGATACATGGACGTTCTAAATTTCATATAAAATAGCACGGTGATCCAAAAAGCACGAAACTAGTTTTAAACGAAAGTAGACATATAGATCTATCAACATGCACGATTAATTTGAAAATAGACAAGGTTTAGATATGTATTGATCGGATTACTTTTCGGTGACCTAAACAGGCGCAGTCAGGGTTCAATGAATTAATTAGAGATGTATACATGATGCAAAATTACGAAGCCAGAGACGTTAGAAAGCTAACGCGGTGTAGTATTTTAGAGAATTTTCTCATGATATGGGATCAAGTATGCACGTAGTTTTAAGGTAAACTTGAAGAGTCGGGTACAAGCAACACACAGGGATTCAAAGATTTAATTCTCCCTCATGGGAGATCGAAATCGAGCAAGACCAGGGGAGTTTGAAAGATAATAAGATGCAGTATACACGGAATTTTATCATGGCATGAGAGCAAGTACATGTGGGGAATTAGAGAAAATATGACATTTCAGTTCATGGTAATAACAGGATTTCACGAATTAAATTCGCCCAAATGGATGAGCGGAATACAACGAAACCATAGGGCTTTTGAATAGGTACATGAATTCTACCTAGGGTAATTATTTCACGATTTTAGCTTGAGAGATTGCCTACCTTTTTGCGCTGTGAAGATCCTAGGGTCAGGGATGACGGAATTTCCAAGTTCTTCTTGCTCCAAGTCTCCTCCTTCCTTGCTCTCCTCGTCCTCAGCCTCCTCCTTCGTTCTCCAGAGTTCCAGGAACGAAAATGGGGCTTGGTTGACACTAATTAGAGGTCTATTAGGTTGATTAAGAGTCCTAATGACTTAAAACTCTTCCCTTCCCTTCAAACTCCGAATTTTCACATTTATCTCCCTATTCTCTTGCATTTATCCACCTAATAAGATAAGGAGAGGTCCAATTTCGTGGGTAATGGGTTAGGATAGGCTTAGGACTCTTTTTAAGATATTTACATCCTATTTTAGTATTTATCTTACCCTTATTTTATTTATTTATTAATTAACTCCGAATTTCTTATTTATCTCCCCCTTTACTATCATTATTCCACCTATTTGGCTTGGGGAGAACTTAAATTTCAGGGCTAATAGATTTGGGTATGTCTAGGATTCTTTCTAAAATAATTAAGAGTTATATTAGTGCTTTAGTGACACATTTTTAATTAAGAGATAATATAATTACGAATTTTCTTATTTAATATGAGTCTCCTATATTTTATCCATATTTTCTCTTATCAAAAGTCTTCTTTTAGATTAAGATAGAGTCTTATTGAGTTGGGCTAGGGTTATGACTCTTTTTAAGATAATTTAGGAGTTAAAATAGTCATTATCCTACCCCTTTTCATTTATTAATAATTTAGGTACGAATTTTGACTTAATTAACTCCCATCCAAATTGGGCTTTTCACATTTGGGCCCATCATTTCATACTTGGACCACTTGTACAACCTATTTTCTAATTTAATTACTTTTATCTTAATTTAAATCTATTTATTCTATTGATTTCTTCTTTAAATTCAGTGTAATATTATTTATTCTAATATTTCTAACCTTTATCCATCTTTCAGACTCTGACTTTTTACCCAGTAACTTAGATACAGCTTAAATGTAGGACTTATACACTTATTTTTACTTAGTGGTTTTAATTATCCTTTATTAACTAATTTATTCATGGGATAAGATTGTCTGTTGGTCCGATTATCCTAATGGGCTATCAACCCATATTATTTAAAATCTAACCACATAGTTATTTTAATTTATAGCCCATTCTGGCTCATAAAATAATGGGTTCTCCGACTTATTCCTTAATTACGATAATAAGTCGCATAAATTCTTAAACTTAGTCCAAATGAATTTTTTTATATCCCAATTCAATGATGGGTCATTAGAGAGTATTATTTAAAGTATAATTATTATTTTTACGGAATTTTTATATGGGTTTATATGCACGTGATAATAATGCGTACCTTTTTAACTAGTTGAATTTATTAATCGATAAAATTTCAATTTATCTATTATTTTTAATTAATAGATTTTTCGGGGTACTACACACACAGTGACGGATACATGATATTAATTCAGTGGGGTCACTAATAGTGCACCCATAAGTTATATTTTCAATTCAGTGGAGTCTTCCATGGTAAAAATTGATCTCCCTAATAAAAAATTTTCAAGTGAGTGGGACCCCACTCACTATGAGCTGGATCCGCCACTGGTCGCACACATAAACTTGGGGGTTTCCCCTCATCCTCCTCGAGACGCATATGTGGAGGAACACAACATCACCATGCAGTTCAAAATAATCTATTCTGATACTATGTTGTTGGGCCCAAACTTTAACCCAAAATCCAAGTGTTAAGTTGAGAGAATCCTTGGGGATTTTGCCATTAGAATCTTACCAAATTATTTTCTTTTATACTGTTTGACTAGCTCCTCTTAATTACCAAATATATATATACACTAGACAAATGTCCCAAGAAGTTTGATATGAGACTAAACCACAACACCCTCTTGATGTATTGGCGGATTCAACTCTTCTGCGAGATCTGCTACCTCTATAATGAGGTTCTCATAGGTTTTCACCAAAAAAAAAAAAAGGTTAGGTGACACATGCATCTAACACCGTTCACATTGTAAAAATTTTACTGTGTCATGAGTGTGATACTTTAAAATTTATGTCATATGAGTAGTGTCAAATATATGTGTTATAGAATGATGTTTTCAAATTATTTTCCTTCCACAAAAGTGCTCATCTTCACAATATCCTTTTCAACAGCTTTATGTAGGAGCCTGCAAATGTCTGGTTCTCCCAACCCCTCCACAGTTATATTGAAAAGAATCTTCATGGCAAAAGGTGTTAAGATGTACCTTATGGATATCGTCCCGGATAAGAACCGGCTATTGGCTGGATCAAACGACTGCATTGGTTCAACTTGTTCTTTCGACTTTTTCGTTCAATGGAACTGCCACTACGATCCATTCTTGAAGGTTGCCTCTAAATTATATCTATTCTTTGAGGTTGGTACCTATCAGCCTCACATAGAGCATGGTGAGCAAATATGTTTCTCCCCAAGCTGATGGGATTCTGATTGGCCCAGACATGACATTAAGATATGATATGTTCAGATAAGATAGCCTTGGATGGAGAAGACCTAACATCTTCCACCCTTTTGATAGCGTCAAATAAAATAGGATAACATATTAACTAACCCAAATATAATGGGATAAGGTTTAAAAAAAAAGGGGGGGGGAGGTTGGAAGTTTTATATGGGAGGCTTTTGTGTTCGAGTTCTTAACTCTGAAAATGTCTTTGTGCGTGGGTAAACCACTTTTTGAAACAGCTATATATTCGAGAAGAAAAATATTTGTTATCAAACTGAGTTATAGTAAAATCTAGGTGGATTGATTGCCAAGCAATTTTATTAGCTGAAAAAGAGAAAAAAAAACAAGGGCTTGACAAAAGCTTTAGCCAATAAATTAAAGTGTTTAACAAGTAATCCACTTAAATTTTATTATCAATCCAATCTAACAACAAATATTTCTCGTTCAAGATCAATTAAAGTGACTCGGCACCATAGATATTAAGCATGTTGCATATGCAAACAGAGAGAATTGTCTGCACCACTTTGACGCCCCAAATTGTGCTAAAATTTTACTTAAGCTGGCACCAACTAAATAAATTTAATAATTTCAATTCAGTAGTTGCTTAAATGTAAGTCATAGAAAAACATTATATATATATATATTCCTAAAATCAATCATATTCAAATATATATTTTAAACTCTACATACAATTCTTTTATATCTCTAATTTTTTGAAAATGAAATCAGTTTATCCCTCGAGTTAACATGCAATCAGAATTTGAAGTATATTCCTTTACTATTCAAACATAATTGTTTATAAAAGAACAAATAGATTGAAATGCATGCACTTACTCCAAAGGGGGAAGAGAAAGAGCGAGAGGAAGTTTTTTTTTTTTAAGTTAAATTATAGTTAGCCACATCGCTGCGGCACAGTCATGTTGTTCCTTGCCGGAAACTTTCCAATCCCTAGCACGCTTCTGCACAAATAGTATTTTTCTTTTTTATTTTAATACCCCCTTGCACATGGGACGCATAGCTCCCATATGGGAGAGGGGCATACACAAATAAAGTCTATTATATGGATAGACAAATTTGTGCCCCCACAAAACTGACAAACCATTCAACATAATTGTTCAAGTAGATATTACATATGGTCGAGGTTCATTTTATTCTACCATTCATAATTTACATGAAACCAAATACCGTTTAATTTCTAGCACTTAAATATTACAACAAAATTTCTAAAGAGTTGTTGAGTCTATGCTCTCCACCCTCAATCTGAAAGATTTTGGGAAAAAGGAAAGATATGAGTCCGAAAACTCAGTCGGTAGACATATTATTGAACTGTCTTAATTGAATTATAAAACCATAGCACGAGGTAGATTCAAGGAAGGGGTATCCTATGCAAACACTAACTTGAAAATTTAAAACTGAAGGGCATCGAAATTCATGGTAAAGAACAGAACAAAGAGATTTTTATTTAGAATTAGACTTAATTTCAGAATTTAGAGCTCCGAAAATTACTACTGACTGCTAAAGCTCCATAAAACAGAAATTTAAAATCTGAATCAGAACTGGATAAATATTTAAGAGGGTACAACTGTGAAAGAATAGAATTAATGCATTTCATCTAGAACTGAAATGATGCTTATGGACTGATGGCATAATTAATTCATGGGTTCAAATAGCACAGAATAAATGTTTTCAAGAATTGATCTCCAAAAATTTAATTGAATTCCGGGTGGCGATCGGTGTGTATAACAGAACATATTGCTTATGGATTTCGGAGCTTAATATAAACACATAGGAACTTATGCCAGGATCCATATCTGTTGGGCAAGTGTCCATTGGGCCCCGCGAGGGGCTCCCCTCCACCGCCTTGGGCGGGTGGAGGGGGCGTCGCGTTGGCGACGCCCAGCCGCACTAGCGTGCAGGGCGCGTTTGCGACGCTCGGCAGCGAGGGGCGGTGGCGAGGGGCGCTGCTGCCGTGCGGCAGCAGCAACGCCGCAGCCTCTGCCGCCACTCGCGACAGAGGCTGCCGCCTCTCTCCCCACTTGCCTCCTCTCTCCTCCTCACACCCTCTCCTCCTCCCTATAAATACCCCATGAGGGGTGAAGGGGAAGAGTATCCTTTGAGGATCCTCTGAGCACCACAAGTGCATGCATGTATGCATGCAAGTGCAAAGGCGCGCAAGCGTAGTGTGTGCAGTGTGCTGAGTGTGATGTGTGCATTTGTGTTTGAGGAGTGCACGTGCATGTAGTGCATTAGAGTACATACAAGTGTGTTTTGTGTGTATGTGAGAGAGAGTGCTTGCAAGTGTAGACTTCTCTGTGTAAGAAGGTACTGTCCCAGATGTGGGACATCAGGTGATCTCTATCCGGCATCGACTGACGGAGGTATGTCATCGCCAGTCTTCGGATCTAAGGTGTGGAGCAGTGTAGGCGACTCTGGTAGCCGTCTATCTACTTCTGTGTGATCTTATTATTACATTTCCGTTGCGAGGTATGTCCTCTTCCCGTTTTTACAACATTGGTATTAGAGCCACTTGGTTGATTTTGATTTTTTTTTTCTCTTTCTCTTGTGAGCTGTATAGATGGCAGGTTCCCCGGCACAATCGGACCCTGAGTTGACGGATCATTTCGAGGATTGGTTCTCAGATGTTGATCTGACGTTGGTCGACGTCAACTCTGGTGTGCTGGCAGCAGACTCTGGACAGACATTGGTCCTGGACACTGCGACCAGTAGGATGAGTGTACCGAGTTCAAATGCACTAGCAGTGGCCAGCGGCATAGCTGACTCTGAGTTCCAGGTGGTGCCTTCACTTCCTGGAGTAGACACATCAGATAGTCTGAGTGTCTATGCACCTTCTCCTCTGACTATGTCAAATCCTTCGTCCCCACCTATTTTTGAACAAGCACCTGGGGAACCATGGCCTGTAGTCTGGGAGCTGCGTGTGCCAGTTGTTCCCCTTCCACTACAACAATAAAATAGTTTAGCTACGGACACAAATTGTAGCTGTTCCGTAGCTAATCTGTAGCTAACGGATTTAGCTGCTGATTAGCTACGGAATAGCTATAGATTGTGTCTGTAGCTAATTTCTGGCCGCTAATTCGCTACAACTGATTTCGCTAGCTAATCCGTAGCTAAATTGCTACGGATTAGCTGCAGATATAGCTGTAGCTAATCTGTCGTTAATTAGCTACAGATTAGCTACGGATAATTCCATAGTTAATCCGTAGTTAAATTTAGCGACGGATTAAATGTTCAATTATCCATAGCTAATCCGCAGCTAATTAGCTATGGATTAGCTACAAAAATGTTACAACTGATGAACGAAATGTTTTGTAACTAAGCCGTAGCTAATTAGCTATGATTTAGCTACAAAAAATTCTGTAGAAAATCCGTAGCTAATTAGCGACAACTTAGCTACAACAATTTCTTTAGCAAATCCGTAGCTAAACCAAAATCACAGGAAAAAAAAATTTAATTCTAAAAAATGACTTTTCTCACAAATTTTGTACAAGTACCTGTAAATCTACTCAATCATTCAATAGTATAAACCTGCTCATTCAATCAATAGTATTTATAAACCTGCTCATTCATTCAATAGTATAAACCTGCTCATTCAATCAATAGTACTTGTAAACCTACTCATTCAATCAATAGTACTTGTAAACCTGCTCATTCATTCAATAGTATAAACCTGCTCATTCAATCAATAATACCAAACCTACTCATTCATTCAATAGTACTTGTAAACCTGCTCATAGATATATCACACAAATAAAAACATAAATCCACACTTACATCTAATGCCTCATTAGAAAGTTAACAACAAAAGAAAGATTGTTTTCTAAACTATAAAATGATAATAAGAACACGCTCCTAGTCATCCTGAATATATACGAGGATCCTCATCATCGTCTCTCACGACCCTCTCAACCTGCTCAATAGTAGGATCACGAAGAGGAGGAACCGGTAAACAAAAAATAGAAACAATAGTTATTACACAAACATGTAAATAATCATAATAAGATAAAGAAAAATTAAATATATACATACATGGCTAGCACCAGAAGAAGCCACACTAGCAGGCGATCTAAGACTAACACCCATAGTTTGTAAAGTGGGGACCAGGGTCTGTGTTAACCAAGTATTTAATGCATCAAAAACGACCTCACGAACTTGGTCGTTGGGTAGTGTGCTACTATGAGGTGGAGTCGTCGCGATAGTGGAGTCATGTGAGTCCTGAGAGGAGCTGATGACTCGACCGGCATCTAAACCGCTCCCAAATCCAAATACTCGACCTTTCTTGGGTTGGCCAGTTGCGGCCAACCAAGCCATGGCATCAAACTCAGGATGTTGAGTGGAGTCACTGCCATGTTCTGCATACGTCTCCTACAAAATATTAAAATTTTAATTAATTAATAATCTAAAATATACATAGACATTGAAGAATGTTCAATATATAAGTTGTAGAAAATAAATACATACCATCACCTCTTTCGCCTTTGTGTGAAACAAAATCACCTGTATTTTTCTTTCGATATGTGTGCTCAAATAACTCCTTGTAAGACACAGGGCCGCCTTTTCTTTCTCCTACAAATTTAAATATAATAAGAATATTAGTTTAAATAGTATGAATATAATAAAGATTAAACATATGAGGTTTTACCATTTTCCTTTTTTGTCTCCCAAAACTTATAGAGCCACTGGTATGCAAAGTCGCTTCAGGCATTTAGTCCGATTTTCTGTAGCAATCCTGGAGCGATGTCGAAAGTCCTCCGTCGCCCACTTGTCACATATTTATCTACTTATAAATTTATACATATACATACCTATATATATATTATAATGTTATATATCAAAATACTAATATAAATATAGTACTTCATACTTGTATACTATTATACTTATACATAGTACTAATAAGCATGTACATTCAAATAAGCATATACTTCTATACATGTATATATTTATGTACTTACACATACATGTATATAAGTATATACTTATACATATACTTACAATATTATATATATATATATGTATGTATAATGCTATACCTATACATATTATGAATATGTGTATAAGTATTTTATACTTGTATACTACTATATTCTTATATATTATATATCAACATATTAATATAAATATATAAGACGTTATACGTGTATACTATTATACTTATACATAATACTAACAAGCTTATACTTATGTACTTATATGTACATTTAATTAAGTATCTACTTCTACACATGTGTATATATGTATACTTTATATATATATATATATTTGTATGTACATTTATATAAATATATACATACATGGATATACTTATATACTATATATATACTTGTAAGTATATATTTATACATTGTATATATTTATGCACATATATACTCACACTACTACATATATACTTTAACATAAATACTACATATACATAAATAAATATATATTATGTATGTACACTTATATAATTATATACATGTATATACTCATATACTATATATATATACATAATATATATACATACATGTGTATACTTATAAAATATATATATACTTGTAAGTATACACTGATTCATTGTATATACTAATGCACATATATATATATAAGTATGTATAAATATATACAACAATATATATATATATATATATATATATATATATCTAATTAGCTACAAAAACTTTTCATAGCTCATTCCGTAGCGTATTAGTTAAAGATTAGCGACAGAATTATTTATTCTGAATTCATAACTAATTAACTATGGATTTAGCTATGGATTGATTTAGTTGCTGATCCGTAGTTAATCAGCTATGACTTTAGCTATGGATTTTTTTATAGCTGATCCGTAGTTAATTAGCTACGACTTTAGCTGTGGAATATTTTCGTAGCTGATCCGTAGCTAATTAGCTACGGATCTAGCTGCGGACTGATTCCATAGCTGCGTCGTAGCTAAATAGCTACGAATTAGCGACAGATTATTTCCATCGCAAATTTGTAGCTAATGTTTTGATTTTGCGACGACATTTTATCTGTCGCTAATCTGCAGCTAATTAGCTACAGATTAGCTACAAAGATTTATGTAGCTAAATTCCGTAGCTAAACTGTATTATTCTTGTGGTGTTCCTGCACCACCTCTCACTATCACCCTTAGGACTACCGAGGGAGAGTTGGTGGTTGCGAAAGGTTATATACGACTTTTATAGAGAGATAGAGATATTTGGTCATGTTCGGTCATGTACTGCGCTAGTTTTAAAAGTGCAATTTTGTTTTCCCTTTTTGCGCGTGAATATGTTCACGCTTGCATCGAAAATAGTACATGTACCCTTTATATATGTTCATATATAAACATGTTTTTTATATAATCACATATGTTTAAAGTTAGTATGTTTTGTGCATATTTTCTTTAATGTTATGCATATTTGTTTTGCATATGAAATATTTGCTCGAAATCATTTTAATTATATTGACTTATCTTATATAAGTGGGAGATGATTGTAATTGCCTAGATTTACTTTCGATTTTACTATATAAGAAATGTTCAATGTAATTAGCTTGGATTTCTAGAAGCAAATAGGAATAATGTGTAAATTGATGTCAAAAACTCCCTTTCCTATTTTGATATGTACTAGTAAACTATGGCTGCCAAAAACGTTATTGCTGATCTCACTAAGGGTGAAAAGTTGAATGGCACAAACTATGATATATGTCATCGTAAAATGCAATATTTGTTGGATGAACCAGATGTGATTAATGATCATCTTACGATGTCCTTGTCACCACCCATTGAGGGCAGTAGCAAAACAGACCAAGAAGCTTATGTAGCTTGGTTCAAGAAAGATCGTGGTGCACACTTTACTTTGTTAAGCGCTATGGCCGACGATCTTATTGGCGAGTTTAAGAACTGCGCCACTAAAAAAGATAAAACATTCAAGCGCCAATGTGGCGGCAAGAAAGACAAAAAGTCATTTGAAATGTTTTAACTGTAAAAAGTGAGGCCATTTCGCTCATGAATGTCCTGAGCCAAAAATGGTGACTCACCTCCCCAGCTCTCCATGTACGTTTGTCTGTACACATGTTTTGACTACTCATCCTAATCCTATGTGGATCATAGATTCAGGAGCAAAAAAACATATATTGATGGATCGAGTGGGTTTTGTGGATTATCATCGGATTCCAAAAGGAATGCAAAGAGTCTTCATGGGCAATGGTGTTAGTGAAGAAGCCCGTGGAGTCGGTTCATACCAACTCTATTTTGAGAATGGACGTACATTACTTTTAAGTGATGTACTATATGCGCCTAGAATCCAATCTAATCTTTTGTCAGTTTCAACTTCGTCAGCAATGGGCTTTTGTTTATCCTTTTCTGGCAGTCTTGTAACCATTGTCTTAGATGACGTACTTTATGGATCCGCATTGCTACGTGATGGTTTTTATATCTTAGATTTGATTGACAACTTTCCTAATTCTTCTTCTATGATTATGCCTGCGTTAGCTCAAAAAGATTTAGATTCAGTGACATGGCATGCTCGTTTAGGCCATATTGGACAAGATAGAATGGCTAGATTAGGTAGAGAAGGCCTTTTAGGGTCGCTCGCTAAGGTCAACTATCCCATATGTGAGCCCTGCTTGGCAGGAAAAGCATGTTGTAAGCCTTTTGGAAGAGCTGTTAGAACCTCCGAACCATTAGAATTGATCCATTTTGATGTCTGTGGACCCATGAGTGTTAGAGCTCGGCATGGATATTACTATTTTCTCACACTTATTGATGATTATTCACGGTATGGATATGTCTATTTGATTGCTCATCGCTATGAAGTGCTGGATTGTTTCAGGCATTTCTTAGCTAGAGTTGAAAAGGAGAGGAGTGTCAAGGCTCTTCGGACAGACTGTGGACGCGAATATCTATCAGATCAGTTCCGAGCATTATGTGAAGAAAAAGGTATATGTCGGCAACTCACTATTCCATATACGTCGCAAAAAAATGGTGTTGCAGAACGAAGGAATAGAACAATGCTAGACATGGTTAGGTCAATGATGGCGCAGACAAATTTGCCAATCTCCTTTTGGGGAGATGCTTTGTTAACTGCAACCTACATTCTTAATTAACTGAGTGTCCTCTCAATCAGTTCCTTCTACCCCATATCAATTGTGGCATGGCCACAAACTGGATTTAAATTGTTTACGTCCATGGGGATCAACTTGATATGTTCATCACATGACGAGTAAGTTTGGGAAACTTGTCCCTAAAGCTCAAAAGTCTATCTTTTTAAGATATCCTGAGAGCTCAATAGGTTATGTCATGTACGGACATCATGCAGATGGAGGAATGATAGAGCATGAGGTCCGAGATGTTGTCTTCTTAGAGAATGAATTTCCTAGTCTTGGAGACAATGAGAAGAATCTTGATCTTTTTGAAATAGATGAACAATTGAACATCCTACCATCTTCCGACGAAGGGAGGTAATGTGTTCCCATACCATTGTCCGCCGAAAATGAGAGGGATGGTCAGTCTAGTGGAAGTGCGTCCAGTGGGAGTGCACCAATAGAAAGTCAAGATTCTTTACGTCGTAGCCAGCGTGGGAATGTTCCTCGTCAATTTTTTGGAATTGACAGTGAGGTACTTCTTTGTGAACCCACGAATGATGAAGAGCCTACATTTGTTCAGGAAGCTCTTGCGTCATCATCTAGGAAAGAATGGGAAATTTCCATGCAGGAGGACATTCTTTCAATGGCATAGAATGAAGTTTGGGAGTTAGTGTATCTTCCACCTTAGCGTAAGGCGATTGGAAATGTAACGTTGTGCATTTTTCGGATCTTCGTGGATCCGTGTTTAGCGGGTTTGGTGGCTGGTGTGTGGCCCATGAGTTTGAGTTTCAGGTGTTTTCACGCGTTGTAAGGCTTGGTGGGCTGTCAGATTGGGCCCAAAGCGCTCACAGGTTTTCTGCCCGTGAATGCGACAGGGGTATGCGTCGCGTTCTGAACGCGACGGCCCTGGGGGTCGCGTTCTTGTTACCTCCGTTGAGCGGTCGACGCCTGCAAGCGTGTCGTGTGTCGCGCGCTAGGTGGCTTGCTAACGTCAGGCTTGAGAAGGTGACGGCCGCCTACGTCGCGTTCAGGTCGCGTCGTAGGGCTACGTCGTGTTCTCAACTGCTGTGCATTTTTAAGAAACCTTAGCTGAACAGAGCTTTCACAAGCTCTGCTCGACCAGGGGGGCTTGTTGCGGTGGTCTCTCGGGCGATTCGGGTTTCTAGAGGCATTTTCGGTGTGCTCTTGCCACGAGGACGTCGCGTGGAGCGGGGGAAACGCCATGCCATGGATGGTTTTCGCATTCTTCGCGAAGGTAGGGAGTTGCTTCGCTTTTTACGTTTTGAATTGGCATGTGAATGGTTTTTAGCTTTGAAAACAGTAGGTACCATGCTAGGGTATCCATTAAAGCATGAAAATTGAGAATTAACCGTGGTTTGAGCAGTCTGGGGTGGTGATCCGGAGAAGGATCTCCAAATTAGGGTTCCTGCCTGTGAAGGCGACGGAGCCCCCTGTCGAGTTCTGAACGCGACAGGCCGACCCGTCACGTTCATGTGTTGAACGTAACATGTCCTTCCGTCGCGTTATGTTTTTGAATGTGACATGTCTTTCCGTCGCGTTCATGTTGTGAACGTGACATGTCAGGGCATCGCGTTCTGAAGGCGACCTTGCCCCATGTCACGACCTCAGTTGAGAAGTCCAGACATAAATGCTTTCAGTGTTTTGGTTATCCAGTTATCGGTAATTGTTGTGCATGGCAATGCTAGGTGGAGCAAGTGCACTTGTTACGCTCGTGGAGCGTGTTGCTCACGAGGTGGGCATGTTTTACATGGTTAATGTGTGGTTTACGTAATTGGTGTGGTGTTTACATGGTGTGAGTATGTACATGGCACATACTCTTCTGTGGTTCAATGTTTAGGGTTTTGTTATAACGGTTGGGCAGTAAGGTTCCGGTGTGAACCTAGCCCCGATCTTTGGATATTCTTTTAAAGAATATTTACGTTGGTTAATTGGTAAAGCATGTGTAGGAATTATGGTAATATGTGTTTATTGGTTGCTGAGCTTTAAGTTTAGCGTGGCAATGGAGGTCATGAGATGACCAATGACAGGCCTAATCGTTAATGGTTAACATAGCTCTTGTGTGTGTTGGTGTAGGATAGCTCATAGGTCACATGGTGACCGAGATTGAGCTATTCCTGACACTTGTGCCATGGTTTGTAATAAATATGGTATACGATTTATCGTGGTTTGAGCTTGCCGAGTTTGGTGGTCCGGCGCCTGTTCCGGAATACCTCTCTAGTCGGGTAGCCCAGGTCCTCTATGAGCCAGGCACGTGTGTTTGTTGTGCTCGGGGTTTGTCCCGGTACTTGTGTTGTACCATTGAGGTCTGTGTCGTCTATCTTGTACACCCTCACTCCTGTGTTTGAGTTGTACGTTCGACTGAGGGAAAGACGGCAGTGGGACAGCGACTTGTGAGTTTGTTCTTTTGTCGCTTGTAGCGAGCTCGTAGTTGGGGGTACGAACACCAGTAGTAGACATTGGTCCCCAGCTAGTCCGGTTTTCTAGTGCCTCACTTTAGGTAGCTTAGGCCAGAGTCCCTAAAGGTGCCAGGGCTGTGTGTCTGCAGGTGTGGTGTTGGTTGGTCTCCACAGTTCTTTGGCTTTACTTGTGTTGTGGAGCGGCAGTTGGACCTTTCGTCCATGGCTGCGACACTGAGAGGTAGTTCTTGTGTTGTGTTGTCTGGGTTGGATACTTGTTTGATCAGCCAGTAGTCCATTCCCGTGTGGTGGCGTCGTTCCTTTCCGACTCGTGCTTTGCCACTGGCTGTGTCTCATGAGTTTGTGACTCGTGGTTAAGGTTTGACTCGTTGTGGTGTGCCCGAGTGGTGGCACAGTTTTGGGTTATGATTGGTGAGTGTTGTCTCACCAGTCATGGTTTGACTCGCTGTGGTGTGCCCTATTGTAGCACTGGTTTGCTTGTGGTTCCGTGGTGGTACCTCATGGTAGTAGGTACTTGTACCCCCGTATGGGTAGTGTTGGTGGTGGTACGCAGTGTACCAACCTTCTCGAGTGTTAAGGTGGAGCTGTGCTCTGTGGAGGTCATGTGGTATGACCTTCCACTCGTTGTGTTTTACTCTTCCTCGGGTAAGATTTCAATTATAGTTTTAGTGTGTGATGGATTGGCCTGCTGTAACCAATCCTGCTACCTTGTGTGTAGCTTTCGACATATCGTGGTTTGGGGTATAATGGACCCGCTCTTGGTTAGCAGTCATGTTACCCATGTGTTTAAGGGTCACCTGTGAAGCTTGTAGCCTAAGCAGTAGTTGCATGTATGGCTTATAGCTTAGATGATCCGTTGTTGTAATGGTTTGCTTGTGAGGCTTGGGGCCTAGGCGTTTTAGTTGTTGAGTGGACTGGTGGTGCGGTGCTAGTCCTATCGCTCCCTCTTTCTTCCCGAGGTTGTAATTAGTTAATGTGTTTACATTTAATTGCAAGTTATATAAGAATGTTGTGAGCATGAAATGGTTTGGCTATCGATGTTGCCAGTGAGACCCTTTGGGGTTGTGCTCTTTTTAGTTTTCCGTGTTGTTTTGGGTAGCCCCTACTGAGCCTATGACTTGTTGAGGCTCACCCCCCTACTGTTCTTTTTAGGGCTTGCCATTTGTGTGGCTTGCTGAGGCGTTGTGACAGACTTGTACCACCAGCAGTTGAGTTGAGTTGAGTTGTAGTAGTGTTGTTGAGCTTGTGCTCCCTCGAGGAATGCCCTAGCTAGGTAGTTGTACTTTTTAATTAGACATGTAATAATATATTGGGACAGTTGTACACAGTTGTTTACAGGTATGAGCACATGTACTTTCTTATGTCTTATGCTGTGTGGTTGTCTTTTATATTCTTGCTGGACAGTTGTGTGTGGTATCCCTAGTGAGACTTCGTTCCGTGTGCGGGAGGCGGACCAGGATATAGAGCCTTAATGGTCATAAATATCTAGGGTCATCACAGGAAAGAAGTGAGTTTTTAAGCTTAAATGCAAGGCTGGTGGGACTATTGATAAGTATAAAGCAAGACTTGTGGCGAAAGGCTATACCCAAAAAAAGGGTATAGATTATGATGAGACCTTTTCACCTATGGTGAGATTCTCATCCGTTCGCCTTATTCTAGCCATTATCCTGCATCTTGACTTGGAATTGTTCCAAATGGATGTGAAGACTGCATTTCTCAATGAAGAACTAGATGAGGAAATATACATGGCTCAACCAGAGCGTTTTGAGACTAAAGGCGAGGAGCAAAAAGTTTGCCGCCTCAAGCGCTCAATCTATGGATTGAAATAATCGTCTAGACAATGGTATATGAAATTTCATAA
Source organism: Colocasia esculenta (assembly GCA_014218235.1). Taxonomy (NCBI): domain Eukaryota; kingdom Viridiplantae; phylum Streptophyta; class Magnoliopsida; order Alismatales; family Araceae; genus Colocasia; species Colocasia esculenta. Next base: position 178,722,145 of record CM024755.1, on the reverse strand, counting down.
GGCAATCATCTCATATGGTTTTGAGATGATTGAAGAGGACCACTGTATGTATGTTAAGCGAGTGGGAGATAGTCTCCTCATTTTATCATTATATGTTGATGATATTTTAATGGTTGGAAATGATATGGAGTTAATCGCTGCCACTAAGAGGTGGTTATCTTCCGTCTTTGAGATGAAAGATATGGGTGAAGCAAGCTATGTGCTCGGAGTGAATATTGTACGAAATCACTCGGAGAGGTCACTAAGTTTGTCTCAAGAGACATACATTAATAAGATCCTGAAGCATTTCCAACTGCACAATTCTAAACCCATTGATACTCCACTTGATAAAGGATGTGTCCTAAGTACTTGTCAATGCCCCAAGAGTAAAGAAGAAATAGAAAGTATGTCTAGAGTGCCATATGCCGCTGCGATTGGAAGTCTAATGTATGCTATGGTGTGTACTCGGCCAGACATTAGCTTCGCAGGTTTGGTAACTCGTTACCAAAGTAACCCTGGTCTCGCGCATTGGAAAGCCGTTAAAAGGATTTTACGGTATTTGCGAGGGACGACAGATTATGCACTACGTTACAAGGGTGACAACTTGAAAATCATTGGCTATAATGATGCGGATTGGGCTGGTGACCGAGATGAGCGAAAGTCCACTTCCAGCTTTGTGTTCCTGTTGGCTGGTGGAGCTATCTCGTAGAGTAGCAAAAAACAGTCTTGCATTGCCCTATCCACTATGGAGGCCGAATATGTTGCTTGTTCTACCGCTATCTAAGAGGCCATTTGGTTGCAAAGTTTGTTGTAGCGTTTAGCGATTACACCTCATCAGAATGAGGGTGTACTGTTATATGTTGACAGTACCTCGGCATTGACCTTCGCCAAAGATCCTAAATTTCATGGCAAAACAAAGCATATTGATATTCATTACCACTACATTAGGGATTTGGTGGCAAAAGGGTTAGTGGTGCTTCGTCAGATTAGTTCTGTTAGAATGGTAGCAGATCCACTAATGAAACTTTAGCCAGAGAGAGTTTTGTGACCCATTGTGGATCTATGGGTCTTTGTAAGTTATAGTAATTTACAATATTTTGACATCATTAAAGTTTTGTTCATCATAAAATGTTATTTATGTGAACAAATGATTGCTTTATACATTGTTAGAGTGTCACCAGGTTAGGATCAACCCTCTCACATGGGTGATCTACCTTTGGCGCTTATTGATAGAGAGCAAAGATGAGGCACTTGATATTGTGGAACTCTAGATGACTAGAGGTCGAACACAATGTCCCGAGTTTTGTGAGTATGCCGCCTTGGCTGAGGTCGAGATGAAATCTGAATTAGTTCGGATTGACCATGTGGATTATTGATATAATCCTGTGAAGTTTGTCATATCCGGATATGTGAGTCGCAAAAAGGCGCTAAATGGGAGCGACTGGTTTGCAAGACTCTGGTCGGTTGTATTTGTTACAATTGTACTTGTATCCGTGCGATGTTATTTGACACACCCATATGAATGGAGGAACATCGCAGCATGTGAATCATACCATTTGTGCAATATACAACCGCATATGAGAATGATGAATGGTTCTCTCTTCATCATTGTGTAAGCTCATGAATCACGTTTGTCTGTGACTCCTGAGGTACCCCTAGTGACCTGCAACGCTGTGCCATGACAAGGAAGCTTGATGTCGCGACTTTAGCAAGTTACTTAGGGCGATGGTTGATACCGTCCAGCGGAACATGTCTAGGACAACAGTTAAGACAAATTGAATTGGCATGAGCAGCATAGGGAAGGTATCTTGTTATTTCACCATGCTTAATTACTCATATCGCGGGAGGCTCAGTTGCCTATGTGGTAATAGAGTCATGAGTGTTATGCTTTTGGATTCGATAGTGCCTTCTGAGAGATCCGGAGTATCTGAATCAGGTGAATATTAAGAGCCTGAGGTACATATTGAGATTAAGTGTTCCGTTAGTAAGATGACGACTTAATGGAACGCTTGTTGGTGACTCGGCAAATCTCAAAGAGGTTGCACACCTTATTTTCGATATGACCGTTGATGTCGAATACCATAGAGGACGTTGGGTGCACCGTCAACCCTGTGTGGGTAAGTGGACTGTCAACCCTAAATGGGCAAGTGGGAGCTTGTTGGACGAGTGCCCATTGGGCCCCGCGAGAGGCCCGCCTCCACCGCCTTGGGCGGGTGGAGGGGGCGTCGCCAACATGCAGGGCGCGTTGGCGACACCCGGCCGTGCCAGCACGCAGGGTGCACTGGCGAGTAGGCACCTCGCCAGCGTGCGAGGCGCGCTGGCGAGGGGCGCTGCTGCAGCGCCGCAGCCTCTCTCCCCTCTCGCGGTAGAGGCTGCCGCCTCTCTCCCCTCTCGCGTCCTCTCTCCTCCTCACACCCTCTCCTCCTCCTCCCTATAAATACCCCATAAAGGGTGAAGAGGAAGAGTATCCTTTGAGGATCCCTTGAGCGCCACAAGTGCGTGCAAGTGAAAAGGCGCAAGCGCAGTGTGTGCAGTGCACTAAGTGCACTGTGTGCATGTGTGTGTGAGGAGTGCAAGTGCATGTAGTGCATTAGGGTATATACAAGTGTGTCTTGTGTGTATCTGAGAGAGAGTGCTTGCAAGTGTGTCTTGCAAGTGTAGACTTCTCTGTGTGAGAAGGTATTATCCCAGATGTGGGACATCAGGTGATCTCTATCCGACATCGACTGACAGAGATACGTGATCGCCAATCCTCGGATCTAAGGTGTAGAGCAGTGTAGGCGACTCTGGTAGCCGTCTATCTACTTATGTGGGATCTTCTTATTATTACGTTTCTGCTACGAGATATGTAATCTTCCCATTTTTACAACAATATCCAATTAATTCATAACAAAGATATTTTCTGTCATTCAGAGGTTAAGCAGAGTACTGAGTTTAGAATCAAACTTGATAGGCATCAATTGCTCTCGAGAGGTTACTAATTAATTACATTTGATTTCATGTGCGAGAGCGCAAAACGTGGTGGGAATTGAAGGGTAAAACAAGAATTAAACTTTTTTTTTCTTTTTGAAATCTTATTTGGCATGGCGTGAGCAGTTGCTCCACGTCGGTAACGTGCAAAATCTAATAGGTAGAGGCGGCATCCCGTTGGGTCGCTCCAACATTAATCGTTTCTCATTAATAATACACTATGGGGGCAGAGAGAGAGAGAGAGCAAAAGAAACCATCATGCAAGTACAGGAGTACAAGGTGGCGACGGTGATGGCGACTGGCCGGTGGAATTGGGTGGTGCTGGTAGCGGTTACTGTGGCGTCAGGTCGAGTCGAGGCGGGGTACATATATTCTTCGTGCTTCAGGCTCGAACTAGAACGCCAAAGGCTAAGGCTAATAAAGTGTGTTTGGGCTTGGGTTCTTTGTTGGAGAAGTAGTCCTCGAGCTCTTTCGATGACCCATGGCCATGCGTCTGCTTGTAGCTGAAGAGAACCTCGGCATCTTCCTAGCGGGATGCCGGCTAAGACAGCCCCGCAGATACGCTTCCCGATAGAGCAAAGAAACCCCACAAGCTCGCCTCACCAGCTATATTTATATAGAGAACACCAAGCACACAACGACAATGCAAAGTTGATCAGGCAGTCCACGATATCCTCCATATTACAAATGAAGCTGTGAAGATTGACTCTGCGAACAGTTTAAAATGGCAGTTGTTTCTGGAGTTAGGTTTACCTACGGAGAGAAGACAGCCAGAGACCGCGAGGAGGACGAGAAGGGCAGTGAGGACAGCACTAACACCATGAGACCACCGGTTCCCGCGACCTAGTTCCAGGATTGTGCCACAGGGTAGAGTATTGGTACAGGGGTCCGATCCCTACGCTTCTTATATATAGGAGTCTTTCCGGACTGAAGGATTAGAAACGACAGTCTTATAGACACTACAACAAATTTGGACTGTACTTACGGCAGAAAATCATAATTGTTACATGAAAAACCGTAAGTAAAGACTTATACTTACGGAACTACTTACGACAATAAATCGATAGCGTAGCAACCGATGCTATAGATCTAGCTACGGTTTTGTCAATTGTAAGTGCTACCATCGATCGTAAACCGTAAGTGTAAAAAATTTATACTTACACAAAATAACCGTAAGTAAATGTAATGTAAATTGTAAGTATAAACATAACAACACTTACAAATAAAATCGTAAGAATTTAACTGTTGACGAACTGAAACAAACTGTAATTATTTATTCTCTTTTGATTTACAATTGTTACACTTTTGAACTGTAAATAGTAAGAATTTAACCGTAGTAATTTTTTATTGCAATAACAATATCTATAAATATTTCATAGCTATAGTGATAAATCTATTCTCTTTTTCTATCAATTTTCATTAGTCTCACAAAATATATTTTTAGATAATGCATAATTTTATGTGATTCACCTGCATTACATCCAATCATACATCCATCATTGATCCACCTATATATGCATCACTTATCAACCACAAGAAAAGAAAATACATGATAATCATGATTCGATCCATTGCAAAAGAAAAATTCACATCATGTCATAATAAGAGTACATTTTTTGTCGTATGTACAAAAAATATTGTTCATCAATCATTTGGTTAAGTTGATATGATGCCAACAAAAATGACTTGATATACTGCTAATTTATCCCTTCCATGTTGTCAAAATGAGTTGCAAATACTAGAGATCAATCATTTGGTCAAGTTGGCAGTGTAACTAGACTGGTTGCTCACAATCCTTGACAGGTTGCTCATCATCTTCTCCACTGCATAAAAGTATTTCGATCAAATATATTTGTTACCGATATTGTTATTCGATATTCACAACCTTATTTTCTTCAAGGCACGTTAAAAACTTCGACTCATGAGAAAATAATTACATTAACTCAAACATGTAAATGTAACTTTTTCTGCACAGTAACACAAAATAAAAGTAGTACAAGAGTTTCTTTTACTTTTTTCTTTGACTAGATGAATGTCAAAGGTCTTGCACCAATAAAGGACTTGTGTCAAGCTGGGTATTGACAAGGTCAAGCTAGGCATCACAAGGGAGGGGGATTGATGTGGCCACCTCATTGCATCTGTATGATTTAGAAGTAGACATTCTCAAGAAAATAACATCCTAATCACCAATAAAATTTTAACATAGCATATGTACGTATGAAGTTGCACTGGACATTAAACAAGAATATAAAGAAATATATTTTTGTAGAAAGTAAATACATTACATATATAGATGTGTATTAAATACTTCAAAAAGAACATAGCAAGAAATATATGACATAGATGTGTAAATCTACTTCATTTCAACAATAAAAAAAGGATGTACAACATTGGACATTCTTATCATAGATTCATAATACATTAAGAAGAAATTATTTCCATTTAAACATCAACATAGTAACTTCCAAATTATAACCTCTATACCACAAGTTTATTGAGCTTAACATTGTGCCAAAACTTTTTCTGGATAGTGGCATGTCAACATTAAAAGGGGTGAACCTAGATAAAAGGGGACTTACATTGTCACATTGCAGTAGGGGATGGGTAAACAAAAGAGAAACATTAGTCAATGCCCAACAGGAACAGTAAGCTCAACACTCCTTACAAATTAAACTTTGACATAACAACAACATTGATCCACACAACTAAATCATAAGAATTGATATAATCAAACTCCAGATCTGCAAGACACATGAGCTACTAGATTTTGCAATAATGTCAGTACCTACTCAGTCATAAAAATGCAGCATAAAATCGAAACCAAAAAGCTTTCATAAAAAATAAGTGATATGATCGCATGATGCAATTAAAATTGACAGCAAGAAAAACCCATTGGATTTAGTATTTCATCCAACCAAAACCTTGAATTGGATTATTGAACTATACTTGCATTGAGTCCTAATTTTTATCAAAAGACAAGTATGTGAGACACTGATCACAAGGACTCCTAGCTTCCATGCTAGAGTCAGTTACTGAAACATATTCAATGACAGTTCTTTAATTTACTATTCCATAAACAAATAGACATTAGATGAAGAATAAAATCTTTACATTACATAGTTGGATGAGTTGTGCGGAGCTCCTTCAGCAAGCTCACCAAATCTCATCTAGGAATCGATCTCCATTTCATTCCTAAATACACTCCAGAGTTACCATTGCATTCACATGATTTGTTTGTTTCATCCTCCATTATCAAGGTCCTCGTCTCCTGCGAAAATAGATATAACCTTGCTGCTGATCCAGGGGATTCATCCCTCCACCCTTTGTAGTGTCTATGGCCTCTAACATGAACACCACCTTGTCCATCTCTGGTTGTTTATCTGAATTTGCATCCCATCACCTCTTCATCACATTTGCCAATGAATTTGGACAACATTGTGATATCTCAGGACTCAAGTTTTGTAAGTTCAAGAGAGTTATTTTATGTCTTAGTGGACGATCACCACCATGAAACGAGTAAATGCAGGAACATAAATCCGTTTACCTGCCGAACAACTGTCGATGTAAGCTCTAAGAAGCTGAGATCTGGATCACAGCAGTATATCTCCCATAAGCAGATGCCAAAGGTATATACATCACACTTTCTGTTATAAGGGCTGCCATTAATAACCTGAAATAAATATGCAGATGTAGTTACCTGAAATAATTCTGTGATAAACCTTCGCCAAATCCAATTTTAACATGATGTTATGACCACTCACAGGCCTATCCATTTCTATAAAGAGTTCCTTCGCCAACAAAAAGTTTTCTGTTATTTGTCTGCCACTGATAATGCCACCTTGCTAATCTGAAATTATGGTGGAGATAACGGGCCGCAACCTATCCACAAGAACTTTTGAGACAACTTAATTTATAGCAGAAGTTATTGACTTATGGGCCTAAAGTCTAAGTAAGTTTCTAGAGTCTTGACTTTGGGAACTAAACAAATAAGAGAGGAAGTCACTCACCAAGGCAAGCATAACCTCAGAAGAATCCTTGCATAACATCTACCATATCTCGATTCACAATATCCCAGCAATGAGTGAAGAAACCCCCAGAGAATCCATCTGGCCCAAGAGAGCTGTTAGAAGAGAGAAAATCGTAGTTTTGATTTCAAATTATGTTGGAATTTCTACCAGCATTTTATTCTTCTCTTCACCAATTAAAGAAGGAATAATAGAAAGAAGGTCTTCATTAATATCACGAGGTTCTGTAGCAAGCATTTTCTCAAAGTGACTAGATGCTCCAGTCACAAGGACCTCCTTGTCTTCAATCCATTGCCCATCATTTTTAAGCTTTGTGACAAAGTTTTGTGCCTTCTACTATTTGGATATTGGTGGTAGAAATTTGTATTTCGATCTCCATGTTGTATAACCACCCCACCTTGGATTTCTGAAACCAAAAGATTTCCTCCATGTGAAGCGCTGCTCTCAGATTGACATTTGTCGGCCTTGTTCAGAGCCTCTCGATTATTTGGAGATGGATCTATTTCAGAAGCATCTTGGGGCTATATCAACCGTGTCCTCTACACCTGTTATATTCTGATTAGCGTCCCCAAAAACATTCTTACTCCATTCGCTTAAAGCTGTTTTTAAGTATTTTAATCTTGCCTGCAAATTATAAAACCCATTCGGATTATCAAATTGAACATTGTTCCACTGACTTCTCACAAATTTCATATATTCCGGATGCATTAGCGACATATATTGAAAAATAAATCTTGCTGGGAAGGACACAGCAGGTCTCACCGTTAGCAGCAAAGGAGAGTGATCAGAAGGATTTCTTCGGAGATGTTTGACAGAAAATTTCGGGGCAACATTAGATGGCCATTCAGAATTGTGAATAACTATGTCAAGCCTGGCCTTAATAAAACCATTACCAGACAGTTTGTTAGTCCAAATAAAAGCAGAGCCACTAAAACTGGAATCCATAAGACCCGCAACAACCATAAAACCTTGAAAATCTGTCATAGAATTTATATATGACAAGTTCCGACCTACCTTTATCTATATCTTTATAGATATAGATAGGCCTGTGAGGGGTCATAACATCATGTTAAAATTGGACTTGGTGAAGGCTTATCACAAAATTATTTTAGGTAACTTCATCTGCCATTAAGAACCTGAAATAAATATGCAGATAATTAATCCAGAGAGGGAGGGAGGACTGCCTACCAGTGACGATGCTAACGACACTCGACGGCACCCGTTGGTCTGCTCATCAGCCGCTGCTTTGCCTGGAGAAGCCCCGCTGGTGCCCAGTTTGTGCTCGTTGAAGATATGGCCATGCCCTGCCATAGCCCGCATGTCACCCGTGGCTTTCTCCATCTTCCTGGCTTTCTTTGTATCTGATATGCCCTGATCAGCCACGCGAGAGTGTGGAGAGGGAGGAGGAAGTAGGCGAAGGCGCAAGAGAGCGACTAGAACAGAAACAAAAAAAAAAAAAACAAAGAAGACTCTGCTCTACCAGATCTACCTCGCCAGTCACCACCAGAACAACCAAAACCAAAAAATAAAACTAGAAAAAAAAATAAGAACATACACACACTGAGCTATCACTGGCGATGACAAGGCGGGGGCTGCCGCAAAGCACCGCTCCAGGGCCACCCTGTCGTCTGCGTCCACTGCACCAAAGGGGGAAGCCGCCGCCGTGGAGGCGACGACCAAGACCACACGGGGGCGGCGGACGGCCTTGAGGCGAAGGCAGAGGCAAGGGCGGGAGCCGGGAGGGAAGGACGAGGCGGCCACCGCAGGTGGGAGGAAGGCCACGGCGGGGGCATGGGCTTGGCGGCGGCGCGAGAGCATTGCCCTCTGTCACAACGGCCAGCGAGATCCCGCGATCGAAAATGCCGAAATGGGGGGTGCGTTTTGTGATAGACTAAAGGAAGAGAGGACAGAGAGCAAGAGTGGGAAGAGGGTAGAGGGTGAGAGTGTCGTAGATGATGGCGGTTGTGGGCAAGATTTTTAGGAAGGTTTTATATATATACTTACGGTTTTTACATATCTTTTTATTTTAATAAAAAATTTTGTCACCCTATACATGTAAAATATCTCATAAAATTAACACTTTAAAATAAAAATAGTAATTATTGATCTATTTAGTCTTACGAAATTTAAAACAATAAGTATAAACTGATACTACAGACTAAGTTTGTTGTAGTGAGATATATATGAAATTGATCAGAAGGAGTGTCTTCTTTAGATATTTCAAACTTAAGGTGCTTTCATTAATTGGATATCTTGAACAATATTATTTTTCCTCTAGTACTTTTCCAAAATGTACAACGTGTACATTAGAAAAATAACTCAAATGTGCCTTTGATCAGAATGTTCAAGGAATACCATGACGGACATGCAACTGAGCCATATCTGACTAGAAATTTTGATGAGACTGATCAACACGAAGAAAGTACGTGGTTTTCTTCCTCCCCTTCGAAATTAGATCGCATTTACACTTGTACATTATTTGGCCATGAGTGGCTCCTGGCCGAGCGCGCCGTGTCAGCTGCATCATCTCCGACATGTGCCACCCGTGGACGAGGACGCTGGCGGAGGAGCTCGGCGTCCCCCGACTCGCCTTCCACGGGACCTGTTGCTTCGCCCTCCTCTGTTACCGCAACCTCCAGCAGCACATTGAGGTCTGCGACAGCGTCGACGATGAGATGAAGCCCTGCGTTGTGCCAGGGCTGCCTCATCGGATAGAGATCACCAGGGAACAGGCGCCGGCGCCGTTCCAAGCCGCAGGCTTCGAGAAGTTTCGGAGCGAGTTCCTAGAGGCCGAAGAAACCTCCCATGGCGTGGTATTCAACACCTTTTGTGAGTTAGAGCCTCTCTACCTCGATAACTACCAGAAGGTGACTGGCAAAAAGGTTTGGGCCATTGGCCCCGTCTGCCTCTACAACAACATAGACGTCGGGGACCGAGCTGCGAGGGGGAACAAACCCGCAGTCGACGGCAAATTCTGCCTTAGCTGGCTCGACGGCAGGAAGCGGGGTTCCGTCGTCTTTGTCAGCTTCGGTAGCGTCTCCTGGAGCACGCCATCACAGATCATCGAGATAGGGATGGGATTGGAGGCCTCAGGCCACCCTTTCATCTTGGTCATCAAAGCCGCCGAGCAGTCACCCGAGGTTGAGGAGTGGCTGCTCCAAGGAGGGTTTGAGGAGAGGACGAAGGAGAGGTCACTGGTCATCAGGGGGTGGCCTCCGCAGATGGCCATCCTCTCGCACCCGGCCGTGGGTGGGTTCGTCTCGCACTGCGGGTGGAACTCGACGGCGGAGGCGATATCCGCCGGGCTGCCGATGCTCACCTGGCCTTTCTTCGGAGATCAGTTCCTGAACGAGAGGTTGGTCGTGGACGTGCTCGGTGTGGGCGTCTGCATCGGTGTGAAGAGACCGGCCAAGTGGGGGGTCACTGCAGTTGAGGAGGTCCGGGAGCTGGTGAAGAGAGAGGTGGTGGAGGCGGCCGTGAGGGAATTGATGGAGGGAGGGGTGGAAGGGCAGCAGAGGAGGGAGAGAGCTGCGCTTCTGGGGCAGAAGGCGAGGAAGGCCATGGAGGCGAGGGGCTCGTCTGATGAGAACTTGGCACGCTTGATCCGGGACGTCTCGCTAATGGCGCCCCATGCAAGCCCGTGTGATCCTTCGGACAAGAGCTCAGAGGAGGGAGGCCTAGCTAGTTAATTAGGAGGGCAGTGTGTCTTCCCTGTTTTAGAGTGTCCTTTGTCTTCCTTCTACTATATCGTTGGGGTTAATGTGCTAATGGTTTATCTTAATGGTGATTACCAAAAAAAAAGTTCTAAATAAATGTCAGTCTTATATGAGAAAAAGAGTACTGCTAATATCTGGTACTAGCATAAGTAGATCCAAAAATTTTATTCAGTGGAGTCACTCTCTTTAAAATTTTTTTTAATTATAAATCAATTTCATGGACAAATTTTACACACATTAATAAGATTTTAAAATTTCAGTGAGATCATGTGATCTCACTGAATCTAAGTTAGATCCGTCATTGGGTTCGGATATTGAATTCGCACCCAAAGATAGAAGCCCTAGGGGGGCCACCAATCCTAAGAGGAGAAGCCCCCCTTCTCTCTCTTCCGAGGACGAATTAATCGAGTTGGATTCGCCTACTTGATTGGAGGGAATAATTTTCGTGCACAAAAATACTCATGAGATTAATTGCATGACATCAAAAACTACATGACCATATAATGCATTAGCATAAAAGTGATTTTATGTTCATATTTCTATAATAAGATATTTTTTGGGTACATATGCATTATTTTTTATAACAAACGAATGGTTGCCACAAGTGATGATGAGAGACAAAAACCCATCTTCCTTTGGATTGCCTTCCTCCCATGTCTACGACACTGAATCCATTCAATTTTAAAAACAGATTGCTAATTACCCTTTGTTACTGCTGGAGTAACGGGGTCGGCCTTAGCTGAGTGGCACCCAAGAGACGGAGGGAGGCCGAGCTTGCAACACCGATGCCGAGGTCCCACCTGCAAGACCACCGAGTCGCCTCGGTGGGTAGACACTCTGACGCTCAAGTTAGAGGTGGAATCGAATGAGAGAGTCGCTCTGGGATTGATGTCACGTACCTCTTAACGGAGGGGGTTCCCCCCCCCCCCCCCCCTATATATGATTCAGGCGAGGCAAATTTGGTTGCCGATGGTCTGGGCACGTCCAGCCGTGGATCGCCCATGATCCTTGCAAGACCTGTTATGGCCTCGAGAATCTCGGCCTTACCAGCGTGTTCCGCACGATCCCGGGATCCTCGGACCCTCGTTTGGCGCTTTCCTCCGACGGTTGTTTCCGACTACCTGGCGTACTTGCCCCGTGATCTCCGAGACCTGCCGAATTTGGACTTTCCTCACAAGAGCATCTGAGGCGGTCGTTGACTGGCTCGTCTGGCGAGGTCCGATAGACAGCGATTGAAAGGGAGGACTCGGGAAAACTCGCTCGAGATAGCTCGGCCTTTGTCGTACCGCGAGTAACGGTCTTTTGAACTGAACTAGCCGAGCTACCAGATTCGGGCCTTCGGCTCGGCCGAGTGAGGTCCAGCCACCGACTTGGACCTAGATCCGAGTACACGGGATTACCCCGTATCAATGGCCCCCCAGCTCCTACTTGGGGTACTCCGAGTGCGCCGAGTAGGAGGTACTGTTTCTGGGCTTCTGCTCAGCCGAGTGAATTAAGTGACCTCGGGCGGCGCTTGGAGCTGAACGGGCGTCGTAACTGCCACGGGGAGCGCGCCTTTCAACGCCTCTGACAGCGGCAGGGACGGCGCGTCGCTTCAACTCCTGCCGCTTAATGATGACGGGTGAGGTGACGGGAGTCAATGATGACGCCTCAACTCCCGCCAGGCGTTACTCGGATGGCGGTCCGCGTCGGAGGTGAATCGTCGCAACAGGCGGAGACACGTGGTGCTTTCCTGACGCTTCATCCCGGCGACGCCTCTCGCCCGTTGGATCGACGCGACTTTACAGGCCTATAAATAGCACCTGCTGTTCAATGGGGGGAGGCTTTCGGGCGTGATCCTCAACGTCCTGCAGCCTACGTTCTTCCGAGGTGCAAGGGAAAGTTAGAGTACTCGGGCTGAGTCCTTGGTTGCTCGCCTTCTCTTCGGTCTTCTTCCTCGTAGAGGTAAGCCATGGACTCACCCTCTGCAACTCCTTCCTCTTCTGCCACCTGTTCTGCAGGGTACTCTCCTTCTGAGGGTACCTCTCGTCAACTTCCTTCTCCTCCTCCGGCCCCCGCTCCTGTGGGATCTGACGATGTCCCCGAATCCAGTGATTCGGAGGTGTTCGTTCCATCGGTAACCCACAGGGAGTATGTCCCGAGGGTATCTCTAGCTCCCCCGTCTGGGGTGCATTGGGCGGCAGACTCCGTAGCTGATGCTGCTACGGAGATCGCCCAGTCGATGCTCGAGTGGATAACCGAGCACCCGGGCCTTCGCTTTCTCGAGGACTTTTCCGTTTATCCCAGTGATGCGCTCTGTGCCCATTACTCAATGGAGAATGGATTTTGCTTGTACTCGGAAGCTGTCCATGGGGGCTTCCGATTTCCACTCCACTCCTTCACCGTTAATCTCCTCTGGTGTATAGAGGTTGCCCCTTCGCAACTGACCCCCAATTCTTGGAGGTCGGTCATGGGGTTTTTGGCCGCTTGTGCTTTGGCGAAAGTCAAGCCGAGCATTCGCCTTTTCTTTTACTGCTTCTCCTTCAAGATCCTGGGGGATTGGCTGTTCTTCTCGGCCCGTCGGATCGGCAATTCCTCAGTCGCTTCCCATCTTCCATCCACGGGTGGAAAAGGTCGTTCTGCTTCATCCATAGCTCAGAGGGGTGGAGCTTCCCGACTACTTGGGCAGCCGTTAATCCCAGCGATGCGGCTTTCCGATCCCCGACCGACATGAGCGAGGCGGAGTTGTCGGATTTCGAATCATTACGGAGGGTGAAGTTGCCCAAGCTGATAAATCCCTCGGTCGAGCTGTTCGCCCTGATCCGAGAGGACGACCTAGGTCCGGTGCCGTTTCATGTTATTGTATTCTATCACCCTTTGCTTGCTTAGGAGAGATTGACGATTGGTTTCCTTCTTTGCAGAAATGGCCGGGTCGAGCGCACCGCGAGAGCAGGGGGCCTCGGCGTCAGGGGGCCAGGAGACCGAGGACTACACTGCGCTCGCTGCTCAGTGGTTTGCTGCCGGGGGCGGCCGCCGGAAGAAGAAGATGGCTCGGGAGAAGAGGTCGATGGAGGAGGCCAATGTCCAAATCGTGGAGCCTCCTACCTCTGCCGCCCCTGCAACTGCACCCGCCGCACCAACAGTCGTAGCGGTGCCGACCTCCGCGGTGACGTCGGAGAGGCCGACCAAGCGGGCTCGATTGGCCGAGACGACCCCGGTTGAGGGCGGGCCCTCAAGCCTCGCCCGTGCCCCAGCAGCCGAGCCGTCCCTTCGGGAGTGGGGTCGGCGGTCAATTCCGGCCAGCATGGCCTCCCGGATCTCGTCGGCGAAGACTTCCGACCTCATCGACGACGTGTTCCGAGGGTTGCAGCTTAGCTTGAGTTCCTTCACGAGCATCGTCCACCGGGCGGACCATACTCTAGAAGCGAACGAGGGCCAACTTCGGGCGGCCGAGGAGAAGCTGGCCACCCTGAAGGCCAAGAACGCCGAGCTGGAGGCCTCGGCTGCTGCCGAGGTCGCGCGCTGTGACAAGGCCAACGAGTGGGCTGCCCAACTCGCTCGTGGAATCGACAAGCTCAAGACCACGCTGAAGGAGGAGCAGGCCGTGCTGAAGGCTGAGAAGGTGGCTCGGGAGGCCGAGGAGAAAGCCCACGAGCAGACGAAGGCAAAGTTTTCTGAACTCGTTGCCGAAGAGCGCTGACAGGCCGTGGCGGACTACAAGAAGTCCGACGTCCACATTGATCAGATAACCGGCCTCTTCAAGGATGGTTACAAACACTGCCTGGAGGCGCTGGACAAGGCCTATCCCGAGCTGGACTTGACTTCCGTGCGTGCTCCGCCCGACGATTCCGACGAGGAAGATGAGGCGGATGAGGTCGGGGCTGCCGCGGGGATCGAAGCTCCCGCCCCTAACCCCGAGGTCCCCTCGGCTAAGGCCCCTTCCGACGCTTAGTCGGAGGGCTTTTGTAAGATCTCCTGTCATCCTTCGGCGCTTTTGCGATGAACTATCAAAACCGACCTTTTTGTCTATTTTGGTTAGCCATTTTTCTTCTCTGCTGATTGTGGTTATCTTCCTACCTCGGGTCATCCGAATGCCGAAATGACCTTGTTAGAATAGTTGAGCGCCGAAACGACTCCGTTAACTCGCAAAGTGCCGACGTGACCTCGCTAATTCGTAGAGTGCCGAAGCGACCTCGTTAATTCGTAGAGTGCCGAAGCGACCTCGTTAATTCATAGAGTGCCGAAGCGACCTCGCTAATTCGTAGAGTGCCGAAGCGACCTCGTTAATTCGTAGAGTGCCGAAGCGACCTCGCTAATTCGTAGAGTGCCGAAGCGACCTCGCTAATTGGTAGAGTGCCGAAGCGACCTCGCTAATTCGTAGAGTGCCGAAGCAACCTCGCTAATTCGTAGAGTGCCGAAGCGACCTCGTTAATTCGTAGAGTGCCGAAGCGACCTCGTTAATTCGTAGAGTGCCGAAGCGACCTCGTTACATCGTGTTACAACTCAAAAGTAGTAACGTCGGAGGTGTTCGGCGTTCCATGTCCTTGGAACTGCCGATCTATCCAACCCTTCTAGTCGATAGGCACCCTGACCGAGATCCTCGACTACTCGATACGGGCCATCCCAAGTGGCGGACAACTTTCCTACCGCCGATTTGGGAACTGAGACGGCGAGCTTCCAGAGGACGAGACTGCCTGCGTCGAAGCGCCGCGGCCTGACCCCCGTGTTGAACTTCCGCCTCATCCGGCGCTGATAGACTTCGATCTTGGACGCCGCCTTGTCACGCCGCTCCTCGACCAGGTCCAACTCGGCACGCAGCGACCAATTGTTCACCTCTTGGTCGAAGCCCCAAACTCTTTCTGAAGGTACCAGCAGCTCTATTGGGGTGACTGCCTCCACGCCAAAGGCGAGAGCGAAGGGAGACTCCTGAGTGGCTTCTCAGGGTGTTGCTCGGTAAGCCCACAGTACGTGGGGCAGCTCCTCCACCCACCGACCTCTGTGTTCGGTGAGCCATCTTTTTAGTCCTTCGAGCAGTGTCCGATTGGTGACCTCGGCTTGACCATTTGATTGAGGATGGGCGACCAAAGTGAATTGGTGATTGATGCTGAGCTCTGCGCAGTGGCGGCGAAACTGAGCGTTGTCGAACTGTTTGCCATTGTCCGTGATGATCGCCCGGGGCAGACCGAACCTGCAGATGAGATTCTTCCATACGAACCCCCATGCGTTGGCGTCGATTATTTTCGCCAACGGCTCGGCCTCGACCCATTTTGTAAAGTAATCGACTCCGACAATGAGGAACTTCCTTTGCCCAGACGCCAGCGGGAATGGACCGAGGATGTCCATTCCCCACTGAGCGAAGGGCCAAGGGGCCTTGAGTGGAGTGAGGTTCCAGGGAGGCTGCCGATCTACCTTGCTAAAGAGCTGGCACTGCTGGCATTTCCGAACATAGCCCTCGACGTCGGCGAGCATGGTTGGCCACCAATAGCCTTGCCGAGTTATTCTTCTGACTAGTGACCGAGGACCCGTGTGGCTTCCACACAAGCCCTTGTGCACTTCGGCGATGTTATCTTCTGATTGCCCTCGGCTCATGCATCGCAGGTGTGGGAAGCTGAAACCTTTTCTGTAAAGGTCGTCGCCGACCAAGAAGAATCTAGGGGCTCGTCTTTTTACCTTCAATGCTTCATCTCTGTCAATTGGGAGCTGACCATCCTTGATGTACTGGATGAGAGGGGTCATCCAGGTAGGCTCGGTGTCGACGCACATGACTTCCTTGGTCCCTGTGGAAGGTTCGCTGAGCTCTTCAATGAGGACCGAGGACTGTTGACGATACTCCTAGGCGGTAGCATATTTAGACAACGCGTCTGCCTGGGAGTTATCAGCTCGGGGAATCTTCAGCAGTTCGGCTACTTCGAACTCGGCCATCAGCCTTCGGACCTTGGCCACGTAGGAGGCGAGCTTCTCTTCTCTGGCCTCGAACTCCCCCGAGACTTGGCTAACAACGAGTTGCGAGTCGTTGTGGACCCGAACCCTCACAGCCCCCAGCGATTTCGCCATCTTCAACCCTGAGATGACGGCTTCGTACTCGGCCACATTGTTAGAAGCGGAGAAGCCGAATCGAATTGCATACCTCAGAGTGAGACCTTCTGGTGCGTGCAGGATGACACCAGCTCCGCTTCCCTGGGAACCGGAGGTTCCATCCACATACACCAGCCACTACTCCACTGTTTCTACCGGTTCGGGAGGTCTCGCTGTCCCCTCGGAGATGAAATCGGCCAAGTCTTGAGCTTTGATGGCGACCCGGGGCCTGAAGGACATGTCAAACTCCCCGAGTTCGACGGCCCACTTGGCCATCCTCCCCGAGGCCTCGGGTCGGCTGAATACTTGCTTGATGGGGGCATCGGTGAGCACCACAATCCTGTGTGCCTGGAAGTATGGTCGGAGTCGCCGAGCCGCCATCACCAGGGCGTACCCGGCCTTCTCGATGTCAGAGTAACGTTGCTCGGCCCCTCACAAGGCTTTGCTTGTGTAGTAGACCGGAAGGTGCCTCCGGTCGTCTTCCCTTACGAGCACCGAGCTGATGGAGTGGTTTGTGGCCGAGATGTAGAGAGGAATAGCTCTTCTCCTGCAAGAGGCTTGCTCAAAGTGGGAACATTAGCTAGATGGGCCTTGAGCTCATCAAAGGCCCTTTGGCATTCATCGTTCCACTCAAAACGGTCTTTCCTCAGTACATCGAAGAATGGCCGGCACTTCTCTGCTGATTTGGACATGAACCTGCTTAAGGCGGTAATTTGGCTGTTAAGCCTTTGTACCTCTTTGACGGTCCTCGGGGCTGTTATGCTAAGGATGGCCTGCACCTTGTCGGGGTTGACGTCGATACCTCGGCTCGAGACGAGGTAGCCGAGGAACTTTCCAGCGTGGATGCCGAAGATGCATTTTTCGGGGTTGAGCTTCATCCCGTACTCGCGGAGAAGGCCGAATGCCTTGGTCAGGTCTCGGACGTGGTCCTCGGCCCTCCGACTCTTCACCAGCATGTCGTCGATGTAAATCTCCATGGTCTTCCCGATTTGTTGCTCGAACATCATGTTGACGAGCCTTTGATACGTAGCTCCTGCATTCTTCAATCCGAAAGGCATTCTAGTGAAACAATATAGACCTTTTTCGATGGTGAAGGCAGTCTTTTCCTTGTCTTCGGGGGCCATCCTGATCTGCTGATACCCTGAGTAGGCGTCGAGGAAACTGAGAAGCTCGTGCCCCGCCGTTGAGTCGACGAGCTGATCTATGCGAGGAAGAGGAAGCTGTCCTTTGGGCAGGCTTTGTTGAGGTCGGTGAAGTCCACGCACATGCGCCACTTTCCGTTGGCCTTCTTGACGAGGGCCACGTTTGCTACCCACTCGGGGTAAAACGCATCCCGAACTGTGCCTGCTCGCCGCGCCCTGGAGGCGGTTTGCCCAACGGCTCGGGCCGTCGGAACTCGGGCAGCTTCTTGATCACGGGCAATATCTCGGACGGAAGTCGTCCGAAGTGGCGCAGGTCGCGTGATCGGCGATAGTCATCGGATTTGCGGTACTCGTCGGAAAGACGACCCGAGTTCGACCTCCGATCACCGCGAGCCGAGCTTTCTTCCTTCTTCGCCCTTTTCCCATAGACGACGCCAAAATGTTACTACTGGAGTAACGGGGTCGGCCTTAGCCGAGTGGCACCCAAGAGACGGAGGGAGGCCGAGCTTGCCGCACCGATGCCGAGGTCCCACCTGCAAGACCACCGAGTCGCCTCGGTGGGTAGACACTCCGACGCTCAAGTTAGAGGTGGAATCGAATGAGAGAGTCGCTCTGGGATTGATGTCACGTACCTCTTAACGGAGGGGGTTCCCCCCGCTTATATAGGATTCAGGCGAGGCAAATTCGGTTGCCGATGGTCTGGGCACGTCCAGCCGTGGATCGCCCACGATCCTTGCAAGACCTGTTATGATCCCGAGAATCTCGGCCTTACCAGCGTGTTCCGCACAATCCCGGGATCCTCGGACCCTCGTTTGGCGCTTTCCTCCGACGGTTGTTTCCGACTACCTGGCATACTTGCCCCGTGATCTCCGAGACCTGTCGAATTTGGACTTTCCTTACAAGACCATCTGAGGCAGTCGCTGACTGGCTCATCTGGCGAGGCCCAACAGATAGCGATTGAAAGGGAGGACTCGGGAAAACATGCTCGCGATAGCTCGGCCTTTGTCGTACCGCGAGTAACGGTCTTTTGAATTGAACTAGCCGAGCTACCAGATTCGGGCCTTCGGCTCGGCCGAGTGAGGTCCGGCCACTGACTCGGACCTAGATCCGAGTACACAGGATTACCCCGTATCACCCTTAATTAGCTTTTGATCCACAAGTAGTAAGACATTATAAATAAAAAAATTAAAATGTATATCCACGTTGATTGAATTTATATATGTAATATAGTCAGAATATGTACGTACAATATCAAATATATTCTAACATCACCTAAGTAATTTGGGAGAATGTTTAAGGGCTATTGGTACGTACAAGAAATAGGAGAACTTCGGCCAAATGTAGATTGATACAGAAAATTCCTCGGTTGTTCGACTCAACCACACCTCGTCTGCCAAGCGGACTCAAGACGAACGACCAAGTCGGACTCTGCCCTACACGGCTCGGGGAAGGTGAGAGTGTCATCGCGTGTGAACCCGAGCTGCTCATCCTCCAAATCAAATGAAGGAAATCTCCATCCCAACCTCAAGCGGGGCAATAACATATTCATAAAGGCTTTCTAAAAAATGACCCATGCGACAGCTGGAAGAGCTGTTCACGAGGGGAAAGATCCGAAGATCACACCTTCGATAAGGGCACGGTCATCATGAGCTAGCTTGCCGCATATAGCCGGGGTCAGTCTAGCTAGCTTGCTATTTCTTACCTCGGCCAGCGGCAATCAAGGGCACATCTTTAGCAGGATTTCCGAAGTTCACTCTGCGGGAACCGCTTTCAAGCGATCCCTATAAAAATGAATGAACATCCTTCGTCCTAAGGTACCCAATCTTTGAAACACGACACCCCTAGTTCATAACTCCCGAGCTGACTTGATCGTCGGAGTGTCTACCTACCGAGGAGTACTCTAGATGGATTTGCAGGTCGGGAGCTCGGCAACTCCAACTTCGTCATCGCACCATCTTCTCTTGAGTCTTCTCGGCTTGAGCCGACCCCGTTACTCTAGCAGTAACATAGATATTTCATACGATTCATCCGAACTGAAAATGACGACCAATTAATAATTAATTGACTAATTAGAAAATAGATTTTTAATATTTGGCATTCCTTTTCGAAAATGAGGAGGGAGAAAGCGGTCATCACAACCTACTAGAGTCCAAATCTCACACCACATCAATTAAGGCCCTCAACGGATCTACATAGAGTAATTGGGTCATTTCTTAGCTAGGCCCATGGTAGTCCTTATAATCCTTCAATGGCATTGATATCAACAAGACATATGACCTATGTCATGTCCCATACAATCGTCTGATTGGCTAAGTTAGAGGGAGTAGTGGCGCCACAAACATGATTGGCCCACCCAAATAGAGACCTCAAACTACCACCCAAATTAATTAAGAGCCATGTTGACTAAGGAGTACTGAAAGGAATCATGGAGATAGGTGATAGGTAGCAATCCAGACTAATTTTCACTGAGCCTCAAACATTCCGAAGTGCTTGACCTTCACCACTATCCTCTAGGAGAATGCTCGACGGGCCCCCTCCTTCTTCAAACAAATGAAGAGGATGCTCAACGACAATTTTGGCAGCTACAAGAGGGAGATCAATTAGACCACTACCAGCCTCCTCTCCATCAAACAAGGGCACAAGTCTTTGTGCATGGGACTTCTTGCCCACTTTCACAAAGAGGTGCTCTACATCACCTGCCTAGACATCAATATCACAAAGATTGCACTGACATAGGGCACTTAATTAGGCTGCCACTCTTCGGCGATCCTTGGGAATTCAGGCCTCCATAAAAATCCCAAAACTCCTTGTGCTAGCTTAGAACTACACTAGAGTTGCAAGGGGAATGTAGCTGCCCCAGCTCAGCATCAAGTGGTGACTCGTCGCATAGGGAACACTCGGTCAACACAAAATTATGAGAAAGACTTTCTGCACTTTCACAAGTGCAGAAATGCCTAGTCACTATGCACTTCTCCCCTCTCATTGGTGGAAAAGAGGAGAGATATCTATGTGGTAGTATCCTTCCCACCAATAGAAGAGGAGAAGTGCATAGTGACTAAGTATTTCTGCACTTGTGAAAGTGCAGAAAGCCTTTCTCCAAAATTATAAGCCACAACCGTGGCAAGGGGGAGCACGACCTATAAGTAGTACGCACCCATAATGTCTCCTTGGACTAGCTTTTCATGGAGAACCGAGATGAGCCATTTCACCACAAGAAATTGCAAAATTTTTGGCAGACAATATATTTCAGTCAGAAACCCGTCGATAAATGCTTTGCCAATGGAGTTATCGACGTATTTTTGATAGATTTTCGAAGAACATTGTCAGCGAAAAATTCTGCAACAAAAATTGCTGACAAAATTAAAGTTCGTCGAAAATCTGTTGGAATTTCTTATGAAACATGTCTATCGGAGATTCATTCGAGACAAATTTTCAATCGATATTCTTTCTTCGAAAATTCTGTTGGATATTTCTGTTAAAATTAAAATCGTAGGTAAAAAATTCGTCAATAACTCCGTCGAAAATATTTTGACGGATATAAAATCTATCGAAAAATCTGTCAAAAAATGTCCAGATATTTTTTAGTGGCATTTATAGAATTATTAAAACACTTGGTTAAAAAAAAACATGTACATAAATAAAGAACATCCAGACCAACAAATATCCACAAAAAAATTCATTTCAATAATAATAAAAAACGTATCAATTTTCTCAATACAATAAAAAAAAATTAGGAGAGGATCTTCTACGTCGTCCATGTCCTCATCGTCTCCGTCTGGATCATCTCCTCTATCACCGCTCTGATGAGTGTACTTCGCAAAGCACCGCCATTGCACCTAGCTAGCCCTCTGGTCTGCCAACCCCATGGCCATGGGGGTTCGCTCGGGCATGCTGGTTTGGAAGGTGGAGATCGAACACCGGTGTGGGTGTTGGAGCAGGAGGTAATCCAAACTGCACGAGAAGGTTCCGTTTTATGACTTCGCCGGCCCTTCTGGTTTTGGATCGTAATGCGGAAAACCATCGGCAGGAAGACTGGCCGTGTGCTGATCAAAGCCACAGTTTCGCCCACCTACCTCGCATTTGGACGCAACTCAATTGACTTGACTGTAATCTTTATCTAAGATTAATTTTTAGTGCAACTGTAAAAGTAAGGTGAATTAATGTAACATAATTACATTTTTGACAATTTTTTTTCTTCCGTATATGATATAACATCCGTATGGTACCGTATACTAAGTAGTACAGATCGATGTGTGATGTACTGGTGACCTGAGTGCAATGGCCAAAAATTGTTGGCTAAGTATAAGAAAACGATTTAGGGACACATGTATTTGATACATACATTTTTATAAAGTGTCATATTTTACTCATATGATACAAGTTTCAAAGTATCATATATATGACACTTAAGTGATGTAAAATATATGTGTTATAAAATGATGTTATTAAACTATTTTCCCTCGGGTAATTAAGAGGTGGGAGAGGGGATGTGCCCCCACATAGTTGACGAAGTTAATAGGTATGGAGAAGCTTATCTCGAGGTCGTCTAACGGTGCCCTAAGTATAGAGTCTAATTTTTGAAATCAGGCACTAGGGTAACAATAACTCATGAAACTATGATATCTAAAGTTTGAGTTATTTATCTGAATATCAGACAATAAGATGAAAGTTGTAAAGTTGTATTCCAAAGTTCGGTTTACGGTCCCACACTGATCATTTCAATGTTCCATATCGTTCTAGTTAGAAATATACAATAAATGCAGGATACTAGAACGTTCGCCTCATCTCCCTCTTATATTTGATGCATCGTCTATTCCAAGTATCATTCACAAATTTATCATTTAATATATTTTATCACATATATTGGGCTAGTCTAATTATATAACAACTCAAGACGATCACCTCATTGATTCAAACTACGAGCCCAAGCACTGGCCCAAGTTGGCTGGCAAGCTGGCCCAGCTAGCCCAACTCCATTTGACCCATTAGAAAAATGTGGTAGAAATGTATAGTACAAGATTATACTTTCTATTTACGAGGGAAATATACTTATTCTGAATGAAAAATATATGTTGGAAATGACATACAAGATTTCTAAGGAAGTATACCTTACCCCATCGTAAGTATATAGTCTAATTTTTTAAATCAGGCACTAGGGTAACAATAACTCATGAAACTATGATATATAAAGTTTGAGTTATTTATCTTAATAAATATTAATATTTCATTGTTCTAATTATAAAGAATGACTCTTGTGTATGGTTACATTCTAATGATTATGGGTGTATTCAGGTGATTATGGGTGAATTCAGATATTCTGTGTCTAAACAGAGAATAACTCATGTCTATGGTTGTATTCATATGATTATGGTTGCATTCAGGTGAGTAGAGGTGTATCCATATGTTCTGAGTCCAAACAGAGAATGACCCTTGTGTATGACTATATTCTGGTGGTTAGGGGTGTATTTAGGTGAGTATGGGTGTATCTATGTGTTCTGCACAAAATTGGTCGTCCGATTCTTGATTGTCCTAGCGCCAGACAACACTGTCTAGGTCGGTCGACTGAAACATCTAAATCGGTCGTCCGACTTCCTGACTGCTGCGATGCCAATCTGTACTAGCACACCGACAAGACGTCATCAAATTTTGAGTAATGAAATTGAAATCCAAGACCATCATAATTCTCAAAAAAAAATATGTGGATTCTAGATATGAGATTATCGAGAATTATTGGTGCACGGATAATGAGATTAATTTGATTTAATATTTTTTAGAGTTAAAAAAAAACTAAAATCACCATAAATTATATTATATTCTAATTAACTTGTGTTTAAAATTTCATCTTGATTAGATATTGTTTAGATATAAAATTATAATCTATAATAAATCTAAATGAATTAATTTGATTTTATTTAAATAGTTATGATGTATCTTACTATCTATGTTTTCCGTTAACATGTTAAATATTATTAAAATATATAAACTTTATATTTTGAAATTTATTATTATTTAAAAAATATAAATACGTGCGCATAATTATACATACGCACACCGACAAGATGTCGTTGAATTTTAAATAACGAAACTGAAATCTAAGACCACCATAATTCTCAAAATAATATGTTGATTCTAGATATGAGATTATCGAGAATTATTAGTGTATAGATAACAAGATTAATTTGATTTAATAATTTTTAGAGTTTAAAAAAACTAAAATCACCATAAATTTTATTATATTTTAATGAACTTATGTTTAAATTTTCATCTTGATTGGATATCGTTTAGATATAAATTATAATCTCTAATAAATCTAAATGAATTAATTTGATTTTATTTAAATAGTTATGATGTATCTTACTCTCTATATTTCCTGTTAACATGTTGAATATTATTAAAATATATAAATTTTATATTTTAAAATTTATTATTATTTAAAATATATAAATATTAATATAAGAAGCATGACCGATTTCTATTTTTTTCGTTTTCTTTAAACAAAATTAGGTAGGGGGGATAGAAGGCGGGAAAGGGGGGGGGGGTTGAATTGAGGAGCAACCGACTGGAGACTTGGGAAATCGGGAGGTGGAGAGAGCCCAATTTTTTAAAAACCTTCTACAGGTGGCGCGTCAGGATAGGTGACTACCACACTTCTATCCTATATGCTATTGAGAAGATCCCAACTCTTTGGACTGAGGCATGTTTGGTATGAAGATAGAAGGGGAGAGGAATAGGTGCAACTCAACTGGGGTTATTTTATCCTTATCCCTCCATGAGGATAACCGTATTTTGAATTTTATCTTCACTACAAGAAAAAGCGTATTTAGAGACTGACATTTTCGGTCTCTATTCGGTCCCTATTCGGTCACTAAAAGGCTCAGAGATCGAATAGTGACCGAATAGAGACCGAAATTGTCGGTGAAGAATTTCTGGTCACAAATCTATGACCGAAATATTTCGGTCACTAATCAGTCGCTAATAGTGACCGATTAGTGACTGAAATGCTTCAGTCGCTGAAAGTCGTTATCTGAGACCGAAATGTTCAATCACTAATTCGGTCACTAAATAGTGACCGAACAGTGACTGAAATCTCTCAGTCGCTATGACGGTCACTAATTTAGTGATTGAATTACGACCGAACTCCATTAGTCGCTATCAGTGACCGAAATAATTTAGTCACTATTTGGTCACTAAAATAGTGACCGATTTGCGACCGAGCCTTGTCGGTCTCTGATAGCGACCGACTTTTCCCAGTCCTAAATCGGTCACTGTTTTAGAGACTGAATAGTGACCGAAATAATTCAGTCACTAAAACAATGACCGATTTGTGACGGAGACATGTCGGTCTCTGATAGCGACTGACTTTTCTCAGTCACAAATCGGTCACTGTTTTAATGACCGAATTATTTCGGTTACTATTCGATCTCTCTCTCTCTCTCTATATATATATATATATAAACAAAATAACCTATGTACAATGTCCACAACAATAATAAATGTCCACAAGACAATAATAAAAAAATATCCACAACAATAATAAAAATGTCCACAACACAATAATAATAAAATGTCCACAAGACAACAATAATAAAATATCCACAACAATAATAAAAATATCTACAACACAATAATAATAAAATGTCCACAAGACAATGTCCACAACACAACAATAATAAAATATCCACAACAATAATAAAAATATCTACAACACCACAATAATAAAATGTCCACAACAATAATAAAAATGTCCACAACAATAATAACAATGAAATGAAAATCACAAATCCTCGTCCTCGTGCTCATCCTCGTGCTCGTCTCCTCCCACGCCACCCGATGAAGGAACCTACAATACATATATAACAATAATAAGTTAAAATTAAATACTATTATAAGCAAATCGGAGGCCGATCAGATTAGTATTTTTAATTTTGGACCCCCAAACCTAGCTAAGTTCTTCCTTTTTAAATAAAACCAAAGCTAAACTAAACTAACTTGCTTAAAAATGAATTTGAGCGTCGAGCTCAAACCGGGAGTCCGAACTGAACTCCGTCAGTTTTCACAAGTCGCCCTGGCCATGCTAGAAAAAATTGGAGGCCAATCAGATAAGTATTTCAAAATTTGGACCCCCAAATCTAAGTTCTTCATTTTAAAACTAAACTAACTTGCATAAGATGAATTTGAGCGTCGAGCGCAAACCGGGAGTCCGAATTGAACTCCGTCAGTTTCCACAAGTCACAACCATCGCCCTAGCTGTGCTGAAAAAAACTAGAGGACAATCAGATAAGTATTTCGAATTTTGGAACCCCAAACCTATGTTCTTCATTTTTAAATTAAACTAACTTGCTTAAGATGAATTTGAGCGTCGAGCTCAAACTGGGAGTTCGAATTGAACTCCGTCAATTTCCACAAGTCACAACCATCACCCTGACCGTGCTGGAAAAAATCGGAGGCTAATCGGATGAGTATTTCTAATTTTGGACCCCAAACCTAAGTTCTTCATTTTTAAACTAAACTAACTTGCTTAAGATGAATTTGAGCGTCAACTCAAACCGGGAGTCGGAATTGAACTCTGTCAGTTTTCACAAGTCATAACCATCGCCCTGGCCGTGCTGGAAAAATCGGAGGCCAATCGGATGAGTATTTCAAGTTTTGGACCCCCAAACCTAGCTAAGTTCTTCCTTTTTAAAGAAAACGAAACTAAAATTAACTGTTAAAATGGAAAATCTAAAATAAAATCAATTTACTCACATGAGGGGCCCGTGCTGATGTCGATGGTGCTGCCTGAGGAGGAATGATGACCTGAGAGAGGGTCTGGGAGATAGCCTGGGAGAGGGCCTGGGAGAGCTGGGCCTGGACAACGTCAGGCACATGCGTCTGTATCGTGTGGACTAGACGAGACTCCATCGTCTGGGCCAGACGAGACTCCAAACCAGAGATCTCATCTCGAATGAAGCCCCTTATCTCACTGGGAGGAGCACCAGCTGTGGTGAATGCACTCGTCTGTGAGGCTGAACTCGAGGCCCCAGATAACACCCTGCTCGTGTCCATACTGTGCCCAAAACCATACACATGGCCTTTCTTTGGGGCACCAGATGCCGCAACCCATACCTCTGGATCTAACTGTGGCTGCTCCTCCTCCCCGGCGTACTTCTCTGTCATCTGTTGTCTATATGACTCTTGTAAAAAATAAAATTGACAAATGTAATATTAATCTGTAACGAGAAAAAATAAATAGTGAATAGACTGTAAATACTTACCGCAACCTCTCGGGCTCTATCGCTAATATACTGATCCGTCCCCTTTTTCTTATGTGTCTTATCAAACACCTCGTGAAATGTCGAGGGCCGTTTTAGCTCTTTTTCCTATTTCACAGAAAAACATGACATAAATGAGTACCTATATGAATAAAATATATCACAAACGGACATATGACTTACCAATCTGGACTGATGGGTCGCAAAGTAGACGAACCCACTTGTATGCATGTTGGCCTCTCGATTGGCCGCCCGATTCACTTTCATTGTTGTGGAGGATTGGTGCCATCTCTCTGCGGCCCATATGTTGCATAAACTTTCCCAGTAGTCTCTCCTCATCCATCACTACTAGAAAAGGAGCATACGTAGATGGCTTCAAACTGTCTACAAAAATGACTAAATCGTCTACACATGTTTTTGTAGACGGTTTTACAGCCGTCTACAAGATCGTCTACGAAAGGTTCGTCTACAAAAGATAAGTAGATGACTAAATAGTAACCATCTACAAAAGTATCATATGTAGACGGCTACTATGACTGTCTACAAAAAAAATATAAGTAGACAGTTGCATAGCCGTCTACATATATTACATTCGTAGACAGTTAAGGAACTGTCTACAAATAAATTATATGTAGACGGCTATTGCACCCGTCTACATATATTTTTTTGGTTACAAAAAAAAATTTAATTCCTCTCCCCCCCCTCTCTGCCGGAGCCCGCCATCTCCACCCAGGTCCTGCAACGAAGCCCACCTCGGCAACCCCTCCCCCCACTGCTGCTCCCCCATGGCCCGGGGCCTCTGCCGCCGCGTCCTGCCCGGGCTGGCCTCCGTCTGGCCCCTGCCACCGCGTCCTGCCCCGGCCGGCCCCGGTCTGACCCCTGCCGCCGCGTCCTCCCCGGCCGGCTCCCGTCTCGCCCCTGCCGCCGTGTCCTCTCTCGGCCAGCTCCCATCTCGCCCCTGCCGCCGTGTCCTCTCCCGGCCAGCTCCCATCTCGCCCCTGCCGCCACGTCCTCCCCCGGCCGGCCCCGTCTCGCCCCTGCCGCCGCGTCCTCCCCCGGCCAGCCCGTCTCGCCCCTCCCCAGCCACCTCCCTGGCCTCACCTTCGTCGCCACGGTCGCCCCCATCACTGCGAACGGCACCAGCGCCACTGCCGCCCTCCCCACCACCGTCAGCCGTGGTTGAGTCCGACGAAGGGCAGCGCGTGGTTGAAATTTTAATATTTATAACTTAGGGGATTTAGCGCCCGGGGGGGGGGGGGGGGAATTTTTGGGATTTGGCAACTTTTGGGGTTGCAGATATTAATAATTTATTATTAATAATTAAAATATTAAGATCTTAAAATATGTAAATTTATAAATAAAAACTATTAATATTAAATATATATCAAAATATTAATTTTAATGTATTAATATAAATATAAAATTTAAGTAGTAATTAAATATTAGTTTATAAATAAAGATGTACAAATCTATTAATATTTACATATATATATATATATGCATGTAGATATAAATACATAGATATATACCTACATAGATATTTATGTCTATACATATTATATAAATATCTATATATAATATAGATATTATATATTAATACATATATATATATATATAGATTTTTTATCTATATATAGTATTTCATATATAACTATATATCTATATATTACATAAATATCTATGTAAATAAAGTCGTATACATAAAGTGGTTGTCAAATAACCACCATCTTACTTTAACAAATGTATCGATATAAATATAAATATATTATCTATGTATAATATATATATATATATATATATATATATATATATATATATATATATGTGGATATAGATATATATCTAAACTATATATATTTATACATAGATATATATTGGCACCAATGACTATATATCTATATATTACATAAATATCTATGTAAATAAAATCGTATACATAAAGTGGTTGTCAAATAACCACCGTCTTACTTTAACAAATGTATCGATATAAATATAAATATAAATATATATATATATATATATATATATATATATATCAATCTTTGTAGAAGGCTAATATAAAATCGTGTATATAAAACATAGGTGAAGATCTATTTCATTATTATCAAACATGTAGTGTGATTAAACTCCATATGCATCATATTTTTAATTGTGAATATTTGAGTTCTAATTCTTTCTCAAAATGTTTGCTTCAAGATCCTCTTTTTACAACTTCATATGCTTCTTTATTAAGTTATATATATATTTATATAAAGTTATATATTTAATATATAAATATATAACATTTAATATATTTTTGTTATTTTTAGTTGATTATTTCTTATATTTTCTATTCTCTTATGTCGCATAAGAATAATAAAATTCACTTTGTAGACCCGTCCTTAAAAGATACATATTTTTTTAAATTGGGACACCCAAGTTAATTACCTACAATCTCCTTCTCTATACACAAACATTAATTCAATAATGTTTGACATTTATTGCATTCAAGGAGTGGCTATGAGTATAGTTTATATATCTGAAGTTTACATATATTTATATATTTAATGCTATGAGTATAGCCACCAAGTTAAAAATGTTAGCATTATAATGTATAATTTTTCTATAGTATTATATTCATAATCAACTACATATTAAATAATTATTCTTATTAATCATTTTTATCTTAAAATTACTTTTAATATTTAAAATTTGAATATTAAGTTTTGAATATTTATTTGATGAGTATTTACATATAAATATGTATATAGACGGCTTCTCTTAGCCGTCTACGAATGTATGATACATAGACGGCTTGAATAAGTTGTCTACGTATCAGTAGACGGCTAATGAAGCCGTCTACATATGTATGTAGACGGTTATCTTTAGCCGTCTACGAATATCACACATTCGTAGACGGCTAAGAGAAGCCGTCTACGAATATCACACATTCGTAGACGGCTAAGAGAAGCCGTCTACAAATGGTAATTAATTTATGTAGACGGCTTCGATTTGCAGCCGTCTACATATCTTACATTTCTTGTAGTGCATGTTGGTGCGCGCTCCCTCCAAAGAGTCGGGTTTGCACTCTGACAAAATTTCTCTGCATTTTTTCTTGCATTATACAACAAATGCTTAAAATTTGATCAAGCGGTGGTCGTCCATACTAATCGAGACCGCGCCTCATCCGAACGACGCGTGAATCAATGATTGCTCTGTACATATAAGAGTTAGTTAACTGAATGTAGATAAGAAAATAAATAAATTATAATAAGAAATTACATACTATGAATATCTGATACAACGACTCCTGGACCTCCATCGGAAAATCATTGAATCTATGAATAGGCCCAGGAAAGTGTGCCTGAATTGTTCTTGTGATGAATTGAGACGCTTGGGCGGGCTCTATTTAATTTATTAATGTAATTATGTAACTTGTTAGTATGAATTTATGAACTAAATACACCTCCTTAATAAAAGATAAATATAAGTTTATTTTACGTACCCATTTATCCACACCTCCTGCAGAGTGCTGTCATAAAAGCTGCCTCCCCCCTCCTGTAGACTAACAGCATCCTCTGGCACCGGACCTAGACAAAAATGCACAACGATATAAGTAATGAACAAAAATATAAATAATGACTATACAAATACTTACAAATTTAAATATACATACCTACTACTGTATGAGGAGAAGGTGTAGGATCCTACTGTTGTCCCGGTGTGGTTGGAGTTCCCTGAGCTTCCCATCAATCTTTACCATAAGAAACTACTAGCTTCCATCGCAAGTAATATTGGCCCAGTTTTACAAATCGCCCATGCAACTAAACTCCTTCTTAATACTAAGGTAGATCAGGTATGTATTGAACTTGATCTCTCAAAACCAAGGCCAGATAGATTGTGGATTGGAATGAGGAATTTTGACGGTTATTGGCAAGGCATTACCTACATAAATCTACCTCTTTATTGCTTCTCCTGCTATCGACTTGGTCATTCTAAGGATGCTTGTCGATCTGTGGGAGGAGGCAACCAAAAAAAAACTTTGATTATAGCTGCAAATCCTAACCCTCATAGGGCTTGGGTCCCTGTTCGTGAAGGGCCTTCTGTGCATGAAGGTGTTGGTGAGCTTCTTGGCCATGAGGATTTAGCAGACGGTTCGGCTCTTGAATGCTTCCGCTCTGCGCCGGTTACCTCCATTCTGGAACACTAGGATCATGGTGCTCCTGTGGTCTCTGTTCCTCTGGTAGGGGATGCGGAAGTCGCTGCCGGCGAAACTGGCGTCAAGGTGGCGCCTCTGGTTGCATCGACTGCCATAAACATTCCCGGAATTAACGCACTCAATCCAGGCAAGGATGGGGATACGCCGTCGCCTTCAGCGGAGTTTTCAAACAATTAGGATACACAGCCGCCTTCATCAAAGGGTGGTCTTCATTTGTCCAATCCGATCCCATGCGGGATCCTCGCGCCAAATGAGGAAGGGCTTTCTGCTGGCGGTGCCCGCGCGTTGGAGATCTCCGTGCCACCTTTTGATAGTGGGAAATCTCTGCTCCCAAAGACGGTTAGTGACCACTTTCTTGTTTCTCAGTCTCACGGCGCCAATCTTTTACCTGCTACTGCTGAAGTTCTTGGGCCATCTCCATTGCCTAGATCTGCTAAGGATGATGGGCCATCGCTGGGCCCATTAACAGTGGCATCTTCTGCTCATGAGGAAGCAAACACCTGCATTTCGATTAGCGAACAACATCCTTTGCAGGTTGAAGGAGTTGTGCAAGTGGAGGGATATCTCTCTAGGATGGTAGTCGTTGCTGATCCCAATATTGCTCAGGCAACTTCTTCCTTGACATTTGCACAGGTGGTGCGTCAGTCCCCATCCAATGTGGGGAAGTCTACTATGGGAGTGAACTCCAATCCTCCTTCCAGTGGGTCGCCTTCTGGACATCGGATCTCACGACTAACCCACAAGGGGGGAGTTAGGATTTGTTTACCGATCATCTGTGAACGTTCTCCTAGCCCTGTGCGTCCGGTAGATGCTATCCACATTCCTGATCAAGCACCAAATTTAGATTTGCGTATGAAGTTTTCGTCGGTTGCAGATCTTGCTAAAGCTGAAAATATTTTCATGTCTGAGTTTCGATTTGATCAAGAGACATCAGAAATGGATTCGGATGAAGAAGACATGGAGCGTTGCTCATGTCGATCGGGCTTACGCCCTCGGACTGTTCTTCGGCGAACTCACTCGTGGGATAGATCTTCTATGGAGTTTTAGACAATCTTTTCTATTGTTGATCTGTATTTGGCTATGCCACTGGTTGTCTGAATATCTGATTATTAATAAAATACTTCGACCACCTTTGGCCTTTACCCAAGAAAAAAAAATTTGATGGTAAAAAGTGTCAAATTAAGGATCTCAGCCGTCCCTTAATTTGATCAGACAATTGGGATAGAGGTAACAAAATTAAGAGAGAAGTGGCAGTTAAGAAATACCTAAGTCAAGATACGTAAACCTAGCTTCAAATATAATGTGCAGCTAGCGGACATTACTAAAAGATGTATGCTTTTCGGACCAAATATTAATTCACTAATGGGATAGGCAAAATACATGTCATTAATATTATAACAAAGATATTTCGCAGTCATAATTTTTGGATTTCGAGATGATTAAATGGCTGATGCTTTTCTTGCAAATTTCAAGGAGCATGAAGGAAATATATTTGCGCATCTGTTCCGTGTTGCTTATGATCCCTACGAAACTATACAATAATATAATATACCACAACATAAGTTAAATATATTACCTTTAACATTTCCATGCCAGAAAAGGGAACAAAAATAAAATAAAAAACAAACAAAAAATAAAAATAGCGATTGAATGGTGGTTCTTGGCTGGACTTGGTGCCCCTCTCCTAGTCAATTCTTCTCTCGGATGTGGATATGTAGACCTTTTTAATTATTTTTAGACCATCTCCCTTGGAAGTCGACGTACGATAGGTTGTCTAGAGATCTTATCTTAGCCTCGACATAGGGGTGTAAACGAGTTGAGCCGAGTTAAATCGAATATTATGTTGCTCAAATTCTATTCGTTAATTTTTAATTGAGTTCGAATCGAATTCGAATTTTATCGAGTATTGAAAATAGTTGTTTAAACTTGATTCGTTTAAATATTTTCGAGTTCGAACCTTTAATGAATATCTTAACGAGCTCAATTAAATTTATAAATTATATATATAAAATATATATGTATCTTTATATGTATATATATATATATATATAAGTTTAATTCAATTTACAAGTAAAATATTAATTATTTATAAGATCCAAATCTATTTTATTTCAAGATCATATTTCAAGATTTTTCATAAGTTACTTGTTTAATTATTTTAATATAATTTTAAAATATTTAACAATGATATTTATATTTTTATAATTAAAAAATTAAATAAATTTATTTATGAACTTAAACTAGTCGAGTAGTTATTTACTCTTACTCGACTCGTTTACAAAATAAATTTAAATTTTTATTTAAATTCTACTCATTTGTCTTATTAAACGAGTAGAATTCAAATAATATCAAAATTAAATTTAAATTAATTATCGAGTGTATTAATTTATTTACAGTCCTAGGATAAGATCCGGCAGTTATATCTCCTGCCGGCCCAGCTCTCCAGCCGGAGAAGACCTCTGCACGAGCTCTCCGGCGGCAATAATCCGAGAAGCCGCCGTGCTCCCCTCGCCTCCTGCATGCGTTATTGCCACGAAATCCACATCTTGCTTAATTACGGATGAGAGCTAAAATCCCCAGCTCGCCGCCGACCTCCTGGTCTCTGTTGGTGCAGCACCCGATGATAACGAGCATGGTGACGGTGGTGGCCGGAGCCAGGAAGGCGATGGGAACGGCGGCGGCGATGATGACAAATTTCTCCGCAGTTGGATAAAGCGTTCTCCGAGCTCAATCGGTATGGTTCCTGACAAATTGTTGTTGCTTAGATCCAATGTCCGTAGGGTGTGGAGAATACTAAGCCTGCAGGGGAGGAATATTTGGGCCGGCAAGTCTGTTGTCCGACAGATCAAGAAGCTGTAGCAGATCTGAAAGGTTGGCGATCGCTGGGCGGGGGGGGGGGGGGATTGTACCTGAAATCTGGTTCTTGCTCAAGTTGAGCTTAAAAAGCAACCTCGCATTGGCCAGAACGGTAGGAATCTCCACCCTCCCCACTCCCCAGACAACAAGTTTGAAGCCAAACTCAGATCACGCAGAGGCGGCGAGCCCCCATACTCCGGGGGGACCCCGCCGGTGATTCTGTAGCCGTCAATGTGAAGGTAACGGAGACTCCGGCATTGCCCAGAGAGATCCAGATATATCAAATCAGGATGCACGCCGAACGCCGATCTCCGACCTTCCTGTGCTGCTGCTTTTGTCGTACGCCGGAGGGAGGGAGCAAGAGAGGAGAGGGAGTGTGGGAGATGGACACAGGGGACAGTTGGAGAGAGGAGAGGGGTGAATGACGTAATAAAGAAATAAATTAATAAATATAGATATATATATTGACATTGACACAAGATAAAACGGTTCATGGTTGGGCATAATTGGTCGCGTCGAATTTATGCTGATACTCGTACTGTATCGATACTTCTTAGGTATTTTTAATATTTTTTGAAAAAAAACAAAAAAAATTAAAAATAACATTTATATATACGTACCGTGTTAAACCGTATCAAGATCCAAAAATCTCTATCATAATTCGGTACATTCATGTCCCACTGATCTGTTGCGGCACAGTGAACTATACTCCAGTTCCCTACCTTTAACCTCATATATAGAAGGGCTCTGATTAATCCATTTGAGATATATTATAGTAATTTTTATAAGAAACTATAGATAATATCATAAAATGTCAGAAGTAAATTTTCCATCTTATATATACACATACTTCTGAGCTTCGCTCGTATCTCAAATTCTCAATGACAAACACTACTCATACTTCTCATTTTTTTTCTGTAGACTCAACACCCTCGCCTGGGAAATTGAAGAAGCAGCAGATCAAAAACCCACAAATGTCGTACATTTCCATAATGTTCTAATGCAAGATTTAAAAAAAAACATTGTTTTTTTTTTTTGCATACATCAACAATTAGGTTGTGACATCTCCCCGAACAAATTAAGCAACAGTCGCCGATGCAAGCCCAGAAAAGATGATGGCGAGATTATACGTCGGCCGTGGCGGCGGCGGCAGAATATGGCCCTTTTATTTCAAAGCTACAGCGACGGCGGCGGCGGCGGCGGTCCCTCCATCCAATAGTGTACCCCTGTATTCACCTTTGGAGATGGAGGCTGCAGAGGTCTTCTTGAGCCCAATGATCTCCTCCTAGACCCTGCATCAAAACCCGGAGTTCCCCCTGTTGGGCCGGTAACGACGGTCTTCCCCGGAGCACTCGGGTAGTGATCTGCCGAGAAGGTGCGCAAGCTCGTCCCACCAACTGGATAAATATTTCCACTTCCGACAGCCGCCCTGATCCTCTCCCGTCCCGTGGACGGGGCAGGCGGCGAACCTTCGCTGTAGCCCGGGGAACTCCTCGCCTCGGCAAAAGCTTCCGGCGTTATATCCCCTTCTCGCCCTGCAGCTCTCCTGCCGTCAGAGACCACCCCATGAGCACGCTTGTAGCAATTAGCATAGGAGTCCCACAAACACGCCCCGCCACCTGCATGCGTTATGACCATAGAAAACAAAATCTTGCTCACCAAGTGGGTACTACACGGCTATGAAGTATTTTAGACTGGGTATTACCCGAGAGAACAAGGCCGCGGAAGCCGGCGAGGAGGAGAAGGGCGGCGACGACCGTGGTTGCTGCCATGACCACCGGCGAGGCCATGCTTCAACGGCCGCCTTCTCCAATTAGGACTCTGCGCTGCACGTAGCTGTCTTAATGGCGACCAGCAACAGTGCGATGGTGTCCGGCGCCTTGATGTGTATATAATTTGGCTTTCTCTTGACGGCCCGTTCAGCACTGCAACTGGGATAACATTGCTGGGGTCGGCTCCATTCATCTGTAAACGACGAGGAACAAGTGGGTGAGGACATATATATATATATGCCCACCAACTCAATAGACCGCCAATGTGCTCCGCATTTCTTTGATGCGATTTTTCTACAAAGGTGTTTTCCGAAGTGGTGTATTATTGCAGGGAAGGGGAATGTTGAACACTTTGGAAAAGAATTAGATTTTTTTTTAAAAAAATCAGAGTTATTAATGGGATAAAGTTTAATAAAGAAGGCAAAAGTCACGTGGCAAAGGCCAAGTATGAAAACCATCACCAAGAAAGTAAGTCTAAGAAAAATGATCAATACACAGAGACTAGCACTTTTGAGATAGAAAGTTCTTAGAACTGTGTAGATGACTAATTCCAAAATAAAGTATGTCGAAGAACAGCTCAAAAAACGAAGATCCAAGTGTCGCGAGCAATACACAGAGACTAGTACTTTTAATGAGTCCTGGAAACAGAGAAACCTGATCAAAAGATGCCTTGAATCAAGAGTAGTGCTTATGAGAAAAACATTCTTGAGGGCGGCGTTCCAAAGGGACCACAGATCTATGAATGTCCTCGGAAGAGAAGAATGCAACGGAAAATGGTTTAGTAACATTATTTGATAACACATCAAAATAACACACTAATTAAAGTACACCACAATCACATCATTTATAAGGTGTTTTTAATTTTTTTATTTCAGTTGCTGATGTGGCACAATTTTAATGGTGATGTTACCAAATGATGTTATAAAATTGTTTCTTTGTCCTTAAAATCCGGTTTGGCGGAAGTTAGGGAATGGATTAGTGAGAGATATTAGTTAGGTTAGGTTTATAAAGTAACTTGACAAAGAGTATAAGTTAATTCATTTAAAATATAAAATTTTGAGATAAAAGAAGTTAGGATAAATTAATTAAAAGTTTCTGACTGTAATATGGATGTCTTTACTGTAATAGAGCTTAACGTATATTGTAACAGGTGATAACACTTATTGTAATGAGTTACAGTTCTGTTAAGGACTAACAAATAAGTCAAAAATTTCATAAAGACTCTTAATTAATTTGCCCAAGAAGTTAATAGGAGTGAGGTTAAATTATCTCGTTAACCCTCCTAATCTCCAGACTTATATAACCACTCTCAAATTAATTTTAATTAAAATATAAGTTAAACAATTTTTAGTTAAAATAATAAGGAATTTTTTATTTTCTAAACAAATCGGCTCAAATTTATATCTTGGCGCTTAGGACGGTGTCAGAGCCGTTTCGGACGCCAAACATTTCTCATAATTCAAAGAATGGGATAGAAAACTTTTGCACATCAACTTTTTATCAGAAATTCTTAAAATTTTTGGGGAATGGCTGTGATAAGCTGAAATCTATATCCCTAGACACTCTTTATCTCTGCACTGTGAGTGCACTTGTTATGCTGATCAAAAGTTTGGAATCTATACTAATATAATAAAACTCAATTTTAAGCAGTCACGTGGTAACAGTAGAAGAACTTAAATTCCCTCCAAAACTCACAAATACCTCTCCTTCTTCAAGCATCTATTAAGAAGGAGAAGGCAACTCTTAATAAATAATCTTGCTAAATCTTGCAGCTTTAATTTTAAAAAAACTTGCAATTTTATGTGATCTATTATCAATCAATTTTATGCAACTTGCAGTTTAGTAACGGTGCACGTGTTATAGTAACTACTTAGCTACAATAAATTTATCTAATTAGATGATTAGCTACGGTGCATGTTCCTGTACAGTGCATGTTCTTCTTTTATTTGTTTTCATCATTTTTAAAAAACTTTATTAATATATAAAAAACATAACTAAAAACTTCAACGGGTATAGAGCTAAAACACTTTATGAATCCAAATTGGTTAAAGCAAGAGGCTTTAAATTGAATATTTGTTATTCAAAATTAATTATTCTAATTACTTTAAACTTAATAAATACAAAATTGATAGATAATAGGTCGCATAAAATTAATTACTAAATATTTACATATAAAAATATTTAAATTTAAAAACTTCCGATGCATCGCACGTGTATAGAGCTAGTTACTCTATATTTTCCACTTCTTTGTTTAATTCCCATGCTACTCAGGTCGTCCACCACCTGTCCGATCTTCGGAGAATTTGACTTTAATTGTTTCCCGACAAAAGAGGGAATAGAGATCCTTCTACCATGAAATGAGGAGCGACAAGTCAACCAAGAAACGCATCGTAGTCAATATATATATAAATTTTTAGCACAGTTCTAGTACTGTTGGGAAAGGGACCATCTCTCACAATCTTCCGGTGGAGGAATTCAAAATTATTTACATAAAAATATATGATTTTTTTACATGGTTGGGAAGTAGGGTGTCTCATAGTGTCAGTGGGGTTTTAGTAGAAAACTAATTCGTGTTATAGAGCAACGAGGGGATTCACCCTGTTTTCATATCAAAAGAAAAGGTCTATGTAGGTTTTTGGCATATAAATCACTGTTAAAAATATAATTGTGTGAAAATCTAAGTTAATCTTGCATTACTATTCGAAACCTTGTTACGAAAATTTATATGCACCAGAAACCCCATTGCACTTTTTGCACGATAGATCTACAGAATATGCTAAGAATATTTTTTTTGTGGTTTATTACAATGACCATTAAAATTTATTTAGATAATTTTATCCACAAATAAAAAAATTTGATTCACCACGATAGTTATTTAAAAGAATTTCTCATAGTCACTGACGCATGGAAGTTTTGAGGATGCCATGAGATGGCTTTTTAGGGACGAGCAACATGCATGATGAGATGGACTAGTCGATGGAACAAAAGTGTTCATCCCTTAAAGTTAAGGCTTAGCAATAGGCAACGAAGGACCGATGCCCTTGGAAAATTGTCTAGTATGTGTAGTTTTTTACAGGAATTACGTCCTTACCTCAGTCTAGAATAGATATGGACCAATTTAAACCACTTTGGTAATGGGTTGGAGTTAAGATAACTCCAACCCATGTACAAAGTTACACATGTGTAATCCACTTTTTACTTTGGTAATAATAGAGTTAATTTTTAGACTATAGTGAGTTAACTCACATTTTCTCAAATGCACTTTGGTAGTTAAAAGTGAGTTAACTAATCTTGAGAAAAGAAAAAATAGCATTTAATGTTTGTGATGTGAGAGAAAAAATGTGGTTAACTCACTTGAGTTAACTCTATTCCACCTCTAGAGGTGGGTTAAAAAATGGTGGGTTAACTCACTTTTAATCCACATTTAGCCCAACCCACTAGAGTTAACTTTAAAATATTACCAAAGCATTTTTTGAGTTAACTCAGAATTAACTAGAGTTAACTCTGAGTTAACTCACATCTAAAGCGGCGCAGAGGGGATAGATCAAGGTTTGCCATGTCA
Organism: Colocasia esculenta; assembly: GCA_014218235.1. Taxonomy (NCBI): domain Eukaryota; kingdom Viridiplantae; phylum Streptophyta; class Magnoliopsida; order Alismatales; family Araceae; genus Colocasia; species Colocasia esculenta. Next base: position 178,682,620 of record CM024755.1, on the reverse strand, counting down.
CATGATTCGACTCTACCAAATTTTTACTGGTATGATATGATATGATACCTACCGCACTTATCCATCTCCTCCCCGGCCCCTCCCTCCCATCTCGTGTTCCTCCATCCTTCTCCCTCCCTATACAACTCACTCCCACACCCTCTCCATGTCTTCCCCCGTCCCCCCTGCCCCACTGCTTGCACACCCCTGCTCCCCCCCTTGTCGACACCCCAGCATCTGCAACCCTTCTATGTCCCCCTTCTCCTCCCAGCCCCCTTCCCCACTGCATCCCACTCAACGTGCTTCCCGCTTCTATTGGTGCACCCACTATGCCTCCTCCCTTGCATCTCCCTCCCCCTACTTCCTCCTCTGGCAAGTGCACGCCTGCGTCTTCCCCACTGCGCCCCTCTCTTCACCCTTTGGTGAGTGCGTATCCCCCCCTCTCTTCGAGCTGTCCTTCCCCTACACCACCCCCTGCTTCCCCCCTTTGCTGGAACCCACGCCCCCTCCTCTCCTCCCCCTCCGCTGCAACTCTCTCCTCCCCCTCCTCGGTGACTATTAGACATTCTTTTAATAGTATTGCTACATTTATTGATTTGGAGAAGTATTGATGTCAAGGGGTCAATTATTTTCTTTCTTCGGCAGGTAATAGGGAAGTATAGAGAGATGAAAAGATTTATATATGATTTTTTTTAAAATTTAAAGAAGAAATATGAACGAGTACGGTGGATATTAATAAAGAAGAAAATTTCTCAAAGATATGTTGACTTAATTAGTTCATGATATATACAAAAGTGCTACAACTGGTGTAAAAATTATTGCCGGAGAGATTTGTAAATTTTCAGTCACTATAGATTACATTAAGATTCTGCACTAAATTTGTATATCTTTGCTGGATGAAGTTTCAAAGCAAAGACATGTTGATATCCTATCGTATGTTATTTATAGATGATATTATCTTAATTGACGAGAGTATTGATGACTTAAATGTTAAATTAAAAAGTTGGAGGTATGTCTTAGAGTCTAAATGTTTTAAAATCAATGGGAGCAAGTTAGACTTTATCTATTGTAATTTTAGTACGAACTGGGTGTGTTACAGGAAGATACCATTCTAATTGGTGGACAAAACATTTTTAAGAGTAGTTTTCGATTCTTAGGATTTATCATCTATGAGAATTGGGAGATTTTTGACGGTGTTGCATATAAGAGTAAGATAGGCTGGTTAAAATGGAAAAATGCATCAAGAGTTCTCTACGATCGTCATATACTTGTGAAATTGAAAGAAAAAATTATCGAATAACTGTAAAGACTAGGTATTTCTTTATATGGTACTAAGTGTTAGACAGTGTGAGAGAAATATATTAATAAAATGTAGATAACAAAGATGATGATACGGATGTGTGGTAATATTAACAAAAATAAGATTAAGAATAATGAATATTTCTATGAGAACTTGCAAATATCCCCAATTGATAAGAAAGTAAAGAGAAAATAGACTTAGACATTTAGACATATATACTGTCTTTCTAATTCATTGTTAGTTAAAAGATGTGACCAAATCTCTTAATAGATGTCAGTAAAAGAACTAAAGAAATGACTAAGATATGAGATGGTACAATATTATTAGAAATGACAACTTTATTAAATTTAAATACAAATATACAGTGATACGGTCGTCGTCAGCCGACAAATTGGGTCGACGAGATCAAGGATCGGCCAAACCGACGAGCCGACAGTTAAATTGTCGGAAGTCGTCGGCGCAGGTTAGTCCATCACTGCCGAGAACTAATTCAAATCAGCACTAAGTCCGGGCGTCCCCGGTTGGCGCCAGGTCACGCTTACCCTAGGTACAGACGAGCCCCGTAGATCACGACCCCCAGCTGGCCCATACCCGCTTAGGGCAAGCGGCTATCAAGGCAGGACTCTCTCCGTCCAGCTGGCGAGGGTTCCCTGATTAGCGCCCCTACCTCACGGAGGCTCGTCCACCACCTTCCTTTCCTGTCCAAAGGACCAGGCCCCTATAAAAAGGACAGAGACCCACAAGGAAGAGGTACGCTATTCGTAGCACAAAACTCTCTCTCTCTCTCTCTCTCTCTCTCTCTCTCTCTCTTTACAACTTTCTAACTTGATCGTCGGAGTGTCCGACCACCGAGGAGTCTCGGTGGTTCTTTGCAGGTGGAACTCACTCCTCAGACGACTGCGCGGCGCGACCAATCCCTCGGGGCCCACCCTGCTTGGCTCCGGCCGACGATCCTTGCTGATTTTCTCAGCAACATTTGGCGCCGTCTGTGGGAAGCTGATACAAAAAGCTGTTCCTAATGGCACCCAAGGGAAAGGTCGCAGTTCGCCCGTCGGAGGAAGAAGTCGCCCTTATAGTATTGTTGAAGGAGCAGCAGCTGGAGGAGCCTCAGGCGGGGGGAGCAGGATTCGACGACCTCGTCACGGCTCGATTGGGTCGAGCAGACGCTGGTGCACCTTCAGCAGATCCTTATGAGGATGGAGCAGAATCAACAAGCTCACCCTCCTCGAGGCGAGGGCTCGACTCGCCAAGTAGAACAAACCCAAGGTAATCAGGAGATACAGAAGCTCCCCATCGGCAGCAAGCGCCTCCGGCAGTATCGGCGAGTCACGCCGAAGCGCAGCCGACAATAGTTGGAACTCCACACCGGCAGTTAACCACGCCGACAACGCCCCTCCCGTGACGCCGGTAGCCGCAGCAGGAAATATGGCTAGGGCCGACCTAGCCGACCACTTTACGGCGGAGTCCACCGCTATCACATCAGCGAGTCCCCGTTCGATCCTCGGTGGAAGAACGATCTGCGGGAGATGAATCGAAAAATAGAAGCTCTGCAGCTCGGCACTCGCGCCCCATCCGTGGCGACGCTTCTCTCCTCCTCGCCGTTCACAGAAGAAATCACATCGGCTTCGGTCCCCCCGAAGTTCCAGTTGCCAAAGTTCCGACGCTACAACGGAACAACCAACCCAGTCCACCACCTCGATCATTTTCAGGGCCAGGTGGAAATGATGAATGTGACTGACGCTCTGAAATGCAGGGCCTTCATGTCTACTCTTGATGATGCAGCACTACAATGGTTCAAGGCGTTGCCGGCGCGATCGGTCTCTTGCTTCTCGGACCTGGCCCAAAGGTTCCTCGACCACTTCTACAACACGGTGCAGCACTCATTGTGCACCGACGACCTATGGCTGGTTTCTCAAAAAGAAAACGAGATGTTTCGGGACTATGCGAAACGCTTTCAGATCGAGGTGATGAAAGTGGTGGACCTGGACTTAAGAACGGCGGTCAACATTCTGACCAGGGTGTGCACTGACGGAGCATTTGTGGCGTCGATCGCCAAGAAATCACCGGTAAGCCTCTCCGACCTCCTCTCTCGGATGCAGAAATACGTCCGCCTGGAATCAACTCTGGGAGCTGCTGGGCGACTGAAGCGGCCGCTGGAGAGGGGAAGCACGAGCTCGGAGGCAAGCGAAAAAAGGCCAAGGAGGGAAGAAGCGCGCGGAGACAGGCGCCGAGACTCAGAGAACCGACGAATGTCTGACCGACGACCCGACGAATATCGCCGCGTAAGGGATCTCCCCCGGTTCGGGAGGCCACCGTCAGAAATCCTCCCCGTCATCAAGAAGCTGCCAGAGTTCAGGCGGCCGGAACCCATCACAAGGCCTCCATCGGGGCGAGGGGCTGAGCTATACTGTGAGTACCATAAAGGTTCGGTCACCTAACAGACCAATGCAGGAGCCTGAAGATGGAGATATCGGAGATGTTGCGCCGAGGGATAATCGGAAAAGACGTCGTCGACGGCAAACCAAAAGACCGCGATCAAGACGGGGATCGCGAGCGCGAGGGGAAAGGCGCCGTCCTGGTCCTCGCCGGCGGATCTGCGGGTGGCGGCGAAAGCAGCAGGAAGAGGAAGGCGTACGCGTCCGCCGTCATCCTCGGGATTCACAAGCCCAACCTGGAGCCAATCACCTTTTCTGCCGACGACGCAGTGGGGCTAAGCTTCCCTCACGACGACGCGCTGTTCATCCATGCCGACATCGACGGATACACCGTGCATCGCATCCTCATCGACAACGGAGCGGCGCCAGATGTCCTCTTCTACGACTGCCTCCTGAAGATGACAAACCTGAGCACGGAGCTCAAACGGTCGCCACACCTCTGTTGGGTCAGCGGAACTCCGGTCACAGCCGAGGGGTCCATCCGGCTCAAAGTAACACTGGGTGCCCGTCCTCGGCATGTAACAGTCGAGGTCGACTTCTTGATAGTGAAAGTAAAGTCGGCCTACAACGCGATTTTTGGGCGCGGTCTGCTCGGAAAGCTCGGAGGGGTCCCGTCCACTTACCACCAGAAGCTGAAATTTCCAACTCCAAGCGGGGTGGGCGAAGTTGTCGGGAGTCAGGCCGAGGCGCGCGATGTTATGTTAACTCTATTAAAGCTAAAGAACCAGCTATTCTGAGTACGTACTGCTGTGAATGACGCCCCAAAAAACGAGCCAGTAGAACTAACTAAGCAAATAAAAGTCGAAAGCGGACTTCTAATCATCGGGACCGAACTCAAAGAGTTGGAGGATGACCTCACCACATTCCTCAGCCAAGAGTGGCAACGTTTTCGCTTGGTCTGACGACGACCTTCCCGGGATAGACCCAAGCATTATCCAGCACCACTTGAACGTGGACCCCGAGGCCCGACCTATCCGGCAAAAGAAGAGGCCCCTGTCAGCCGAACGACAGGAAGTGGTTGAAAACAGTTGACAAAAATATTTGCATGCAGTACCGTTAGGAATTCATTCTATCCAACCTGGGTCGCCAACGTCGTCCGTACGAAAGGCAAATGGCAAATGGCGAATGTGTGTGGACTTCACCAACCTAAACAAAGCCTGCCAAAAGACAGCTTCCCCTGCCTCGGATCTACCAGCTGGTCGACTCAACTACGGACACGAGCTCTTAGCTTCCCGACGCATATTCAGGCTATCACCAAATCAGAATGGCCCCAGAAGACGAAGAAAAGACATCTTTCACCACTGAGAGAGGTTTGTATTGCTTTACCCGTATGCCGTTCGGATTGAAGAATGCAAGGAAACATACCAAAGATTGGTCAACAAATGTTCGAGAAACAGATCGGCAAGACCATGGAGATATACATCGATGACATGCTGGTAAAAAAGCGACGAGCCGAGGACCACGTAAAAGACCTAGCCGAAGCTTTCGAAGTATTGAAGCTCTACGGGATGAAGCTGAACCCCGAGAAGTGTGTCTTCGGCGTCCGAGCGGGGAAATTCCTAGGGTATCTCGTCTCACAACGAGGCATTGACGTCAACCCCGACAAAGTCCAAGCCATCCTCGACATGACGGCTCCGAGGACAGTCAAAGAGGTACAAAGACTTAATGGCAGGATAACTGCTCATAGTAGGTTCATGTCCAGGTTGGCAGAACGTTGCAGACCTTTCTTTGAGATACTGCGGAAGGGTCGCTTCGAATGGACCGAGGAATGCCAAGGGGCCTTCGACGAACTGAAGGAACATCTAGTGAACGTCCCGACGTTAAGCAAGCCATGCGACAACGAAGAACTGCTGTTGTACCTATCTGCGACGGACTATTCCATCAGCTCGGTGCTCGTCCGAGAAGAAGATCGAGTCCACCTCCCAGTGTACTATACGAGTAAGGCGCTACGAGGAGCCGAACAGCGCTACACCAGCCTTGAGAAGCTCGGTTACGCTCTCATCATGGCAGCCAGACGACTACGCCCGTATTTTCAAGCACACAAGATCGTTGTCCTCACCGACGCTCCGCTCCGACCAATTTTCGAGCGACCCGAGTCCTCGGGGAGGTTGGCGAAGTGGGCCGTCGAGCTCGGCGAGTTCGATATCGAGTTCAAGCCCCGGGTCGCCATCAAAGCCCAGGCCCTCGCGGATTTTATTTCCGAAGGCACCGCCCGGGCAGCGAGGGACGAAGAACCCAACGAAAGTTGGAAAATTTTCGTCGACGGTGCCTCAAATTCCAATGGAGGCGGTGCAGGCGTAGTAATGCGTTCTCCCGAGGGCCTCGACTTAAGGTACGCAGTTCGTTTCGGTTTCGAAGCATCTAACAATGTGGCAGAATATGAAGCGGTGGTGTCGGGGTTGAAAATGGCAAAAACCCTTGGAGCAAAGAGGATACGCATTCACAGCGACTCCCAGCTGGTCGTCGGCCAAGTGTCCCAAATGTTCGAAGCGAAAGAGGCAAAGCTCGCCTTGTACAAAGCCGAGGTGCTAAGGATGATGGCAGAATTCGACTCAGCGGAGCTCGTAAAGATACCGAGGTCCGAGAATGAACAAGCCGACGAGTTATCAAAGATAGCGTCGTCGGCACTAGAGTCGCCCCCATCACTGTTGATAGAAGAGTTGGCGATTTCAACAATAGCGGCCAGAAATATGATGATCGTCGACATAGGGACGACGTGGATGACCCCGTTAATAAATTTCCTCAGGGACAACGTGGTGCCAGAGGACAAAGACGAGGCTGAGAAAATAAGGAGGCGATCGACCAAGTTCTTCATCCTCGGCAACAATTTATATCGAAAGGGATTTAGCTATCCATACCTCCTATGTGTAGATCCCGTTGAAGCCGAGAAAATCATCGACGAAATACACGAAGGTACGTGCGGTTCCCATGCAGGCCCCAGATCCTTGGTGAGGAGAATAACACGACAAGGGTATTGGTGGCCGACGATGCTTAAAGACGCCGAAAAGTATGTCAGAAGCTGCCGACAATGCCAACTATTCGGCAGAATCGACCGACGACCCCCGTCAGAGCTCACCAGCATAAACTCCCCGTGGCCATTCGCGCAATGGGGAATGGACATCCTTGGACCATTCCCCCCAGCCACTGGCCAAAGGAGGTTCATTATCGTCGGAGTGGACTATTTCACTAAATGGGTCGAAGCCGAGCCCCTGGCCAAAATCACTGACACCAACGCTTGGGGCTTCGTATGGAAGAACATCATCTACAGGTTCGGCCTACCACGAACGATCATCACCGACAACGGGAAACAATTCGACAACATCAAATTCCGTAGGAATTGCGACGCACTCGGGATCGAGCATAGGTTCTCCTCAGTGGCTCACCCCCAATCCAACGGATGGCCGAGGTCACCAACCGGACGATCTTGGACGGGCTAAAGAAGAGAATAACAAGCCACAAGGGAGCTTGGGCCGACCAGCTTCTACACGTGCTTTGGGCATACCGGACGACCCCGAGGGAGGCCACTCGAGAGTCGCCTTTTGCGTTGGCCTTCGGGATGGAGGCCGTATCGCCTGTAGAAATGCTCGTCCCTTCAATGAGAGTTCTCGGATTCGACGAAGAAAGTAACAACCAATCCCTACGCGCCGAGCTCGACCTCATAGACAGAGGCGGGGGAGGGCCTCTACGAGGATGGAGGTTTACCAAAGAAGAATCAAGAAAAGCTTCGACCAAAAAGTCAAACCACGGTGCTTCGGCGTGAGAAGCCTCGTCCTGAGAAAACTCGCCGTCTCCGAACCAAAGTCAGCTGTCGGAAAGTTATCGCCGAATTGGGAAGGTCCCTACAAAGTCATCGATGATCTCGGACAAGGTGCGTATCGACTATCAGACCTCGACGGAACGGCCCTGCCGAGAACATGGAATGCCGAGCATTTACGACAATATTTCCCATAACGAGGTCGCTTCGGCACTCTAAACGAGGTCGCTTCGGCACTCTCTAAACGTAAGCCGAGGTCCCTTCGGCACTCTCTAAACGTAAGCCCGAGGTCACTTCGGCACTCTCTAAACGTAAGCCCGAGGTCCCTTCGGCACTCTCTAAACGTAAGCCCGAGATCTCTTCGGCACTCTCTAAACGTAAGCCCGAGGTCCCTTCGGCACTCTCTAAACGTAAGCCCGAGGTCCCTTCGGCACTCTCTAAACGTAAGCCCGAGGTCCCTTCAGCACTCTCTAAACGTAAGCCCGAGATCTCTTCGGCACTCTCTAAACGTAAGCCCGAGGTCCCTTCGGCACTCAA